>CM051234.1:80699001-81899001 GCA_027917425.1 Gastrophryne carolinensis
TCTTTCTGCCTTGCAGGGTCCTCCTTTTGAACCTTTGCAGGATATTGCACTCTCTACACTTACTCAGAAGGTTGTTTTTCTGGTTGCCATCACTTCCGTTCGGGGTGTATCGGAGTTGGCGGCCTTGTCCATTAAGGCCCCTTACTTTGAGAGGCATCAGGACAAGGTTGTTTTCCGCTTTAAGCCAAGTTTCCTTCCTAAGGTGGTCTCTGCTTTTCATCTTAATCAGGACATTGTTCTACCCTCCTTGTGTCCTAAGCCTAGCAATGACAAGGAGAGGGTTTTGCATTCTTTGGATGTGGTTCATTGTGTGAAGTACTATTTGGTGGCTGCTTCCTCTTTTCGTAGGACTGACGCCCTTTTTGTGGTGCCCTCTGGGCCTAGAAAGGGTTTGGCTCCCGCCAAGTCTTCCATTAGTAAATGGATTCGCCAGGCCATTGTTGGGGCCTATTCTACCAAGGGGAAGATTCCCCCTTTTCGTGTTACTGCTCATTCTACTCGTGCTGTTGGGGCGTCCTGGGCCTTCCAGCACCAGGCCTCTGTTGAGCAGGTTTGTAAGGCTGCTACTTGGTCTTCAGTTCACACTTTTTCCAAGTTTTACAAGGTTGATGTGCGGGCCTCAGCGGATGCTGTTTTTGGCCACAAGGTTTTGCAAGTTGCAGTGGTTTAAGTTTGTGTCTTGTTTTTGTATCCCCGCCCTTTATGGACACTGCTATTGGATGTCCCACATGTAATGAATGTCTTGAAGCTGGGTGTGTGACATACTTAGAATAATACCATTTTGTGATTACTCACCTGTAAAATGGGTATTATAAGTATGTCATACACCCCGCTTCACCCTGCCCTTTGGTATTCTGGATCCTTTATATGGTGAACCTTTGTTAGTTTTAATTGGCTTTCCTGGTCCCTTTACCTTACTGCTATCTTTATACTGGGTAATGAGTGGGAGGTCCCAGGTATTTATGGACTGGGAGGGTCTTACTTTTTTTGACATCTCTGCAAGATCGCCATCTACAGGTCAGTATACCCGCATGTAATGAATGTCTTGAAGCGGGGTGTGTGACATACTTATAATACCCATTTTACAGGCGAGTAATCACAAAATGGTATTTTCCCTTTTTATATACCTTCTAACTAGCTTTCTGGAACTTTCTGTCACATGTTCGTAAACATGCCAAACGTGCTGGTCAGTTCCCTCCAAAACTCTCTAACCAATTATTATCCTCTAGGTTGCTACTTAATTTCTCAAGCATCCTGCTCTTATGATGAACCCCCTCTTCTTACCTTTCTAGAATATTTCCCATTAAAGTCTATGATCTAATGGTTTTCTATGGCCTGCCCCCATTGCATCTGGTGTCTAAATAAAGGTACTACAATCACTTTACACTCTCATAGCTAGAAACCACGGAACAGCCTGATCTCTTATTAACACTATATATGTATTTATTATATGTATCTTATTAACTAGCACTAACATGAACCTATCTACATTCAGACTGTAAGCTGCTTGTTGCCTTATTGCCCCCTTGGGTTTACAGGCTTAAGGGAGGCAGGGTTTTTTACTTCTAATTCTTTTGTTTTTCAGATTTCAACAGTGCATGACAGCTTGTCACTAAAAATATGCAATGAAATCATCAGTGATCCAACATCTCCAGATGTTCGTGTTTATGCGAAAGCTTTGTGCTCTCTCGAGCTGTCTAAAGAATATGCCACAGATTTGCTGCCGTTGCTGGATATTGCTCTAGAGGTAAGTCTAGCAAGGGCAGTGGTGTTCTCTATCAATGTGCGATTGCTGTAACATTACCGTAGCCTTACTATATCACCTATCTTAGTTACTTAATATATGACCTATCTTAGTAAAATCAGTCATTCTTGATGTGCTGGTTTACACAGATGTTCTCCATCCTTCTCTTTAAGAGCCACCAGCAGGTCCGGTTTTGTGGACACCATACATCTGAGTGATACTTGCTTCACACATGCATCTGTATAGAGATCTTAGAATCACGACCTGTTGGTGGCTCTTGAGGAGGGGGTTTAACACAAGTGAAGATTTTCAGTGGGCGCAAGTACAAAACATGTAGTTGACATAGAAACAACTTTTATCATTTCAAGATCCTCACTATTTGAAAAAATAGCCTTATGGAAATGGTTGCCCAGCTGAAAGGTTTCTCTGCCACTCACAGTGAAGTAAGCCAGTATTACTGTTTAAAGGTGGCTTCTGCCTATTTCATTTATTCTAAGTATGTCACACACCCCGCTACAGATTGTCCTTACACTTGGGTTATACCGGCCTGTAGAGGGCGATCTTGCAGAAATGTCATGAAAAAAAGGGAGCCCCTCCCGGTCCATAAATACCTGGTACCTCCCACTCATTCACCCGTCTTTCATCTCTGCAGACGGCGAGCAAGTCAGAAGATGGATGTCTCCTCCTTGCAGGTAGCCGGGGCAACTCCCGGCCCGCTTGTTAGTCTATTTCTGCCTGGACCCCCTTTCTTAGTATATTCTAAGCATACAGTACGTCTTGCTCCATCTATAATACTTACACGTATGTAATCCTCCGCCAGATGGCGCTGTTCACTGCAGACATGCAAAAACAGGCTCCTCCCGGCCCTTCATATACCCAGGGACCTCCCACAAATCCCCAGATTTCTCTGCAGTGCTGACTGCGAAGACATGAAGTATCACTCTCTCGCAGGTGAGCGGGGCTATTACAGCCTGCGGCCCTGTTGGACTATTTCCACCCCTCCTCTGTGTGATATGCCTCCCAGCCTGGGCTGCGCCGGTCGGGTGAAGGTAGGCAGCACCATGTGTGCTTACGGAGCAATGCTCCACCGCAATCCCCCACCATAGGGTAGGTGGTCAAGGCTGATTTTGAGCCTTCAGGGGATGCCCCTCCCGCATCCTTGCCCCACGCCCCATGTAGCGGTGGACCCTATGTAACGGGTCGCCTTCCTCCCTCGTTCCCCCCTTAGTCAGGGGGAAAAGAAAGGGGGGGGTTGTGTGTATGGCTGCCTCTGTGTATCCTTACACGCTTATGGCTTGGCTGTGCTTTACTGGGAACGGGGATCAGAGCCGCGCTCTTACCTTACTGTTAACCGCAGCGCCATTAGTTTCTGCTCACACCGTATGTACGGCGGCGGCTTGCGGACGCCTCGGCGACTTTCTTCTTCTTCCTTCCTTCACCTTCTTAGCCTTAGTGGCTCTTCCTAGGTTGCGCTGGCTTGAGCGCCTCTCTAATACAGTACCGCCTTGTCACGGCAGACCGGGGTTCATTCCCCGACGGGGAGCCACAGGAGAGCCCGAGTACAGACCTCGGCCGTGCCTGTACAGGCTCTGAGCGCCATTTACAATAGACATTACTACTTCACTGTCTTTCATTGGCTAGATGCCTTACGAGCTTTGCACTCGCTGGGGGGGGGGCGTGGTTCCGGCTTGGCGTGCTACGCGTCGCGGTCGGCTCAGGCCCGCCCTCCGAGGTTCGCTTGGCGCCATTTCCTTCTCCCGCGCGCGTGGTGAAGATCGTAGTCTCCTCTCTGTAAGTGCCCTCGTGGGCGACTCTTCCTTATTTTCTATCTCCCATTGCGCATGGCTCTGACATCCTTGTTCCCACTTATGTCTTTCAGACCGCGGATTTTGGTGGCTTCTCCCGGCCCAGTGTCGCTCCCGGTCTTGACCATAAAAAATTGCTCCCACTTCCCAGCGGGTTATTGGGGCATCCAGGGTAGCTTACAGCATCAACCCCTACTGGCATATTGTGCCGATTAAATCACCATATGGAGGCTTCTCAGGATATTGTGAACGGGGTTCCTTCGGGACAAGCCCGGCTGTGTGTAGCTTGTGGGGTCTTACCTAGCAGCGGTGACAATGCACGGGTCTGCGTTCCTTGTGCACAGCAGGTGCTATCGGTGCTTCCCGTCTCCTCTGAGGCTGGGCCTGCACCCCGCCGCACTTCACCTACTCCCCCAAGCCTGAGTCTAACCCCCAACACCAGTGGGGACTCTCATCCTGATCTGGCCACAAGGCTGGCTAGTGTTGAAAACTTGCTTGCTAATTCCGTAGCGCGTAAAGCCACCGCCAAGAGGCGGCACTTGAACACTGAATCGGTCCTCTTCCCTATAGAACCCGATGATTTGTTGCATTCCTATGCCCATATCCCCTCGGACGAAGGGGAACTGTTCTCTGACTCAGGGTCATATGCCGATGAGTCTAGGGGTCAGGAAGAGTCTGGCTCCGAGCATTGGTCCTCGGATGATATTGATAGACTGCTGGTTCAGATCTTTGAGGTTCTGTCCCTCTCTCCCCCTGCTGCGGCTCCCCGGCAAAGGGGGGATTTTTTTCATACTGCTAAAGCTCGCTTGGAATTTCCCGAGCAGATCCATTTCAATAGCCTCGTGGTTAAAGAATGGGAACATCCCAGCAGACTTAATGTTGTCCCTAAGAGTGTGGATAGGAAATATCCCTTCCCTGCTGACTTGGTTAAGTGCTGGTCATCGCCACCTGAGGTCGATGCTCCTATTCTAGGGTTATCCAACACCTCTATTATGCACTCTCCTGACACTACTACGCTGCGGTTCTCTGAGGACCGGCGTATTGACCAACTGGCATGTCATGCCTTTGCATTTGGGGGAGCGACTCTGCGCCCGGTTTGCGCCTTAGCCATTACGGCAGTAGCACTCAGGGCAGTGGTTAGGAGTGCTCTCGATGGCACAGATGAGTTGCCTTCTGATACTGTCAATGCTCTGTCCAGCTGTGATGCGTTTGTGAACTTTATCCTGTCTGCATCGGACGATGCTATTAAGATGTGGGCCAGGTCATCTGCCCTGGTGGTAGCTATACGCCTGGTTGCGCCAGTGGGCCGCAGACAATGCCGCCAAGAAAGCCCTCACGGGGCTTCCATTTAAAGGGCTGCGCTTGTTAGGGCATCGATTAGACCTCTTTGCCAAGGGAGGCAAGTTGCCCCAGCGCAGGCGGCAGACTCGGCCCTCTCGTGGCCAAGGCCCTCTATCAACCCCCTACCGTGGGGCCAAACAGGGTAGAGGGGCGTCCTTCGCTGGGGCCCGCGCAGATTCCTGGCACAGGAACAAAGGACGCCGTCCGGTTCCTCCTGGGGAACCAAGCCCAAAGCCCCTCCCAAGGCCCCTCAGGCATGAGGGGGCGCCCTCACCCGTCAGGGTGGGGGGACGTCTACAGCACTTCGAGCACGTCTGGCGGCGCCACGTCTCAGACCGGTGGATTCAGGAGGTAGTGTCCTCCGGCTACAAGATAGAATTTGCTGTGTGGCCCCCCCCACCAGATTCATTGGGTCTCGTATCCCTCAAGACCCTGCCTCAGCTCAAGTCTTGTTACTGGCCGTACAGGGTCTCATGGATCTAGGGGTCATTTGCAAGGTCCCCCTTGGAGACAGGGGCACAGGGTTCTACTCCAACCTTTTCACAGTACCCAAGACGGATGGGTCAGTCAGGCCCATTCTGGATTTAAAAATCCTCAACAAATTTGTCAAGAACAGGCACTTTCGCATGGAAACTCTGCGCTCGGCCATTGGCTCACTGCGCCCAGGGGACTTCATGACGTCGGTAGACATCAAGGATGCTCACCTGCACGTCCCGGTGTTTCCGGGACACCAAAGGTTTCTCAGATTTGCACTAAAAGATCAGCATTACCAATTTGTGGCCCTGCAATTCGGCCTAACGTCGTCTCCCAGGGTGCTGGCAGAGGTGATGTCCCTGATAAGGCTAAGGGGCATACGAGTGCTGCCCTTCCTGGACGATATTTTCATCACCTCTCTGTCTCTGCGGCAGGCAGAGTCGGACACTCGGCTGGTAGTGTCCACCCTGGAGTTCTTCGGCTGGGTGATCAACTACCCCAAGTCATCCCTGTCCCCCTCCTCGGTGACTCCGTTTCTGGGAATGATTCTGGATACGGTTCAGTCAAGGATATTCCTTCCTCAACAGAAGGTGGAAGCTCTGACAGCGCAGGCGAGGTTCCTGCTTTCGAGCCCACAGTTCTCCATCCGGCAGGGAATGCAGTTGGTGGGCCTGATGGTGGCGAGCTTCAAGGCGGTGCCCTTTGCCCAGTTCCATTTGAGACCTCTGCAGCTTCACCTTCTGTCCGTATGGGACAAGAACCCATCGTCCTTGGATGGGTTCTGTGTGCTTCCCCCCCCCTCGGTCAGACAGTCCCTTGCTTGGTGGCTGGACCACAGGAACTTGACAGGGGCAGGTCTTTTCTGACCCCCTCCTGGGAGACGGTCACAACGGATGCCAGTCTGTCAGGTTGGGGGGGGGGGGGATTCTGGAAGTCCCTGCGCTTCCAGGGGACGTGGGGTCCTCAGGAGGCCCATTTACCCATCAACATTCTGGAATTACGGGCAGTCCGGTTGGTACTGGAGCGTTTGACCCAACACCTGAGGGGTCTGTCGGTCCAGGTACGCTCAGACAACAGAACGGCGGTTGCCTACATCAATCATCGGGGAGGGACCCGGAGCAAGGGTGCTCTCCAAGAGGTCTCTCAGATTCTGACATGGGCGGAGGCCAATGTTCAATGCATTTCGGCTGTTTACATTCCGGGGGCGGAGAACCTGCTGGCGGTCGCCCTGAGCAGGGGGATGTCCCGTCAGGGGGAGTGGTCCCTCTGCAACAAAGTATTCCAGTCCCTGTGTCACCGTTGGGGACTACCGGATGTGGATCTGTTTGCTTCCCGTCACAATCACAAGCTTCCGGCCTTCGTCTCACTGTCTCAGGATCCTCTGGTCATGGCCACGGATGCCCTGTCCATGTCTTGGAGGGAGTTTCGACTCCTGTATGTGTTTCCACCGTTCCCCCTTCTGGGCAGGGTTCTACGCAAGATTGCTCTGGAAGGGGTACCTGTGATTCTAGTGGCCCCCAGGTGGCCAAGAAGAGTGTGGTTCGCAGACATGGTTCAAATGGCAGTAGATCAGTACGATCTGCCAAGGGTGCCAGATCTGCTAACTCAAGGGTCCTTACGCCATCCCAATTTACAAACTCTGGCTTTGACGGCCTGGCTGCTGAAACCTCCATCTTGATAGAGAAGGGTTTGTCTGCCTCTGTGGTGGCTACTATGGTGCAGGCCAGGAAGAAGACTTCTTCTGCTATCGATTATAGGGTATGGCGTTCCTACGTTGACTGGTGCAAGTCCAGGTCTCTTCCCTGCTGGGAATTCTCCGTCCCTAGGGTTCTGAAGTTTTTACAGCATGTTCTGGACTTAGGTCTCAAACTTAGTACTCTGAAGGGTCAGGTCTCTGCCCTGTCTATCTTCTTTCAGAAGACCTTTGCTCATCATCACCTGATTAAGACCTTCTTTCAGGGAGTCACTCACGTGCGCCCCCCTCGAAAACCTATGGTTCCTGTCTGGGATTTGAATTTGGTCTTGTCTGCCTTGCAGGGTGCTCCCTTTGAGCCTATTCATGATGCTGCTCTGGTCGTTCTCACTCTCAAGGTTGTCTTCTTGGTGGCTATTACTTCGGTTAGGCGTGTGTCAGAGCTGGCCGCTCTATCTATTCAGCCTCCATACTATGAGCGACACCAGGACAAGGTGGTGTTCCGCTTCAAACCGTATTTTCTGCCAAAAGTTGTTTCGGCCTTTCATTTGAACCAGGATATTGTTCTTCCTTCTCTGTGTCCCAATCCTCGCAACGACAAGGAGTGGGTTCTGCATTCCTTGGACGTAGTCAGGTGCTTGAAGTATTACCTGGTTGTCACTAAGGCCTTCAGGAAGACTGATGCTCTTTGTTGTGCCTTCAGGGCCTAGGAAAGGTTTGGCTCCCGCCAAGTCTACCATCAGTAAATGGATTAGTCGGGCTGTGATTCAGGCCTATTCTACTAAGGGGAGGACTCCCCCTTTCCGTCTTACGGCTCATTCCACTCGTGCTATTGGTGCCTCTTGGGCCTTTCAGCAACAGACCTCTGGTGAACAAGTTTGCAAGGCCGCTACTTGGTCTTCTGTTCACACATTTTCAAAGTTTTACAAGGTTGATGTTCGGGCCTCAGCTGATGCTGCTTTTGGCCTGCTTTTTGCAGGCGGTTGTAGTCTGAGCTACGTGCCGTTGCCTTTGTTGTTGGGGATCCCACCCTACTTTATGGACACTGCTATTGGATGTCCCACGTGTAAGTATTATAGATGGAGCAGGACGTACTGTATGCTTAGAATAATACAATTCTGTGAAATACTCACCTGTAGAATTGATATTATACGCATACAGTACGTCCTGCTCCACCCCACCCTGGTTTCACTTTGTTCTGGATCCCCTGTATGGTGATTATCATTGTTATTATTACCAGTTTGGTGGTTGGTTTCTCCCGGCTTCTGTTTCTCACTGCTTTTCAATGCTGGGGATTTGTGGGAGGTCCCTGGGTATATGAAGGGCCAGGAGGAGCCTGTTTTTGCATGTCTGCAGTGAACCGCACCATCTGGCGGAGGATTACCCACGTGTAAGTATTATAGATGGAGCAGGACGTACTGTATGCATATAATATCAATTCTACAGGTGAGTATTTCACAGAATTGCCTCCCAGCCTAGGCTGCTGGTCTGGGCAAGGGTAGACGGCACCTAATGGTGCTTAGGAGCTACGCTCCACCGTGAGACCCCATACTAAGGGGTAGGCGGTTTTGCTGGGTTGGTAATCCCGGTTTGGGATGCCCCGTCCCTTGACCTTCCAGCGTGGTTTCCCCCTCTCTCAGATTGCCCTTGCTCCTTAGAGAGGGGGGGGGGGGGGCTTCTCCTTTAGTGTAATCGTCTTTATTATGTACTTTGTGTTGTGTGTGTGATTCACTCGGGTGCATTGTACTGGTAACTCAGCCGGCGGTGCCGCGGCGCCGGCCGTTGTGGCAGCTTGGGCGGAGGAGCTTCTTCCCCTCAGGTGCGGTAGGTAGGGGGGGCGGGGTCGGGCGCTCGGCGCAATCGCCTACAACCCCCCCCCCCCCGGCGCCGCTGCGGAGCCCGGCCAGTGGCCGGGAGCGTCGTCAGGGGGGAGGGGAACGTCGCGCGATCCGCGCCTGCCCTTCTCCCTCTGCTTCTTGGGTCTCCATCCTCTGGCAGGACGGACGCCATCTTCCTCCGTGAGTGGCCCGTGGGGCCTCATTACCTTCATGACATGAATATTTATATATATATATTTCTTATGTTATTGCATATCAGTATGTCTGCATTTTGTGTGCTTGGGCATGATTGAGGTGCTGAATAGCCCTGTATTCTGTCTTCCAGGTGGACCCATGTTGGATCCTAAAGGGGTCCTCCCGGTCCTAGGTTCCCTGGTCTAATTTAGGAACTCCCCATAAATCCTCCCACTCGGGACACAGAAGGGGCATCCCGGGTCGCTTATATCGCGTAATTCCCTTGGATATTGCGGCTACCAATAAAATCACCATATGGAGGCTTCCCAGGATACCGGGCTCGGGCTCCCCTCGGGGCAACCCCGGCAGTTTTTGGGGTGTGGGGCATCCCTTACAGGGGATGATGTTTTCCTTTGCCATGTGCGCAGCAGACTATTACGCGGCAGTCCGGATCCCCTTCGTCTGGTTCTGCGGTCCCTTCTCCTGTGTGTGTGTGCCAGATTGTCCAATCTTGAAAAATTATTTTCTAGCGCTGTGACCAGAAAGGCCCCGACTAAGAGAAAGCACTTGTCCCCAGCCACGTTGGCTTCTGATCTTGAGGAGTGTGATTCACTGGACTGGTCTGATTACCCCCCGCTAGAGGAAGGGGAGCTTTTTGAGGAGTCGGATGGTTCTGACGATCAGCAGTTTGTGGGCGCTGATGCCGAGCGGGGTCAGGGGGATTCTTTGGATACCCCTAAGGTCCTGGCTCATATGTTTGAGGTTTTGGCAATCTCTCCTCCTGAAGTGACCCTTCCGCAGATGGGGGAGTTCTTTGAAGAGGCTAAGCCGCGCTTAGAATTCCCTAATCAAAGGCATTTCGACTGCATTATTCTTAAGGAATGGGAGAGGCCTACTCTGCTTCCGGGTGTCCCTCCGGGTTGGGATAAGAAATATCCCTTTCCGATGGATGCGGTGAAGCGCTGGTCGTCCCCGCCCGAGGTGGACGCCCCTGTTTTGGGGTTGTCTAGCACCTCTGTCTTGCATTCTCCTGACTGTTCTACTCTCAAGGACGGTGAGGACAAATGCATTGACCAGATGGCTTGTCACGGTTTTGCCAGTGTCGGGTCGGCCTTGCGGCCTGTTTGTGTTTCTGCGCTTTTAATAGTGGCTTCTAGGTTGGTTGTCAGGGACCTTTTGTCTACCTCCAGGCTTGACCCGGCTAGTGATGAGTTCACCGCTCTTAAGCGGTGCGTATTGTTTTTGTCATTTGTGCTAGCCGCCCTGGATGACACCATGGTAGAACTTTCGACTATTCGACGGTTGGTTTGGTTGCGCCAGTGGGCGGCTGATTTTGTGTCCAAAAAGTCTCTTAAGGCTCTTCCCTTTCTGGGCTTGCGGCTCTTGGAGAAAAATTGGATTCGGTCGCAAAAGGAGGTAGGTTACCTCAGCGAAAGAAGCAACGTCGCCCCTTTCGGGGGGCGGCTTCATTTACCCCTTCCTTTCGTGGGGCCAGAAATTGGAGCGGTCTTCCCCTCCAGAGGTGATTCCTGGAACAGGGGAAGAGGACGTGCCCGTCCAGGTCACAGCTGGGGCTCCAAGCCCAAAGCCGCTGCTAAGCTGGCTCAGCAATGAGGGGGCACCTTCACCGTCACGGGGGGGGGGGGGGGGGGCGGCTGCCACACTTCTCCCAGGTCTGGAACCAGGAGGTCTCGGACAGATGGATTCGGGAAGTGGTGTCTTCCGG
Source organism: Gastrophryne carolinensis (assembly GCA_027917425.1). NCBI lineage: Eukaryota > Metazoa > Chordata > Amphibia > Anura > Microhylidae > Gastrophryne > Gastrophryne carolinensis. The sequence continues at coordinate 80,709,797 of CM051234.1, forward strand.
TTACAAACTGGAGTTCGAGCTCCGGCCTCCTCCCAGATTCTTCAGGTCTCGCATGCCCTTGGATCCTCTGGCTGCGCAGGGGCTCCGGGCGGCAGTAAAAGATCTCCTGGACATGGCTGTCATCTGCCCGGTGCCTCCCTCGGACCGGGGCCTGGGATACTATTCCAATCTGTTTACGGTGCCCAAGAAGGATGGCTCCATTCGTCCCGTCCTGGATCTGAAGTTTCTTAACAGGTTTATCCGTCCCAGGAAGTTCCGCATGGAAACTCTGCGCTGTGCCATAAATTCACTTCAGCAGGAGGACTTCATGACGTCCATAGACATCAAGGATGCTTATCTGCATGTTCCAATCTTCCTGGCGCATCAGAGATTTCTCAGGTTCGTGGTGGAAGATCGGCATTTTCAGTTTGTGGCCCTTCCGTTTGGCCTTACCTCGGCTCCAAGGATTTTCACCAAGGTGCTAGCGGGGGTGATGGCCCTCCTCAGAGCCCAGGGAATCCGCATCGTGCCTTATCTGGACGATCTTCTTATTATGGCATCCTCTCTCAGCCAGGCGGAGCTAGAAATCAGGACTGTGGTAGCCACCCTGGAGAGATTCGGCTGGGTGATCAACTATCCCAAGTCCTGCCTCTCTCCGTCCAGGGTGGTGGTGTTCCTGGGAATGTCTCTGGATACTTCTCAGGCCAGGGTGTTCCTCCCCCGGCCCAAGGTTCTTTTGATTCTGTAATTGACTCTGCTTCTCCTATCCATCCCTCGCCCATCCATCCGGCTGGGGATGCGACTGGTGGGACTGATAGTTCGAGGCGGTTCCCTGTGCCCAGTTTCACACAAGGATGCTCCAGCTCCATCTCTTGGTGGCCTGGGACAATTGGTTACCCTCCGCCAGAGGGTGCTGTGCACTGCAGACATGCAAAAACAGGCTCCTCCCGGCCCTACATATACCCAGGGACCTCCCACAAATCTTCTCTGCAGTGCTGACTGCGAAGACATGAAGTATCACTCTGTCGCGGGTGAGCGGGGCTATTACAGCCTGCGGCCCTGTTGGACTATTCCCACCCGTCCTTCCTGTGATGTGCCTCCCAGCCTGGGCTGCGCTGGTCGGGTGAAGGTAGGCAGCACCATGTGTGCTTATGGAGCCATGCTCCACCGCAGTCCCCCACCATAGGGTAGGCTGTTTAGGCTGATGGTGAGCCTCATAGTGGATGTCCCTCCCGCATTCTCTCCCCGTGTAGAGGTGGACCCTGTGTAAAGGGTCGCCGTCCTCCCTCGTTTCCCCCCCCCCCCCCGTATTTGGGGGAAAAGAAGGGGGGGTGTTTCTGTGTCCGTTGGCGGTCTCAGTGTACAGTATTGTCACGCTTATGTCTGTGCTTTTGCCCCTGACCGGCAACTGGGTGTCAGAGCCACGCTGCCCTTCTAATTTGGCCTTCTCAATTTACCATACAATAGTGTACTGCACGTCCAGCTTTATTATACTGCATCTTGGGAAGAAAACTAAATTTGTGCACGCCTACGGGCGTCAGAATGGTAGCGGTGTTATTCTAAGTATGTCACACACCCCGCTTCAAGATATTCATAACCTGTGGGTATACTGACCTGAAGAGGGCGATCTGCAGAGATGATTGGAGGAAAGTAAGCCCCTCCCGGCCCATAAATACCTGGGACCTCCCACTCATTCCCCAGTCTTCATCTCTGCAGGACGGCGAGCAAGCAGAAGATGATCTCTCCTCCTTGCAAGGGGGTTTTCCAAGGTAGCCGGGTCTACCCCCGGCCTATATTCTAAGTATGTCACACACCCCACTTCAAACATTAATAATTACACTAGGGGTTAACGCACCGCTAGGTGGCAGCATTGCAGAGAATTCTCCAAAAACTTCAACAGGCCCCTCCCGGTCTATACATACCTGGTACCTCCCAAGAACCTCCCAGTGTTGTTCTCTGCAAGGTGGCGACAAGACAGAAGAAAGAAGTCTCCTGCTTGCAGGTAGCCGGGGTATCTCCCCCCCCCCCCCCCCGTGGTCTATTTCTGCCCGGCTCTTGTTTGATAGTATATCTATTTACTGGCAGCCTCCCAGCTTCGGCTGTAGGCCGGGCAAAAGGTAGCCGGCACCATTGGTGCCTAGGAGATTAGCTCCTCCGCTCGACCCTTCATTGCGGGGCATAGCGGGATTCCCGGAGTGGTGATCCGGATGTGGGATGCCCCCATTTAATAGGTGGTTAGCGGTCAGGATGTGCCTAGCCCTGGGATTTTAGTTATTCCACATTCCGGGGTGTGGGGCGCGTTTTGGGACCGGTGACATGTTGTGTGAGTGTGGCTGCTGCGCTGTGAGGTCTTATGCGCTGTTTACTGTGGCTAATTTTTATTGCGGTTCTGCTTTGTGTGTCACTCTGTCTGCGTGAATGGTTCTCTCCCCTCAGGAGCCGCCTGTGGCTGAGCGCCGTGATCGGCGCCTGCGTGTCCGGTCTGCACAGGGGGGGAACAGAGGAGATCAGTGTGTGGGTCTGTGTTTTTTGTGCGCACTTGGGAACCGGCAGGTTGCTCCGCCGGTCCCGTCTTAGAGGCTCTCTGCTTGCTGACGCTGCATGGGGGCGGGGCCGCGCGCTGATTGGTTGTCCCGGAGGGGCGGGGCCTTCTCGGCTCCCGGGGCTCGTCTTCCCCTCCCTCACGTCTCTGAGCTGTGTTGCGGGCCGCCATCTTCTGCGGTGCCTAGCTGCGCTGTGCTCCCGCTCAGGTAGGCGTTTTTAGTTTTTCTTGCGGGAGATGCTCACATAAAGTGGGTGGCCTGGCCCCCCGTATTACGTCCCCTCCTCCTCCTCCTGCCTCCTCGCTCCTGCACATCTTTAAAGTGCTGGTGGTGTATTTTAACCATTTCCTGTGTCTATGGTTAATGAGGGGGGGGGGGAGGGGGGTTTGTATGTTATGTTGTATGTTGGTTTAGGTATTATTGTGCCTGGATTGACGCCTGTCCCTCTCCCTTTGTGTCTTTCAGATCCTGGGATCCCGTCTGGCAGGGCTCTCCCGGTCTTATATACCTGGCTCGTGGGGGGTGTTTTTCATTGCACTATATATTTATATATATATTTATATATTTTTATAAGGGTTTTTTATGCTATTCCCCTGGGTCAGGATCTTGTGACAATCTCTAGACAATTGTTAGGTTATTAAGGGGCATCCCGGGTCGCGTACCGCATAAATCCCTGGGTTTTGCGAATACCATAAAATTCACCACATGGAGGCTGCCACAGATACCGGGAATGGTTCTTCGGGACAATCCAAGGTGTGCGGGGGTTGTGGGACTCCGCTCCAGGGAGATGATGTCATTTTGTGTATCCCTTGTGCACAGCAGAACATTGCACGGCAGTCCAGTACTCCGGTGCCTAGCACTTCGTCAGCCGCGCCATCTCCCTCTCCCCCTCGCTTATTCCGGACCCCGTGTGACGTTGTCCTGGGCGGGGATTCGCAGTCTGAGGTATGTGCCCGTTTGACCAGCCTTGAGAAGCGGTTTTCTGCTATAGCCGCTCAGAAGGCTTCAGCTAAGCGGAAGCATCTGTCTCCGCCTCCGCCGGATTCAGATGTGGAAGTTGTGGGAGATCTGGATTGGTCGGATCGTCCCCGTGAAGATGGTGAGCTCATTGAGGAAGAAGATTCTGATGTTCAGCAGTTGCTGGGTTCTGAGGGGGATCAGGCTGACGGCCTCCCTCTCGATTCCTCTACCATTCTGAGCCAGATGTTTGAGGTTTTGGATTTGGAGCCTCCGGTGGTTGCTCCTAGGCCTAAGGGTCAGCTTTTTGGGGTGTCCAAGCAGCGTCTGGAGTTTCCCAGCCAACAGCATTTTGAAGAAATTGTTTTCAAGCAATGGGAGCAACCTACACGTCTTGTTGGTGTGCCGTCTAGCTGGGATAGGAAGTATCCCTTTCCGGCGGAATTGATGAAGCGTTGGTCTGTCCCCCCTGAGGTAGATACTCCGGTCTTGGGACTGTCCAACACGGCGGTCGTGCATTCCCCTGACACGACTTCGCTCAGGGACGGCGAGGATCGCCGGGTTGATCAGCTTGCCCGTCATGGTTTTGTATGTGCGGGTTCGGTGTTAAGGCCTGTCTGTGCTTCGGCTCTTTTGACTTTTGCTGTCAGGTCTATTGTCAGGGACTTGGGGGTGGATCTCGAGCCCACCAGTGATGAGTCCCTTGCGCTTAAGCGCTGCGATTCTTTTTTGTCTTTTATCCTGGCCGCTCAGGAGGATGCCATGTTGATGTGTGGCAGGGCTACTGCCTTGCTGGTGGCTATCCGGCGCTGTGTGTGGCTGAGACAGTGGACGGCTGATTTTAATTCTAAAAGATCGCTCACGGCTCTGCCCTTTTTGGGTTTGAGGCTTTTTGGAGAGAGGCTGGATTCTGTTTCCAAGGGAGGTAAGTTACCTCAGCGCAAGAAATTTCGCCGTTCCTTTCGGGGGACGGTCTCTTTCAATCCGTCCTTTCGGGGAGTCGGAGCCGGTAGGACTGCGGGCTCCTCGGCCCCCAGGGGCGCCAGTTGGAATAGGGGCAGAGGCCGTGGCCGTCCCACTCGCGTCTGGGGTGCCAAGCCCAAGCCGGTTGCCAAGCCCACCCAGCAATGAGGGGGCGCCCTCACCCGTTCGGGTGGGGGGACGGTTGCAACTTTTCTCCCGGGTGTGGGACCAGGAGGTCCCGGACAGATGGATCCGGGAGGTGGTTTCGGCCGGTTACAAGTTGGAGTTCGAGTCCCGTCCTCCTCCAAGGTTCTTCAGGTCTCGGGTATCTTTGGATCCTTTGGCCGCGCAGGGGCTCCTGGCGGCAGTAAGGAGTCTTCTAGATTTAGCTGTCATTTGCCCGGTTCCTTCTTCAGAGGTAGGGCGCGGGTTTTACTCCAATCTCTTCACGGTTCCCAAAAAGGACGGGTCCTTCCGTCCTATTCTGGATTTGAAGTTTCTCAACAGGTTTATTCGTCCTCGGAAGTTCCGCATGGAAACCCTGCGGTCTGCGATCGGTTCGCTTCGGCAGGGGGACTTTATGACGTCCATAGACATCAAGGATGCTTACCTGCACGTGCCGATCTTTCCTGCTCATCAGCGGTTCCTACGTTTCGTGGTGGGGGATCGGCATTTTCAGTTTGTGGCTCTTCCATTCGGCCTCACCTCTGCTCCGAGAGTGTTCACCAAGGTGTTGGCGGGGGTGATGGCCCTGCTCAGAGCTCAGGGGATTCGCATTGTGCCTTACCTGGACGATCTTCTCATCATGGCTCCTTCCTTCAGTCAAGCAGAGGGGGACACCAGCACGGTGGTGTCTGTGTTGGAGAGGTTCGGCTGGGTGATCAATTACCCCAAGTCCTCGCTGGTTCCGGCCAGGGTGGTGACCTTTCTGGGGATGTCGTTTGCCTCCTGCCAGCACAGAGTGTTTCTCCCTCAGGCCAAGGTTCTGATGATTCAGGAATTGGTCCAGCTGCTCCTCTCCCATCCTCATCCGTCCATTCGTCTGGGGATGAGACTGGTGGGGTTGATGGTTTCCTCGTTCGAGGCAGTTCCCTTTGCTCAGTTTCATACGAGGACTCTTCAACTTCATCTTTTGGCGTCTTGGAACCGGTGTCCGGGGTCGTTGGATCAGTCCTTCCGGTTGTCCCCTCGGGTTCGGCAGTCCCTTCTGTGGTGGTTGGTCCCGGACAACCTTCTGAAGGGCAGGTCGTTTCTGACTCCACTTTGGGAAACTGTCACCACGGATGCCAGTTTGTCAGGCTGGGGAGGTTTTTGGAAGGATCTTCGGTTTCAGGGGCAGTGGGACCCTCAGGAGGCCCACTTGCCCATCAATGTTCTGGAATTGCGAGCCATCAGGTTGCATCATCATTTACAAGGTCTGCCGGTTCAGGTTCGCTCAGACAATCAGACGGCGGTTGCTTACATCAATCACCAAGGAGGGACTCGCAGTCTGGGTGCCCACAGGGAGGTGTCTCTGATTTTGGTCTGGGCGGAGACTCATGTCCCTTGCATCTCGGCAGTTTACATTCCGGGAGTGGAAAACACAGAGGCGGATTTTCTGAGCCGGTGTGCGTCCCGTCGGGGGGAGTGGTCTCTCCATCCCCAGGTGTTTCGGTCACTTTGTCTCCGGTGGGGGACGCCGGAGGTGGATCTGTTTGCCTCTCGTCACAATCACAAGCTTCCGTCCTTTGTGTCCCTGTCCCGGGACCCTCTGGCTCTGGCGGTGGATGCCATGACCCTGAGCTGGAGGGACCTGGGGTTTCTTTATCTGTTTCCTCCGATTCCCATGCTAGGCAGGGTTCTGCGAAAGTTGGTTCTGGAGGGAGTTCCCGCCATTCTCGTGGCTCCAAGGTGGCCAAGGCGGGTGTGGTTCGCGGACATCGTTCGTCTGGCCGTAGATCAGTTCGATCTGCCTCTTCGGCCAGATCTTCTCACTCAGGGTCAACTATGTTACCCCAGTTTACAAACGCTGGCTTTGACGGCTTGGCTGCTGAAACCTCCATCTTAAAGGAGGAGGGTCTTTCGGATGCGGTCATTCGGACTCTTATTAGTGCCAGGAAGAGATCTTCTTCTTCCATCTATTACAGGTATTGGAGATCTTATATTGATTGGTGTGAGGCTAGGTCTTTGCCTTGCCGGGTCTTTTCTGTGTCTAGGATTTTGGAGTTTCTTCAGTCGGGGCTGGACTCCGGTCTTCAGCTGAGTACCTTGAAGGGGCAGGTTTCTGCGTTGTCTATTTTTTTCCAGAAGTCTTTTGCTAGTCATTCCTTGGTCAAGACCTTTTTCCAGGGGGTTTCGCATGTGCGGCCTCCTAGGAAGCCTTTGCTCCCAGTGTGGGATTTGAATTTGGTTCTTTATGCTCTTAAGGCTCCTCCTTTTGAGCCTTTGCGGGATGTTGCCTTGTCCATTCTTACTCAGAAGGTTGCCTTTCTGGTGGCCATCACTTCGGTTCGGCGTGTGTCGGAGTTGGCAGCTTTGTCTATTCAGGCTCCTTATTTTGAGGATCATCAGGACAAAGTGGTTTTTCGATACAAGTCAGATTTTCTCCCTAAAGTGGTTTCTGCTTTTCATCTTAACCAGGACATTGTTCTTCCTTCCCTGTGTCCTAAGCCTAAGAATGTCAAGGAGAGTGCTTTGCACTGCTTGGATGTGGTACGTTGTGTCAGGTACTATCTACGTGCGACGTCTTCTTTTCGTAAGACTGATGCCTTTTTCGTTGTGCCATGTGGGCCTAGGAAGGGTTTGGCTCCGGCCAAATCTTCCATTAGTAAATGGATTCGTCAGGCCATTGTTGGTGCTTATTCGGCTAAAGGGAAGGATCCTCCTTTCCGAGTTACTGCTCACTCTACTCGTGCGGTTGGTGCGTCCTGGGCTTTTCAGCACCAGGCTTCGGTTGAACAAGTGTGTAAGGCTGCAACTTGGTCTTCTGTTCATACTTTTTCTAAGTTCTATAAGGTTGATGTGCGGGCCTCAGCGGATGCTGTTTTTGTCCGCAAGGTTTTGCAGGCTGCAGTGGTTTGAGTTTTTTCTGCGTTATTGCCTGTTCGGATATCCACCCTTTTCTGGACACTGCTGTTGGATGTCCCTAGTGTAATTATTAATGTTTGAAGTGGGGTGTGTGACATACTTAGAATAATGCCATTTTGTGAATACTCACCTGTAAAATGGGTATTGTAAGTATGTCACACACCCCACTTCACCCGCCCTTTTCGGTATCCTGGCTCTTTATTTGGTGAAGTTTATTTCTTTACGTTGAGGGTTACATTGTTTGGTTCTGGTACCTTGTCTTACTGCTGTTCTAATACTGGGAGGTTCTTGGGAGGTACCAGGTATGTATAGACCGGGAGGGGCCTGTTGAAGTTTTTGGAGAATTCTCTGCAATGCTGCCACCTAGCGGTGCGTTAACTCCTAGTGTAATTATTAATGTTTGAAGTGGGGTGTGTGACATACTTACAATACCCATTTTACAGGTGAGTATTCACAAAATGGCATTATTATTTTATTCCCACTCGGACTTATTATCCCTGTTTAATATTTTTAATATTCACATGCCTCCTCAGTTTTGACTGTGGTCCGGGTGATGGTATTTTAGCACACATGTGCTTAGGAGCTAGGCTCCGCCGCGAGACCCTATTTAGAGGGTAGGCGGTTATGCCGGGTTGGTGACCCCGGTTTGGGATGCCCTGTCCTTAAAAATTTTACCTCAAAAATTTCCCTCATTTACCTCCTCCCTAATAGTTAGGCTGGGGGCCCTCCTTTCTTAGATTCTGAGGAACGTATAGGAGTAATCCCTCATTGATTTGGTTACACTGCTATTTGTTGTATGTGTGTCTGTTTTACATGTAACTTTTACTGGCAACATTGTTCATAAGACCCTGTTTCTATCTAGCCGGGCAGCGGCTCGCAGGCAGCGGGCCGCTGCCGGTCTCATGTGCTCTATGAGGAGACGGGGGCAGCTATACCCCGCGTCTCCGGCGGATGGTAGGTCAGCGGAGGGGAGCTTTCTCCCCTCACGCGCTGTCATTGGGGGCGGAGCCGGACTTGAGGCGCGTCGCCACGGCCCGCCCCCTATCTTGCCCGGGCACCGCTGAGGAGCTTTGGCTCCTATCTGCCTATCTCTAGGGGGGCGGGGCCGGTAAAGCACGCGATCCGCGCAGGCCACGCCCCTCTTCTCTGTCTCTCACTGCTGTGCTGAATATAGTTACCTTACGCATCTGTGCTGCTGGGCTCTGGTCCGGAGGTTCTGTGAGTGGCCCTGTGGGCCTTTTGTCATTTTTATTAGTATCCAAATATAGCTTTTGGTTTCTAAATATTTATCTGTGTTTTAGGTGAATTCTTCAGGGAATAGTTATAAGGGGGTTTCTCCTGGTCCTAAGTCCCTGGGTACTTTCACTGGGTTTTTTCCTACAAAATTCCTCCCATTTAAAAAGGACACTATAAGGGCATCCCGGGTTGCTTCATAGCGTAATTCCCTCTGTCATAGCGACTCATTAAGTTTACCTTATGGAGGCATCCCAGGAATCCGGGCTCCCCTCGGGACAGTCTCGGAAGTGTTTGGGGTGTGGGGTATCCCTAACTGGGGATGATTTCTTTTTATGTATATCCTGTGCACAACACACTATTACGCGGCAGTCAGGACCCCAGGCCCCTGGGTCAGCACCGCCGGCTTCATCCTCTCCCCCTCCCATTTTAACCCGTGCTCCATGCGATGTTACCATGGGGGGCAGTCGCAATCTGATGTATGTATGTATAAAAATTTATTTCCTCTACGGTAGCTAAGAAGGCGCCGGCTAAAGGAAAACATTTGTCCACGTAGAGATTATTCTCCTCCAGAGGAAGGGGAGGTGTATGAGGATTCTGATAATTCCGAGGATGTTGGCGCTGATTCTGATAGGGGGTCAGGGGGTTCCTTGGACACCCCTAACGTTTTGACTCAGATGTTTGAGGTTTTGGCAATCTCGCCTCCGGCGGAGGCCCCCCAACAAGGGGAGTTTTATGAGGAATCCAGACCGCGCTTAGAATTCCTAATCAAAAGCATTTCTATAATATTTCCAAGAAATGGGAGAGACCAGCTCGGTTCCCAGGCATTCCTCAGAGTTGGGATAGAAGGTATCCTTTCCCCGCGGACACGGTTAAGCACTGGGCTTCCCCCCCCCCCCCCCCCATTTTGGGGTTATCCAACTCTGCCGTTTTGAATAACCCTGATTGTTCCTCCCTCAAGGATGGTGAGGATAAACACATTGACCAGATGGCTTGTCATGGTTTTGCCAGTATTGGGGCAGCTATACGGCCAGTTTGTGCCTCATCACTGTTGGTGGTGGCTGCTAGAAAGGTGATCAGGGATTTACTGTCCTCGTCCGGCTTGGAACCAGACAGCGATGAATTTCTTGGACTGAAACGTTGTGAGTCTTTTCTTTCCTTCATTTTAACTGCTCTGGATGATTCATTGATGATGAACAGCAGGGCCTCTGCTCTTATGGTTACCATTAGGCGTTCAATTTGGTTGCGCCAGTGGGCGGCCGATTTTGGGTCTAAAAAGTCTGACGTCTCTTCCCTTTGTTGGTCTAAGGCTTTTTGGAGAAAAATTGGACTCAGTAGCTAAAGATGGAAAATTACCTCAACGTAGGAAGCAACGTCGCCCCTTTCGAGGGGCGGCTTCCTTCACCCCTTCCTTTCGGGGAGCTAGAGCGGGAAGAGGTTTTGCCTTCCCTTCTACAAGAGGAGACTCCTGGAACAGGGGCAGAGGTCGAGCCCATTCAGGATACAGGTGGGGTTCAAAACCCAAGCCCGCTCAACAATGAGGGGGCGCCCTCACCCGCGCGGGTGGGGGGACGGCTGCGACACTTCTCCCAAGTCTGGATTCAGGAGGTCTCGGACAGATGAATCAGGGAAGTGGTGTCTTCCGGTTACATGCTGGAGTTCGAGTCCCGCGCCCCCCCCCCCCGCGCGTTTCCTCACGTCTCGGGTGTCCCCGGACGTACAGGCTGCATTGCAGCTCCGGTCGGCGGTATCAAGCCTTCTAGAAATGGCGGTCATTTGTCCAGTACCCCCATTAGAAAGGGGTCGGGGTTTTTACTCAAATCTGTTCACAGTTCCCAAAAAGGATGGCTCCGTGCGGCCCATCCTGGACCTAAAGATTCTCAACAAATTCATCAAGCTGCGAAAATTTCGCATGGAAACGTTGCATTCCGCTATCCACTCTCTTCGTCAGGGGGACTTCATGACGTCCATAGATATCCAGGACGCTTACCTCCATGTTCCCATTTTTCCTGCGCACCAGAGGTTCCTAAGGTTCGCTCTGGAGGATCGGCACTTCCAATTTGTAGCTCTTCCCTTCGGTCTCACCACAGCTCCAAGGGTTTTCACCAAGGTACTTGCTGGGGTAATGGCTCTTCTCAGAGCTCAAGGAATTCGCATAGTGCCATATCTGGACGATCTCCTCATATTGGCATCGTCATTCAGCCAAGCGGAATTGGACACCAGGACGGTTCAATCCACTCTGGAGAGATTCGGCTGGGTGATCAACTACCCCAAGTCCTCCCTTCACCCGTCCAGGTTAATATATTTTCTGGGGATGTCTCTGGATACAGATCAGGCCAGAGTGTTCCTTCCTCAGTCCAAGGTTCTTCTGATTCAGGAGTTGGTTCGGTCGCTTATGTCCATTCCTCGACCGTCCATCCGGCTAGGGATGAGACTGGTGGGTTTGATGGCCTCCTTCGAGGCAGTTCCCTTTGCTCAGTTTCACACAAGGACACTACAGCTCCATCTGTTGTCGGTCTGGAACAGGTCTCCTCAGTGGCTGGATCAATTCTTTCAGATGTCCCCCCGGGTTCGCCGCTCGCTTAAGTGGTGGCTGAACTCAACCAACCTGCTGAAGGGCAGATCCTTTCGGACTCCCCAGTGGGAGATAGTCACCACGGATGCCAGCCTCTCGGGATGGGGGGGCTTCTGGAAGGATCTGCAATTTCAGGGTTTGTGGGGTCCCCTGGAAGCCCACGAGCCTATCAATGTTCTGGAATTGAGGGCCATCAGGATGGTTCTTTGTCATTTAACTCATCAACTGCGAGGTTTGCCGGTCCAGGTCCGGTCGGACAATCGGACGGCGGTGGCCTACATCAATCACCAGGGAGGCACCCGCAGCAGGAATGCCCTCAAGGAAGTGTCTCTGATTCTGGACTGGGCGGAGAGCCATGTCCCGTGCATCTCGGCAGTTTACATCCCGGGAGTGGAGAATGCGGAGGCGGACTCTCTGAGCAGGCTGTCAGCCCGCAAAGGGGAGTGGTCTCTCAATCCCAAGGTTTTTCATTCAATTTGTCGCAGGTTGGGGTCACCGGCGGTGGACCTCTTTGCCTCCCGTCACAATCACAAACTTCCGTCATTTGTGTCTCTGGCGAAGGATCCTCTGGCCCTTGCGACGGATGCCATGTCTCTGAACTGGAGGGATCTGGGGTTTCTGTACCTGTTCCCTCCGTTTCCCATGGTGGCCAGAGTAGTGCACAAGCTTGCTCTGGAGAGAGCACCAGCAATCCTGGTGTCTCCAAGGTGGCCAAGACAGGTTTCTAGGTTCGCAGACATGGTATGGTTGGCAGAAGATCAGTTCGTTCTGCCCCTGCTGCCAGAACTACTCACACAGGGTCATCTTTGTTACCCGAATTTACACACTTTTTGTCTGTCTTTAATGGCACATTCTATGCTTGGCTCGCCAAGTTTTTTAACGGCTGCTTCAGAGCTTCGCACTCTTTGGGGGAGGCGGGGACCTGGCGTGGCGCGCTCCGCGTCACGCCCAGTTTAGATCCGACCTCCGAGGTTCGGTCGGCGCCATTTTGTTGATCTCTGCGCGCCCGCGAGTTGGCGGTCCTTCTCCTCCCCAGGTCGGTGAGTGCCCTCGTTGGCGTTTTTTTTCATCACTAGTATTTCTATTGCGCATGGCCCTGACACCCCTTATTCCCCTTTTGTCTTTCAGACCTTGAAGAGTCCGGTGGCGTCTCCCGGCCTAACATATATTGTAGCGGACTTACAAATTCTCCCACATTCCTAGCAGGTGTTTGGGACATCCAGGGTTGCCTATTGCGTAAATCCCTACTGACGTGCTTAAATCTCACCCCTGATGAGTCGCACTCGAGCGGGAATGAACAACAAGTTGTGCCGCACAGACTACGGCCGATCAGGTGATTTCGAGGTTGGCTGAGCGCTTGGGCCCTGGTAAAAAGCGGTCCCTGACGCCTCCGGTTTCGCCCATTCCTTCTGAATCTGAGGAGTTCACTGCTGAGCAGGGTTCTGCTCTGTATGATGAAGGTCGTCTATTCTCAGACTCGGGCTCATCTGACGAGGGGCTTAGGAGTCATGATGATTTGGGGCCTGTGTGACACCGACGAATTACTGATAAAGATCTTCGAGGTCTTGTCTATCTCTCTCCCTGGTGAGGCTTCCAGGCCTAGAAGGGAGAGTTTCCATACACCGCCGCCGAGTTTGGAATTTCTGGAGCAGGATCACTTCCTGGCTCTTGTACTCAAAGAATGTCAATGCCCTAGTAAACTGCCAGGGGTTCCAGGGGACTGGGATTGGAAATACCCTTTTCCCCCTGATGTGGTTAACTGCTGGTCATCACCTCCCGTGGTGGATGCACCGATCATTGGTGTTCTTAACCCCCCCCTCCCCCTTTATTGCGGCCCCTAGTTATCATACCCTTCGGGATGCTGAGGACCGGCGCATTGATAGACTTGCTTCCCACGCCTTTTCTTGTGCAGGGACGACTCTGCGCCCGGTCTGTGCCGCGGCCATCGCTGCAGTGGCCGCTAGGACCCTCATCAGAAAGCTGATTGATCATCAGCCTGAGGATCTCCCCTGGGATGTGTTTAACGCACTCTCCAGTTGTGATGTATTTGTAAGATTTATCCTTTTGGCGCTGGATGACACCATCAGCATGTGCGCCAGATCTTCCGCCCTTGCTGTAGCTATACGCCGGCTGGTCTGGCTGCGACAGTGGGGTGTTGACGATTCTACGAAAAAGATTCTTACTGGGCTTCCCTTTAGAGGGCGACGCCTATTCGGGGCCCGTCTCGACCTGTTTGGAAAAAAGGGCAAAACACCCCTTTAGAGAAGGCGGTCTCGGGCAGGGGCACCCCTCCACCCCCTATGTTAGCGTCAAACCCGAACCAGTGGTGTCCTTCCAGCCCTGGTCCCTCTGGCAGGACTAAGTCCAGGCCTGTTACTAAAACCCCCCAAGCATGATGGGGCGATGAGGGGATGGCTGCTGCACCTTGCCCCTATCAGGAGGCTGCATGCCTCGTTCTGATGGAGTCAGGAGGAAGTTTCCTCTGAATGCAGGATAGTGTCTGCTGGGCGGCCCCCTCCCGAGATATTCAGGATGCTTCTGGTCCCTGTCTCTCTTCTTGTGTCGGCACAGGCCACGCGCGATCTGCGAGGTCTGGGGTCACCCGCTGGTTGCCCTTAACAGACAGAGGCAGGGGCCTCTACACTAACCTTTCCACATTCCTCCAAACGGAGGAGACACTCTGTCCATTATGGCCCTCCATAGGTGAGGCAATTTACATTTACAGGCGGTTTTACTGCATGGTTTCTCTGAGTTGGGCCGCCAGTGCCCTGTGTCCAGGGACCTCTTGCCGTCAGTAGGGACCTGAGACGCCTATTTCTTTGCCATTGTGCTTTCTGGGCTCCAAGGACCTTACAGGTTAGTGTTGGCACTCCAGCACTGCTGATTTGGTCTTATTTTTCTGGCCTTGGTTCTGCTCCCTGGGTGATCGCCTAGGCGATGACGGGGGTGATTTCTCTACTGAGACCAAGGGGGCGTCCGCAGAAGGAACTTCCTGGCCATCCCTCTTTGCTTCCCAATCCCTGTGTCAGGCCGAGCTTGTTACTCGGTTGGTGGTGTCCTTTGGGAATCTTTGGATGGGTGCTCAATCACCTCAATTCCTCTATTTTCCCTTAGTGGTATCTCCCTTCCTAGGGTTGAACTTTGATTTGGTTCATATGGGAACCTGCTTCCTTGACTATAAATGGACAAGATGTTTGCAGGGGCTCGGTCCCTCTTGCTGTTCCCGTCTCTTCACCAGGCTGGATTGCAGCTGGCGGGCCTGTTGGTGACTGTTCAAAGGTTGTCCCCTATGTTCAGAGCCCTTGGGCTCCTCCGCTACTCCTATTGTAAATGCTGGACTGGGTTCCAGCTTCCCTGGAGCTGGGTCTGTGTACCCTTCCACCTTGGTACAGTGGTTACCCTTGAGACTGTGGTACTAGGGGTACCAATCAGGGGGCGCCCCCTTCCTGGCGTCTTCCTACGGTTGGATTCCAAATCTATCAGGTCGATGGAAGGGGGACTTTTTTCTCCTAAATTCCCCTGTGATTCCGGGGGAGGTGGGGTTTTTAGGGGACCTTCCACCTGTCTATTTTGGAAGAGGTAGGCCTTCAGGTTGGCTCTATATTGCTGGACTTCTCCCTTGCGGGATTGGTCTATTTGGGGGCCCCTTGGTCTGATGACAGTGGCCTGTATTATCTGCGTGGACTTGGCAGCAGGATGATCCCCAAGGAAGGTATCTATCCTGATCTGGGTGGAGGACGGATTTTCCCGCATATCTGCGATATTTGCTCCGGTGGATGTCTTTCTGCGACAGGATGTGCTAATTCTTGTGTCTCCATGTGATCCGTCTAGTGTGGATCCTTCTGGGCCATCACCTTCGTGGGTTCTGGGCCCTTGTTTCCCTGTCTCAGATTGTTCTGTCCTGGTCATGAGGCTTAGTGACTTTATGCTGGACATTCTGTTTCTATATGTTTTACCTTCATTCTCCCTGCTGGAAACAGGGTTCTGTGCAAGTTTGCTGCTGGAAGAGGGAACCAGTGATACTGGCGGCCCTTGGATGGCCCAGTGGAGTGTGGATGCAGATATGGTTATGTGGACAGCGGACCTGTAAGTCCTGTCCGGAGTGCTGGCCTGCCCACTCAGGCCCCCCCCCCCCCCTTTTCCTGTTTCTCCCCTATCTACAGACTCTGGTCTGGATGGTCTGACGGTTGGTTCATCCACCTTGATGGAAGTGGGTGCACCTTCATGGGTGTCTGTGACTTCTGGAAGCCTAGGAGTTGGCTTCTTCTGCCTCTTCTTCCGTCTATTGTGGGGTATTCTTACCCATATTGATTGGGTTGAGTTTTTTGACCTCTCCCCTGTGTGCGAGCTCTGTTCCCAGGGTTATATAGTTATCACAGCATGGGTTGGAGTTGGCTCTCCTACTTGGTGCCCTGGTGGTTCAAGCTCTGTCCTGTCTGTTTTCTGCAGAAGTCTTACTCAGCTCCTGGCCTGGGTTGACCTTCCTTCAGGGATTGCTCAGTGACATCCCCCACGTAGTTCTAGGGGCCCTGTTGGGATTGATTCTATTTGATTGCCTTGCAGGGTGTTCCCCTTGGCTTTATTCCGGATGCTGTCTGCCGATTCTTATCCATGAGGTTTCCCTTCTGGGACTGTTACCTCAGTCGGTCATGTGCCTGAGCGGGCGGATCTGTTTAGCTAGCCTCGTTTCCTTGCTGTATCTTGTGGTGGCGTTCCGCCTTACGCCGGTTATTCTGCCTAAGGTGGAGTCTTTGGCTCAGGTATTAAGACATTATCCTTCTTCTGGGATTATTCCTTGTAATGCTGAGGCACGGGTATCTATTTTCCCTCAATAGGTGCTGGAATTTTTTTCCTGGATTGTCTCCTGTCCCTTGGGGGTCTGATGTTCCTCGGGGTTGTGGGCACTTAATCTGATGTGCCTGATATTGTCTGCCTCTAGGGGTCGGGCGGCCTTGGGCTTGGCCTTTACCTGTATAAGATGTCCCTTCTGGTCCTGGGGAAGGCTTGGCTTCTTCCTGGGCTACTTTAGTTTTTGCTCTTGTTAGGCCTTTACTCAAGCCTATTCCTTAAGGGGAGGAGTTTTCTCACTCTACTCTGATTACGCTGGTGCCTTGGTATCTTTGGGCCTTTCGGCACCAGGTCTTTTTGAACAGGTTTGCTTTAACGCTACTTGTTTGTTCTTGTTTGTACCCTTCTAGGGTTGTTTGATGTTGAGGTTAGAGCTTTTGCTCGTATCGCTCTTGGTAGTGAGGTTTTGCAGATGACAGTGCTTTCACCTGTCTGCTGTTGCCTTTTTTGTTGGGGATCCCACCCTGTTCTATGGACACTGCTATTGGATGTCCCAACTGTAAGTATTATATTTGGAGCAGAACGTACTGTATACTTAGAATAATACAATTCTGTGAAATACTCACCTGTAGAATTGGTATTATACGTATACAGTACGTCCTGGTCCACCCCAGCCTGGTTTGCATTATTCTGGATCCCCCTGGATGGTGTTTGTTGTTACGGTTATCATTACCAGTTGTTTTGGTGGTTGGTTTCTCCCGGCTTCTTGTTCACTGCTTTTCAATGCTGGGGATTTGTGGGAGGTCCCTGGGTATATGCAGGGTCGGGAGGAGCCTGTTTTTGCATGTCTGCAGTGCACAGCGCCCTCTGGCGGAGGATAACCAATTGTAAGTATTATATTGGGAGCAGGACGTACTGTATACGTAGAATACCAATTCTACAGGTGAGTATTTCACAGAATTGTATTTTTTCGTTGTTGGACCGGGATTCAGGTAAGAGCAGTGGGCGTGTTGGTGGGGGGGGGGGGGGGGTGGTTCACACAGCAAGTTTTGGATGCCACGCGGGGAGGAGTGGATCGGCACGGGAACATATTCCAGCTTGGATTCTCCATTTTTCACGTAAATGGACTTTCTCACCTCATTTGGACCGCGAAGACATGAAGTATCACTCTCTCGCAGGTGAGTGGGGCTATTACAGCCTGCGGCCCTGTTGGACTACTCCCACCCGTCCTTTTCGTGATTTGCCTCCCAGCCTGGGCTGCGCTGTTCGGGTGAAGGTAGGCAGCACCATGTGTGCTTACGGAGCCACGCTCCACCGCAGTCCCCCACCAAAGGATAGGCGGTTTAGGCTGATGGTGAGCCTCTAGTGGATGCCCCTCCCGCATTATTGCCCCATGCCCCGTGTAGCGGTGGACCCTGTGTAAAGGGTCGTCATCCTACCTCGTTTCCCCCGTATTTCGGGGGAAAAGAAAGGGGGGGTATGTGTGTGGCGGTCTCAGTGTACTGTATTGTCACGCTTATGGCCGTAGTATTGCCCTTGACTTGTAACTGAGTGTCAGAGCTGCGCTGCTTGCTCTTCATAGTTTTTTTTGGGCTGCCGCCGTGCACGTGTCTTTTCTTTTTCAAAAGTGTGCTGCGCTGGGCGGCGGCGTCGTGCAGACGCTACGGCGTCTCCATTAGCAAAGGCTTATACTAAGTTTATCTTATCCTTTGCTTGTCAAGATTTGACTGATGCCTCAGAGCTTCGCGCTCTTTGGGGGAGGCTGGGACCTGGCGTGGCGCGCTCCGCGTCACGGCCAGATCGGGCCTGCCCTTTGAGGTTCGCTTGGCGCCATTTTGATGATCTTTGTGCGCGTGGTTGCGGTCCTCCTCCCCCCTTGGTCTGTAAGTGCCCTCGCGTGTGATTTCATTATTAAATTTTTTTATGCTGCGCATGGCCCTGATACCTCTTATTCTCTTTATGTCTTTCAGACTTCAAAGACTCCGGTGGCTTCTCCCGGCCTGACATAAATTATAGCGGGCTTGCAAAAATTCTCCCACATTCCTAGCGGGTCTTTGGGGCATCCAGGGTTACCTATTGCATAAATCCCTGCTGGCATATTTGCCTCAATATTCACCATATGGAGGCATCTCAGAATTATGCGACAGGGGTCCCTCTGGGACAAGACCGGCTGTGTACAGCGTGTGGACAACCCCATGCTGATGCTGACAGGGCACGGGTCTGTGGACCCTGTGCCGAACAAGCACTGGCCCTGCAATCAGGGTTGCCAGTGGCTGCACCTCGCTTCAATACACCTGTCTCCCCGTGCTTAAATCTCACTCCTGCTGAGTCGCACTCGAGCGGGGATGACCAGCAAGTCGTGCCGCGCAGACTGCCTACGGCTGATCAGATTATTTGGAGGTTGTCAGAGCGCTTGGGCCCTGGTAAGAAGCGGCCCCTGACGCCTTCTGTTTCACCTTTTCCTACTGGAACTGAGGAGTTTGCTACTCCGCGTGTTTTTGCCCCTTCTGATGGAGAGCTGTTCTCTGCCTCATCTGATGAGAGGCCGAGGAGTCATGATGATACTGGCCCTGGATACTGGGGCCAGTGTGACACTGACGAATTACTGATAAAGATCTTTGAGGTCCTGTCTATCTCTCTCCCTGGTGAGGCTCCCAAGCCTGGAGGGGAGAGTTTCCATACAGCGACACCGCGCTTGGAATTTCTGGAGCAGGATCATTTCCAGGCTCTTGTACTCAAGGAATGGGAATCCCCTAGTAAACTTCCAGGGGTCCCAGGGGACTGGATTGGAAATACCCTTTCCCCCCTGATGTGGTTAATTGTTGGTCATCACCTCCCGTGGTGGATGCATCGATCATAGGGGTTCTTAACCCCCCCTTTATTACAGCCCCTGCTTATAGTACCCTTCGGGATGCTGAGGACCGGCGCATTGATAGGCTGGCTTCCCATGCCCTTTCTTGTGCAGGAACGGCACTGCGCCCGGTCTGTGCCACGGCCATCACTGCAGTGGCCGCTAGAACCCTCTTCAGAAGGATTCTCGATATTCACCCTGAGGATCTCCCCTGGGAGGTGTTTAATGCACTCTCCAGTTGTGATGTATTTGTAAAATTTATTCTTTTAGCACTGGATGACACCATTAGAATGTGTGCAAGAACTTCTGCCCTTGTGGTAGCTATACGTCGCTTGGTCTGGCTGCGACAGTGGGGTGTTGACGATGCTACAAAAAAAGACTCTTACTGGGCTTCCCTTAGAGGGCAACGCCTATTTGGGGCCCGTCTGGACCTGTTTGGGAAAAAAGGGCAAAACACTCCTACGCAGGCGGCTGTCTCGGCCCCCTCGGGGCAGGGGCACCCCCCCCCCAACCTTAGTGTTAAACACGAACCAGGGGTGTCCTTCCAGATATTTCGTGTAGACTCCTGTCCCAGGAGCGGCAGACAACGCCCTGGCCCCTCCGGCCGGCCTAAGTCCAAATCTGCCACCAAAACCCATCAAGCATGATGGGGCGCCCTCGCCCGTCTGGGTGAGGGGATGGCCGCAGCACCTTGCTCCTATCAGGAGGCATAATGCCTCATTCTGGTGGATTCAGGAGGTAGTTTCCTCCGGATGCAGGATAGTTTGCTGTGCGGCTTCCCCCGAGATTGTCAGGGTACTTCTGGTACCTGCCTCTGTTCAGGTGTTTGTGCAGGCCATGCACGGCCTGCGGGGTCTGGGGGTCTCTTGCAGGTTGCCCTTAACAGGCAGAGGCAGGGGCCACTACACCAGCCTTTCCACACTCCCCCAAGAGGATGAGTCAGTCTGGCCCATTCTGGTTTTTCACAGGTTTCGGCAATTCTACAATTACAGGCAGTTTCTGCATGAAAACTGAGTTGGGCCGCCTGCGCCCAGTGGGCTTCTTGCCGTCTGTGGAGATCTAAGATGCTTATGTTCACATCCCTGTGTCTTCTGGACACCGAGGCTCTTCAGGTTCGTGTTGGAGGCCCAACACTGCTGATTTGTGGCCTTGTTATCTGGCCTCTCCTGCTCCCAGAGTGCTCACCAAGGTGCTGACGGGGGTAACGTCTCTGATGAGACCAAGGGGCGTCCGTGCGAGGACCTACCTGGATGTCCTTTTTCACTTCCCAATCTCTGCGTCAGGCTGAGTTGGTTACCCCTTAATTGGTAACTCCATTCCTAGGGTTGAATTTGGATTCGGTTCCTTCCTCGGCAATAAAGTGGACAATTGGGTTGCTTGGGCTCAGTCCTTCATTGCTGTCCCCTGTCCCTTCACCAGGCAGGATTGCAGCTGGTGGGTCCGTTGGTGGCTTGCTCAGAGGATGTCCCTTGTACTCAGTTCCCTTGGGCTCTTCTGCATCTTCTATTGTTAATACTGGACAGGGTTCCAGCATCCCTGGAGCTGGGTCCGTGTGCCTTCCCCCCTGGTACGGTGGTTCCTCTTGAGGTGCTTGAACTCAAGGAACCTGTCATGGGGCACCCCCTTCCTTGCATCTTCCTGTAGATGGTCACCACGGATTCCAAATCTATCAGGTTGACGGGGGGGGGTTCTTCTGGAGCCCCCTGTGGTTCCGGGGGAGGTGGGGCTCTTAGGGGGTCCATACACCTATCGATTTGTGAAACAGTGAGCCTTCAGGTTGGCTCTATCTCGCTGGACTACTCCTCTTCAGGACCTGTCTGTTTTGGGGCGCTTGGTCCGTCTGACAGTGGCCTGCATTAATTATCTGTGTGGGACCCGGAGCAGGATGATCCTCCAGGAAGGTATCTGATCCTGATCTGGTTGGTTGACAACGTTCTCTGCATATCGGTGGTATCCGCTCCAGTGGATGTCCTTCTGCGGCAAGATGTGCTAATCCTTGTGTCACTATGAGATCCAACTAGTGTGGATCTGTTTGAGCCCCGTCACTATCACAAGTTCTCGGCCCTTGTTTCCCTGTCCCAGAATCTTCGGACTGTGGTCATGAGGCTTAGTAACGTTATGGCTGGACATTCTATTCTATATGTCTTATCTTCATTCACCCTGCTAGGCGGGGTTCTGCGCATGATTGCTCTGGAAGGGGGGACCAGTGATACTGGTGGCCCCTGGGTGGCCTAGTGGAGTGTGGTTCGCAGACGTGGTACTGAGGACAGTGGACCTGTACGTTCTGCCAGGAGTGCTGATCTGCTCACTCAGGGCCTCTTTTTGTCACCCCAATATACAGGCTCTGGCCTAGACGGCCTGACTGCTGATTCATCCATCTTGATGGAGACAGGCTTATCTTCTCGCTGACTGTGACTATTGGAAGTCTAGGAGCAAGCTTCTTCTGCCATCTATTATAGGGTTTGGCGTACCCCTATTGATTGGTGTGTCTAGGTCTCTTCCCTGTCGGGCGTTCTCTGTTCCCAGGGTTCTAGAGTTATTACAGCATGGGTTGGAGTTGGCTCTCCAACTCGGTACTCTGAAGGGTCAGGTTCTGCCCTGTCCGCCTTCCTGTAGGAGTCTTTTGCTCAGTTTTACTCGGTTGAGAATTCTTCGAGTGTTGCTCATGTGCGTCCCCCATGTAATTCTATGGTCCCTTGTTGGGATTTGAATTTTTTTCTGTCTGTCTTGCGGGGTGTTCCCTTGGACCTATTCTAGATGCTGTCTCAAAGTTGTCCTTCTGGTGGCTGTTACTTCAGTCAGACGTGGTCTGAGTGGGCGGCTCTGTTTAGCTAGCCCTCGTTAGACACACCAGGGTAAGGTGTTGCTCCGCTTTACGCCGGACCTTCTGCTTTAGGTGGTGTCTTATGTTCGTGATTCAAGATTTCTTCTTCCTTCTGTGCCTTATTCCTAGCAACGCTGTGGAAAGGGGTCTACATTCCTTCAACTGGTGTTGGAAGTGTTTCCTGGATTGTCACCTGCCCCTTAGGGGACCTGATGCCCCTTTGGGTCTATGGCCATCTCCTTCCTGTATGTGCCTGACCTCGTCTGATTTCCAGGGGTTAAGCGGCTTTGGGCCTGGCCTTTTCTTGGATGGGATTGTCCCTTCTGGTCCTAGGAACGGTTTCGCCTTCTGCCAGGGCTACTGTTAGCGTTTGGACTTGTCAGGCTGTTACTCAGGCCTGTTCCTCTTAGGGGAAGAATATTCTTCTTGCCTTACTTCTTGTTCTGCTCCTGCTTTGGTGCCTTTGGGCTTTAAGCACCGGGGTTTTCTGTTGACAAGTTTTGCTAGACTGCTATTTGTTCTCTGTTCATACCTTTTCATAGGTCTTTGAGGTTGCCATTAGAGCCTTAGCTCATGTTGCTCTTGGTAGCAAGGTTTGCAGGTGACAGTGCTTTAAACTGTCTGCTGTTGCCTTTTTTGCTGGGGATCCCACCCTACTTTATGGACACTGCTATTGGATGTCCCAGGTGTAAGTATTATATCTGGAGCAGGACGTACTGTATACTTAGAATAATACAATTCTTTGAAATACTCACCTGTAGAATTGGTATTATACGTTTACAGTACGTCCTGCTCCACCCCACCCTGGTCTTTGCATTGTTCTGGATCCCCTGTATGGTGATTATCATTGTTGTTATTACCAGGTATGGTGGTTAAATTCTCCCGGCTTCTTATTCACTGCTTTTCAATGCTGGGGATTTGTGGGAGGTCCCCGGGTATTTGAGGGGCTGGGAGGAGGCTGTTTTACATGTCTCTGCAGTGCAGCTCCATCTGGCGGAGGATTACCCAAGTGTAAGTATTATATCTGGAGCATGACGTACTGTATACGTATAATACCAATTCTACAGATGAGTATTTCACAGAATTGTATTTTTTTTATATATATAACTATAATAAAAAGCAACACACACTTCTTTGGTGGCACTGAGCTGAGGATAAAAGGTGATGACATTAACTTCCAATCTGGGTATAGGGTTGGTTAAGATGCATTAAATGAAAATCCAGTGTCTTTCAGATGTAGATACACAGCAGTGTCCTGACCAGAGTAATTTGTGCTCTTGTGTTGGCCCATATGCTGGTGTTAAAGTGGACCAAAACCCACTGGAAAAACACAAAATACATTTGGCCAAAACCACTGTTGATACTCCCTTCTTAGTGTGTGCAGAACGAGAAATTGATATTTTTGCTTTTTGAATCGCCCTGGAACACTTTTTATTTATTCTAAGTATACAGCACGTCCTGCTCCAGAGATAATTCCTTACGTTTGGGTAATACATCCACAAGATTGTGCTGGACTGCAGAGACAGCAAAAAAGTGGCTCCACCCGGCCCCTTCTATACCCGGGATCCCCCACAAATTCCCCAGTTCTTCTCTGCAGTCTGCTCTGCGAAGGCAAGATGATGTCTCTACTAGCAGGTGAGCGGGGCTATTAGCCTGCGCCCTGTAGGACTATTCCCACCCGTTCCTCTATTCTCAGTGTGCCACACACCCCGCTTCCCCTTTAATTCTTACGATCGGGTTACTCCACCAGCAGGTGGCGACGTTGCAGAGAGAAGTCTTGAACGAGCCCTCTTCCGGCCCATATATACCTGGGACCTCTCACTTAACACCAGTGTTTTCTCTCTGCATGAGGCGACAAGACAGAAGAAAGAAGTCTCCTGCTTGCAGATAGCCAGGGTCTTACCCCGGCACCCCCTTTGGGTCTATTTCTGCCCAGTTTTGATTGTTTACCTAGATGGTTAATGGAAGCCTCCCAGCCCAGGCTGCTCACTGGGCAACGGTAGATGGCACTATAGGTGCCTAGGAGCTTATCTCCTCCGCTCGACCTCACACAACCTGGGGCAATGCGGCTATCCGGCATGGTGATCCGGATTTGGGATGCCTCTGTCCCGTGGTTCCCCTTTGGCCTTTTCCCTCCCGTTACGGTCCCTTCACTATGGGGGGGGGGGGGTTTGGGGGGTACTTATACTGTGTGCATGTTGTTTAATGTTACTGTGCTAGGATTGTGTTGTGTGTTACATGTCCCCCCCCCCCCCCCCCCACTGACTCCGAGGGCGTTGGGGCGCCCTCTCTGCATGCAGCTCCGCCATTTGGCGGGCCGCGCTGTTTGAATTGGAGGGGGCGGGGCCATGGCCCGCGTTTCAATGACGCGATGACGTGGCTTGGGCGCGTTGTCTCGCAGCTCGGCCCTGCCGCAATTCCTCCTTCTAATCAAGGAGTCAGGTGCGGGGGACTCGGCTGGAGGAAGCTGTGTGACTAGCTGGCTGCTGCTGCTCTTCACGGTTGTTCAGGTAAACGGTCCCCACCTCGCGTGTGGGGCTGTCTTTTTTGTTATAAGTTTGCTTCAGCATGTAAAAAAACGTGTATGTTTGCTGACCTTCAGTTTAACTCAGTTTAACTCCTGGGATCCCCTCACTGCAGTGGCTCTCCCGGTTCTGTTATACCTGGCTAGTCTTAGTACTCTAAATTGGGTTTTGTCCTAAGGTTTTTGTTTTTTGAAAAAAAAAATTAAAAATTTTAAATTTAAATCCTCCCTTTCCCGGGACATTAATTATAAAGGGGCATCCCGGGTGGCTTAATGCGTAAAACCCTGGGTTGTTGCGAATACCATAAATTCACCATATGGAGGCTTCCGACAATACCGGAAACTGCTCTTCGGAGCTATCCAGGCTGTGTGGGGGTTGTGGGGCTCTGCTCCAAGGCGATGATGTCATATTATGCATTCCATGTGCAAAGCGGAACATTGCGCGCCAGTCCGTCGCTCCGGCTTCTGGCTCCTCGCAACTTACGTCATCTCCTACCCCCCTCCCTTATTCTGGACCCCATGTGACATTGTCAAGGGTGGGGATTCGCAATCCGAGGTGTGTGCACGATTGGCCAACCTCGAGAAAATAATTTCCGCCAAAGTAGCTCAGAAGGCTACAGCAAAGCGGAAACGCCTTTCTCCGGCAGCGCCTGCTTCGGAGGATGAGATGTGTGAAATAGTGGATTGGTCCGATTGTCCCCCTGATGAGGAGGGGGAACTCCTTGAGGAGTCGGATGAGCCTGCAGACCAGCTAGGGATTGACGCTGCTGGCGATCAGGCTACAGGGGTGTCCCTTGACACCCCTTCCATTTTGGCTCAAATGTTTGAAATTTTGAATTTGGATCCGCCTGAGGCAGTCGCCCTGCCAAAGGGTGAGTTATTTGATGTTCCCCAGCCGCGTTTGGTTTTTCCCAGGCAACAACACTTTGTGAGGGTTGTCCTTAAGGAATGGGAACAACCCACGCGACTGGCTGGAATTCCTCCTAGTTGGGATAAACGCTATCCCTTTCCGGAGGATTTGGTGAAGCTTTGGTCAGTTCCCCCTGACGTCGATACCCCTGTGTTAGGGCTGTCTAGCACGGCTGTTAAGCCATTAAGGATAGTAAGGATCATTGGATTGATCAATTTGCTCGCCATTGTTTTATCAGTGCTGGATCGACATTGCGGCCAGTGTGTGCTTCGGCGCTTCTTCTGTTGGCAGTTAGGTCCATGATTAGGGATCTGTACGCAGGTCTTGATCCCGCTTGTGATGAGTTTAGTTCTCTTAAACGGTGTGAGTCGTTTATTTCCTTTGTCTTGACCGCTCAGGACGATGCTCTGGCGATGAGTAGCAGGACAGCGGCACTGCTGGTGGCAATCCGTCGGTCAGTGTGGCTGCGCCAGTGGACGGCGGACTTTATCTCTAAAAAGGTGCTTACAGCGATCCCTTTTTTGGGTTTGCGCCTGTTTGGTGATAAAATAGATTCAGTTGCAAAAGGTGATAAATTGCCTCAACGCAAGAGGCCTCGTCGCCCCTTTCGGGGTGCGAGTGCCTTTAATCCTTCCTTTCGGGGAGTCAGAGCGGGTAGGGGGCTTCCTTTCCCGCTACCAGAGGTACAGGTTGGACCCGGGGGAGGGGCCGTGGCCGTCCCGGTCAGTCCTGGGGCGCCAAGCGCAAACCTGCTGGTAAGCCCGCTCAGCAATGAGGGGCTGCCCTCACCCGTGCGGGTGGGGGGACGATTGCAACACTTCTCCCTGATCTGGGACCAGGAGGTTCCAGACAGATGGATCCAGGAGGTGGTGTCGTCCGGTTACAAACTGGAGTTCGAGTCTCGCCCTCCTTCACGGTTCTTTCGGTCTCGGGTGCCCACCGATCCTTTGGCCGCACAGGGGCTCCTGGCGTCGGTAAGGAATCTTTTGGAAATGACGGTCATCCGGCCGGTGCCGCGCTTAGAGGTGGGCCTCGGTTTCTACTCCAATCTTTTCACGGTCCCAAAAAAGGACGTGTCGGTTCGTCCCGTCCTGGAACTGAAATTGCTCAACAGGTTCATCCGTACTCGGAAGTTTCGCATGGAAACTTTGCGTTCGGCCATCGGTTCTCTTAGGCAGGGGGACTTCATGACGTCCATAGACATCAAGGATGCTTATCTTCATGTTCCCATCTGCCGGGCTCATCAGCGTTTTCTTCGGTTCGTGATGAAGGACCAGCATTTTCAAATCGTGGCACTTCCGTTTGGCCTGACCTCGGCTCCAAGAGTGTTCACCAAGGTGCTGGCAGGGGTGATGGCCATTTTCAGATCTCGGGGCATTCGTGTCGTACCTTATTTGGACGACATTCTCATCATTGCTCCGTCCCTCAATCAATCAGAGACAGACACCAGGATGGTGGTCTCCATGCTGGAAAGCTTTGGTTGGGTGATCAACTTTCCCAAGTCCTCCCTCGCTCCGGCCAGGGTGGTGTCCTTTCTGGGAATGCAGTTGGACTCTTGTCAACACAGGGTGTTTCTCCCTCAGTCCAAAATTTGTCTGATTCAGGAGTTGGCTCGGGTCCTTCTTTCCAATCCTCGGCAAACCATCCGTCTGGGGATGAGGCTGGTAAGGTTGATGGTTGCCTCGTTCGAGGCAGTTCCTTTCGCTCAATTTCACACGAGGACGCTGCAGCTTCATCTGTTGGCGTCCTGGGACCGGCGACCACGGTCCTTGGATCGGCCCTTCCAGTTGTCCTCCCGGGTCCGGCAGTCTCTCCAGTGGTGGTTGGTCTCGACCAATCTCTCGAGGGGCAGGTCTTTCCTGACTCCTCTTTGGGAAATTGTCACCACAGACGCCAGTCTTTCCGGATGGGGGGGATTCTGGAAGGATCTTCAGTTCCAGGGGCAGTGGGGACCTCAAGAGGCCCACTTACCCATCAATATTCTGGAACTGAGAGCCATCCGTCTGGTTCTTGCTCTTCTGACTCAACATGTTCTGGGCCTTCCGGTCCAGGTTCATTCAGACAATCGAACAGCGGTTGCTTACTTCAATCATCAGGGAAGGACCCGCAGTCTGGGTGCTCTGAGAGGTGTCCCTGAACCTGACCTGGGCGGAGGTCCATGTTCCTTGTCTCTCGGCGGTTTACATCCCAGGGGTGGAAAACCAGGAAGCGGACCTGTTGAGCAGGGGCTCTTCCCGTCTGGGAGAATGGGCTCTCCATCCTCAGGTTTTTCGGTCACTGTGTCTCCGGTGGGGGACGCCAGAGGTGGACCTGTTTGCCTCTCGTCACAATTGCAGGCTCACGAACTTCGTGTCGCTCTCCCAGGATCCTCTGGCTCTGGCAGTGGACGCCATGTCCCTGAGCTGAGGGGGGTTTGGGGTTTCTGTACCTGTTTCTTCCGATACCCATGCTGGGCAGGGTAGTACGGAAGCTGGCTCTGGAAAAGGTGTCCGCCATTCTCGTGGCCCCAAGGTGGCCAAGGCGAGTATGGTTCGCAGACATTGTTCGGCTGGCAGTGGACCAGCTCGTTCTGCCTTTTCGGCCCGATCTGCTCACTCAGGGACGGCTGTGTTACCCCAATTTACCAACACTGGGTTTGACGGCTTGGCTGCTGAAACCTCCGTCTTGAAGGAGGAGGGTCTTTCTGATTCAGTCGTTAAGACTCTGATCAGTGCCTGGAAGAGGTCTTCTTCTATCATCTACTATAGGACTTGGAAAGCCTATATCGCTTGGTGTGTTTGCTATGTTAATTAGAACCTGCCCTATTTAATCAACACCTACTTAGCAAACAGCAACAGGCCAAAACCAAAACTTTTACTACCAATGCAATACTATCCAAATCGCATTTAAGACAAATTAAAACAGTACACTTCTGACTTATAAAAGGAAGCTTCAAATAAGTCAAATACAAAAACAGTTACTTACCAAATCCAATGTAACTACTGCAGTTTTTAAAACTACACACTTCTGTCCTGCTGCACTTATGTCAAGCTGCTCTCACACAGGCTGAAACTCCACAGAGTGGAGGTCTCCAGGATTCTGGAGTTTTTGCAATCAGGGCTGGACTCTGGTCTTCAGCTGAGTACTTTGAAGGGGCAAGTTTCTGCCTTATCTATCTTTTTTCAGAAGCGTTTTGCGCTTCATCCTTTAGTTAAAACTTTTTTCCAGGGGGTTACGCATGTGCGGCCTCCCAGGAAACCATTACTCCCTGTTTGGGACTTGAATTTGGTTCTTTCTGCTCTTCAGGCTCCTCCCTTTGAGCCTTTGCAAGATATTGCTTTGTCTACCCTGACTCAGAAGATTGTCTTCTTGGTAGCTATCACTTCGGTTCGGCGTGTCTCGGAGTTGGCGGCCTTGTCTATTCAGGTGCCCTACTTTGAGAGCCATCAGGATAAAGTGGTCTTTCGGTTCAAACCGGACTTTCTTCCTAAGGTTGTTTCTGCTTTTCATTTGAATCAGGATATTGTTCTTCCCTCCTTGTGTCCTAAGCCTAAGAATGACAAGGAGAGGGTTTTGCATTGTTTGGATGTGGTACGCTGTGTTAAGTACTATTTGGTTGTTACTTCTCCTTTTCGTAAAACTGATGCCTTTTTTGTTGTGCCCTGTTGGCCTAGGAAGGGTTTGGCGGCGGCCAAATCTTCCATTAGCAAATGGATCTGTCAGGCTGTTATTGCGGCCTATTCTGCTAAGGGGAAAGTTCCCTCTTTTCGTATCACTGCTCATTCTACTCGCGCTGTTGGAGCGTCTTGGGCTTTTCAGCACCAAGCTTCTGTTGAACAAGTTTGTAAGGCTGCTACTTGGTCTTCTGTTCATACTTTTTCTAAGTTTTACAAGGTTGATGTGCGGGCCTCAGCAGATGCTGTTTTTGGCCGCAAAGTTCTGCAGACCGCAGTCATTTAAGTTATGCTTCATTTTGCCTTCGGATACCCATCCCTTGTGGACACTGCTTTTGGATGTCCCGATCGTAAGAATTAAAGGGGAAGCGGGGTGTGTGACACACTGAGAATACCATTTTGTGAGTACTCACCTGAAAAATGGATATTGTCAGTGTGCCACACACCCGCCCGTTTCGGTATCCAGGTTCCTTTTATATGGTGAAGCTTTTTCTTTATTTTGAGGTTACCATTGGATTTCCTGGTACCTTGTCTTTCTGCTTTTTAAATCACTGGTGTTAAGTGGGAGGTCCCAGGTATATATGGGCCGGAAGGGGGCTCGTTTTCAAGACTTCTCTCTGCAACGTCGCCACCTGCTGGTGGAGTAACCCGATCGTAAGAATTAAAGGGGAAGCGGGGTGTGTGGCACACTGACAATATCCATTTTTCAGGTGAGTACTCACAAAATGGTATTTTTCTGCCTCCCAGCTTTGGCTGCACTGGTCGGGTGATGGTAGGCAGCACCACTGTCGGGTGCTTAAGGAGCGCTGCTCCAACCGCAATCCTCCACCAAAGGATAGGCGGTATAGGCCCATGGTGAGCCTTATGGGATGCCCCTCTCGCGCTATTGCCTCTCGCTCCCTGTCCATCGGTGGGCTCCTGTTAGGTTGGCCACTGCCCTCCCTCGCTCTCCCTGGTAGTTCGGGGGGGGGGTGTATTCTTACACTCCGGTGACTGTATGACTTGGTATGCCTTGGCTTTATGTCACCGCGTGTATTAGTTGCACTGGTTGCCTTTTTTAAAAAAATGCCGCCGCCATGCGTGCTTATGCGGCATTCCGCCGTCGGCTGCACCTTTACCTCAGGCGCTGCTGCCGCCATGGTCACGTGGGTGCCTTCGCGCTCTTCGGGGGGGGGGGTCGGGCTTTGCGGAAGGCGCGTTCTGCATCACTGTCTCCGCGGCCCGCCCCTCAAGGTATTTGCGGGCGCCATTTTGCTCTCCTCGTGCTGCATGGTTGGTGTCTACCTACCGCGGTCCGTAAGTGCCCCTGTGGGCTGGCTTATATTCTAAGCATACAGCACGTCCTGCTCCATCTATAATACTTACACATGGGTAATCCTCCGCCAGAGGGGGCTGTTCACTGCAGACATGCAAAAACAGGCTCCTCCCGGCCCCTTCATATACCCAGGGACCTCCCACAAATCCCCAGATTTCTCTGCAGTGCTCACTGTGAAGACATGAAGTATCACGCTCTCGCAGGCGAGCGGGGCTTTACAGCCCGAGGCCCTGTGGGACTATTTCCACCCGTCGTCCTTGTGAAGAATATGCCTCCCAGCCTGGGCTGCGTTGGTCGGGTGAAGGTAGGCAGCACCGTGTGTGCTTACGGAGCTAACCTCCTCCGCAATCCCCCACCATAGGGTAGGCGGTTTAGGCCGATGGTGAGCCTCCATTAGATGCCCCTCCCGCATGGTTGCCCGTGCCCCTCACAGCGTTAATCCGTGGATGCAGGTCCGCTTCTCCCTCGCTTCCTCCCGTAGCTCGGGGGAAAAGAAAGGGGGGGGTATATGTGCGGCAGTCCTAGTGTAACGTAACACGTTGAAGGCCTTGATCTTTCATTGAACTTTGGTGTCAGTGTCGCGCTCCTTGCCACATAAGCTTATGGTTGCCACATAAGCTCATGGTTGCGCGCATGTTTGTCCTTTCATTACTTTAGTGTTCTGCCCAGACGGCAACATCATTTTCTAGCGTGACAGCAACATTATGTATGTGCGTACTATCCACTACTGTCGTTCACGTTTCGAGGGTTAGAGCTTCTCGCTCTTTGGGGGAGGCGGGGACTCGGCATGACGCGCTCCGCGTCACAGCCAGATCAGGCCCGCCCCCTCGAGGTTCGCTTGGCGTCTTCGTGCGCGTGGTGAGATCCGCCTCCTCCCTTGGTCATGTAAGTGCTCTCCGGGGCGGTATTTGTTCCTATGTGTTTTATTCGCATGGCACTGACACCCCCCCTCTTATCCCATTATGTCTTTCAGACGCCAGGTCTAACATATATTATAGCGGGTCCACATAAATTCTCCCACTTCCTAGCGGGTCTTGGGGCATCCAGGTTTGCCTATTGCGTAAATCCCTGCGGGCATACTGCTCAGATAATCACCATATGGAGGCATCTCAGAATTATGTACCCGGGGTCCCTCTGGGACATGTGTGCAGTGTGTGGTCAGCCCCATGCTGATGCTGACAGAGCACGGGTCTGCGGACCGTGTTCTGAACAGGCACTGACCCTGCAATCAGGTTTGGCAGTGGCTGCACCTCCCTTCAATACACCCGTCTCCGCGGACCTAAATCTCACTCCTGATGAGTCTCACTCGAGCGGGGATGACCAGCAAGCCGTGCCGTGCAGGCTGCCTACAGCGGAGCAGGTGCTGTCTAGTTTGGCGGAGCGTATGGGCCCTGGAAAGAAGCGGTCCCTGACGCCTCCTGGCTCTCCGGTTGCTAACGATACTGATGACTCTGCTGCTATGCAGGACCTTGATCCTTCTGAGGAAGGTGAGCTATTCTCAGATTTGGGCTCCTCGGTTGAGATGCCCGGGAGCCGTGATGATTCTGGGTCCGGTTCTTTGCGCCTGTGTGACACAGATGACCTTCTTATTAAGATCTTTGAGGTTTTGTCTATCTCCACTCCTGGAAAGGCTTCCAAGCCTAAGGAGAGTTTCCACACAGCTCCGCCGCGCTTGGAATTCCTGGAACAGGAACATTTCCAGAATCTTATATCCCAAGAATGGGAATCGCCTTGTAAACTTAAAGGGGTCCCAGGGGTCTGGGATTGGAAGTACCCTTTCCCTCCTGATGTGGTTAACTTTTGGTCAGCACCTCTTGTGGTGGATGCAACGATTATAGGGGTTACTAACCCCCCCTTCATGACGGCTCCTTATTACCGTACTCTTCGGGAGGCTGAGGACCGGTGCATTGACAGACTGGCTTCCCACCCCTTTTCGTGTGCAGGGACGGCTCTGCGCCCGGTCTGTGCTGCGGCCATCACAGCAGTGGCCGCCAGGACTCTAGTTAGAAAAGTACTTGACCACCAACCTGAGGACTTCCCCTGGGCGGTGTGTAATGCGCTATCAGACTGTGATGTGTTTGTGAGGTTCATCCTCTCAGCGCTGGATGACACCATTAAGATGTGTGCTAGAACCTCTGCCCTTGTGGTAGCTATTCGCCGCCTGGTCTGGCTGCGCCAGTGGGGTGCTGACAATGTTACGAAAAAGGCGCTCACTGGCCTTCCCTTCAGAGGACGGCGACTATTTGGGGCCCGTTTGGACCTTTTTGGAAAAAAGGGTAAGGCACCCCTACGCAGAAGGCCGTCCCGGCCTTTTCGGGGCAGGGCACCCCTCCCTACGTTAGTGTCAAATGCGAACCTGAGGTGTGCTTCCAACTGTTCAGTGTGGATTTCCACCATGGGGTGGGCAGGCAACGCCACAGGGAATGCAGCTAGTGGGCCTGATGGTCTCCTTATGCTCAGTTTCACATGAGGCCTCTTCAACTCCACCTCTTGTCAGTGTGGGACAGGGACCCTGTGTCTGTCCTCCCCTAGCCAGGCGGTCCCTTCCGTGGTGGCTCGACTCAAGGAACCTGTTGGTGGGCAGATCCTTTCTGGCCCCTTGCTGGGAGACGGTCACCACGGATGCCAGTCTGCCAGGTTGGGGGGGCTTCTGGAAATCCCTAAAATTCCAGGGGCAGTGGGGCCCTCAGGCCCACACCCCTATCAACATTCTGGAACTGAGGGCGATCAGGTTGGTTCTAGCCCGCTTGACCCCGCACCTTCGGGGTCGGGCTGTTCAGGTACACTCGGACAATCAGACGGCGGTTGTCTACATCTATCATCAGGGAGGGACCCAGGGCAAGGGGGCCCTCAAGGAAGTGTCTCTGATCCTGTCCTGGGCAGAGGACAATGTTCCCTGCATCTCAGCCATGTACTTTCCGGGGGTGGAGAATCTGGAGGCAGACTCTCTGAGCAGGTGGACTTCTCGCCTAGGGGAATGGTCCCTCAGCAACAGTGTGTTTCGCTCTGCGTCACCGTTGGGGTCAGCCAGATGTGGATCTGTTTGCATCCCGTCACAATCACAAGCTTTCAGTCTTTGTCTCTCTGTCCCAGGACCCTCTGCCCTTAGCCATTGATGCTCTAGCAATGCCTTGGCAGGGCTTTCAGCTACTGTATGTCTTTCCCCCGTTTCCCCTGTTGGGCAGGGTTCTGCGAAAGATAGCTCAGGAAGGGGTGCCAGCAATCCTGGTGGCCCCCCGTTGGCCAAGAAGAGTGTGATTTGCAGACATTGTGCAGCTGGAGGTAGATCAGTACACCCTGGCCAAGGATCCAGACCTGCTCACTCAGGGGCAGCTACGCTACCCCAATTTACAAACGCTGGCTCTAACGGCCTGGTTGCTGAAACGTCCATCTTGATGGAGAAAGGGCTGCCTGCCTCTGTTAACACCATGATCAGGGCTAGGAAAAAGTCCTCTTCTTCCATCTACTATAGGGTTGACTGGTGTGAGTCTAAACCTCTTCCCTGTCGTGTGTTTTCTATTCCTAGGATTCTGGAATTTCTTCAACATGGTTTGGATCTGGGGCTTCAACTCAGCACTCTGAAAGGTCATGTTTCTGCCTTGGCTGTTTTCTTCCAGAGATCTTTTGCTCAGCATTTGGTCAAGACTCTTCCAGGGGGTTATTAATGTGCATCTCCCACGTAAGCCTATGTTACCAGACTTGGACTTGAACTTGGTCCTATCTGCCTTGCAGGAGTCTCCTTTTGAGCCTGTGCATGAGGCTGCTTTGTCCATTCTTACTCTTAAGGTAGTCTTTTTGGTGGCTATCACTTCTGTTAAGCGTGTTTCTGAGTTGGCGGTGCTTTCCATCAAGCCCCCTTACTTTGAGAGACACCAGGACAAGGTGGTGTTTCGCTTTAAACCAGATTTTCTGGTAAAGTTGTGTCTGCATTTCATCTCAATCAGGACATTGTTCTGCCTTCTCTGTGCCCTAATCCTAGTAACCCTAAGGAGAGGGCTTTACATTCCTTGGATGTGGTCAGGAACCTGAAATTCTATTTGGTGGCTACTGAACCCCTCAGGAAGACTGATGCTCTATTCTTGGTGTGCCACACACCCCGCTTCACTTTTAATATTCTTCACTTATTGGGTTAACTCACCGCCAGGTGACGCTGTGCAGAGAGGAAGTCTTGTAACGAGCCCCCTTCCGGCCTACATATACCTGGTACCTCCCATTAATCACCAGTATATTCTAAGTATGTCTCACACCCTGCTTCGGAAGTAGTCATTACACTTGGGTTATGTCCAGTAGAGGGTGAACTTCTGCAGAGATGACTAGAAAAAAAGAAGCTCCTCCCGGCCCATAAATACCCGGGACCTCCCAAGCACCTCCCAGATAAGTCTCTGCAGACGGCGAGCAAGTCAGAAGATGACGTCTCCTCCTTGCACAGGGGGATTTCAGGTAGCCGGGATGACTCCCGGCCCTTTATTTTCTCTATTACCACCCGGATCTCTGTTTCGTATTACCCTGCCTAGGCTGCTGGTCCGGGCGAGGGTAGATGGCACCCTAGGTGCTTAGGAGCTAATGCTCCACCGTGAGACCCTATACTAGAGGGTAGGCGGCTTCAGGTTGGTGATCCTGACATGGGATGCCCCGTCCGTTACTAGCCCTCTTTACTTGGCAAGCACATGTAACCATGGGCTTATTCCTCCCTGCTTCCCTATTCCCGATTAGCTGGGGTGGCCTGTATATGTATATATATTTTAATTGTGTATGTGTGCTGTTTTACTGTTTGTGTGTAGTGTGTTGTTACTACTGGCGATGGCCAGCGCTTCTTTCTTTTCCACACGCTGGCCCGCGCGCGCTTCTTCTATGGCGGCGGCGGGCTGGTGACGTCGCAGCCGGCTCCCGCATTGGCGGGGAGCTCGGCTGGGTTGTGATTCCCTGCTTGGGGAGGGGGCGTGGCCTAGCGCTCGGCGCGCTACCCAGGCGGCCCGCCTCCTTCGCTCCCTCTAGCTCCGGTCACCGGCGGAGGACCGGTGATGCTTCGGTCGGCTCCCGCGTTGGCTGGGGAGCTCGGCAGTTTGTGATCCTTGTGTTGGGAGGGGGCGTGGCCTAGCGCTCGGCGCGCTACCCAGGCGGCCCGCCCCTTCGCTCCCTCTAGTTCCGGTCTCCGGCGGAGGGCCGGTGATGTCTCGGTCGACGTCCGGCTGTTTGTGGTCCCGGTGTTGGGAGGGGGCGCGACCTAGCGTTTGGCGCGCTACACAGGCGGCCCGCCCCCTTTGCTCTCTTCCACCTCCAGGCGCCATCTTGGTTCACGTGCAGTCGGTGAGTGCTCCCCCCCCCCCCCCCCCCCCGTGTGGGCTGAGGACTGTTTTTTTCTACAGATATGTATATTTATTTTTATTGTTTTTCATGTAAATGACGCTCTTCAAGTATTGATCATCTTGGGCATCTACTGTGGACCTTGGGGGTTGCATCTTTATATGGATGTAGTGTGTATATATATGTATATGTTTGGTGTGGTCCGGTATGCGGGTGATTGCTTATGGTTACCCTATTATGTCTTCCGGGGGACGTCCTAATTTAGTTTTCCCCCGGTCCTGTGGATCTATCCTTCAGAACTAAGGGGGTATATTGCCATCAACATGTATTATCCTATATTAAATCCTCCCACTAACGGACATTTAAGGGGCATCCCGGGTAGCTCAACAGTGTAATTCCCATTGGTCATTGCGACTACCAAAATCACCTTATGGAGGCTTCCCAGGATGCTGTGCTCGGGGTCACCTCCGGGCAAGCCCGGCTGTGTGTGGTATGTGGGGCATCCCTTGTGGGTAATAATGTGCAGAGTTGTGTACCAAGTGCGCAGTGTGTGCTTGCGCGGTAATCTGGGCCTGTGCGGCTGGATCAGCTCTGCTGGTCTTGTTCCCCACACCCCCGCACCTGGATATGACCCATAGTGACACTGACACTAGTGTAAGAGTCGCAATTTATGTTTGCGCTAGACGAGCAACATTGTGATATTGATTGCTAGCCTTGCGGCCCGGAAGGCTCCGGCTACAAATCGCCCCCCCTAGTCATTGTGTCCTGGGGCCCCTTGGGTTGCAAATCCTCCCTCTGACGGACTTGAGGGGCATCCCGGGTTGCTTCTAGCATAATTCCTGCGGGTTAGTGCGACTACCATACGTATCAGTTTGGAGGCTCCCCTGGATCCGGGCTCTGGCTCCTTCGGGGCAGTCCCGGCAGTGTGTGGGTTGGGGGGTATCCCCTGTTGGGGATACTGTGCTGGGGCATACTATGTGTTCAGCAGGCCATAACGCGGCAGTCGGGGGCCCGGACGTCTGGGTCAGTGCCGCCGGCCTCATCGCCTACTCCACCTTAAATTATCTGTACCCCAGGTGACATGGTCACTAGTGGGGAGTCGCAATCTGATGTTTGTGCTGGATGCAACTCCGGAAAATTGTTTTCTAGCTCTGTGGCCAGGGTGGCCTCGGCTAAGAGAAGACATCTGTCAATGGCAGTGCCGTTTCTTGATGTTTATGATTCTCTTTAATGGTCTGTTTCTTTTCCGCTTGCGAAAGGACCTGTTTGCGGAATCTGATGGCTCTGAGGATCAGCAGTTTGGGATGCTGATGCCGGGCAGGGGCTTGGGGATGCTGTTGTTACCCCCAAGTTCCTGGGCCATTTCTTTGAGGTGTCTGCTATTCCTCAATTGGCGGAGGCCCCTCCGCAGTTAAAAAAAAAAAAAAAAAAATATATATATATATATATATTTTTTGCTTGAGACCTCTGTGCCTCGTAAGGAGTGCCCGACTCAGTTTCTTTTCTAATCCTGGTTTTCTTCAGCAACGGGATAGGAGGTATCCTTGTCCGGTGGACGCGGTGATGCGCTGGTCATCTCCTCCCGAGGTCGATGCGTCCGGTACTGGGATTGTCCAGCGCCTCTGTGGTGCACTCTCTAGACGCCTCCACGATTAAGGATCGTGAGGACCATTGTTTTGATCAGATGGCTTGTCATGCCCTTGCCGGCATGGGTTTTACCTTGCCGCCTGTTTGTTTTTTTGTACTCATGGTTGTGGTTATCAGGTCTGTGGTTTGGGGCCTGTTGAGGGGTCCCAGCGGGACCCGGCCAGTGCTGGTTTAGCAGCGTTTCTGCGGTGTGTAAAGTTTCTGACCATGGTCTTGTCTGCCTGGATGACACTATATGTCTGTATGGCGGAACCTCAGCTTTGCTTGTGGTTATACGACGCTCTGTCTAGTTGCGCTGGTGGCAGCTAACATTGGCTACCCTTCGGGGTATGCGGATTTTTTAGGTCATATTGGTCAGTGGCATAAGGAGGTAGGATTCTACCACATTAGAAGCGACGTTGCTCCTTTCGGGGGGCAGGCCCCTCTATTCTTCCTTTCACGGTGCCAGAGCCTGCAGAGGTGCTGTCTTCTCTATCTTCAGTGGTGATTCCTCTGTTTCGGGTTTCCTCGGACCCCTGGGCTGTGCAGGGGCCGGGGCTATTGTTCCAACCCTTGTGGTCCCTTAACGGGATGGATCTTTCAGAACCATTCGGGTTTTTGAGGCCTTCTGCAGGTTCATCAGATCCCAGAAGCTCCGCAGGGAGTCTCTGCGTTCAGTCATCTATTCCCTTCATCAGGGGGATTTCTGACATTTATAGACATCGCGGTTGTTTACCTTTATGTGCCATCCTACCCCGCTTGCCTGAGATTTCTCGGTTTTGGGGTGGAAGATCGACATTTTCAGTTGTGGTCCTCCCTTTCTGGTTGTCTTCGGTGCCAAGGGTGTTCCCCAAGGGGCTGGCGGGCATAATTGCCCTTCTCGGAGCCCGAGGCGTTTACATTGTGCCGTATCTGGATGACCTTCTCATTACAGCATCTTTTCTATGCCGGGTGGAGATGGACTTCAGGGTGGTGACGCCGCTGGAATGTTTCGGTTGGGTGATCACCCACCCCATGTTCTCTGGCATGAATCGGTCAGGCCAGAGTGTTCCTTCCTCACCCTAAGGTGCAGAGGGTTCAGGACCTGATATTTGTTCTCCTGGACAATCCTCGCCTCTCTTTCTGGCTAGGAATGAAACTGGTGGGATTGATGGTGGTTTTCCTTCTAGGCAGTCCCCTTTGTTCTGGTCTTCATGAGGTCGCTCTAACTCCGTCTATTGCGGACTTGGGACGGCTGTTCCTGGTGCTTGGCTCGGTCCTTTCTGCTGTTTCCCAAGGTCCGGCATTCCTTCAGCGGTCTGATGAGGGGCAGATCCTTTTTGGCCCTGGTTGGGTGACGGTTACCACGAATGCCAGCCTGTTGGGCTAGGGAGTTTTTCTGGACGGACTTTCGGTTCCAGAGGCTGGGGAGTCTTCAGGAGGCTCCCGCTCCCATCTCTGTTTTTGGAGTTCAGAGCTATTTGTTTTATTCTGTCATGCTGGATGCATCATTTACAGGCTTTGCCGGTTCAGGTTCAGTTGGACAATTGAACTGCGGTCGCTTACGTCGATCACCAAGGAGGGACTCGCAGCTAGAGTGCCCTCAGGGACGTTTCGCTGTTCTTGCATGGGCGGAGAGCTGTTCCATGCATATCAGCGGCATTCATTCCGGGAGTGGATAACACTGAGTTTTTCTTTCTACCGCAAGGTATTACGGTCCTTCTGTTGCAAGTGGGGGATTCCGGAGGTGGTTCTCCTTGCCTCACGTTGCAATCACTAGCTCCCAACGTTGGGTTTTTGGTCTTAGGTTCCTCGGCCCCCTGGCAGTGGTCGCCATGTCTTTTGCCTGGAGGCGTCTGGGGTTCCTGTACCTGTTTCCTTCCTTGCCGTGGTGGGCAAGGTGGTGCGCTAGCTGGCTCCTGAGGGTGCGTCAGCAATGCTGGTGGCTTCAGGGTGGCCATGCTAGGTTTGGTTCGTTCTGCAGTTTGCAAACGCTGGCTTTGGCGGCATGGCTGCTGCAACCTCCTCCATCTTCGTAGAGGAAGTTTGTCTGATGATGTGCTTCGGACCCTTGTTTGGGCTGGGAAGTGGTCTTCCTTTAACTTCGTCTACAGGACTTGGTGGTCCTATATTGATGGGTGTGAGGCTAGGGCCTTGCAAGGCGTTTTTTGGTTCACTAGGTTTTGGACTTTCATCAGTACGGTCTGGGGCTCCAGCTTAAGTGCTTTGCTGGGGCAGGCCTCTGTCCTGGTGGTCGTTTTCTAGGGCATTTTGTCCTCAGAAAAAGCCTTGCGTCTGTTTGGGTTCTGCATTTTCTATGCTTACACAACAGATTGCCTTTGGGTGGCTATTGCTTCTGTTCGCTGTGTTTCCATCTTTTTAAGGATGTGGTTCCTCTTCCCTTTGTCCTTCGTCTAGCTTTGACGAGGAGAGGGCCCTGCTGAGGGCCCTGTTGACGTTTTATTTCCTGGCTACTTCGTTTTTCTGAAGGAAGGAAGCCTTGTTTGGGGTGCCCTCTGGCCCCTGACGGGTTTGGCGCCGTCATAGTTGCCTTTTTTAATAGATATGTCTGGTCCTTGTTGGGCCTATATTGCCAAGGGGAGGGTTCCCCTTTTCATTTTAGTGGAATAATTTGTGCGGCTGCTACTTGGCCTTCTGTTCATACCTTTTTACAAGTCTTTGTAAGGTTGATGTGCGGACCTTAGCGGATGCCTTTTTTGGCCGCAAAGTTCTACAAGCGGCAGGGGTTTTCATTTGTGCATTTTTGCCTACTGGGATCCCCACCCTTTTTGGACACTGCTATTGGATGTCCCAAGTGTAATGACTACTTCCGAAGCAGGGTGTGAGACATACTTAGAATAATACCATTTTGTGAATACTCACCTTGTAAAATGGGTATTATAAGTATGTCTCACACCCTGCTTCGCCCCGCCCTGATTTTATCTTGGATCCTTTTGGTGTTACTGTGTTTCTTGTAAAAAATTTTTTGTTGCTCTTCCTGGTCCCTTTACTGCTTTCTTATACTGGGAGGTGCTTGGGAGGTCCCGGGTATTTATGGGCCGGGAGGAGCTTCTTTTTTTCTAGTCATCTCTGCAGAAGTTCGCCCTCTACTGGACATAACCCAAGTGTAATGACTACTTCTGAAGCAGGGTGTGAGACATACTTATAATACCCATTTTACAAGGTGAGTATTCACAAAATGGTATTTTTTCTCTCTGCTTGACGAC
The DNA here is from genome assembly GCA_027917425.1 of Gastrophryne carolinensis. Taxonomy (NCBI): domain Eukaryota; kingdom Metazoa; phylum Chordata; class Amphibia; order Anura; family Microhylidae; genus Gastrophryne; species Gastrophryne carolinensis. The sequence goes on from CM051234.1 coordinate 80,750,114, forward strand.
AAGACAGAAGATCGAAGTCTCCTGCTTACAGGTAGCCGGGGTCTTACCCCGGCACCCCCCTTTTGGTCTATTTCTGCCCGGTTTGATTGTTTATACCTTGATGGTGGAATGGAAGCCTCCAAGCCTAGGCTGCTCACTGGGCAAATGGTAGATGGCACTATAGGTGCTAGGAGCTTATCTCCTCCGCTCGACCCCCTCTTTTGGGGGCAATCCGGCTATCCGGCATGGTGATCGGGGAAATGGGATGCCCCTGTCCCGAGGGTCCCCGTAGCCCCTTACTCTCCCATTACGGTCCCTTCTCCCTTCACTATGGGGGGGGGGGGGGGGTTAGAGGGTTGTGTATTATGTGTGTGTTTTTCACAGTATAACTTTATTATAACATGTGTGTTTTACTTTATGCATTGAGCAGACTGCACAGCAAGTGTGGACTCTTTTCCCTCTTGGGAACTTCCTCGGCCAGGTCTGCTTTTATAGTACTGGCCGGCTTGTGTGTTTAGGTCAGCTTGGGGGGGGGGGGCTGGGGCGGACCGCGCTGGGCAGGTTGGCTTGCCGCCTGAGTTTCCACAGCCCCCTCCCGCCTCTCCCCTTCCCCGCTAGTCTCCTTGCGGCCACTGTATGGCAGGTTTTCTGTCGGTATGGCTGCGCTATGCTGTTTCCTCTCCTCCTCCCCCCTCCTTCGTCTCCCCCCTCCGCCGCCTCCTGCCTTGTTGTGCGCGTGTAGCGGCTCATCTGGTTTTAATTCCTGGATGATTTGGCCGCACTGATCGAGCTTAGGGGGCGGGTCCCGGTGACGGGGGCGTGGCGCCGGTGGTAGCGTCATGCGGCCGGCCCCAGCTTCACTTCCTTCCTTTCATTTTTAAAGGAAGTCACGTGGGGGGGGGGGGGCGGCGCTGCCGCACATGGTTGTATTTACCTTTGCTGCTGCTGGCTGCTGCATCGTCGGTCCGGCTGCTGCTCTCGGTCTTTTCAGGTAAGCTGAGTGGGAGTTGAATATCTATAATGTGTAGATATGGGGGCGAGTGTTTTGTTAAGGAGGCATCATTTTTTGAATTTATTAAGGGGCAAGGTCGTGGTCTTTTTAGCTCATTTAAAGGCACTTTGGTGCCATGCATAGATATGTTCTTTGGCTTGTTACACGCATGTGGGGATCTGATTGTGGTTTTTCTTTTCCTTACAGATCCCGGGATCCCTGTTGATAGTGGCCCTCCGGCTCTGTCACTTGGCTAGTCTTTCTTTAAAAAAAAAAAAAAAAAATATTGGGATATTTTTATATTTTAAAATGTACATATATAATCTATATATATATATATATAGATTATTAAGGGGGACCTTCCTTTTAAAAAAAAAAAAAAAAAATCCTCCCTTCCGGGACATTTACAATGAGGGGGCATCCCGGGTTGGCTTATGCCTTAAAGCCCCAAAAAATTGCGAATACCATAAATCACCATATGGAGGCTTCCGTTATTACCGGAAACGGTTCTTCTGAGCCGTCCGGGGGGTGCATAAGTTGTGGGGCTCTGCTCCCAGCTGATGATGTCTTTTATTTGCATTCCTTGTGCAAAGCAGAGCATTGCGCGTCAGTCTGTTGCTTCGGCTGCTGGCCCGTCGCAACCTTCATCATCTCCTACCTCTCCCTCCCTGTTCCGGACCCCGCATGACACTGTCAAAAGTGGGGATTCGCAATCCGAGGTGGCGGCACGGTCGGCCAGCCCCCGGAAAGTAGTGCCCGTTAAAGCAGGGTTAAAGGCTGCTGCAAAACGGAAGCACCTGTCTCCGGTACCTTCGGCTCCACAGGACGAGTTATGTGAGCCTGTGGAATGGTCCGATGGATCCCCGGACGAGGAAGAATTCCTGTTGGAGTCAGATGAGCCTGCAGATCAGCTTGAGGCTGATGCGAGTGCCGATTGGTCGGCGGGGGTTGCTTTCGACACCCCCTCCATTCTGGCTCAAATGTTTAAAATTTTGAATTTAGATCCGCCTGAGGCTGTCACCCTGCCAAAGGGTCAGTTGTTTAAAGAGCCTCAGCCGCGTTGGGTTTTTCCCAGACAGCACCACTTTGAGAGGGTGGTCCTTAAGGAATGGGAACATCCCACGCGGTTATCTGGAATCCCTTCCAGTTGGGAAAAGCGTTATCCTTTTCCTCCAGAGTTGGTGAAGCTTTGGTCTGTCCCTCCTGACGTCGATACCCCTGTGCTAGGGCTCTCCAGCACGGCTATGGTACAGTCTGCTGAGACCACTGTCCCTAAAGATGGAGAAGATCGTCGGATTGACCAGTACGCTCGCCATGGTTTTATTTATGCCGGGTCAGCGATGCGCCCGGTGTGTGTTTCAGCCCTTCTTCTATTGGCGATTAGGTCTGTAATTCAGGGGCTATATGAGGATCTCAATCCCGCTTGTAAAGAGTTTACTGCGCTTAAGCAGTGTGAATCTTTTGTGTCCTATGTCCTATCCGCTCAGGACGATGCGCTGGCTATGAGTAGCAAGGCAGCGGCTATGCTGGTGGCTATTCGTCGGTCAGTATGGCTGCGTCAGTGGTCGGCAGACTCAGTTTCTAAAAAGGTGCTCACAGCTCTCCCCTTTTTGGGGTTGCGTCTGGGGAGAAAATTGATTCAGTCGCAAAGGGTGGTAAGATGCCACAACGCAAGAGGCCTCGTGGTCCCTTTAGGGGGGCAAGTTCCGGTAGGCCTTCCTTTCGAGGATTCAGAGTGGGTAGGGGGGCTTCCTTTCCCGCTACTAGAGGTGCAGGTTGGACTCGGGGGAGGGGCCGTGGCCGGCCCACTCAGTCCTGGGGCCCCAAGCCTGCTGATAAGCCCGCTCAGCAATGAGGGGCTGCCCTCACCCGTGCGGGTGGGGGGACTATTGCGACACTTCTCCCAGGTTTAGAACCAAGAGGTTCCAGACAGATGGATCCAGGAAGTAGTGTCGTCCGGTTTCAGGCTGGAATTCGAGTCTCGCCCTCCTTCACGGTTCTTTCGGTCCCGGGTGCCCATCGATCCTTTGGACGCGCAGGGGCTCCTGGCGTCGGTAAAGAATCTGTTAGAGATGCCGGTCATCCGGCCGGTACCGCGCTTAGAGATGCAGTTTCTACTCCAATCTTTTCGCAGTCCCCAAGAAAGATGGGTCAGTTCGTCCCGGCCTGGACTCTCATCAACACAGAGCGTTTCTTCCTTTTGCTCAAATTCACACGAGAACGCTTCAGCTTGTTCTGTCGGCGTCTTGGGACCAGCAGCCTCGGTCGCTGGATCAGTCCTTCCAGTTGTCCTCCCGGGTCCGGCAGTCCCTCCTGTGGTGGTTGGTCTCGACCAAACTTGTGTAGGGCAGGTCTTTCCTGACCCCCCCTTGGGAAATTGTCACCACGGACGCCAGTCTGTCGAGATGGGGCGGATTCTGGAAGGAGCTGCAGTTTCAGGGGCAGTGGGGACCTCAAGAGGCCCACTTACCCATCAATATTCTGGAACTGAGAACCATCCGTCGGGTGCTTGCTCTCCTGACTCAGCACGTTCTGGGCCTTCCGGTCCAGGTGCGTTCAGACAATCGAACAGCGGTTGCTTACATCAATCATCAGGGAGGGACTCGCAGTCTGAGTGCTCTCAGAGAAGTGTCCCTGATCCTGACCTGGGCGGAGGCCCATGTTCCTTGTCTCTCGGCGGTATACATTCCAGGAGTGGAGAACCAGGAAGCGGACCGGTTGAGCAGGGGCTCTCCCCGTCTGGGAGAATGGACTCTCCATCCTCGGGTGTTTCGCTCACTGTATCTCCAATGGGGGACCCCGGAGGTGGACCTGTTTGCCTCTCGTCACAATCACAGGCTCCCGAACTTCGTGTCGCTCTCCCAGGATCCTCTGGCTCTGGCAGTGGACGCCATGTCCCTGAGCTGGGGGGATCTGGGATTTCTATACCTGTTTCCTCCAATACCCATGCTGGGCAGGGTGCTTCGGAAGTTGGCTCTGGAAAAGGTGTCTGCCGTTCTCGTGGCCCCAAGGTGGCCAAGGCGAGTGTGGTTCGCAGACATCGTTCGGCTGGCAGTGGACCAGTTCGTTCTGCCTCTTCGGCCTGATCTGCTCACTCAGGGTCGATTGTGTTACCCCAATTTACCAGCGCTGGGTTTGACGGCCTGGCTGCTGAAACCTCCATCCTGAAGGAGGAGGGTCTTTCTGATTCAGTCGTTAAGACTCTGATCAGTGCCCGGAAGAGGTCTTCTTCTATCATCTACTATAGGACTTGGAAGGCCTATATCGCTTGGTGTGAGATAAGATCTTTTCCTTGTAGGGTCTTTTCGGTCTCCAGGATTCTGGAGTTTTTACAATCAGGCTGGACTCTGGTCTTCAGCTAAGTACGTTGAAAGGGCAAGTTTCTGCCTTATCTATCTTTTTTCAGAAGCGTGTTGCGCTTCAGCCTTTAGTTAAAACGTTTTTTCAGGGGGTTACGCATGTGCGGCCTCCCAGGAAACCATTGCTCCCGGTTTGGGATTTGAATTTGGTTCTTTCTGCTCTTCAGGCTCCTCCTTTTGAGCCTTTGCAAGATATTGCTTTGTCTACCCTGACTCAGAAGATTGTCTTCCTGGTAGCGATCACTTCGGTTCGGCGTGTCTCTGAGTTGGCGGCCTTGTCTATCCAGGCGCCTTACTTTGAGAGGCATCAGGATAAAGTGGTCTTTCGGTTCAAGCCAGACTTTCTTCCCAAGGTTGTTTCTGCTTTTCATTTGAACCAAGATATTGTTCTTCCCTCCTTGTGTCCTAATCCTAAGAATGACAAAGAGAGGGTTTTGCATTGTTTGGATGTAGTACGCTGTGTTAAGTACTACTTGATTATCACGTCTCCTTTTCGTAGGACGGATTCCTTTTTTGTTGTGCCCCATGGGCCTAAGAAGGGTTTGGCACCAGCCAAATCTGCCATTAGCAAGTGGATACGTGAGGCCGTTACTGCGGCCTATTCTGCTAAGGGAAGAGTTCCCCCTTTTCGTATCACTGCTCATTCTACTCGCGCCATTGGGGCGTCTTGGGCTTTTCAGCACCAAGCTTCTGTTGAACAAGTTTGTAAGGCCGCCACTTGGTCTTCTGTTCACACTTTTTCTAAGTTTTACAAAGTTGATGTGCGAGCCTCAGCGGATGCTGTTTTTGGCCGCAAAGTTCTGCAGACTGCAGTCATTTAAGTTATGCTTCACCTGGCCTTGAGATGCCCATCCCTTGTGGACACTGCTTTTGGATGTCCCAATAAGTGAAGAATATTAAAAGTGAAGCGGGGTGTGTGGCACACCAAGAATAATACCATTTTGTGAGTACTCACCTGAAAAATGGATATTGTTGGTGTGCCACACACCCCGCTTCACTCCCACCCTGTTCGGTATTCCCGAAGCCTTTATATGGTGAAGCTTTTATTTTTATCAAATTGATTTTGAGGTTACCGGTAAAATACTGGTACCTTGTCTTTCTGCTTTTTAATATACTGGTGATTAATGGGAGGTACCAGGTATATGTAGGCCGGAAGGGGGCTCGTTACAAGACTTCCTCTCTGCACAGCGTCACATGGCGGTGAGTTAACCCAATAAGTGAAGAATATTAAAAGTGAAGCGGGGTGTGTGGCACACCAACAATATCCATTTTTCAGGTGAGTACTCACAAAATGGTATTTTTTGTCGTCCCTTCTGGTCTTAAGAAGGGTCTGGCTCCAGTCTACCATCAGCAAGTGGATCCGTCAGGCTGTGATTCAGGCCTATTCTGCTAAAGGGAAGAATCCTCCCTTCTGCCTCGCTGCTCATTCCACTCGAGCTATTGGTGCCTCTTGGGCTTTTCAGCACCAGGCTTCTGTTGAACAAGTTTGCAAGGCCACTACTTGGTATTCTGTTCATACCTTTTCTAAGTTTTACAAGGTTGATGTTAGGGCTTCAGCTGATGCTGCTTTTGGCCGCAAAGTTTTGCAGGCGGCAGTGGTTTAAACTGCATGTTGTTGCTTTTTGGGGATCCCACCCTTCCTTACGGACACAGCTATTGGATGTCCCAAACGTAAGGAATTATCTCTGGAACAGGACGTGCTGTATACTTAGAATAATACAATTCTGTGATTACTCACCTGTAGAATTGGTATTATATGTATACACGTAGCACGTCCTGCTCCACCCCGCCCTTGTTATCATTATTCTTAGTACCTCTGTATGGTGATTGATATCATGGTTATCATTGTTAAATTTGTTTTATGGTTATCTCCCAGCTTCTTGCTAACTGCTTGTCAATACTGGGGAATTTGTGGGAGGTCCCTGGTATATAAGGGGCCAGGAGGAGTCACTTTTTTGCTTTCTCTGCAGTCCAGTGCCATCTTGTGGATGTATTACCCAAACGTAAGGAATTATCTCTGGAGCAGGACGTACTGTATACGTATACCAATTCTACAGGTGAGTAATCACAGAATTGTATTTTCATTATATATTTTGTAGGATATAACGGATAAAGTGTGTCAAAGAGCAATAGAAAAGGTCAAGATGCAATTAAATGGTGGCCACACTTCTAAAGAGGAAGTTGCAGTCTCCAAGGAATCTACCAGTGTGGTTAAGGAGAAAGAAAAAGTGGAAGGTAATACAGCACAAATGAGAATGGTTTGGAACCACGCTATGCACTGGTTAACACTAGAATTACACTTGTAGCACCAAATCTAATAGAACACAGAAAACAACTAAAGGGATACTGTGTGTGTGGATCTATCTATCACTAGAGTAAAGGCAAATAGGAGCGCTCACTTGTGGAAACAGGCTCCTAAGCTCCCCCTGCGAGGTCTGTCTGAGATGACGCAATAAGCTATTTTAACGGCATTATACAAATGGTTTGAGAGGAATTATCCCCATGCAGATATTGTGGAGTAGCATAAAGATTCTGTGCTTTTGAACTACATGGGAGCTGCCATCTTGGTTTACACATGAGATTACAGCTTCTAGAAAATTGCCTTAAATCTGCGTGCAATCATCCCTTGTTTTTAGAAAAAGTCCATGGCAGTCTTCAGTCCAATGTAAAAATCCTATTTATTGAATAATATTAACAGCCGCTTGTACCACAACAATCAAGAGATAAAACCCAAGGCGTGTTTCGGACACGTCTGCATCCTTTGATGTACCATCATCATCATGTACCACCATCCCTTATTTCTAGCCAGAAGTGGAAATCTGTCATCTGTAGTGGCCCATCCATTGCTCTGCTCACAGCAGAGCGCTCCTAGATACATTTTAGATACATTGAATTCACGCTGAATGCACTGTGACTGCTGCATAAGTGATACAGTATGAAGAAACATGTCATTATTATTATTGTTTATATAGCGCCATCATCTTCCGTAGCGCTTTGCAAAGTAGTAATTACAGACAGGGTAGAAACATACGGTACATATACTATTTCAAATGCAGTTTTACAGAGTTGACAATGGATATTCTGAGTACAAGATACAATAGGGGAGAGAGCCCTGCCCTTGCGAGCTTACAGTCTAAAGGAAGGGGGGTCAAGACGAGGGGGAAGGATCACAAACAGTCAGCATTGAGCTTTGTGACATGTGCCCTTTAGAAGATTGGTTAGGCCAGATTATGCTTGTCTGAATAAGTGAGTTTTAAGGGCGCCTTTGAAGGTTTTCAGGGTTGTGGAGTGGCAGATTGGGTGCGGGAGGGCATTCCAGAAGATTGAAGTTGCACGTGAAAAGTCTTGGAGGCAGCGTGAGAGGAGGTGACCATGGTGGAGGACAGGAGAAGGTCGGGAGCGGAGGCTGCGTCTAGGTTGATACTGTTGGATTAGAGATGAGATGTAGGGAGGGGTATGTAATGGCTTCCCACTCATGCAGAATTCCTCCAGCAGCTATTTATTTAGTGTGTGTAGAATGATTGACCACCTCACCCATGCTTTTAAGGGATATCTATCTCTGTTGTGAATTTCTGCTGGCACGCCCCCCCCCCCCCCCCCCCCGCCCTTGTGCAAGCAGGACTGTCGGGTAAAAGCGGTAAGATGGCCTCTCCCATGTAATAGTGCAACTATTCCATAACATCTGTGTGGGATTAAGCCCACTGAAGCAACTAATCATCAAAGGAGCAGTTTAGGGGAACAATATACTAAATTAAATTTCTTTAAATGATCCGTGTTTGTGGGACTTAGCATTGCCAATAGGTGTTGGGTTATGGTGCCACCGACCAGGGTTTAGATTCTCTTTAAATGGCCGATGTAAAACCGGTCTGTAATTGTTTAGTAATACAACTTGTAGTACCATAATTGCCAATGCTTGTTTCTATTATTATGTTAGTCAAACAAAACGATGAAAACGACGATGTTTTTGAAGAGGAAAATGCAGACGCTTCCAAGCTTACGTCTGCAAAAGGGAAAGCCACAAAAGGTATTGTAATCTTCCAAATTCAACTGCAGGCAGAAATACATTCCAGTGCCTGTCATACAGTTTTTTCTTTTTTTCTATTGTAGGTCGCAAAAAAGCGACTTCTGTAAGTACAAGAAAGAGGAACACTAGATCTGCCGATCAAGGAGCAGCTGAGAGGTATGTTAATGTGCCATTTTAACCGGACCTTCACCCGGAAATAGAGCCTATCTTGTATGCCGCTCTGCATTCTGGGATTGCTGTCCTTTCCCTGACCCCAGCTCTGCTCTGCCTGTGCAAAGCTATAACCCGCCCCTCTGCACTTTGCCCCACTCTCCTCTTCTCTTCTCTGTGTGTGATGCTTCTGAGGCAAGATGGCGGCACCCATATCCTAAAGTCCTGAACAGGGTTACAGCCCAGTGGAGGAAAGAATACAAAGTAAGCGACTAAAAACGTAATGTACTTTGTATTTGATAGTTATAGTAACCACTATGAGAGGCTTAAAGGGAAAGTCCACTTTCCAGTTTATCTTCCAACATGGCCCACACGAGAGATGGGTTCCACCTCCTGCTGGGCCAGAGATTTAAAGCCCCACTCTATTCTTACTATACAGTACGTCCTGCTCCAAATCTAATACTTACACTTGGGGTATACTCCGCCAGATGGTGCTGGACTGCAGAGACATCGAAAATAGGCTCCTCCCGGCCCCTCAAATACCCAGGGACCTCCCACAAATCCCCAGAATTTCTCTGCAGTCTGGCTGCGAAGGACGAGAAATGGCTCTCTACTCGCAGGTGAGCAGGGCTATTAGCCTGCGGCCCTGTAGGACTATTCCCACCTATTCCACTAGTAATATGCCTCCCAGCCTTGGCTGCGCTGGTCGGGTGAAGGTGGACAGCACCGCTGTTAGGTGCTTAGGAGCGCTGCTCCACCGCAATCCCCCACCAAAGGGTAGGCGGTTCAGGCTTATGGTGAGCCTCTATGGGATGCCCCTCCCGCACTAGTGCCCCCTTTGCCCCTGCCCATCGGTGGGCCCTGTTTAAGTGGCCACTGTCCTCCCTCATCCTCCTTGTAGCCTTCGGAGGAAAATAGGGGGGGGTGTAAATATGTATGCTATGCATTTTGTGTTTTACACTTTTTCCATTCTGTTTAGTCTTGTGTCAGCCGCCACGCTGACTTGCCTTTACTCTTTTTAAAATTGCCATCGCTTCTTTGCCTATTGGCTGAGATCACGTGTAGTATCTTTTTAAAATTGCCGCCGCGCGCTGTCTTGGTTCCGCGCTCGGCGGCGGCATTACCTCAGGCGCTGGTGCGCCATCATTGGCTGCTTGCACGTTTCTGGCTTCGCGCTCTTCGGGGGGCGTCTATGGCGTGCTCTGCGTCATCGCTGATACCGGCCCGACCCTCGAGGTATACCGACGGCATCTTTATCCTGCTTGGTTGGCCCATGCGCGACAGACCCCTACCTACCGCGGTCTGTAAGTGCCCTTGCGGGCGGCTTTATATCTTTCACTTTTGTTACTGTCTGCTTATGTCTTTCAGGCGGGGCGAACCCTTTTGGCTTCTCCCGGCCCTGTATTAGTATATAACTTGTAGGCTTTGTAAAAATAATACTCCCACTTCCCTAGCGGGTTATTGGGGCATCCAGGGTTGCTATATAGCGTTATTCCCTATCGGCGTATAGCGCCGCTATAATCACCATATGAAGGCATCCCAGGATACTGTGACTGGGGTCCCTTCGGGACAAGACCGGCTGTGTGTAGCGTGTGGGCAGCCTCATGCTGACGCTGACAAGGCGCGGGTCTGTGTACCCTGTGCTGAGCAGGTGCTTGCATTGCAATCTGGCCTGCCAGTGGCTGCACCTCGCTTCACTTCGCCTAGTCCCCCAAGCTTAAACCTCACTCCTACTGAGTTGCATACTAGTGGGGATTCTCAGCCTGATGTGTCTTCTAGACTGGCTACTGTTGAGCAGTTGATTGCTAAGTCCTTAGCGCGTAAGGCCCCTGCTAAGAAGCGACACTTGACGCCTAATGTCACCGTTTTCCCTATGGGAACTGAGGAGTTTTGGAATCTTTGTGGCTATACCCCGTCTGATGAAGGGGAGCTCTTTTCTGATTCTCTTCTGACGAGAGACCAAGGGGTCATGACTATTCTGGCTCTGACCCCTGGGCCCCGGATGACACTGACAGATTATTGACCCAGATATTGTTGGTGTGCCACACACCCCGCTTCACCTTTAATATTCTTCACTTATTGGGTTAACTCACCGCCAGGTGACGCTGTGCAGAGAGGAAGTCTTGTAACGAGCCCCCTTCCGGCCTACATATACTTGGTACCTCCCATTAATCACCAGTATTTTTCTCTCTGCTTGACGACAAGACAGAAGACCGAAGTCTCCTGTCTCCCGGTCTTACCCCGGCACCCCCCTTTTGGTCTATTTCTGCCCGGTTTGATTGTTTATACCTTGATGGTGGAATGGAAGCCTCCCAGCCTAGGCTGCTCAATGGGCAAATGGTAGATGGCACTATAGGTGCCTAGGAGCTTATCTCCTCCGCTCGACCCCCTCTTTTGGGGGCAATGCGGCTATCCGGCATGGTGATCCGGAAATGGGATGCCCCTGTCCCGAGGGTCCCCGTAGCCCCTTACTCTCCCGTTACGGTCCCTTCTCCCTTCACTATTGGGGGGGGGGGGGGGGTTAGAGGGTTGTGTATTATGTGTGTGTTTTTCACAGTATAACTTTATTATAACATGTGTGTTTTACTTTATGTATTGAGCAGACTGCACAGCAAGTGTGAACTCTGTTTTTATAGTACTGGCCGGCTTGTGTGTTTAGGTCAGCTTGGGGGGCGGCTGGGGCGGACCGCGCTGGGCAGGTTGGCTTGCCGCCTGAGTTTCCACAGCCCCCTCCCGCCTCTCCCCTTCCCCGCTGGTCTCCTTGCGGCCACTGTATGGCAGGTTTTCTGTCGGTATGGCTGCGCTATGCTGTTGCCTCTCCTCCTCCCCCCTCCTTCATCTCCCCCCTCCGCCGCCTCCTGCCTTGTTGTGCGCGTGTAGCGGCTCATCTGGTTTTAATTCCTGGATGATTTGGCCGCACTGATCGAGCTTAGGGGGCGGGTCCCGGTGACGGGGGCGTGGCGCCGGTGGTAGCGTCATGCGGCCGGCCCCAGCTTCACTTCCTTCCTTTCAGGTTTAAATGAAGTCACGTGGGGGGGGGGGGCGCGCGCTGCCGCACATGGTTGTATTTACCTTTGCTGCTGCTGGCTGCTGCATCGTCCCTCCGGTTGCTGCTCTCGGTCTTTTCAGGTAAGCGGCCCCACCCTGGTGGGGCCGTTGAGTGGGAGTTAAATATCTATAATGTGTAGATATGGGGGCGAGTGTTTTGTTAAGGAGGCATCATTTTTTGGATTTATTAAGGGGCAAGGTTGTGGTCTTTTTAGCTCATTTAAAGGCACTTTGGTGCCATGCATAGATATGTTTTTGGCTTGTTACACGCATGTGGGGATCTGATTGTGGTTTTTCTTTTCCTTACAGATCCCTGTTTATAGTGGCACTCCGGCTCTGTTACCTGGCTAGTCTTTCTTTAAAAAAAAAAAAAAGAATATTGGGATATTTTTATATTTAAAAAAAAAATGTACATATATAATCTATATATATATATATATATAGATTATTAAGGGGGACCTTCCTTTTTAAAAAAAAAAATCCTCCCTTCCGGGACATTTACAATAAGGGGGCATCCCGGGTTGGCTTATGCCTTAAAGCCCCAAAAAATTGCGAATACCATAAATCACCATATGGAGGCTTCCGTTATTGCCGGAAACTGTACTTCTGAGCCATCCGGGGGGTGCATAAGTTGTGGGGCTCTGCTCCCAGCTGATGATGTCTTTATTTGCATTCCTTGTGCAAAGCAGAGCATTGCGCGTCAGTCTGTTGCTTCGGCTCAACCTTCATCATCTCCTACCTCTCCCTCCCTGTTCCGGACCCCGCATGACACTGTCAAAAGTGGGGATTCGCAATCCGAGGTGGCGGCACGGTCGGCCAGCCCCCCGGAATGTAGTGCCCGTTAAAGCAGGGTTAAAGGCCGCTGCAAAACGGAAGCACCTGACTCCGGTACCTTCGGCTCCACAGGACGAGTTATGTGAGCCTGTGGAATGGTCCGATGGATCCCCGGACGAGGAAGAATTCCTGTTGAGTCAGATGAGCCTGCAGATCAGCTTGAGGCTGATGCGATTGGCGATTGGTCGGCGGGGGTTGCTTTCGACACCCCCTCCATTCTGGCTCAAATGTTTAAAATTTTGAATTTAGATCCGCCTGAGGCTGTCACCCTGCCAAAGGGTCAGTTGTTTAAAGAGCCTCAGCCGCGTTGGGTTTTTCCCAGACAGCACCACTTTGAGAGGGTGGTCCTTAAGGAATGGGAACATCCCACGCGGTTATCTGGAATCCCTTCCAGTTGGGAAAAGCGTTATCCTTTTCCGCCAGAGTTGGTGAAGCTTTGGTCTGTCCCTCCTGACGTCGATACCCCTGTGCTAGGGCTCTCCAGCATGGCTATGGTACAGTCTGCTGAGACCACTGTCCCTAAAGATGGGGAAGATCGTCGGATTGACCAGTACGCTCGCCATGGTTTTATTTATGCCGGGTCAGCGAGGCGCCCGGTGTGTGTTTCAGCCCTTCTTCTATTGGCGATTAGGTCTGTAATTCAGGGGCTATATGAGGATCTCAATCCCGCTTGTAAAGAGTTTACTGCGCTTAAGCAGTGTGAATCTTTTGTGTCCTATGTCCTATCCGCTCAGGACGATGCGCTGGCTATGAGTAGCAAGACAGCGGCTATGCTGGTGGCTATTCGCCGGTCGGTATGGCTGCGTCAGTGGTCGGCGGACTCAGTTTCTAAAAAAGTGCTCACAGCTCTCCCCTTTTTGGGGTTGCGTCTGGGGAGAAAATTGATTCAGTCGCAAAGGGTGGTAAGATGCCACAACGCAAGAGGCCTCGCGGTCCCTTTAGGGGGGCAAGTTCCGGTAGGCCATCCTTTCGAGGATTCAGAGCGGGTAGGGGGGCTTCCTTTCCCGCTACCAGAGGTGCAGGTTGGACTCGGGGGAGGGGCCATGGCCGGCCCACAAAGTCCTAGGGCACCAAGCCTGCTGATAAGCCCGCTCAGCAATGAGGGGCTGCCCTCACCCGTGCGGGTGGGGGGACTATTGCGACACTTCTCCCAGGTTTGGAACCAAGAGGTTCCAGACAGATGGATCCAGGAAGTGGTGTCGTCCGGTTACAAGCTGGAATTCGAGTCTCGCCCTCCTTCACGGTTCTTTCGGTCTCGGGTGCCCATCGCTCTTTTGGCCGCGCAGGGGCTCCTGGCGTCGGTAAAGAATCTGTTAGAGATGGCGGTCATCCGGCCGGTACCGCGCTTAGAGATGGGCCTCGGTTTCTACTCCAATCTTTTCGCAGTCCCCAAGAAAGATGGGTCAGTTCGTCCCGGCCTGGACTCTCATCAACACAGAGTGTTTCTTCCTTTTGCTCAAATTCACACGAGAACGCTTCAGCTTTTTCTGTCGGCGTCTTGGGACCAACAGCCTCGGTCGCTGGATCAGTCCTTCCAGTTGTCCTCCCGGGTCCGGCAGTCCCTCCTGTGGTGGTTGGTCTCGACCAATCTTGTGTAGGGCAGGTCTTTCCTGACCCCCCTTTGGGAAATTGTCACCACGGACACCAGTCTGTCGGGATGGGGTGGATTCTGGAAGGAGCTGCAGTTTCAGGGGCAGTGGGGACCTCAAGAGGCCCACTTACCCATCAATATTCTGGAACTGAGAACCATCCGTCGGGTGCTTGCTCTCCTGACTCAGCACATTCTGGGCCTTCCGGTCCAGGTACGTTCAGACAATCAAACAGCGGTTGCTTACATCAATCATCAGGGAGGGACTCGCAGTCTGAGTGCTCTCAGAGAAGTGTCCCTGATCCTGACCTGGGCGGAGGCCCATGTTCCTTGTCTCTCGGCGGTATACATTCCAGGAGTGGAGAACCAGGAAGCGGACCGGTTGAGCAGGGGCTCTCCCCGTCTGGGAGAATGGACTCTCCATCCTCTGGTGTTTCGCTCACTGTATCTCCAATGGGGGACCCCGGAGGTGGACCTGTTTGCCTCTCGTCACAATCACAGGCTCCCGAACTTCGTGTCGCTCTCCCAGGATCCTCTGGCTCTGGCAGTGGACGCCATATCCCTGAGCTGGGGGGATCTGGGATTTCTATACCTGTTTCCTCCAATACCCATGCTGGGCAGGGTGCTTCGGAAGTTGGCTCTGGAAAAGGTGTCCGCCGTTCTCGTGGCCCCAAGGTGGCCAAGGCGAGTGTGGTTCGCAGACATCGTTCGGCTGGCGGTGGACCAGTTCGTTCTGCCTCTTCGGCCCGATCTGCTCAATCAGGGTCGATTGTGTTACCCCAATTTACCAGCGCTGGGTTTGACGGCCTGGCTGCTGAAACCTCAATCCTGAAGGAGGAGGGTCTTTCTGATTCAGTCGTTAAGACTCTGATCAGTGCCCGGAAGAGGTCTTCTTCTATCATCTACTATAGGACTTGGAAAGCCTATATCGCTTGGTGTGAGATTAGATCTTTTCCTTGTAGGGTCTTTTCGGTCTTCAGGATTCTGGAGTTTTTACAGTCAGGGCTGGACTCTGGTCTTCAGCTAAGTACGTTGAAAGGGCAAGTTTCTGCCTTATCTATCTTTTTTTCAGAAGCGTGTTGCGCTTCAGCCTTTAGTTAAAACTTTTTTCCAGGGGGTTACGCATGTGCGGCCTCCCAGGAAACCATTACTCCCGGTTTGGGATTTGAATTTGGTTCTTTCTGCTCTTCAGGCTCCTCCTTTTGAGCCTTTGCAAGATATTGCTTTGTCTACCCTGACTCAGAAGATTGTCTTCTTGGTAGCGATCACTTCGGTCCGGCGTGTCTCGGAGTTGGCGGCCTTGTCTATCCAGGCGCCTTACTTTGAGAGGCATCAGGATAAAGTGGTCTTTCGGTTCAAGCCAGACTTTCTTCCCAAGGTTGTTTCTGCTTTTCATTTGAACCAAGACATTGTTCTTCCCTCCTTATGTCCTAATCCTAAGAATGACAAAGAGAGGATTTTGCATTGTTTGGATGTAGTACGCTGTGTTAAGTACTACTTGATTATCACGTCTCCTTTTCGTAGGACGGATTCCTTTTTTGTTGTGCCCTATGGGCCTAAGAAGGGTTTGGCACCAGCCAAATCTGCCATTAGCAAGTGGATACGTGAGGCCGTTACTGCGGCCTATTCTGCTAAGGGAAGAGTTCCCCCTTTTCGTATCACTGCTCATTCTACTCGCGCCATTGGGGCGTCTTGGGCATTTCAGCACCAAGCTTCTGTTGAACAAGTGTGTAAGGCCGCTACTTGGTCTTCTGTTCACACTTTTTCTAAGTTTTACAAAGTTGATGTGCGGGCCTCAGCGGATGCTGTTTTTGGCCGCAAGGTTCTGCAGACTGCAGTCATTTAAGTTATGCTTCACCTGGCCTTGAGTTGCCCATCCCTTGTGGACACTGCTTTTGGATGTCCCAATAAGTGAAGAATATTAAAAGTGAAGCGGGGTGTGTGGCACACCAAGAATGCCATTTTGTGAGTACTCACCTGAAAAATGGATATTGTTGGTGTGCCACACACTCCGCTTCACTCCCACCCTTTTCGGTATTCCGAAGCCTTTATATGGTGAAGCTTTTATTTATATCAAATTAATTTTGAGGTTACCGGTAAAATACTGGTACCTTGTCTTTCTGCTTTTTAATATACTGGTGATTAATGGGAGGTACCAGGTATATGTAGGCCGGAAGGGGGCTCGTTACAAGACTTCCTCTCTGCACAGCGTCACCTGGTGGTGAGTTAACCCAATAAGTGAAGAATATTAAAGGTGAAGCGGGGTGTGTGGCACACCAACAATATCCATTTTTCAGGTGAGTACTCACGAAATGGCATTTTTTGAGGTTCTGTCCATCTCTCTCCCTGTTGAGGCTCCCAGGCAAAGAGGGGAGCTTTTCCGTACAGCAAAATCACGTTTGGAATTTCCCAAGCAGGCACATTTCCATAACCTTGTGCTCAAGGAATGGGAGCGCCCCAGTAAAATTCCCGGGTTCCAAAAAGTTGGGATAGGAAGTATCCCTTTCCTGCTGAGGTGGTTAAATGTTGGCCAAACCCCAGCCCTCCCACCCCCCCCCCCCCCCCCCCCCAGAGGTAGATGCCCAGATCCTAGGGCTATCTAACACCTCTGTAATGCATTCTCCTGACTCTACTACCCTGCGGGATGCTGAGGACCGGAGCATTGACCAGCTGGCATCCCACGCCTTTGCATGTGCGGGGACGGCGCTACGCCCGGTCTGTGCCTCTGCCATAACTGCTGTGGCCACTAGAACCCTTATCAGAAATATGCTTGATAGTGCCCCTGATGATTTGCCTTGTGAGGTGTTTAATGCACTCTCCAGTTGTGATGTTTTTGTAAATTTTGTCCTCTCAGCATTGGATGAAACCATCAGAATGTGCTCCAGAACTTCTACCCTCGTGGTGGCTATACGCCGCTCGGTTTGGCTGCGCCAGTGGGCTGCTAACGCTGCCAAGAAGGCCCTCACTGGGTTTCCCTTTAAAGGACTGCGCCTGTTTGGGGACCGCCTGGACCTTTTTGCTAAGGGAGGCAGGTTACCCCAGCACAGGCGGCAATCTCGGCCCTTTCGGGGTCAGGGTTCCTTCTCCTCCCCTTACCGTGGTGCAAGACAGAGAAGGGGGGTTTCCTTTCCTGAGGCCTGGGGAGATTTCTGGGGTAGAGGCAGAGGACGTGGACGTCCTGGCTCCTCCTGGGGTCCCAAAGCAAAATCCTCTCCCAAGCCCCCTCAGGCATGATGGTGCGCCCTCGCCCATCCAGGTGGGGGGACGGCTGCAGCATTTCGCTCACGTCTGGAGGCTTCATGTCTCAGACCGGTGGATTCAGGAGGTAGTGTCCTCCGGTTACAAGTTGGAGTTTGCTGCCGGTCCCCCTCCCAAGATTCATCAGATCCCGGATTCCTCAGGACCCTGTGTCAGCTCAGGAGCTAGTGCAAGCAGTGAAAGGCCTCCTTGGATACAGTTCAGGCATGGATCTTCCTTCCTCAACAGAAGGTGGACAGTCTGATTGCACAGGCTCAGTCCCTTCTAGCTTGTCCCCATCCCTCCATCAGGCAGGGGATGCAGCTGGTGGGCCTGATGGTGGCATGCTTCGAAGCGGTCCCTTATGCTCGGTTCCACTTGAGGCATCTGCAACTCCACCTCTTGTCAGTGTAGGACAAGGACCCAGCGTCCCTGGACAGGGTCTGTGTGCTCTCCCCCCTGGTCAGGAGGTCCCTCTTGTGGTGGATGGACTCAAGGAACCTGTTGGGGGGGCAGATCCTTTCTTGCCCCTTCCTGGGAGACGGTCACCACGGATGCCAGTCTGTCAGGTTGGGGGGTTTCTGGAAGTCCCTGCGGTTCCAGGGGAGGTGGGGCCCTCAGGAGGCCCACACACCTATCAATGTCTTGGAACTGCGGGCGATCAGGCTAGTTCTGGCTCACTTGACTACTCACCTTCGGGGCCTGCCTTTCAGGTGCGCTCGGACAACCAGACGGCAGTTGCCTACATCAATCATCAGGGAGGGACCCGGAGCAAGGGGGCCCTCCAGGAAGTGTCTCTGATCCTGACTTGGGCGAAGGCCAATGTCTCCTGCATATCAGCTGTGTACATCCCGGGGGTGGAAAATCGCCTGGCGGACTCTCTGAGCAGGGGGACCTCTCACCAGGGAGAATGGTCCCTATGCAGCAGGGTGTTTCAATCTCTGTCACCATTGGGGCCAACCAGATGTGGATCTGTTTGCGTCCCGCCACAATCACAAGCTCCCAGATTTTGTCTCTGTCCCGGAATCCTCTGGCTTTGACCTCGGATGCGCTTTCATTTCCTGTATGTCTTCTCTCCAATCCCCCTGCTGGGCAGGGTTTTGCGCAAGATTGCTCTGGAAGGAGTGCCAGCAATTCTGGTGGCCAAGAAGAGTGTGGTCGCAGACGTGGTACAGCTGGCAGTAGATCAGTACGCTCTGCCCTTGGTGCCAGATCTGCTCACTCAGGGCTCACTACGCCATCCCAATTTACAAACTCTGGCTTTGACGGCTTGGCTGCTGAAACCTCCATCTTGATGGAGAAGGGGCTGTCTTCCTCGGTTGTGGATACTTTGATTAAAGCTAGGAAGAAGTCTTCCTCTTCCATTTATTACAGGGTGTGCCGTGCCTACATCGACTGGTGTGAGTCTGTCTCTTCCCTGTCGTGTGTTCTCTATTCCCAGGATTCTGGAGTTCCTGCAGCATGGGTTGGAAATGGGGCTCCAACTCGGTACTCTGAAGGGTCAGGTTTCTGCCCTGGCTATTTTCTTCCAGAAGTCTTTTGCTCAGCACCCTCTGATCAGGACTTTTTTTTTCCAGGGGGTCACTCATGTGCGCCCCCCACGTAAGCGTCTATGCGAGGGGGGGGGACGCGGACGCCAGCCAGCGTCATAGAGGGAGCGAGTGGAGGGGCGCCGCTGCGCGCTCGGGTGCGCCTGTTCTTGTGCCTGGGAGTGCTCTTCCTCGCCTTACTGTGCTGTGTGCGGTCCGGGTGCCATTTTGGCTGATGCCTGGAGATCGCTCTATCTCTCCGGCTGCCGTGGGGGGCGGCGCTTCGCGCTCTTTGGGGGAGGCGGAGACTCGGCATGACGCGCTCCGCGTCACAGCCTGGTCTGGCCCGCCCCTCGAGGTTCGCTTGGCGCCATTTTGACAGTCTTTGCGCGCGTGGTGAGGTCTGCCTCCTCCCTT
The DNA here is from genome assembly GCA_027917425.1 of Gastrophryne carolinensis. Classification (NCBI taxonomy): domain Eukaryota; kingdom Metazoa; phylum Chordata; class Amphibia; order Anura; family Microhylidae; genus Gastrophryne; species Gastrophryne carolinensis. The sequence continues at coordinate 80,769,270 of CM051234.1, forward strand.
GGTCATGTAAGTGCCCTCTGGGGCGGCATTGTTCTATGTGTATTCGGCTGCGCATGGCACTGACACCACCCCTCTTGTCCCATTATGTCTTTCAGACGCCAGGACTTCGGTGGCTTCTCCCGACCTAACATATATTACAGCGGGTCCACATAATAAATTCTCCCACTTCCTTGCGGGTCTTAGGGCATCCAGGGTTGCCTATTGCGTAAATTCCTGCGGGCATACTGCTCTGACAATCACCATATGGAGGCATCTCAGAATTATGTAACCGGGGTCCCTCTGGGACATGACCGGCTGTGTGCAGTGTGTGGTCAGCAAACAAGACATTTCATGTTAAAGCCCAGAATCTGCTGAAAAAAACAATATATCACTTTCCTGGGAAATCCCTGGAAATCCCTTCAAAAATCACAGTTGAACAAGGGGAGCGCAAAATAGTGCAAAATGGTCTGGCAACAAAGGGTGACAAAATCTCAAGGTAGGCTGGCGGTTAAAGGGTTAAAGATGGTGAGGAACAATGCTTTGATCAGATGGCATGCCATGCCTTTGCCAGTGTGGGTTTGTGCCTCGGCGCTCGCGACTGTGGCTACCAGGTCTGTGGTTAGGGACCTGTTGAGTGATTCCCAGCTTAACCCGGCCAGTGATGACTTCACAGCCCTTAAGCGGTGTAAATTATTTGTGACCTTTGTTTTATCTGCTAAGGATGACTCGATTATTATGTGTAGTAGAACCTCTGCATTGCTGGTGGCTATTCGCCGATAGGTCTGGCTACGCCAGTGAGCGGCTGACCTTGTGGCTAAGAAATCACTCGCAGTGCTACCCTTCCTGGGTATGAGGCTGTTCGGAGATAAATTGGATTCAGTGGCGAAAGGTGGAAAGTTACCTCAGCGTAAGTAGCAGCGTTGCCCCTTTCGGGGGGCAGGTTCCTTCAATCCTTCCTTTCGCGGTGCCAGAGCAGGCAGAGGCTTTGCCTACTCTAATTTCAGAGGTGATTCCTGGAAGAGAGGACGCGCTCGTCCAGGCCTTAACTGGGGTTCCAAGCCTGCTGCCAAGACAGCTCAGCAATGAGGGGACGCCCTCACCCTTGCTGGTGGGGGGACTGCTGCGGCACTTCTTCCTGGTCTGGGCCCAGGAGGTCAAAGACAAATGAATCTTGGAAGTGGTCTCTTCCGGGTACAAACTGGAGTTCGAGTACCGGCCTCCTCCCAGATTCCTAAGGTCTCGGGTCCCCTCGGATCCCTGGGCTGCGCAGGGGCTCCTGTTGGCTGTAAAGAATCTTCTGGTCATGGATGTCATATGCCCGGTGCCTTTCTCAGAGAGAGGTATTATTCCAACCTCTTCACGGTTTCCAAACAGGATGGATCCATAAGACCCATTCTGGATTTGAAGCTTCTCAACAGCAGGTTCATCAGAACCAAGAAGTTCCGCATGGAGACTCTGCGCTCAGTCATCAATTCCCTTCATCAGGGGGATTTCATGACATCCATAGACATCATGGATGCTTACCTTCATGTACCAATCTACCCAGCACACCAGAGATTTCTCAGGTTTGTGGTGGGAGATCAGCATTTTCAGTTTGTGGTTCTCCTTTTCGGGTTGACTTCGGCACCAAGGTGCTGGCAGGCATAATGGCCCTTCTCAGAGCCCAGGGCATTCACATTGTTCCGTATTTGGACGACCTCCTCATTACGGCATCCTCTCTGTCAGGCGGAGCTGGACACCAGGTATGGTGGTGGCAACGCTGGAGAGGTTCGGCTGGGTGATCAACCATCCCAAGTCTTCTCTCTCCACCTCAAGGGAGATCTCGTTTCTGGGCATGAATCTGGATACCATTCGGACCAGTGTTTTCCTTCCTCAGTCCAAGGTGCATATGGTTCAGGATCTGATACGTCTTCTCCTGTCCAATCCTCGTCCTTCTATACGGCTAGAGATGAGACTGGTGGGATTGATGGTGGCTTCCTTCGAGGCTGTTCCCTTTGCTCAGTTCCACATGAGGTCGCTCCAGCTCCATCTATTGTTGGCCTGGGACAATGTCCGCAGTCATTGAATCAGTCATTCATGATGTCTCCCCGGGTTCGGCAGTCCCTTCAGTGGTGGCTGGAACCAAGCAATCTGATGAGGGGCAGATCCTCTGACCCCTTGTTGGGAGACAGTTACCACGGATGCCAGCCTGTCTGGCTGGGGAGGTTTTTGGAAGACGCATCAGTTCAGGGGGCTGTGGGTTCCTCTTGAGGCTCACACCCCCATCAATGTCTTGGAGCTGAGAGCTATTCGGTTGGTTCTGTCATGCTTGACGCATCGCCTACGCGGCTTACCGGTTCAGGTTCAATCAGACATCTCAGAGCATCTCAGCAGTGTACATTCCGGGAGTGGAAAACACGGAGGCGGACTCCGTGAGCAGGGGATCATCTCACCAAGGGGAATGGTCTCTCATCCACATGGTATTCCGGTCCCTCTGTCACACGTGGGGGTTTCCGGAGGTGGATCTCTGCCTCACGTCACAATCGCAAGCTCCCAATGTTTGTGTCTCTGGCCCTGGCAGCGGACGCCATGTCTCTTGCCTGGAGGGATCTGGGGTTCCTGTACCTGTTTCCACCCTTCTCCATGGTGGGCAAGGTGGTGCACAAGCTGGCTCAAGAGGGTGCACCAGCAATTCTGGTGGCCCCAAGGGGGCTTTTGAAGGGTTTAAGTGTCGATTGTTGGATGCCAAATGCTGAGCTGAAACCTGGATTAATGCACTGCATTGGATTTCATAGACTCAAAACTGAAGGTGGCGTGTAGGATGTCCTGAGGGGAGGGGATTAGAGTGTAATCTCTCAAAGCTGCGTAATCAATGGAAGACTCTTTCTGGCGTTCAGTTGTGTTCCGGCGTTCAGTTGTGTTCTGAATTTGGTTAGTTTACCCTGTGCTACTTTAACATGTTAAAGGCGTGTTGTGCATCGCTGGGCAATACTTTGTTTAGAGTTTTAGCATTTGCAAAGAGGTATCTCTGGGGCCTTTAAATCACTGGTATACCAATTGGATATCTGAAGTTTACATGGTTTTCTTTTCTCTCAAGTGACTGTTGCAGCCACAAAGCATTACAAAAATATTCCTCTAATCAATTTTAGTTTTAACACATTTCTTTTTTATTTTTATTTTTTTTTGATCAACAGGAGTAAAGGTGAAGATGTGCAGCCGGCTCCAGTCAGTACACGACCTTCAAGAAGAGCCAAAAGCATAGCCATGGAGAAAACTAAAATGAATCTCTCTAAACTTCTAAATGAAGAAGCCAATGCTCAGTAACCGCTAGCACAGCTATGTAAATATATCGGGTCAAAAATCTTTCAACTTTATATATAATAAAATATTTGCGGCTACGTTTTTGTGTGATCTTTTATGCAGTCTAATCCTTTAAGGGTCAATTACTATAATACTCCGCCAGATGGCGCTGGACTGCAGAGACGTTGAAAATAGGCTCCTCCCGGCCCCTCAAATACCCAGGGACCTCCCACAAATCCCCAGAATTTCTCTGCAGTCTGGCTGCGAAGGACGAGAAATGGCTCTCCACTCGCAGGTGAGCGGGGCTATTAGCCTGCGGCCCTGTAGGACTATTCCCACCCATTCCACTAGTAATATGCCTCCCAGCCTTGGCTGCGCTGGTTGGGTGAAGATAGGCAGCACCGCTGTTAGGTGCTTAGGAGCGCTGCTCCACCGCAATCCCCCACCAAAGAGTAGGCGGTTCAGGCTTATGGTGAGCCTCTATGGGATGCCCCTCCCGCACTAGTGCCCCCTTGCCCCTGCCCATCGGTGGCCCTGTTTAAGTGGCAGCTGTCCTCCCTCATCCTCCTTGTAGCCTTCGGAGGAAAAGGGGGGGGGGGGGTTGTAAATATGTATGCTCTGCATTCTGTGTTTTACACTTTTTTCATTCTGTTTTGTCTTGTGTCAGCCGCCGCGCTGGCTTGATTTACTGTCTTTTTAAAATTGCCGCCGCGCGCGGACTTGGTTCTGCGCTCGGCGGTGGCATTACATCAGGCGCTAGTGCGCCATCATTGGCTGCTTGCACGTTTCTGGCTTCGCACTCTTTGGGGGGGGGGCGGGGCCTGTCTATGGCGCGCTCCGCGTCATCGCTGATACCGTCACGCCCCTCGAGGTATACCGACGCCATCTTTATCCTGCTTGGTTGGCCCATGCGCGACGGACCCCTACCTACCGCGGTCCGTAAGTGACCTCGCGGGCGGCTTTATATTTTTCACTTTTGTTACTGTGTGCTTATAGGTCTTGTCTGCTTATGTCTTTCAGGCGGGGCGAACCCTTTTGGCTTCTCCCGGCCCTGTATTAGTATATACTTGTAGGCTTTGTAAAAATAATACTCCCACTTCCCTAGCGGGTTATTGGGGCATCCGGGGTTGCTATATAGCGTTATTCCCTATCGGCATATAGCGCCGCTATAATCACCATATGGAGGCATCCCAGGATACTGTGACCGGGGTCCCTTCGGGACAAGACCGGCTATGTGTAGCGTGTGGGCAGCCTCATGCTGCCGCTGACAAGGCACGGGTCTGTGTACCCTGTGCTGAGCAGGTGCTTGCATTGCAATCTGGCCTGCCAGTGGCTGCACCTCGCTTCACTTCGCCTACTCCCCCTAAGCTTAACCCTTTAAATGCCAGCCATGTAAAATTTCGTGGTTGCTTCTCCTCCACTTAAGTGCCAGCCACGTAAAATTCACGTGCCTGGCATTTACCCCTGCTAGAGGGCAAAAAAAAAAAATATACCTCACCCATCGTTGGATCCGGCCGGGTCTCCTCTTTAATTTGGTGCCATCCGATCCCCCATGGGGGCTCGGATGGCTCCAGGAGTGCCCCCGGAATAGGCCGCCCCCCCCCCCGCTTCGGCAGCAGCAGCTGCTAGCTGTAAAAATAAATAAAAATGACATTCACTTACCTCCGTGTGCGCTGGCTCCCGCTGTCACTCCTCTTCACCTGGGGGGCCTCTGATCCCCCCCCCCCCCAGGACTTACGGATCTTTAGGAGAGAGCCCGGGAGGCTCTCTCCCCTTTCCTCCTCGATGACATCATCCCGGCCCCGATCTCTGGCTTCAGCCTTCTCAGCTGTCAGATGCCGGTGATCGGTGCCCGGGGAAGGAGGTGGCAGGAGATCCTCTGATCTCCTGCCTCCCCCTTCTCTGGATGCCGATCACCGGCATCTGTCATCAGAGCGGCGAGGGACAAGAGCTTACAATCGGAGGTAAGTACAGTAAAAAAAATTGTTTTTTTTTTTGTAATAAAATCATTTTGTGTGTGGTCTTTTTTTCACAGTTAACCCTTTGTGAGCTGGTAAGGGGTCCATGAGACCCCTTATACCAGTTCACAAGGCTCTGGGTCTGGCAAGTCACCTGCAGCTAGTGGGTGACTTGCCATTAACCCCCAGCCCCCCCCCCATTACCTGCCTCCCCAACGGCCGGGGGGTGGCAGAAGGGCCTGGGCCACTTAGTGGCTATGTGGGCTAGTAGCCTGCAGGGCCAGGGGCCACCAACGCTGGCCCCTGCGCCCTGTTCTACTAGCTCCCATAGCTGGCCTGGGTCGGTAATGCTGGGTAGGGGGGACCCTACGTCATTTATTCTAAGTATATAGTACGTCCTGCTCCAGATATAATACTTACAATTGGGTAATCCTCCGCCAGAGGGCGCTGTGCACTGCAGACATGCAAAAAACAGGCTCCTCCTGGCCCTTCATATACCAGGGACCTCCCACAAATCCCCAGATTTCTCTGCAGTGTTGACTGCGAAGATATGAAGTATCACTCTCTCGCAGGTGAGCGGGGCTATTACAGCCTGTGGCCCTGTGGGACTATTACCACCCGTCCTCCTTGATGTTGTGCCTCCCAGCCTGGGCTGCGCTGGTCGGGTGAAGGTAGGCAGCACCTTGTGTGCTTAACGGAGCCATGCTCCACCGCAGTCCCCCACCATAGGGTAGGCGGTTTAGGCTGATGGTGAGCCTTATAGTGGATGTCCCTCCCGCATTCTTCTCCCATGCCCCGTGTAGCGGTGGACTGGGTCGCCGTCCTCCCTCGTTTCTCCCCGTACTTCAGGGGAAAAGAGGGGGGGGGTGTGTGTGTAGTTCGTTGGCGGTCTCAGTGTACAGTATAGTCACGCTTATGACCGTGCCCTTGCCCCTCATCTACAACTGGGTGTCAGAGCCGCGCTGCCCTTCTAGTTTGACCCTCTCAAATTTACTTGCAATAGTCTACCGCACGTCCTGCGTTATTATGCTACATCTCGGGCAGGAAACTGATTTTTCATGCGCCTACGGGCGTTAGAATGGTGGCGGTGTTTTGAGACTGCATGAGTATCAAGATGTCCTTATTGGCACACTCGATGCTTGGCTTGCCGAGCCTTTACACGGCCGCTTCAGAGCTTCGCGCTCTTTGGGGGAGGCGGGGACCCGGCGTAGTGCGCTCTTCGTCACGCCCAGTTAGACCCACGCTCCGAGGTTCGGCTGGCGCCATTTTGTCTATCCCCGCGTGCGCGTGTGTTGGCGGTCTCCCTCCCCTCCCCAGGTGGGCGAGTGCCCTCGCGGGCGTTTTCATTATTAGTACTCCTTTTGTGGCACATGGCCCTGACACCCCTTGTTCCCCTTATGTCTTTCAGACCTTGAAGATTCCGGTGGCTTCTCCCGGCCTAACATATATTGTAGCGGCCTTACAAATTCTCCCACATTAACCTAGCGGGTCTTGGGACATCCAGGGTGGCCTATTGCGTAAATCCCTACTGGTATATTGCATTAACAATCACCATATGGAGGCATCTCAGAATTATGTGACCGGGGTCCCTCTGGGACAAGACCGGCTGTGTGCAGCGTGTGGACTGCCCCATGCTGATGCGGACAGAGCACGGGTCTGCGGACCATGTGCTGAACAAGCACTGGCCCTGCAATCAGGGTTGCCAGTGGCTGCGCCTCGTTTCAATACACCTCTCTCCCCGTGCGTAAAACTCACTCCTGATGAGTCGCACTCGAGCGGGAATGAACAGCAAGTTGTGCTGCGCAGACTGCCTACGGCCAAGCAGGTGATTTCGAGGTTGGCAGAGCGCTTGGGCCCTGGTAAGAAGCGGTCCCTGACGCCTCCAGTTTCGCCCATTCCTTCGGAATCTGAAGAGTTCACTACTGAGCAGGGTTTTGCTCTTTATGATAGTCGGCTATTCTCTGAGGAGTCATGATGACCCGGGCCCCGGTTCTTGGGGCCTGTGTGACACCGACGAATTACTGATAAAGATCTTCGAGGTCTTGTCTATTTCTATCCCTGGTGAGGCCTCCAGGCCTAGCAGGGAGAGTTTCCATACAGTGCTGCCGTGTTTGGAATTTCTGGAGCAGGATCACTTCCAAGCTCTTGTACTCAAAGAATGGCAATGCCCTAGCAAGGTTCCAGGGGACTGGGATTGGAAATACCCTTTTCCCCCTGAGGTGGTTAACTGCTGGTCATCACCTCAAGTGGTGGATGCACCGATCATTGGGGTTCCTAACCCCCCCCCTTCATTGCGGCCGCTAGTTATCGTACCCTTCGGGATTCTGAGGACCGGCGCATTGATAGGCGGGCTTCCCACGCCTTTTCTTGTGCAGGGACGACTCTGCACCCGGTCTGTGCCGCGGCCATTGCTGCGGTGGCCACTAGGACCCTCATCAGAAAGCTGATTGATCATCAACCGGAGGATCTCCCCTGGGAGGTGTTTAATGCACTCTCCAGTTGTGATGTATTTGTAAGATTTATCCTTTTGGCGCTGGATGACACCATCAGCATGTGCGCTAGAACTTCCGCCCTTGCCGTGGCTATAGGCCGACTGGTCTGGCTGCGGCAGTGGGGTGTTGTTGATGCTACAAAAAAGATTCTTACTGGGCTCCCCTTTAGAGGGCGACGCCTATTTGGGCCCCGTCTGGATCTGTTTGGAAAAAAGGGCAAAACTCCCCTTTACACAAGGCGGCCCCGGCCTTCTCGAGGCAGGGGCACCCCTCCACCCCCCTATGTTAGCGTCAAAACATAACCAGTGGTGTCCTTCCAGCTTTTTGGTATAGATCCCTGTCCCAGGAGCGGCAGACAACGCCCTGGTCCCTCTGGCAGTCCAAGCCTGTTACAAAAACCCCCCAAGCATGATGGGGCTGGCCGCAGCACCTGACCCCTGTCAGGAGGCTGCATGCCTCGTTCAGATGGAGTCAGGAGGAAGTTTCCTCTGGATGCAGGATTCTGTCTGCTGGGTGGCCGCTTCCCAAGATATTCAGGATGCCTCTGGTCCCTGCCTCTCTTCTTGCCTCTACACTAACCTTTCCACATTCCTCCAAACGGATGAGACAATCTGTCTATTATGGCCTTCCATAGGTGAGGCAACTTACATTCACAGGCGGGTTACTGCATGGTTCCTCTGCGTTGGGCCACCAGTGCCCTGTGTCCAGGGACCTCTTGCCTTCGGTAGGGACCTAAAACGCTTATCTCATGGCCATTGTGCCTCCCGGGCTCCAAGGACTTTACAGGTTAGTTGTTGGCGCCCCAGCACTGCTGCGGCGACCTTATCTGGCTTTGGTTCCGCTCCCGGAGTGATCGCCTAGGCGATGACGGGGGCGATATCTCTACCGAGAACTGCCGGGCCGTCCCTCTTTGCTCCCCAATTCCTGCGTCAGACCGAGTTGTTACTCGGTTGGGGTGTCCTTTGGGAGTCTTTGGATGGGTGCTGAATCACCTCAATTCCTCCTTTTCCCTAGGGGTATCTCCGTTGCTAGGGTTGGACTTGGATTTGGTTCAGACAGGAGCCTGCCTCCTTGCCTATACTTGGACAACCTGGTTCCGTGGGCTCGGTCCCTCTTGCTGTTTCTGTCTATTCACCAGCCTGGATTGTAGCTGGTGGGCCCGTTGGTGGCTGTTCTAAGGTCCCTAGTGCTCAGAGCCCTTGGACTCTTCTGCTACTCATATTGTAAATGCTGGACTGGGTTCCAGCTTCCCTGGAGATGGGTCTGTGTACCCTTCCACCATTGGCACGGTGGTTTTTCCCATGAGACTGTTGTACTAGGGGTACCAGCCTGGGGGTCCCCCCCCCTTCCATTGCTTCTTCCTGCATTTGAATATCAAATCAGGTCAAAGGAAAGGGGGAATTTTTTCTTCTAAATCCCCCTGTGGTTTAGGGGGAGGTGGGACCTTAGGGTCTCATCCACCTGTCTACTTTGAAGCAGCAGGCCTTCAGGTTGGTTCTATATTGCTGGACTCCTCCCTTTCGGGATCAGGCTATTTGGGGGCCCCTTGGTCTGCCTGACGACAGTGGCCTGTATTACTTATCTGTGTGGGCTAGGAAGCAGGATGATCCCCCTGGAGGGTATCTGATCCTGATCCGGTGTAGGACAGCGTTCCCTGCATATCTAAGATATTCACTCCTTGGAGGTCCTTCTGCGATAGGATGTGCTTGTTTTTAGGTCTCCATGCGATCCGTCTAGTGTGGATCTTTTTCTGGGCCCGTCCCTATATTCTTGGTGTACCACACACCCCGCTTCACTTGTAAATATTCTTCACTTAATGGGTTAACTCACCGCCAGGTGACGTAGTGCAGAGAGGAAGTCTTGTAACGAGCCCCCTTCCGGCCTATATATACCTGGTACCTCCCTTCAATCACCAGTATTTTTCTCTCTGCTGGACGACAAGACAGAAGATTGAAGTCTCCTGCTTACAGGTAGCCGGGGTCTTACCCCGGCACCCCCCTTTTGGTCTATTTCTGCCCGGTTTGAGTGTTTATACCTTGATGGTGGAATGGAAGCCTCCCAGCCTAGGCTGCTCACTGGGCAAATGGTAGATGGCACTTTAAGTGCCTAGGAGCTTATCTCCTCCGCTCGACCTCATGCGTGGGGCAATGCGGCTATCCGGCATGGTGATCCGGAAATGGGATGCCCCTGTCCCGAGGGTCCCCGTAGCCCCTTTCTCTCCCGTTACGGTCCCTTCTCCCTTCACTATGGGGGGGGGGGGGTAGAGGGATGTGTATTGTGTGTATGGTTTACTGTATGTTCATGTGTTTTGCTTATTTCAACGTTGTCAGGCTGCACTGCAAGTGTGTGTGCATATGGCCTGACTTTGATTCCTCCTTATATGGCAGTCTCTGTTTTGCAGGCTGCTGCTGCTGGCCTGTAGAGCCAGAGCTTTAGGGGTGACCGGGGCAGGCTGTATGGTGTCAGGCTTGCTTTTGGCTGCCTGCTCTTTTCTCACCTTATCCAGCTCCCCTCCCCCCTTCACTTTTCTCCTTTGTTTTAATCGGCCACTCCCGCCTTCGCTGACATTTTCTGCCTGTCTCCACAACCTCTTTGGTTGGGTGCTGGGCTTTTGTAAGCCTTACTGGGGCAGGTAAGCGGCCTCACCTGGTGGGGCCGTCTATATTTTTATGGGTTTGACTGTTTATTAAAAAGTAATATATTTAATGGAAATATACTTTTTGTTTTAAAAAAAAAAAAAAAAAAAAAAGGGGAAAAATATATAAGGACAGTTTTATTGCCTCTTCAGAGCACTTGGTGCTGTGTATGTATGTTATATTGCATGCTGCCATTGGTTTCTGGGGGTTTTTACTGTTGGTTGTTTTTTCTCCACAGATCCTGGGATTCCTTCAATTAGTAGCCTCCCAGTTCTTTATTGCCTGGCTAGTCTCTTTTTCTCCTAAATTGGGACATATTTATTTATATATACTTGCGTATATATATTTAAAAAAAAAATAAAATATATATATATATATATATATATATATATATATAAAGGGGACCTTTTTGAAAAAAAAATATATATATATATATATATATATATATATAAAAATCCTCCCTTCCGGGACATTTATAAATAAGGGGGCATCCCGGGTTGGCTTATGCCTCAAAGCCCAAAAATTGCGAATACCATAAATCACCATATGGAGGCTTCCGTTATTGCCGGAAACGGTTCTTCTAAGCCATTCGGGGGGTGCGTAAGTTGTGGGGCTCTACTCCCAGCTGATGTCTTTATTTGCATCCCTTGTGCAAAGCAGAGCATTGCGCGCCAGTCTGTTGCTTCGGCTGCTGGCCCATCGCAACCTTCATCATCGCCTACCTCGCCCTCCCTGTTCCGGACCCCGCATGACACTGTCAAAAGTGGGGATTCGCAGTCCGAGGTGGCGGCACGGTCGGCCAGCCCCCGGAAAGTAGTGCCCGTTAAAGCAGGGTTAAAGGCCGCTGCAAAACGGAGGCACCTGACTCCGGTACCTTCGGCTCCACAGGACGAGTTATGTGAGCCTGTGGAATGGTCCGATGGATCCCCGAACGAGGAAGAATTCCTGTTGGAGTCAGATGAGCCTGCAGATCAGCTTGAGGCTGATGCGATTGGCGATTGGTCGGAGGGGGTTGTTTTTGACACCCCCCTCCATTCTGGCTCAAATGTTTGACATTTTTAATTTAGGTCCACCTGAGGCTGTCACCCTGCCAAAGGGTCAGTTGTTTAAGGAGCCTCAGCCGCGTTGGGTTTTTCCCAGATAACACCACTTTGAGAGGGTGGTCCTTAAGGAATGGGAACATCCCACGCGGTTATCTGGAATCCCTTCCAGTTGGGAAAAGAGTTATCCTTTTCCGCCAGAGTTGGTAAAGCTTTGGTCTGTCCCTCCTGACGTTGATACCCCTGTGCTAGGGCTCTCCAGCACGGCTATGGTACAGTCTGCTGAGACCACTGTCCCTAAAGATGGGGAAGATCATCGGATTGACCAATACGCGCGCCATGGTTTTATTTATTCCGGGTCAGCGTTGCGCCCGGTGTGTGCTTCAGCCCTTCTTCTATTGGCGATTAGGTCTTTTATTCAGGGGATATGAGGATCTCAATCCCGCTTGTAAACAGTTTACTGCGCTTAAGCAGTGTGAATCTTTTGTGTCCTATGTCCTATCCGCTCAGGACGATGCGCTGGCTATGAGTAGCAAGGCAGCGGCTATGCTGGTGGCTATTCGCCGGTCAGTATGGCTGCGTCAGTGGTCGGCGGACGCAGTTTCTAAGAAGGTGCTCACAGCTCTCCCCTTTTTGGGGTTGCGTCTGTTTAGGGAGAAAATTGATTCAGTCGCAAAGGGTGGTAAGATGCCACAACGCAAGAGGCCTCGTGGCCCCTTTAGGGGGGCAGGTTCCGGTAGGCCTTCCTTTCGAGGATTCAGAGCGGGCAAGGGGGGGCTTCCTCTCCCGCTACCAGAGGTGCAGGTTGGACTCGGGGGAGGAGCCGTGGCCGGCCCACTCATTCCTGGGGCACCAAGCCCAAACCTGCTGATAAGCCCTCTCAGCAATGAGGGGCTGCCCTCACCCGTGCGGGTGGGGGGACTTTTGCGACACTTCTCCCAGGTTTGGAACCAAGTGGTTCCAGGCAGATGGATCCAGGAGGTAGTGTCGGCCGGTTACGACCTGGAATTCGAGTCTCACCCTCCTTCACGGTTCGTTCGGTCTCGGGTGCCCATCGATCCTTTGGCCACGCAGGGGCTCCTGGCGTCGGTAAGGAATCTGTTGGATTGGCCTCGGTTTATACTCCAATCTTTTCGCAGTCCCCGAGAAAGATGGGTCGGTTCGTCCCGGCCTGGACTCTCATCGACACAGAGTGTTTCTTCCTTTTGCCCAAATTCACACGAGAACGCTTCAGCTTTTTCTGTTAGCGTCTTGGGACCAGCAGCCTCGGTCGCTGGATCAGTTCTTCCAGTTGTCCTCCCGGGTCCGGCAGTCCCTCCTGTGGTGGTTGGTCTCGACCAATCTGGTGTAGGGCAGGTTTTTCCTGACCCTCCTTTGGAAAATTGTCACCGGGGACGCCAGTCTGTCGGGATGGGGCGGATTCTGGAAGGAGCTGCAGTTTCAGGGGCAGTGGGGACCTCAAGAGGCCCACTTACCCACCAATATTCTGAAGCTGAGAACTATCAGTCGGGTGCTTGTTCTCCTGACGTTCTGGGCCTTCCGGTCCAGGTGCGTTCAGACAATCAAACAGCGGTTGTTTGCATTCCAGAGGTGAAGAACCAGGTAGCGGACCGGTTGAGCAGGGGCTCTCCCCGTCTGGGAGAATGGGCTCTCCCCGTCTGGGAGAATGGGCTCTCCATCCTCGGGTGTTTCGCTCACTGTGTCTCTGATGGGGGACCCCGGAGGTGGACCCGTTTGCCTCTTGCAGGCTCCCGAACTTCGTGTCGCTCTCCCAGGATCCTCTGGCTCTGGCAATGGACGCCATGTCCCTGAGCTGGGGAGTTCTGGGATTTCTATACCTGTTTCCTCCGATGCCCAGGCTGGGCAGGGTGCTTCAGAAGTTGGCTCTGGAAAAGGTGTCCGCCGTTCTCGTGGCCCCAAGGTGGCCAAGGCGAGTGAGGTTCGCAGACATCATTCGGCTGGCAGTGGACCAGTTCGTTCTGCCTCGATCTGCTCACTCAGGGTCAATTGTGTTACCCCAATTTACCAGCGCTGGGTTTGATGGCCTGGCGGCTGAAACCTCCATCCTGAAGGAGGAGGGTCTTTCTGATTCAGTCATAAAGACTCTGATCAGTGCCCGGAAGAGGTCTTCTTCCATCACCTACTATAGGACTTGGAAAGCCTATATCACTTGGTGTGAGATAAGATCTTTTTGCCTTATCTATCTTTTTTCAGAAGCGTGTTGCGCTTCAGCCTTTAGTTAAAACTTTATTCTAAGTATGTCACACACCCCACTTCAGACTTAATAATTACACTAGGGTTAACGCACCTCTAGGTGGCAGTATTGCAGAGAACTTCTCCAAAAAACTTCAACAGGCCCCTCCCGGTCTATACATACCTGGTACCTCCCAAGAACCTCCCAGTGTTGTTCTCTGCAAGGTGGCGACAAGACAGAAGAAAGAAGTCTCCTGCTTGCAGGTAGCCGGGGTATCCCCCCGCCCCCCCCCCCCCCCCCCCCTGTGGTCTATTTCTGCCCGGCTTTTGTTTGAATGTGTTCTATGTAATGGCAGCCTCCCAGCTTCGGCTGTAGGCCGGGCAATAAGGTAGCCGGCACCATTGGTGCCTAGGAGATTAGCTCCTCCGCTCGACCCTTCATTGCGGGGCATAGCAGGATTCCCGGAGTGGTGATCCGGATGTGGGATGCCCCCTTTTTTTATAGGAGTTAGTGGTCAGGTTGTCCTTGCCCTGGGGTGTTGTGTCTCTTCCGGGGTGTGGGACGCGCTGGGGACAGTGTCATGCTTTACTATGCACATGCTGTGTGAGTGTGCTGCTGCGCTTTCCATTTGTGATTTTACTTTGCGATTTTACTTGTGCTTTCACTGTCTGTTCCCATGGCTGTGTGTGTGTGTCTCCCCTCAGGAGCCGGGGGGGGGGCGGGGCCTCGCGGCGTGCTGCGCCGCGGTCCCGCTGGTGGCTGGGCGCCGTATTCGGCGCCTGCAGCTTGCTTGCCCGGCTGCTCAGGGGAGACATTGATCAGTGTGTGGGTCTGTGTTCTCCGGCGCTGTACTCCGGGAGCCGGCGGCGCCGTGATCGAGGTCTGATGGCGGTCCCCGCAGGCAGACGCTGACGCTGCCTGGGGGCGGGGTCGCACGCGCGCGCGGGCCGCGCACGGATTGGACGGCCTGAGGGGCGGGGCCTTCTTGGCTCCCGCGCTCCCGGAGCTTCTCTCTTCCTCCGTCCTCGGTGTGCTGGCCGCCATCTTCTGCTGGCTGCGCGGTTCCTCTTCTCTCCAGGTAGGCTGTTCTTGGGCTATGTCAGTGACCCCTCGGATCCTTCCTTCTCCCTTGCCTCCCTCCTCGCCCCGGCGCAGCTTGATGGTGCTGGTTGGCATTAACCACTTCCGTTGCTCTAGTTAATGAGGGGGGGGGGTGGTGTAAGGGGGGTTTAGTATATTATGTGGTGTTTTTTGGCATGGTGCTGATTGACGCCTGTCTCTCTCTCCCTTTGTGTTTTTCAGATCCTGGGATCCCATCTGGCAGGGCTCTCCCGGTCATATATACCTGGCTCTTGTTGGGTGTTTTTTGTCCTTGCAATATATTTATATATATATATATATATATATATATATACACTTATAAGGGCCTTATGCTATTCCCCTGGGTCAGGATCTTGTGACTGTCCTTAGACAAGTGTTAGGTTATTAAGAGGCATACCGGGTCGCGTACCGCATAAATCCCTGGGTTCTGCAAATACCATAATTTCACCACATGGAGGTTGCCACAGATACCGGGAATGGTTCTTCGGGACAATCCAAGGTGTGCGGGGGTTGTGGGGCTCCGCTCCAGGGAGATGATGTCATTTTGTGTATCCCTTGTGCACAGCAGAACATTGCACGGCAGTCCAGTACTCCGGTGCCTAGCACTTCGTCAGCCGCGCCATCTCCCTCTCCCCCTCGCTTATTCCGGACCCCGTGTGACGTTGTCCTGGGCGGGGATTCGCAGTCTGAGGTATGTGCCCGCTTGACCAGCCTTGAGAAGCGGTTTTCTGCTATAGCCGCTCAGAAGGCTTCAGCTAAGCGGAAGCATCTGTCTCCGCCTCCGCCGGATTCAGATGAGGAAGTTGTGGGAGATCTGGATTGGTCGGATCGTCCCTGTGAAGAAGGTGAGCTCATTGAGGATGAAGATTCTGATGTTCAGCAGTTGCTGGGTTCTGAGGGAGATCAGGATGATGGCCTCCCTCTCAATTCCTCTACCATTTTGAGCCAGATGTTTGAGGTTTTGGATTTGGAGCCTCCGGTGGTTGCTCCCAGGCCCAAGGGTCAGCTTTTTGGGGTTTCCAAGCAGCGTCTGGAATTTCCCAGCCAACAGCACTTTGACGAAATTGTCTTCAAGCAATGGGAGCAACCTACACGTCTTGTTGGTGTGCCGTCTAGCTGGGATAGGAAGTATCCCTTTCCGGCGGAATTGATGAAGCGTTGGTCTGTCCCCCCTGAGGTAGATACTCCGGTCTTGGGACTGTTCAACACGGCGGTCTTGCATTCCCCTGACACGACTTCGCTCAGGGACGGTGAGGATCGCCGAGTTGATCAGCTTGCCCGTCATGGTTTTGTATGTGCGGGTTCGGTGTTAAGGCCTGTCTGTGCTTCGGCTCTTTTGACTTTTGCTGTCAGGTCTATTGTCAGGGACTTGGGGGTGGATCTCGAGCCCACCAGTGATGAGTCCCTTGGGCTTAAGCGCTGTGATGCTTTTTTGTCCTTTATCCTGGCCGCTCAGGAGGATGCCATGCTGATGTGTGGCAGGGCTACTGCCTTGCTGGTAGCTATCCGGCGCTGTGTGTGGTTGAGACAGTGGACGGCTGATTTTAATTCTAAAAGATCGCTCACGGCTCTGCCCTTTATGGGTTTGAGGCTTTTTGGTGAGAGGCTGGACTCTGTTGCCAAGGGAGGTAAGTTACCTCAGCGCAAGAAATTTCGTCGTTCCTTTCGGGGGATGGTCTCGTTCAATCCGTCCTTTCGGGGAGTTGGCGCCGGTAGAGGTGCGGGCTCCTCGGCCCCCAGGGGCGGCAGTTGGAATAGGGGCAGAGGCCGTGGCCGTCCCACCCGCGTCTGGGGTGCCAAGCCCAAGCCGGCTGCCAAGCCCATCCAGCAATGAGGGGGCGCCCTCACCCGTTCGGGTGGGGGGACGGTTGCAACTTTTCTCCCGGGTGTGGGACCAGGAGGTCCCGGACAGATGGATCCGGGAGGTGGTTTCGGCCGGTTACAAGTTGGAGTTCGAGTCCCGTCCTCCTCCAAGGTTCTTCAGGTCTCGGGTGTCTTTGGATCCTTTGGCCGCGCAGGGGCTCCTGGCGGCAGTAAGGAATCTTCTGGATTTGGCCGTCATTTGCCCGGTTCCTCCTTCAGAGGTGGGACGCGGGTTTTATTCCAATCTCTTCACGGTCCCCAAAAAGGACGGGTCCTTCCGTCCTATTCTGGATTTGAAGTTTCTCAACAGGTTTATTCGTCCTCGGAAGTTTCGCATGGAGACCCTGCGGTCCATCAAGGATGCGTACCTGCACGTGCCGATTTTTCCTGCTCATCAGCGGTTCCTCCGTTTCGTGGTGGGGGATCGGCATTTTCAGTTTGTGGCTCTTCCATTCGGTCTCACCTCTGCTCCGAGAGTGTTCACCAAGGTGTTGGCGGGGGTGATGGCCCTGCTCAGAGCTCAGGGGATTCGCATTGTGCCTTACCTGGACGATCTTCTCATCATGGCTCCTTCCTTCAGTCAAGCAGAAGGGGACACCAGCACGGTGGTGTCCATGTTGGAGAGGTTCGGCTGGGTGATCAATTACCCCAAGTCCTCGCTGGTTCCGGCCAGGGTGGTGACCTTTCTGGGGATGGCGCTGGACTCCTGCCAGCACAGAGTGTTTCTTCCTCAGGCCAAGGTTCTGATGATTCAGGAATTGGCCCGGCTGCTCCTCTCCCATCCTCATCCGTCCATTCGTCTGGGGATGAGACTGGTGGGGTTGATGGTGGCCTCGTTCGAGGCAGTTCCCTTTGCTCAGTTTCATACGAGGACTCTTCAACGTCATCTTTTGGCGTCTTGGAACCGGTGTCCGGGGTCGTTGGATCGGTCCTTCCGTTTGTCCCCTCGGGTTCGGCAGTCCCTTCTGTGGTGGTTGGTCTCGGACAATCTTCTGAAGGGCAGGTCGTTTCTGACTCCACTTTGGGAAACTGTCACCACGGATGCCAGTCTGTCAGGCTGGGGAGGTTATTGGAAGGATCTTCGGTTTCAGGGGCAGTGGGACCCTCAGGAGGCTCACTTGCCCATCAATGTTCTGGAATTGCGGGCCTTCAGGTTGGTTCTGTCTCACTTGACGCATCATTTACAAGGTCTGCCGTTTCAGGTTCGCTCAGACAATCAGACGGCGGTTGCTTACATCAATCACCAAGGGGGGACTCGCAGTCTGGGTGCCCACAGGGAAGTGTCTCTGATTTTGGTCTGGGCGGAGACTCATGTCCCTTGCATCTCGGCAGTTTACATTCCGGGTGTGGAAAACACGGAGGCGGATTTTCTGAGCCGGTGTGCGTCCCGTCGGGGGGAGTGGTCTCTCCATCCCCAGGTGTTTCGGTCACTTTGTCTCCGGTGGGGGACGCCGGAGGTGGATCTGTTTGCCTCTCGTCACAATCACAAGCTTCCGTCCTTTGTGTCCCTGTCCCGGGACCCTCTGGCTCTGGCGGTGGATGCCATGTCCCTGAGCTGGAGGGACCTGGGGTTTCTTTATTTGTTTCCTCCGATTCCCATGCTAGGCAGGGTTCTGCGAAAGTTGGTTCTGGAAGGAGTTCCCGCCATTCTCGTGGCTCCAAGGTGGCCAAGGCGGGTGTGGTTCGCGGACATCGTCCGTCTGGCCGTAGATCGGTTCGATCTGCCTCTTCGGCCAGATCTTCTCACTCAGGGTCATCTCTGTTACCCCAGTTTACAAACGCTGGCTTTGACGGCTTGGCTGCTGAAACCTCCATCTTAAAGGAGAAGGTTAGGATACCCACCCTTTTCTGGACACTGCTGTTGGATGTCCCTAGTGTAATTATTAAGTCTGAAGTGGGGTGTGTGACATACTTAGAATAATACCATTTTGTGAATACTCACCTGTAAAATGGGTATTATAAGTATGTCACACACCCCACTTCACCCGCCCTTTTTGGTATCCTGGCTCTCTATTTGGTGAAGTTTGGTTCTTTACGTTGAGGGTTAAATTGTTTGGTTCTGGTACCTTGTCTTACTGCTGTTCTAATACTGGGAGGTTCTTGGGAGGTACCAGGTATGTATAGACCGGGAGGGGCCTGTTGAAGTTTTTTGGAGAAGTTCTCTGCAATACTGCCACCTAGAGGTGCGTTAACCCTAGTGTAATTATTAAGTCTGAAGTGGGGTGTGTGACATACTTATAATACCCATTTTACAGGTGAGTATTCACAAAATGGTATTTTTCCAGGGGGTTACGCATTTGCGGCCTCCCAGGAAACCATTACTCCCGGTTTGGGATTTGAATTTGGTTCTTTCTGCTCTTCAGGCTCCTCCTTTTGAGCCTTTGCAAGATATTGCTTTGTCTACCCTGACTCAGAAGATTGTCTTCTTGGTAGCGATCACTTCGGTCCGGCCTGTCTCGGAGTTGGCGGCCTTGTCTGTCCAGGCGCCTTACTTTGAGAGGCATCAGGATAAAGTGGTCTTTCGGTTCAAGCCAGACTTTCTTCCTAAGGTTGTTTCTGCTTTTCATTTGATCCAAGATATTGTTCTTCCCTCCTTGTGTCCTAATCCTAAGAATGACAAAGAGAGGGTTTTGCATTGTTTGGATGTAGTACGCTGTGTTAAGTACTACTTGATTATCACGTCTCCTTTTCGTAGGACGGATTCCTTTTTTGTTGTGCCCCATGGGCCTAAGAATGGTTTGGCACCAGCCAAATCTGCCATTAGCAAGTGGATACGTCAGGCCATTACTGCGGCCTATTCGGCTAAGGGAAGAGTTCCCCCTTTTCGTATCACTGCTCATTCCACTCGCGCTGTTGGGGCGTCTTGGGCATTTCAGCACCAAGCTTCTGTTGAACAGGTTTGTAAGGCCGCCACTTGGTCTTCTGTTCACACTTTTTCTAAGTTTTACAAAGTTGATGTGCGGGCCTCAGCGGATGCTGTTTTTGGCCGCAAAGTTCTGCAGACTGCAGTCATTTAAGTTATGCTTCACCTGGCCTTGAGATGCCCTTCCCTTGTGGACACTGCTTTTGGATGTCCCAATAATGGATGAATATTTAAGAAGTGAAGCGGGGTGTGTGGCACACCAAGAATAATACCATTTTGTGAGTACTCAGCTGAAAAATGGATATTGTTGGTGTGCCACACACCCCGCTTCACCCCCATCCTTTTCGGTATTACCGAAGCATTTATATGGTGAAGCCCTTTTTTATTTATATCAAAATTGATTTTTGAGGTTACCGGTGGAATACTGGTACCTTGTCTTTCTGCTTTTTAAATATACTGGTGATTGAAGGGAGGTACCAGGTGTATATAGGCCGGAATGGGGCTCGTTACAAGACTTCCTCTCTGCACTACGTCACCTGCGGTGAAATAACCCAATAATGGATGAATATTTAAGAAGTGAAGCGAGGTGTGTGGCACACCAACAATATCCATTTTTCAGGTGAGTACTCACAAAATGGTATTTTTTGCCTTTATAGAACCCAACCTCTAGAGCACATACTTCAAGGGCCGGATGTGAACTACCAAGCCTTTTTATATGGCCCTCTGACAGGTGCCAGATGGTGATCGATAGGCACTGCCCTGTCTAGCCATCCCTCCAAGGCATCTGACACCATCAGCACATCTTCACACCAGTTTTGTGGCTCTGCCGAGTGATGTGGTTCACTGTGGAGTGTAGTAACTCCTTGCAGTAATCCTGTCCCCAGGAATGGTGGCTATTAAAACAGCCACAGCAGCAGGTTCTGCAAGGGTTATTACTATAAAATAATTTTGCATCTGTCCTGGACAAAGTAATACTCCACCTGTCCTGGGCAAAAAAAATCCCTGTGACCATACATTTGAATGGTCCTGTTTTTGTTGCATTTTGTTCTGTGTTTGGTATTAAAGGGGCGAAGTGCATAAGCGATCATTCAGCAGCTCAGCTTATCATGGCTGCCCTCTCCCTTCTTTAAGAATACAGCTGCTTCTGGAGATAGAAACAAAGCAGAGAACAATGGCACACCACCTAAATTCCTTCGCCATACACTGCAAATCATAGGGCTCTCCCGTTTGTCGGTTCTGCAAGAATGAGCATACTTGTATTATGCAGCCATCTTTACTTTTATTCTTTCCCCCCTCAGCTACAACCGTAAGTGGCAGATGAACAGTTTTGCCTAATTAGCGTTGCAATTACCATTGCACCTAATTGATGGATAACAAATCAGTATAAACTGATTCTTACCAATTTTTATAAGAACTCTAGCACCAGGCAAAGAGGGAGAAGCACAGCCAGGTTGTATTGTGCTTTTAAGTACCCCACTTATGTTGTTTATTCTGCAGCATCATAGCTCCAATTTGACACCCCTGCTCTAGAATGTTACCTCACGAGTACCTGGATATTTTGTCCATCAGAACTGATATGAAGAGAAGGAAAAGTTTGAATGCTTGTTCTTATGTGGAGGATGCAGCAGCTTATGATCTGTAGTATCTGATTTCTCCTACAGACCGCTAAAGTTGTAGCTTATTGGTATGGAACACACTGCCATGGCAACTGCTGGAGTCTGCAACAAAGGGATAATGGCAAAAAAATAACTATGCACCTAATTCTGTATTGAACATGAATCCATGTGCAACCAGATGATCGGGATTGAGTTGTGTTCTCTGCATGCACAGGAGAAAGAACCTTTGGGTTGAGCATTGCAATGTCTCTTCTGCTAATGCATGTGGAGGACGGAGCAGCTAACTAAGGAGAGAGTAGATGATGTAAATTGACTAAAGACAAAATACCAAGCTGAAGGGGGTGCTCTTCTACCTCTGATTGTAAGATTTTATGAGCCAACACTTTTACTCAGATCTTGTGAAATGGGCTGTAAACTTTGGGCCTTGAAGTGTAGGAGCACTTTCTCCCCTTCTCCCCAACCATTACAGAGGCTGGAGACATTAGGAACAGAGCTGCAGCAGTGGTGGTGATCCAGCAACATCAGTTATCCATTCCTAGGCCAGTAAGGATCTTCTGGTCTTTATACCTCCTCCTTTCTTATGCCTTCCCTCCTTTCAGAATAGTGCCACAAGTGATCTGGAAGATGGCACAAGAAGAGGTCAATGTTATATTCATAGCTCCTTTTTGGCCCAGAAGGTCCTGGTTCTCCAAACTGAAAGGATGGTGTTAAAGGGCTCATGCCATCTACCAAGCATTCTGAATTTGAATCATCAGGGTCCCATTCTACATCCAGAGCCAGTAAAGCTTCAACTAACAGCATAGATCTTGAAGGGGCCATCTTATAAAAGAAGGGCTGTTCAGCCAGAGTGATTGAAACTCTATTGCACATTTGTAAATTGACCACTAGATGCATCTATGCAAAGGTTTGGAAATGTTTTGCTTCATTTTGTGAAGCTAACCGACTGAAGAAAGAAATATCAGCACTCCTCGAATTCCTGCAGGAAGGGTTTGAGAAGGGACTGGCAGTAAGTACACTAAAAACTCAGACTTGAGCATTATCAGTCACCAGTTGAGACAACATCAACTAATCAAATGATATTTTAAAGGCAGGACGCTTAAAAGGATTTCCAACATGGGACTTATCTATATTGTTGAAGGGACAACTGGAACCTCCATGTGAGGCTTTGGAGGAAGTATAAGAAAAGTGGTTGACAACAAGAAATACAATTTCAAACTCAATCGCATCAGCCAGGCGTGTAAGTGAGCTGTAGGAACTGAAGGAGCCTTACTGCACAATTCTGCCAGATAAGGCCATACGGAGAAATGATCCTTAATGTAGCAATCTTTGCAATTTTAAACAGGTCCCAAGACGTAGTGCTCAGACATTGCTAGCTTCGCAGGAACAGAGGATATATCAGCTTTAGATGTGAGAAGAGCTCTAATTATTTAGAAAGAATGGCTTGCTGGCTCTGGATGTAGAATGGGACCCTGCTGAGTCAAATTCAGAATACTTGGTGTTGGTAGGGCCCATGGCATCTACCATCTTCGTCGGTTTGGAGAACCAGGACCTTCTTGGCCAAAAAGAAGCTATGAAGATAACATTATCGCGTTTTCTTCCCTCATAGACAATAGCAATTTTGCCTGAGGAAACCATTTAAAGTGAACCAAAGCCCACGCTGATCGATTCCTTCCCCCAGGCATCCAAAATTGGGATGTCCAGTTGTGTGAAACCCCTTGGTTGCCCCATTCACTTACTTTGTTTCCCACTACAACAGCGCATGCGTGAGCCATGGCCGCATCCCTGCTCTCCCTTTAGCAGGGTGTGTGCCCGCGCCACACAATTGTGAATGGCTGGCGACGGCACGCTCCCCGTTAGAGGGAAGCGGAGGACGCGACCGTCGGCACGCTTGGAGACGCTGCTCTTAGATGACATGTTCTCAGCGGCTCCAAGCATGCTGATCGGGTGAGCGGCTGCGCATGTGCCATAGTACCAGGAAGAGGTGAGTTGCCTCAGGTGTTCTGGGGAGTTTCATGCAGTGGGGTGCCCCAGGAAAGGACCAAAACCCAGGATAGTCAAAATCCTTGGTTTTGGTCCACTTTAACATATGAGTGAACATTTTGATACAAAAAAATGGAATAAAATGTTATTATTATGATGCTTAGTCTCAGATTGGGCCCAAAAGTAAACTCAATTTACCAAATCTTTGGCCCCATTTGTGTTAAACAACGTACACAAACTGATGTATTTGGTGTGTGTAGCAGAGGCTTTCTAACTCTACCTCAGCAAATCAGATGATTAACAAGCCAGAGATGATGCTCCACACGGTTAACCTCACAGATTTAACCCCTCCTGCTCTAATGCAGCCTCTTCAGATGAGGGTTTCACAATCTTGTTACTGTAGCTAAAGTGTTACTGGCAGAGTTCTTACCTTGGGAGGTCACTACTGCTGTTTGATTTAGCCAAAACTGCGGATGAGCTCACCTGTTACAGTGGAAGCATTCAGGGATTTGTAGGCAAAAGCTTCATCCATGGGCAGAAAACCACTCCCATTTTAGCAACACAGACACAGGAATATAAAAAAATTGGAAACTGCATGCTGATCAAGTATTGGGACACAAATGTTTATTTTACATTCAAATTCCTGTCCAGACACACACACTAACTTTCTCCTACCTTATCTCTCTTGGAAAAAGTGAAATATCTTATCTTTGCTTCAATTTCTGGGTGTGGCTGAGCTGGGGGGCAGCATGTCAGGGTGCATCTTTATGAGCAGCTGTGGTCAAAGATGGCCAAACTAAAGGGCTGTTGTTTACGCTTGAGAAAATAGATCACAGAATCACCACTCTGAGTGACTTGCTGTGCTCGCTCATGCTGCAAGAAACAGTAGCTGATGGATCACTTTTTTCGTGTGGTCTTGTAAACATTAAATTGAATGGAGGGCAAACTCAAGCCATGCTACAGCTTCTATCTGGAAATATTCTGGGGGTTGAAACTTGCCTTCAGCTGAGATCCAAACCGATCTGGAAGACGTTACTGCCTCCTCTCTTCTGCCTGGCATCTGTCACCAAACCCATTCTTTCAGGCTGAGAGCAGGCAAGCCCCCTCTTTGTAGTGAATAGAGTGGGCGTGGTCAGTCATCCAGGCTGTTGAGCAGGGAGTAACACTGGGCTTCAGCAGGGATGAGATTGCTAGTGCCAGCACAGGATTGCAGGCGAGTATGTGTTCATATGGTTGCCCATCACGGACTTTAAAGCGGACCAACACCCAGGATTTTGACTATCCTGGGTCTTGATCCACTTCTCTAGGTCACCCGGATTGGGGGTGCCCCACTATGTGAAAGCCCCCCCCCCCGATCGCTCGTAAAAACGCACCTAACCCTGCTCCTATGGCAGATGTGTGGCCGCTCATGTCCCTGTGGTATGCTCATCCAAGCGACGTACAACCACAGCGGCTCAGAGCACGCTGGTGGCCGCATCTTGCGCTTCCCTCTAACAGGGAGCGCGCCCACCATTCACGAATGGCCAGCGCAGGCATGCGCCCTGCTAGAGAGAAGCGTGAGATGCGGCCACGGCCCATGCATGCGCCGTTGGATCAGGATCAAGGTAAGGTTCCTGGGCGGGTTTCGCACAGCAGGGCATCCTGATTTTGGATGCCCCGCAGGGAGGGATCGGATCGGCCCGGGAAGATTATAGATTCAAGCCCACTTTAAGGCTTGGATCTGCCATAATGGATCAGTTTGAAATAAACTCCGCTCCTTCAAGCTGTTCCCTAATGATTTTATAAGAATATGCACACCGGATACTGAATATTTCTGTTTGAGGTAGTGATAAATGTAAATTGAAATGTTTATTTTAAAGTGAACCTATAACAAAAAAAACAAAGAAGTTTGTCATCAACTTCTATCCCCAGACCAATGCCCCAAAACAGCCTGTTTTTTGTTTTACTAAAGCCACTAACAGGAAGCAGCAGCCATATGCGAATTCATTTGATTCCAAGGTAAACTGCCACATAATGGCTTGTAGTGTTTTCAGATTTATTGCAGTTGTTATAACTGATAAGACTGACCTGCAATGCTGAGCTGTTTAACTGAATGTAACATCACTGGAAAGCACCAGGGAGCAACATGGCTGACAATTCGAACAGCAGACTGCATCTGTTTGTGTTTTTGGGGCACGGAGTTGGGGATAGGTGATGACATAAACGTCCTTTCTCGGTTTAGGATCATTTTAATGACATACATTGAAATATATGCTCCACATTCTGCCCCAAGCTTTCCCATCACATCAGACATTAAATGCAATAAGTCACGACAGTCATAGCATTTTTATTTCAACATTTTCACTATACTTTACTAAGTATGTGGTACAAAATAGCAGTCCCTCCCCAATAGCGAGGAACAGAAGAGACTGACAATATAATGCAAGTAGAAGACATTGTGCTTTCTTAGAGTAGAGCTAGCGTTAGGGAAAAACCTTAGAGGAACAACCAGCAATGTGCCCGGCCCTGCAGTCTAGAAGACATGAATATGTACGGAATACAGCGGTAACTGGACGAAAGTCCATGTATGGGACCAGTGGCAAGGTATGTTTTTAGGGTGATTGAGCGGGGGGGGGGGGCTTTACACAGTAGGGCATCCCAAATCAGGACCAAACTTGGAATACTGAAAATTCTGGGTTTTGGTCTACTTTAAATCAGATGGTTAATGTTGGGCTGGTCATAGTGGCCCGTGCCTCTACTATATGAAAATTAGCTTCAGCCAAAGCATTTATTGAGTGCTACGTGATTATGTTTCCAGACTCTGATCAACAGTAAAAAGATCAAGGAACAAAAAAAAGCACAATTGTCATTTTGCCTTATAGAGATTACCCACCACCTTTAAAACAACCCCTAAAACCAGTTACTTCACAAACGTCAGCCTGACTTTTTCATACTTTTGGGGCATAAAGTAACAGAACATCTAAACACATAAAGGAAGATGCATTTGAAATAAAGATATAATAAAGATATAACTAGTGCAACATATGCTCCTGAGCAGCACCACCTGAGGCATGAGATGTGATCGAGCACCATGATGGACCAACAACTGAAGTAAGGCACAGGTGGCTTTTTCCATAATTCTAATAATGTTCGGTCATCATTGGCTGCAAAAATAAAACGCAACATCTAGATATTAAATGTTTATGTATTTAAACCATTTAACAACAATCCCCAGAACCATTACATTAGATCCGAGTTTAGTTATGAATAGGGTAGTGGCATTTTTTACTTGAGGAGAGAAATCGTTCAATTTTCAATGTCATGCATCAGCATGTCCACCTATCTTCAAAAAAGAAAATTCTGTGAGTACTCACCTGTAGAAATAATTTCTTCCATTCCAACTTCCATTATTACTTCAGGCCATCAGAAGAATTCAGAGACAAACGGGTTAACCTTTCCCGAAGGGTGTGGACTGCAAGAACAAAGGCGTGTCTCCACCTCTCGGGCCTATATCCTCCTGGCCGACTTGCTCCACTTCAGTTTAATTAAAAAGCAGTAGAACCAGCCGCCCGGGAGGCATACCCTTTATCTCCTGTTGGAAACAAAAGGCTGTAGATAAAATACAAGACAAGACAATAGACGAGACTCCTTTCTCCGTTTTTTTTATGCTGATCATTATTTACAGCAACTATTTACTTATGTACCACTCCTCTAAAACTAGGCATCCAAGACATGGACATAGTATACATAGCAGACAGGGAGGGTCTGATGTCCTGAAGTAATAATGGAAGAGAAATTAATTCTACAGGTGAGTACTTACAGAATTTTCTTTTCTCTTCCATTTTACTTCAGGCTATCAGAAGAATTCATAGACGATTGGGACCTCCAAAAGCAGTACCCTAATTCGGGTGGGATCCCCAAAACCCTTATTCCTTTCAGGAATAAGACACTCCAAAAAACCCTTATGCCTTTCAGGAGTAAGACATTCCAAAACCATCTAATTACTGTGTGTAATTCCTTCCTACCAAAGGCTCTACCTTGTAGAATTTGGTAACTGTATGAACTGAAAACCAAGTAGCAGCTTTGAATACTTGTTCTACTGAAGCTTGATGCTAAAAAAGCCCAAGATGCTCCAATAGCTCTTGTTGAATGAGCAGTATTCCTAAAAGGAGGATCCTTCCCCTTAGGAATATAGACTCTTACCACTGCCTGTCTAATCCATCGGCTGATTGTTCTTTATCGGACACTGGAGTAGGACATAAGGAAGGCAAATTCACCTCTTCATTAAGATGAAAACCACTTTAGGAAGAACATCCTGTTTAAAGCAGAAGACGGCCTTGTCCTTATGTAACACTAAATAAAGAGACAACTGATAAGCTACTAATTCAGAAACCTCCCTAATGAGGTAATGGCCACTAAAAAATATAACCTTAAGAGTTAAAAATAATGACGTATCTGCCAATAGTTCAAAAGAAGGACCCTGAAGAGCGAATAAAAGTTCAGGTCCCAAACCGGCAGAAGTGGCCTACAAGAAGGCTGCACATGAGTGACTCCCTATACCAAGGTTTTGATACATTTATTCTCAGCAATGGGTTTCTGAAAAAAGGTAGATAAAGCAGATATCTGTCCCTTTAAAGTACTCAATTAAAAAACCTTCATCGAGGCCCTTCTGCAAAAAATCCAGTATTCTGGGAACAGAAAAAAATTCTACCAGCGAACCATTTTGATTTGCACCAAGCGCTAAATGCTTGCCAGACTCTATAGTAGATCATTGATGAAGACTTCTTCCTGGCCTGAATCATAGTCTGGATGATTCTTTCTGCCAAGATGAAGGATTCAATAGCCAGGCCGTCAAAGCCAGAACTTGTGAATTGGGAAGCCTTAGAGGCCCTTGTGTGAGAAGATCTGGATCGTCGGGTAACCTCTACGAGTTGCCCTCGGACATCCTTACTATGTCTGAGAACCAGCTTCTTCTTGGCCACCGAGGAGCCACCAAAATGGTTGGGACTCCCTTGTGAGCTAACCTTTTTTAGTGCTCAACCCAGGAGTGGAAACGGAGGGAATGCATTAAGAAGCTTGAATGCGGACCACTGAAGAGTCAGGGCATCTGTTGTTATTGTTAGAGGATCCCTGGACCGGGACACAAACTTCGAACCTTCCGACTGTGCCATGCTGCAAAGAGATCTATGTCTGGGATCCCCCAGCGCATGCATAGGGCTTGAAAGATTCTCTAAGAGGCAATTCCCTCTGATGCAGGACCGTTCCGCTGAGATGATCGGCCTGCAAGTTGTCCACTCCAGGTATGTGTATAGCCAAGATACATGGAACCTGTTTCTCGTCCCAAAGTAAAAACCAGCTCATTTCCATGAGGGATTTACTGCTTCTGGTGCCCCCATGGTGGTTGATATATACCACTGCCGTCCCATTGTTTGAATCCGGATGGGATGCCCCTTCAGATGGTATGTCCAATGTCTGGGACTCAATAGAATAGCTCTCAGTTCCAGGATATTTATGGGGAGTCTTACTCTCCTTCAGACTCCAATGTCCCTGGATCGTTTGTGACTGCATGACCCTCCCCCAACCACATAGACTGGCATCTGTGGTGATGATCTTCCACTGTGCTGTAAGGAAAGATTTGCCGATCTGAAGAGGCTGAGGACTTAACCATCAGGCTAGAGCCTGCCTTGTTGACTGTGTCATGCAAAAAACTGTGATCCAGAATCTGTGGGTCTCCATCCCAGATTGTGAACAATTCCATCTGCGGGGTCTTGTGTGAACAGTGCAAAAGGTACAGTCTCAAAGCAAGTTACCATCAGGTCCAACAGACACATTCCTTGATGAATCGTTGGGTGAGGGCAAGACAAGAGACCCTGTATCCTGGCCTGAATTAAAAGTCTCTTCTGTTCTGGAAGAACACATTTGCCTGAGAAGTGTCTAATGACATTCCCAGAAAAGAAATAACTCTTGAAGGTAGAATATGATATTTGATTTAATAAGAATTTGACTGGATAGTCCGTTATCCAGTGTCAATAAGACAGCCTGTATATCCTTCTGGGCCCCCTGACATGATGGGGCCCATATCAACAGATAGTCTAAGTAAGGGATTATATGTATACCCTGACTTCTAAGAGAAAACATGAGACCTGCCACACCTTGGTAACCACCCTTGGTGCTGATGATAAACCGAAGGGTAATGCCACAAACTGAAGATGTAGGCCACCTACAGCAATGTAGGTATGCATCCTTATATATACACTGTGGTTATAAAAACTCCCAGCTGGAGTAACATCACTGTGGATCAAACAACTCCAATCTCTAAAAAGGCAAGATACGGCAGATCTCCATGCTTCTGCTTTCTGTGGAATTAGGGATACCCCTGACCAAGAGAATCTCTGGCTCTTAATTTGATTTTGTAACCTGAGGATACAACTTCCTGTATCCAAATATCTGTTACATGAAGCCTCCAAATATGAGCAAAATGCAGAAGCTTTCCCCCCACCTGCAAGAGCGGGGGCGTCCCTTCATGCCTGAAAAGGCTTTGAAGGGGGTCTGGCTTTATTCTGCCAGACACCTGTTGCCTTGATTTGTGACTTTGTCTTATTCGAAAAAATCTCTTCGGTATCCCAAAGTGGCCGAACCTCTAACCGGCAGTATTAGACTTCGGCTTCTGTGGCAGATTAGATGATTTACCACCAATAGCATGCTTTACCATGTCAACCAAGCACTCCCCAAACAGATGCCCCCCTTAAAGGGGAGTCCCGTCAGATTCTTTTAAGAGGCTATGTCAGCTGGTCATTGCTTAAGCCATAAAGCACCCCTTAAGGCTACCACCAGAGCTAGGCCTCTGGCACTTAACCAGATCAAATCCTCCATAGCCAGGATAACATACCTGTTGGCGCCAAACTGGTTTTGATCAACTGGGAGCATAACTTCCGTGAACGACCCGTACGAGTCTTAGAGTCCAGTTGTTTTAACAACCTCCTGCTTTCCTAAAAATGATATGAATGTAGCATAGGCAGCCCGCAAGGTCGACCCCATAATAGATAAGCATGACATGCCACCAGATCTATGCGCTTATCCGCTGGATCCTTTGGAGAAGCACTATCAGAGGATGGCATAACCAAAATCTTAAAAAGACCTGGCACCAGAGCGTCCACCACAGGAGGGTGAGACCCTAATTCAATCTGATCTGGAGGGATACATAGTATCTAGTACTTTAGGAATGGTCGGAAGACAATCTGACTTCTGCCATTCCCTATTGATCAGATTAGAATAATGTGTATGCTCTGCAACATCCTCCAGAATGGAGGAAATCAAACCATCCATCCATCTTCTCCTTAACTGAACACACCTTTGTGTAGAGGACTCTGAATCCGAGTCCCTACTGGATGAATTCTCCCCAACAGATAACTTCCTGGGAGACTGTGGTAGCCACAATATCCTCTTCAACTCAGAGAAAAAAAAATATTTTCTTTAAAACCTTTTTAGTAGCCGATATTTCATAATGACTCTCTAAAGGTTTAGGACCACTTGAGGGCTGCCGACAGAGTTTAAAGACTCAGAAGGAGACTATTGCAGCCACAATATCCTCTTCAAATACTCAGAGGAATTTTTTTAGTAGCTGGTATGACTTAATAAAGGTTAAGGTCCGCTTGAAGGCTGCCAAGGGGATTTTAAGTCTCAGAGAGCACCGGCAATAGGGGTCAGAGCCCCTTCAGGGAGGAGACAAACTGTCTTCCATATCCACTTCTACCGTAGCATAACCTTGCACACCAGGCTATTCTCATCCAGTGCTACCTGCATGCATACTGGACCTGGGGTAAATCTATCCATTAAAGACCAGATCCAGATCTTCCCCACAAAATATAAAAATCTAAACTAAAACAATATTAAAACTATATTAATATTAATTACAATATTAATAAACACAATATTCATCTAAAAATATAATATAATTAACCTACCTATTGGTTTAGCTCCGCATGAGTCTGGCCGTGCGGTGGATCGGAGCATCCCCCTGCCGGCCAGCAACCCCAGCGCTCCGGCTGGGGAAGCGCCGAGTGTCCGCCCGGGCAGTTAAGAAGAACTGCCAACCTCGCCGGTGCTCAGCACTCCGCTAAGGCGAAAATCGTTCCATGGCTTCGGCCCGAGTAAAACCAGTAAAACACAATTAACACATGGGAAAGAGTAATAAAAGAGGGACATTAATTCCCCTGGTTCCCCTCAATCAGGTGCACCAGACAAAAACCTTTGGCTGCTTTTTCCTGTGGCAGAATCCTCAGCCAGGAGTGTCACTCTTTATTCTAAGCATACAACACGTCCTGCTCCAGAACATATTCATAACGTATGGGTATACCTCCGCCTTCAGCGCCGTGCACTGCAGATCATGAAGAAAACAAGTTCCTCCCGGCCCTACATATACCGGAGGACCTCCCACAATCCCCAGATTTCTCAGCAGTGCTGAAACTGCGAAGACATGAAGTATCACGCTCTCGCAGGCGAGCGGGGCTTGACAGCCTGAGGCCCTGCGGGACTATTTCCACCCGTCCTCATTGTGAATTTATGCCTCCCAGCCTGGGCTGCGTGGGTCGGGTGAAGGTAGGCAGCACCTGGTGTGCTTATGGAGCTAGACTCCACCGCAATTCCCCAACCATAGGGTAGGCGGTTTAGGCTCATGGTGAGCCTCCAAGGGCTGCCCCTCCCGCATTATTGTCCCGTACCCCGCTGGACCCTATTATAGGGTCGCCATTCTCCCTCTTTTCCCCGTCCACTTAGGGGGAAAAGAAAGGGGGGGGTACGAGTGTGGCGGTCGCAGTGTACCTGTGTGTCACGCTCGTGGCTTCTATTCTGCCCTTTATTAGCTCAGAGATGTCAGGGCCGCGCTGCTTGCTCCTTATTTCGGCTGCCACTGTGTGTTTTTTACTTTGATTGCCACTTAATATTGTTGCCGCGGTGCCCGCGCTTATCGTCGGTCCGCTCTATGGTACGTTAGGCCTGCTGGTTGCATCCTTGCCTTATTTTTTACTTCAGAGCTTCACGCTCTTTAGAATGGGCGGGGCCTTAGTTCAGCGCGCTTCGCGTCACGGCGGAGTATTTAGCCTGCCCTTCGAGCTTCGCCGGGCGCCATTTTGGTTAGCTTCACGCGCACACGTCGTGGCGGTCTCCTCCTCCACCTGAACTGTAAGTGCCCTTGCGGGCGAATCCCTCTCATTATTGTCTGCCCATCTGCACATGTTCCTGACATCTCTTTAAAGGGTGGGAATGTCCCGCTGCTCTTCAAAAGACCCCGGAGGACTGGGCTTGGAAATACCCTTTTCCCCCCCGAGATGGTAGATATTTGGTCCTCGTCCTCATTAGTGGACGCTCCTAACCCCCCCTTCCTTACATCTCCAGCTTACAGCTCCCTGCGGGACGCCGAGGATCGGCGTATCGATAGGCTTGCTTCCCACGCCTTTACCTGTGCTGGCACGGCGCTGCGCCCTGTCTGTGCAGCGGCTATCACAGCAGTGGCCGCTAAGACTCTTTTAAGAAAGATACTGGAGCATCAGCCTGAAGATTTACCCTGGGAGGTGTTTTACGCACTCTCTAGCTGCGATATTTTTGTTAAATGTATCCTTTTGGCTTTGGATGACACCATCAAAATGTGTGCGAGGACTTCTGCCCAAGTGGTAACTATACGTCGCCTGCTCTGGCTTCGTCAGTGGGGGGCAGACGATGACGCTAAAAGGACCTTGACGGGGCTTCCCTTTAGAGGGCATCGCCTGTTTGGGGGCACGTCTGGACTTGAGAAACAGGACAGTCCACCCAGTCAGAGGCGGCCGTTGCGCCCCCCTGCGGAGCAGGGATACCCCTCCTCCTCCATATCATTCTGTTAAGCAGGAACCGGGGTTGCCCCCTGCTGGGTCTGGTTCGGTATCCTGTCCCAGGAGTGATGTTCAATGCCCGGGGCCCTCCGGTCGGGCTAAGCCCTTTTTCCTTCCCTGAAAACCCTCATGCATGATGGGACGCCCTCACCCACCTGGGTGAGGGGATGGCCACAGCACCTTACTCCTATCAGGAGGCATCCTGCCTCGCTCTGGTGGCTTTAGGGGATAGTCCCTCCAGATATGGAATAGTGTTTGCTGGGTGGTCCTTCCCTGAGTCGGTTAAGAGGACTATGGTTCCATGCCCTTCTTCGGGCATGGGTGCAGGCTTAACTGGGCCTGTCGGGTATGGCTTCCCTGCAGAACGCCATTATCTTATAGAAACTGGGGCCCCTGAGCGGGTCTGCCCCTCTCTCCCTTCAAGGATGAGGGAGTCTATCTGCCTAACCCCTAGGGGGGTGTGGCATCTGTACCATAAAGCTTTCGGCCTGGCGCCCTTGACAGGGCTGTCTGTGCCCCATGCTCCAGGGGTCCTCTGGCCGCTGGTGGCGTGTTCGGATTTCTTTCTAGACTCCAAGTTGCCTTCTGGATATTGAGCCCTCTACGGCTGGGTATTGGTGGTCATTGACACCGTTGAAGCTTAAGCTAAGCCCCCTGTTGCGCCCTTGTACGCACTGGGCTCTGGAAGGGTGTGATGCCTCACACGGTACCAAGGGGCATCTACCAGGGGACCTATCAGGCCCTCCTGTTCCTTCACGAAAGCGCTTGTGGGATGGAACTTGGCAAAACCGGGGCTCTACTCTGCCCCATCCTCTAGTTCCTGGTTGCGCCTATATTAGGCTTCACCCAGTGCCTTTTTTCCTTGGCTATAAGGATTTTACCGGTATGAGGCCTCTGGTCCTCTGTCCTGTATAGTTATTTCTCCAGACAGAATTGCTTCTGGTGCGCTGGTTGGCGGCTCGTCCTTTGACACCACTTGTCTCTGTGATCTTTGGGCTCTGAGGTGCTTTAGTCATTAGCCCTGGATGAGGGGTTTGCACCCTGGGTCTGGGTCTGCTTACCTTACTCCTAGTGGAGGCGGTTATTCTTCTACTGGTTACTCGAGAGTACCGTGGGGGAGCATTCCATACCCTTTTCTTCTTCCTGGTTTGGTTACCATGGTACCTAATCTGGCAGGATGACGAAGGGGGCTTATTCTTCTGAAACCCCAGGGGGTTCCTAGGAAGGGACCTTGAAGGTTCTGGTTTCCTAGGTGAATTTTTGGTCATAAGGAGCACGTAGTGGGTCCTAGTTGGGGACTAATCCTTCTTGTACCTGTCCATTGGGGGACATTTTGCCCATGGTAGGACAGTGGTTGCTCCTTGTTCCTGCGGAATTCTTGGGCCTGGATCTATTCCAGGGGAGCCCTGATTCCTTAGGGGACTTGATATTCATTGTCCTTCCTGTAGTATCCCTCCCGTGGGAGGTTCTCTGTTGTGCCTCTGGGCTCACACTGGCAGGGTTCTGTGGGACCCCGTCTCTATTACAGGGGTCTTCCTCTGTTATTGGCCAGATTGGTCTGCCCTGGTTGGGGTTAGTGGTTCTGGCTGGGTAGTTTACTTGAAAGACGTTATACCCTTGCCCTACCGGGCGTGGGGAGAGCTTGCGCTAGTCCCTGATGGCAAGCAGCACCTTATGCTAGGGGCCTGGGTGGCCCAGTGGGGTGTTAGTTCTCAGGGAGTTCTGCTGAGAACAGTAGGACGGTAAGTTCCCTCATGAGGACTATTTTTAACATAATATGGTGCCTTTACTTTAGACCTACTTTAGCGTTGGCAGGATCTGGGGCTTACCCTGTTGGAGATGACAGATCTCGGGGTGTCTTGTTCCTTGGAGGCTCTGGACTTTGTCTTCCTCTTTATTTTCTTCCTTCTGCCATGCTAGGTTAGCTTATGTTGTCCCTGTTGTCCGCTGGGTCTAAGCTCCTTCCCTGGCGGGATGATATCTGCTCCTGGGATTAGGGTCCTACAAGCAGTGTTTGGTATGGGCTCACGACTTGACTCGGTCTATGGTTGGAGCCTGATCTGTTCTTCTATTGCGAGACTTGATCCAATCTTTTGTTTGCATTCTTCAGGGTCTGCTCAGCTGCATTCCTGGGGGATTCCTAGTTCCCCTTTTGGGGGAGGATTTATTCTGAAGCCCTACCAAGGGTTCCCACGGGTCTTAGTCAGGTCCTTGTCTGACCTGCTCCTTCCATCATGTTGCTCTTCTGGGGAGGTTACTCCAGTCAGTGGTGTGCCATAAGGAACGGCACTATTGGCGGTCCTAGTCATTATATATATTTATTATATATACATACCTTGGTATAGCTCTATACCATGAGGTAAGGGTACCCGCCTCACACGAAGTTGGATTCAGGCGATATTTCGTTCCCCTCTGCCTTGGCCGGATCCTCTGGTCTCTGGTCTAAATCACTATGAGATGAAAGGGATCTGTGCCCCTCTACTGGGGTTAGGGATATGCCGGAACTGTCTTGTGCCTGATAGGGATCTTATCTTGGGGTCTTCCGGTGCCCCCTTCTTGAAGTACCGGATTGATTGCTTCCATGGGCTAAGGGCCCTCTGGCTTGGTCCTATTCGGTTGGTCGTCCTTCCGGACCTGTAGTACTCTTTCGGCTTCTGCTGAGTATTGTTGTTAGCACTTCTGCTGGTTTCGTCTGCGACCTGGACATGTATTCCCCGTTGGGAAAAGTTTTGAGTTGCCATGGCTAGCCTCTCTTGTAAGTAGCATGGTTAGGCAGTTACTTTGGCCTATTCTTTTAGGGGAAGATTCTTCCTCCCTATTGTTTTTCGTTCTCTTACTATTAGTGCTTGGCTTGCCCTGTAGCACTATGTTCTGGTGATCAAGCTGGCTAGTCCGCTGCTTGCGCTCAGTTCTCCCTTTACAAGGTTCAAAGGTTGAGGTTAGAGCATTGCTCTCGTTGTTGATAGCATGGTCAAGGGTGACAGCGCTTTACTGTTGGCTGTGCCTTTTCACGGGGATCCCACCCACCCTATGTCCTATACGTTATGAATATGTTCTGGAGCAGGACGTGCTGTATGCTTAGAATAATACAATTCTGTGAGAATCTCACCTGTAGAATTGGTATTATATGCATACAGCACGTCCTGCTCCACCCCACCCTGGTTTCACTTGTTCTGGATCCCCTGTATGGTGATTGTACTCACTTGGTGTTATTGCCAGACATTCTGGGTGGTTTGTTTCTCCTGGCTTCTCTTCTCACTGCTTTTCAATGCTGGGGATTTTGGGAGGTCCTCCGGTATATGTAGGGCCGGGAGGCGCTTGTTTTCTTCATGATCTGCAGTGCACGGCGCTGAAGGCGGAGGTATACCCATACGTTATGAATATGTTCTGGAGCAGGACGTGCTGTATGCATATAATACCAATTCTATAGGTGAGATTCTCACAGAATTGTATTTTTTAAAAATCAAAATGGTGACACCCCACAGCGCCCCAAGACCTTGACGCTTACCTTACCATCCTGATCCAAATGCAGCTTAGCTGCGGAGGCAAAGTGGGTCCATTCAGATCAGAGGAGTATGAGGGCCCAGGAACAGTCAGGTTTCTATTACCCCAGCTTCCAAGGCCTAATTTCTTTAAAAACAAAAAGTAAATGGGAGAGGAGCTCAGATACATCCTTGCAGTGCAGTTCCACTGCAATAAAAGAAGACTGAAGTGGAGCAAGTTGGCCAGGAGGATATAGGCTCGGGAGGTGGAGACACACCTTTCTTCTTGCAGTCCACACCCTTCGGGAAAGGTTAACCCATTCGTCTCTGAATTCTTCTGATGGCCTGAAGTAAAATGGAAGAGAAATAATTATTTCCCAGCAGAAGGTGCCTCCAACCTTGCTTTGACTGGTGTTATTCAAGAAAGTTGGAGCCAGATGCCTGTCTGGTCAATGATACCTACAGAATGAAGAGGAAAATCATCCTGTTCTAAATCCTGGACAACCAGGCCTCAACATTGACCTAATGGCTAAGCACTAATAGATATAACTGTAAGCTTTGGATGGCCCACTATGTCAGCCTGTAGCCTGGACATCATAGTAATGCATCAGTCCAAGCAGATGACTGGTTTATTTGTGTAGTTGTGAGACATCAAAACATCTAATAACCTTGAAATGTAATGGGCCCTGCAAAAGACGAAATATGGAAAAAATGCTCGCTGGCTTTTTCCTTAGTATTTAAAGCACAAGTGCAGATTTCCCTAAGGAAATATCCTCCCTCCAGTACCAATCTGGCAGCATCACTCAGTCATTGTAGTAAACACTGCTGGCTACATCATAGACAAGAACAAATACAATACAAGGAGGTGGTGGATAGGTTCCACTTCTCCTTGTACAATCCTGTTTTTTTCAATACCCCTAAAAAGTCTGACTTGATCTTGCAGGGATAAGTGTTTAGTTCCACTTGTGCCTGTTTTTAGTATCACAAAACCATCATATTATAGGTGGGGTTACTCACCACTGTGCCTTCTGGGGGGGGGGGGGGGGTCAGGGGGTTGTATACTACTCCCCAAGCCCGTCAGGCATTCTCCGCTTTGTGATACGGCTGCTGGCTCCTCCAGGTGTAGAATTCCACGCATTTATTGATGTTTTAAAGTTTCCACGTGAAAAGGGAAACTGTCAATTTGTTTAGGGTTCCAGGGTCCCCGCGATCTCCCCATGAGGTAGGTCCTCTGAGTGCGATACAGAGCTGTGGAGCTGTAGTCACTTACTTATTATTCTTTCCCCCACTGGGCTGCAACTCTGTTAAGGACTTTAGGATACGGGCGCCACCATCTTGCCTCAGAAGAATCACACTTACTGAGGAGAGGAGAGCGGGATAAAGTACAGGGGTGGGGTTATAGCTGTGCTTTGCTCAGACAGAGCAGAGCTGGTGTCAGGAAAAGGTCAGCAGTCCCAGAATGCAGAGCAGCACAGTCAGAAGGCACTTCCTGTTTGCAGGCTGCCTGATGGTCCATGAGCCGTTATCTTGTATGTTTAAAGGCTCATAACATGCAGTAGATGCAGGTAGGATGATTTTTAATGTGGGCAATCTGTATGTACAGGGTGTGAGAAACATATAAGATAAACTCTTATTCAGAGTGAAGGACCGCTTTAAGTTTGTAAATCTGTAAGACTGCCGGTGGCTCAGAGGTGAGGAGACAGAGGCGCAAATGGCAGAACAGGTCCAGTAGCGTGACGGAGATGTCACAACGTGGAGAATGTCTGACAGGCTTGGGGAGTGGTATACACCTCCCCAGAAACTGCAGTGGTGAGCAACCCCACATATAATATGACGGTTATACCTGCAAGATCAAATCTAACTAAGGGGTATTGCAAAAGACAGGAATGTACAAATAATCACACCTGTCATATCACATACATAAATTTGATGTATATTGAGGATTAATGGACATTTGATAAGCAGATCTGTAATCAAAGCGCTCCTTAAGGAGAAGTGGAACCTATCCACCACCCCTGTTGATGTGTGAGGACCGTAGCCCCCTGACTTAAACCAGAACACCCTCTTACCTTACTCCTCGGTCCCCTGGAAGAAATCCAGCGCGGTCGCTGGTCACCGAGTTTCCGTCTAAGTCTTGGCAGCCCCACGAATGTGCCAGCCAATAAGAACGCTAGATTTCTCTGGGGGACCGAGGAGTAAGGTAAGATATTTACAGTTCTGTGTGGGTAACGCATGCGGGGGCATACGCAATTGGGATGCTCCTGGTGCTTTTCAAAAATACAATTCTGTGAAACTCACCTGTAGAATTGTTTTTGAGTATATCCAGTCCAGGTCGTCCCAGAAGTGATGACATGTGGGTAATCCACCGCCAGGTGGCGCTTGACTGCAGGATCAAAAGCTTTAGCTCCTCCCGGCCCCCTATAAAATTAGGTGTCTCTCTATGATTCCCCAGTGAGAAAGGAGACAGGCCAAGAAACCATGTTATTTCACATAGCTTCAGCATGTACTCTCTCCAACAAAAAACTTAAGGACAATATAAAGATGGTAATCACCATAACAGGCCAAAAGAGATAATGAAAACAAGGGTGGGGTGGGACGACCTGGACTGGATATATTCAAAAACAATTCTACAGGTGAGTTTCACAGAATTGTATTTTTCACTATATCCAGTCCAGGTCGTCCCAGAAGTGATGACATGTGGGACATCTAAAAGCAGTGTCCATTAGGGCGGGATCCCCAGAGCGGAACAGCATGTAGTTCAAGTCACTACGGCCTGAAGCACCTTTCGGCCAAAGACAGCATCAGCTGAGGCTCTAACATCAACCTTGTAAAACATGGTAAAGGTATGAACAGAAGACCAAGTGGCAGCCTTACAAACGTGTTCAACAAATGCCTGGTGATGAAAAGCCCAGGAAGCACCAATAGCTCTAGTAGAATGAGCTGTAATACGAAAAGGGGGTTCCTTCCCCTTAGCAGAATATGCTTGCACCACCGCCTGTCTGATCCACTTACTGAGCGTGGACTTGGCAGGTGGAAACCCCTTCCTAGAGCCGGCAGAAAGCAAATCCTATTTCCTGAAGGGTTCAGCCGCAACCAGGTAATACTTAATGGCTCTGACCATATCTAAGGCATGGAGGGTCCTTTCCTTAGAATTAGTTGGTGCTGGACACAAGGAAGGCAAGACCACTTCCTCATTAAGATGAAAGGGAGAAATGAAGCAAAGAAGCAAAACACCACCTTATCCTTATGCCGCTCAAAGTAAGGAGGCTTCATACAAAGCACGGTCAGCTCTGACACGCGATGCACCGAGGTGATAGCTACCAAAAAGACCACCTTTAGGGTCAAAATAGGCAAATCAGCATCGCACAAAGGCTCAAAGGGAGGACCCTGCAGAGCAGAAAGCACCAAATTCAAGTCCCACACCGGTAGTACAGGCTTACGCGGTGGACGTACATGGGTTACTCCTTGGAAAAAGGTCTTGATCAGTCTATGATTGGGAAAGGATCTTTGGAAAAAGATGGCCAAGGCCAAGACCTGGCCCTTGAGAGTGCTCAGCTGGAGACCCAATTCTAAGCCGTGTTGTAAAAACTCCAAAATCCTAGAGATAGAGAAAGTGCAGCAAGGAAAGCTCTTGGATTCACACCAGGCAATGTAGGCATGCCAAACTCTGTAGTATATACAATGGAAGAAGACTTCTTCCACGCCTGAATTATGGTCTGAACAACCGTGGCAGACAGCCCCTTCTCCGTCAGGATTGAGGTTTAAATTGCCAGGCCGTCAAAGCCAGCGTCTGTAAATTGGGGTGCCGCAGTGACCCCTGCGTGAGAAGCCCTGGGTCGTCGGGCATGACGTAGCGGTCGACTGACATCTGAATTATGTCCGCTAACCAACTCCGCCTCGGCCAGCGAGGAGAATGGTTGGAACCCCCTCCTGGGCTATCTTGCGCAGCACTTGGCCAAGGAGGGAACACATAAAGAAGCCTGAACTCCGTCCAAGGAATCGCCAGAGCGTCTGTGGCAAAGGCCAGAGGATCTCTCGACTTGTGATTGTGTGTGGACGCAAACAGGTCCACATCCGGCTGACCCCAGCTGAGACACAGAGATTGAAAGATCTTGCAGAGGGACCATTCCCCCAGGTGTGAGGCACTCCTGCACAGGGAGTCGGCCTCCTGGTTCTCTATCCCAGGAATGTAAACCGCCGAGATGCAGGGAACATTCTCCTCTGCCCAAGTCAGAACCAGGGTCACCTCCTTGACAGCTGGCTTGCTCCGAGTCTGCCTTGCTGATTGTCCGAGTGGACCTGGATCGCACGACCCCTTAAATGGGGAGTCAAGTGAAGAAACTCTCAATTCCAGGAAATGTATGCGCAAGTGGGCCTCCTGCAGCCGCCACCGACCCTGGATCCTCTGCGTCAGCCAGAAGTCCGATCCCGACCGGTCAACAGATTCAACTGAAGAGGTCTCATGTGGAACTGAGCAAAGGGCGCTGCCTCGAAGCATGACACCATAAGGCCCACCAGTTTCATCCCCAGACGGACAGATGGTTGTTGACAAGACAGCAAGGTCTGCACCTGTGTCAGAAGACCCACCACCTTCAGCTGAGGCAGGAATACCTTGGCCTGAGAGGTGTCCAGCGTCATGCCCAGAAAGGACCTCACCGTGGAGGGAGTGATGGAAGACCGAAATCCTCGAGAGTGGACAACACCGTCCGGGTGTCGCTCTCGGCCTGATGAAGAGACTGAGCCGCAATCAGCAAATCGTCCAGGTAAGGCAGCACGAGGATGCCATGATGCCCGCCAGCACCTTGGTGAAAACACAGGAGGCTGAGGATATCCCGAATGGCAAGGCCACAAACTGGTAATGCTTATCCTCCAGTGCAAACCTCAGGAACTTCTGATGCCCCTGCAAAATCGGAATGTGCAGATAAGCATCCTTGATGTCCACCGTGGTCAAGAAGTCGCCGGGTCGCAGCGAGCTCACCGCAGACCGTAAGGTCTCCATGCGGAAATGTCTGACCCTGACAAACTTGTTGAGACCCTTCAGGTCCAGGATGGGTCTCAGCATTCCGTCCTTCTTGGGCACCATGAACAGATTGGAGTAAAAGCCCTGACCCCGTTCCAGCCGAGGCACGGGACAAATTACACCCGACAGCAGAAGGTGTTGGACGGCCAAGCGCAGGCCTTGTGCCGTCACTGGGTTCTGAGAAACCCGAGACTAAAGAAATCTTGAGGGCGGCCAGACTGCCAGCTCTATTTTGTAACTGGAGGAAACCACCTCCTGAATCCACCGATCCGAGACGCGCTGTCTCCAGACGTGAGCAAATAGCAGAATCCGTCCCCCCACCCGGATGGGTGAAGGCGCTTTCTCATGCCTGAGGGGCCTTGGCAGGGAGCTTGGACTTGGATCCCCAGGAGGGATTGCGTCGGCCACGGGACTTACCTCGTCCCCAGGAGTCTCTGCGAGTACCTGAAATGAAGAGCCTCTTCCTCCTCGAAAGGAGCGATTGGCAGACGAACCCCGAAAGGGCCGCGCAGACCTTCGTCGCTGAGGGAGTCTTCTGTCCTTGACCAGGAGGTCCAGACACTCCCCAAACAGCCTGTGACCCACAAAAGGGATACTAGTGAGTGACTTTTTAGCGGCGGCATCAGCCGACCACTGCCGCAACCAGAGCGAGCGGCTAAGGGCGACCAGCAGGGCCGAGACCCTGGCACTGAGCCGGACACTATCATCCATGGCGGAGACCACGAAAGCAATAAACTCCACGCAAGCCTTGAGGTCCTTGTACTCCTCAGCCTGCTTGCGAGACTTGGCAATATCCACAAGGCATCTCACCTTCTTTCTAATGGCCAGGGAGACAATAGCTGCGGCACACATGAGGCGGAACCAGGCACTGGCAAAGGTGAAGGCATGACAGACCAGCTGATCCATGCGCTTGTCAGCCGGATCACGTAGGGAAGCAGTATCAGGTGAAGGCATGACCGTAGTGTTGGACAGGTCCGACACGGGGGCATCCACCTCGGGGGGGATGGGACCATAGCCGGACCAGCTTTTCGGGAAAGGGATACCGTCTGTCCAGGCCCTTGGGCACCGACGGTAACCTGTTAGGCCTTTTCCATTCCTTGAAAATCATGTCAGAAAAATGGGTCTGCTCAGGAAAAACTCGCCTCTGTCTCTCAGACCAAAACAAATCACCCTGCTTCCTTTTAGCCACTCTAGGAGGGACAATGTGCAGCGTCTCAAAGACCGCAGTCAGCAACCGCTCCGTATAATCAGGGAGCCATGTAACCTCATCCGAGGAAGAACCGGGCCCGCTGTCCAGACCAACAGAATAATCCACCGTGGAGATGGAGTCCTCATGCAACTCGCCCTCCTCCACGGAGCCGAGGCCTCCAAAGAGCTCATCATCATCAGAAAGGACCGGCTCAATATGCCGCCTCTTACTAGTGGCCTTTTTAGGAGCCGAGCGAGAGATCTGTTTCTCAAGGCTAGCCACCCGATAATCCAAATCAGATTGGGACCCACTACTGGCTTCTCCCTCACTGGGGGCTGAGAGCAATCGTGGGGGGTCAGGAGAGGCCGCAGGCAACAATGAGCTAGGGGCAGAAACGCCCGCCGGATCATGCTCCAAAATAACACTTCTGGCGCAAGTAACACAAAACGTGCTGAGTTCACCTGAGGGTTAGCACTGCACATGGGACAGACCTTCACCCGCCCCGATGGGGCCCCAAGCTCACTATCTCCAGAAGCCTTCATTATGGTGATTTGAGTTATGTTAACAGGTACAAGGCACTAACGACCCAACCTGGCCAGCCCGCAAAAAAGAATCCCTCTTATTTGATCCCTCTTTACAGGGAGAGGGCTTGGAGAGAGGGGGGGCGGGAGCGGGGGACGGAGGCTGAGAGGAACCACAACCCTTAATATCAAGGGGCCCACCTGGAAGACACAAAGTGAACATATAAGCATCCCACAGCACATGACCAGCACATAAAAAGACAAATATCAAGAGGGACTCACAACACCGCTCAAAGGGCCGGCAGAGATGACAGCAGGATGCAGGAGGAGAAGATGGCACGGATCAGCCAGCAGCACACATTCTTCGAGGGGCGGGCCGCGCGGCCGTGACGGGAAAAGCGTCATCGTGCGGCCCTGCCCCCCCGACAGCCCGAAAATCGCGTCCGCCCCCAAAGTTGGCGGAGGACCCAGGAACATCAGGCGGCCCACGGAGGAGCCCAGCAGAATCACCAGCGCGGGCCGGCGGCGGAGCCCACGGCACTAGTCATACTCTGCCCGTGCAGCGCCGTTGTCCTCCCCCCCCCTCACAGCGCGGCAGCATGAAGGAGAGGGGAGAGCAGGAGCAACGAGGGAGCGAGGAGGGTAAGTATGTGAGGTGAAAAGACAGTAAAAAACACACCAGCATGCAAGAGACTGCAAGTCCAGTCAAGTAAACACCAAGCACAATAAAGCTTGTGGGGCAGGGAGGGCATAAGCTTCATTCACAAACTCTTATAGAATATCTCAAGGTGAAGCGTATCCCAAGAGGCTTACGCTTAGCCATACGCCCAACCTTTTGTACAGATCCTAAATTCTGTGCCAACTGGTTCAAGATATTGAATAAATGCAGGCCAACTCTACGATATTGAAAACTCCATTACATCCCTAAAGACACAACTAGAGAAGTTTATTTCCATTCCTGACCTTAAAAAATATTTGGAAGAAGTAAAGGTCCAGATTGACACATACCAAACAGATACCCTTAATGGCGTGAGGAGAGGAAAGACAGAACCCGACAAAGAGACAATAGGGCTTCACCAACCGATAGCGACAGTAACAGTAGTAACTCGGATACCACCCAACAATGTTTTTTAGAGAGACCCAGAGGACACAGGGTGCGAGGAAGCAGACGTGAAGGGGCCGCAGAAAATCGAGGTCGACAGATTCTCACACGCACGTACTCAGAACACGACTTGACCATCAATCTCTCCA
Source organism: Gastrophryne carolinensis (assembly GCA_027917425.1). Taxonomy (NCBI): domain Eukaryota; kingdom Metazoa; phylum Chordata; class Amphibia; order Anura; family Microhylidae; genus Gastrophryne; species Gastrophryne carolinensis. The sequence continues at coordinate 80,813,576 of CM051234.1, forward strand.
AACAGACCCTGACGGAGGACGAGAGAAGTGTACTCAACAAGGGATAAGGATTCACCCCGACTCATAGAGGTAATCAAATTGAGACAAACATTGATCTTCAACGTTTTTTTAGAACAATTAGATTGAAGGCTCACTTCCATACTGACACCACCGAGATGGGCCCAAGGACTGGATCGATGTTTCCCCCCCAACATAGATATCTCCAAATGCAATCCCAAAAGTAAGTCGCCCCCACCCATTACTCCCCCCACGGTTGAGACATTCATTAAACTGGTAGAACGTGATGTCCAGAAACTCTATCAAAATGACCATAGAAAGACTAGAGACCCAAAGAATTTAACCAGGAAGGAAAAGAAAGCCCTACAGAATTTAGTCAGGGACAGTAGTATCATTATTAAGCCAGCAGATAAGGGGGGAGCGGTAGTTGTCATGGATCGTGAATTCTACCATCAAGTTATTATGTGCCAACTTGCCGATACTAGTCTATATAGAGAACTCAGTGAAAGAGAGTTAGATGGCTTATTAGACCGTGCCCTCATTGACGACTTAATTGATAGGAAAGTGTACTAATTTATGAAATCTGAACATCCAATAACTCCGGTTTTATATATTTTACCGAAAGTACACAAGGATCCGCTAAATCCACCTGGCCGTCCGATTGTCGCGGGCACGGAATCTATATTCCAGAATGCTGCCACCTTCTTAGACAAGATACTACAACCCAAGGTACATGCCACCGCATCATACATACTAGACACTGGGGATTTTCTTAACACAATTAACTTAGGAACAATTCCAGGGAATCTATTTTTGTGTAGCATGGACGTGAGTTCCTTGTACACATCCATTCCATACAATCTGCTATCAGTAGAAGAAACCCTGAGTATGATGGAAACATCTTCAGAATTTAACATCTTCTGCATTGACCTACTTACATTAGTCTTAACTAAAAACTATTTTCTGTACAATGACAAATATTCCTTACAATTCCAAGGCACGGCCATGGGCTCGAACGTAGCTCTGTCCTACGCCAACTTGTTCATGGACCGGTTTGAGAGACTCTTTGTGTATACAGATCAATTATTTCAATCCCAGGTATTACTGTGGCTTCGATATATCGATGATATATTTTTCTTATGGCAGGAATCGGAAAGGGACCTTTTGACATTCACTGACAGACTCAATCATCAACTTCCAACCATCAGCTTCACATTGGAATACAGCCAAAATAAGGTACATTTCCTAGACGTAACAGTATCCATACAAAATAACAATCTGACCACTGACCTATACACTAAACCTACTGATAGAACAACATTTTTACATCACGACAGCTTTCACGTTCCCTCTCTGAAAAAAGCCTGCCATATAGCCAATTCATTAGATTGAGACAAATCATCTCAAACAATGATTTATTCTTATCCCGCTCTGAAGAACTCATGAACGAATTTTTGACCAGAGGTTATCCCAAATAAGATCTAGAGTTAGCCAGTGAGAAGGCCATGGGTAAAAATAGACAGCAATTATTAAAACATTGCCCTAGGGATAAACCAAATCGCATCCCAGCAATCTTAACTTTTTCCACATTGTCACCCATGGTCGAACAGACAATCAAAAAACACTGGCATGTACTTAGTAGCGAACCTAAACTTGAAGGGGTTTTCTCTGACCAACCACTTTTTGTTAGATAAAGACCAAGAAATTTTAGAAATAGTTTCATCAAAGCTGACACATATATACCTAGAAAACAGGAACCACTTTATCAATCATGGATGCCGCAAAGTAATCCGATTAAGGGCATGTACAGGTGGTAGTTGTGCACAATGCCATTCGGTTATCAAAGGGGACACATTCAATCATCCTCTTTCAGGTAAACAATATACTATCAAACATTTCTTTAATTGCAACTCCATGTTTGTAGTATATATCCTTAAATGCCCGTGTGGCATAACATATGTGGGTAAAACCACGAGACCACTTAAGGCCAGAATTAGTGAGCACAGGAGTGCAATACGATGAGGGGACATCGACTCACCCATTGTACGACACTTTCTACAACAAAACCACCACAAAAGTGTCACAACTTAGATTTATGGCTATTGATCATCAGCCCCACTGCGTAGGGGCGGGGACAGGGATAAACTACTATTAAGATGGGAACTGGACTGGATCCTTAGACTTGATACCATGACTCCCAGAGGCCTCAACGAGGAGCTTGACTATACCCCATTTATATAAATTACAGATCAAACTCTCTGTTGGGGAACAATATTTTGTCTTGAACCAACATCTTCCTTTAACAACTTAGGACTACACATTAGATATATAGTGTCACCTGACTGACTTCTCCACATTTCTCTTTCATTGAGAAGGCCAAGAAGACAGTAGATATGTCACTATGAGACTGCGGTACAGAGGTCCTCTTTAAATGAGGCGATACCTGACATACTAGTATGGGAATGCATGACAGAGCTTCTCTTTATGACACTTTATGCATTAATAAGTGACTATGATACGGAGTTCCCCTTTAAACGGAACAGGGTTCCCCTTTAAACGCACGCAGAATGATCTTTATGACACTTTATGCATTAATAAGTGACTATGATACAGAGTTCCCCTTTAAACAGAACAGGGTTCCCCTTTAAACGCACGCAGAGTGATTAGGATACTTCCATTCCATATAGAACCTAAATCTTTTCTACACAATTTCAGTTGAGATGTACATTGTGAGATCGCAGATATTTCTCATTATAATTAGCAAGATCGCTTTAATCACTTCTTGATTTTAATTTATTTGAATTTTTTAACTGTTTTGTACAGACCAGTATGCTGTAAACAAGCTTTCCCTGGAATAGATGAAGCAAACTTATCATCCCCCAGCACAGACTTCACCTTCATCATATTCTTGTATTTACATTATTTAGTATGCAGCGCAGTTGCGCCGCCATTATGGTTGAGTCCGGAGGACCGACGCCCCGTGCGCCGGTGTCCATCTCCCCAAGAGAGCGAGACGTCATTTCCGGCCCCTAGGGGCTGTCGTCCGCCGATTGGGTGCTGAACACTGTCCGGGACGCGGACTCCGGATGTGACGTAACGGGCGGCCACCGGAAATGTGCCGCTCGTTGCGTTCACACACTGGCCGGGGGGAAAGCAATCAGTATAAAGGCGCGCTTGGTACAGGTAGGAGGTATCGCTACCCTGATGAAACGGTCGTGTGCCGTGAAACGTCGGTAATAGTATATAATCGATCATTCTTGACATATATGCTCTGTTTTTTCTATGCTACTGCCATTTCATGTATATACCTGTATATTTGCTTATCTTTATTATGACTGAGCGTCATGATTATGCTTCCTTATGTATTCATATTTTGCACCATGGGTCTGTAATATGATGACAATATTACTCACTGATACAGTTACATATGGAGATGTATAGATAATTTTGTATATATATATATATATATATATATATATATATATATATACTGGTTATTCGGTCTTTACTATTTTGAAAACTCAGACATTCAACCTTGTATGTGTATAGTGTATAGTACCCTTGCAAAGCTATACGCTGTACTCATTATTAATCTATTTTGGTGTGCCTACCTACTTAGTAACTTTCATAGTGGTCCCCCCCCCCCCCCCCCCCTATATAGGCTCACCATCAGCCTATGGCCGGCTACCCTTTAGGCAGGGTCTGCGGCCCAGAGCCTAGCTCTGGCAACCCCTGACCCCGGCGTTCACCCTACCTTCACCGTCGCGGTCAGCCGAAGCTGGGAGGCAGTAGTGGGTCCACGGGAACGGTGGCAATAAGGATGCAGCGGCCGATGGACTAGGAGGCCCCGCTCAGCTGCAGTATTAAGGAGAGAGTATCCATACGATCCTTATGCAGCAAGACTGCAGGAAGAACACTGGGGAATCATAGAGAGACACCTGATTTTATAGGCGGCCGGGAGGAGCTACAGCTTTTGATCCTGCAGTCAAGCGCCACCTGGCGGTGGCTTACCCACATGTCATCACTTCTGGGACGACCTGGACTGGACATAGTGAAAAAATGTGTGGTGCTCCGATTTAAAGTTGACCAACACCCAGGATTTTAGGGGCTTTCTGGGGGGTTTCACACAGCGAGGCATCCCGATTTTGGATGCCCCGCGGGGAGGGAGCTGATCGGCCCGGGAATCTTATAGATTCCTGGGCCGATCAGAGGTGGGTGTTGGTCCACTTTAAGGTGTTTCTATTCCTACATATTAGCGCTTCCTATCGTATTGCTATATGGTTCTGCTGACAAACACCACCAAGAGTGGATTGTGAGGCACCACTACAAGTACTCTCTCATTTAAAAAAAAAATGTAATTCATCTGTAGACCTGCTCAATCAAGCACAGAATTTTTCATACAATAAGTTTAAATTTATGTTACTGTTCTTTGAATAATATAGATATCCCCATGGTGTAAAAAGATATAAAGATATTCATATAATGCAAGCTACTAACCTTTGAGTGATACGGATTGGAGCTAACGAATAAGAGCCATATTTGCTTGAAAGACCCCTAGTTGCAGGAAATCCAACAGGCTTTACTGGTCCTAGGAAAATAAGATGAAACACTTTTGTTCTGAGGTGCTATATTAAGCAGACTTCAGCTGAAATTTTTAAATTATGTGTTAGCTGTCAGACCCTGAGAATACCTGTCTTTGTTGTGAGCCTGCAATCCCCAATCTCCACAGCCAGCTTCACCTATAGACAAGCCCCCGTTTGCTGGGACACTATATACGCCTTGCCGGACACTGTTGCCCCCAGGAATGATGGCCTGATTGCAGGCTCACGGGGAGTGAAGACAAATAAAGCGAAGGTCAGACAGAAGTAGGTAAGTACTGGAAACAGTTCGGGTGCTTCAGAAACAGGTAAGTAATGGAAGTAATTCGGGTGCTCAGGAGAAGTCAAGCGAAGTCAGATGTCAAGCCAAGGGTCACACTGGGAGGTCAGAGAGCTGCGCAGTACAAAGAGATGAGACGGAGACGTGGTCGAGAGTCAAGCAAAAGGTCAGTAACGAGATGTACAGGAAATCACAGGAGAAATCACAAAGCCAGCTAAACGCTATCACAGGCACTGACACACTGAAGTGGTAATCCCTTTATAGGACTGAACCCGACTGGATTGGACAGGGAGGCAGTAACTGTGATTGGTGCACTTCGGCTCTGTGGGTTGACTGGTGCACATAGACCCAGAACTGGACCTCCTAGGATTAGCTCTTTTAAACAGCCTCCAGAGGCCGCGCTGTGTGCAGCGCCACCGGAGGACATAAGCTGACTGTGCTCACGCATGAGCCGAGTGACAGTGGACAAGGGCGCGCTCAGCGATGCACGCGCCGCCAGAGCGGGTGCCTGAGGCGGAAGCGGCAGCTGGGCAGAAGCCCCGGCCAGTCCCCTAAGGACACCATGGGCACGGACTGAAGGTAAGTCATTCATGACATTAGCTCTGCCTATTCACGTTACAAACCATGTCCCTCCTTAGTGTGCCACCAAATAAACTAAAAAAACATATTTTGGAGGATTCCTTTGCAATATGTGGCAATAACAGCCACTGAAACTGGTTTGGGGAGGATTTCTGGCCATGGATTAAATGGGAAAGGGAGGATCAAGAAGACAAGGCTGATCCCGCTTGCTGTAAATATATAAATAAGGGTGCTACTGTACCCCCATCAAAATAGTTCTCTTACGATATTCACACCCATTCCCTCCACTTAGTATAACCACTTCCCTCAGAAGAAAAAAGAAATTCTTTATGCCAAGCTCACTCAAAAGGAAATTCCCTTTTCAGGAGCAGGACATGGAACCTTGGATCAAATATCCAAAATGAAATGCACCACAGGGTCACATGTCCAGAGCAGCAGCTTTGAAGATATGAAGGCATTGCGTGATCCAATGGATCGCAAGACAGAAGGCATCCTGAAAGGTGCTTGGGGTGCAGTATTATTAACATTCAGGCCTACCCTGGCTGCAGATAGTGGCAGAAGCATGAAAACTTGACTCAATAACCTTAAGGGTTATCTGGAGAATGACAATCCTAAGAAAAGAGCCATTTCTTTCCTAGCTAATGCTAGACCATATGAGCCACGGCTAAGTCTACTGCTTATTAGCCTGCGCCAGAAGAGCGCTTTGGCTTAAAAAAACATGGTCTGGTGATCTGGTTTCCAAGGCCAAGTTGTGCAGCATTCCATTTCATGGTAATCTCCAGTTTGCAGAAGACCTAGACATTATTCTGATTTGTTCTAGCGAAGCAGGTAAGACATTTCCAAGGAAATTTTCCAAGGAGTCGCACTAATATTAGAGGCAAAACTGCCATAAGACAGTCCCAGGGTAGACAAAACAACAAAAAAAGGCTACAGAAAAAGGGGTAGTTTGCTCTCTGCAAACCCCCAGAGGGCCATAAGTCTCAGTCCTGACAGAGACTACCCCGGGAGGGGAGGAGGAGGCTCGTCTGGTTTGTAGCCTCCTGGAGAGCAGTTTCCCAAAATCAGTTTGTGCTTCAGACATTGGAAAGTGGATATCGCTTAGAATTTTTGTCCATCCCTCAATGATTTTTTTTTTTGGTGACCAGGTTACCAAGAGACACCAGAAAGATGGAAGCCTTTCTACTAGTCTTACAAGAACTAATTCAAAAGGATGTGAAAGAAGTAGTTCCACTCCATTCCGAGGGGCGGGGATTCTATTCTCACGTTTTCTTTTCCAAAAGCCATTGGGAAACTATCGGATGATCTTGAATCTGAAGAAATTAAACCATATTATCAGCTACAAGGAGTTCAGAATGGAATTGATTTATTCAGTAAGAAAGATCCTCAAAGAGCAGGCCCTTATGGTCAATTTAGACCTACAGGATGCTTACCGGCATATTCCAATTCTGGCGCTACATCGCAAGTTTCTGAGGTTTGCAGTTAAAACAGACCAGGGGCTTTATCACTACGAGTACAGGTCCCTAAATTTTAGCCTGTCATCAGCCACGCAAATCTTTACAAAGATATTAGCGGTACCAGTGGCACACTTCAGACAGGAAGAAATTTCAATTATTCTGTACCTGGACGATCTACCCCTGTTAAACAGGTCAGAGGAGTCGCTACTACCAGATCAAGGCCTTGATTCAATAAGAGTTGAAAAAAATTCTTATGGTAGTAAGAAATTCTCTTCATGAGCAAAAAGCCTAAGAATTTCAATGTTGCTGAATCATCCGGATAAAAAGACAATGAAAGTCAATGGCACTTTTTACTACAGTGTAAAAATGAGTAAAAAGTTCTCTACTTTTTTTAGAAGTAAAGGAGTAAAAATGTACCATTGACTTTAATTGTTTTCCTGAAATTGTTTTCAGTGAAATTCTAGTGCTTTTTTAATAAATTATATTTAAATTTATAATTTATAATAATTCTAAATTAAATAAATCATTTACTACTAAGAATTTTTACTTACAACTTATTGAAGACTCTTCTACTAAAGACTTTAGGCTGGGTTGTCAATTTAGAAAAATCAGGTCTAGTACCCAGTTATTATTGCAGATTCCTTGGCTAGAATATAGACCGCATCCTACAATTCTCCTTCTCCCTGCAACAGATACAGAGGATCATGACAACGACCCAAAAATTAGTCAAAATTTCCTCAGGTTTCTCTACGAGAAATTAAGATCCTGCTCAATCTCATGATGGCTGTGATCCCGGCAGTCCCATGGGCTCCATATGAGGACCCTGCAGGAATAGTTCCTATATCGCTGGAACAGGTGCCCAGACTCACTGGATCAAGAAGTCTAAATAGAGGATGTCCTAGAAAGTCTCCATTTGTGGACAGATGCAGTGATACTAAAAAGAGGAAGACAGTGGAAGCAAAGGAATCCCATAGTTACTATGACAGACACCAGCTCCTTGGGTTGGGAAGCCCACATGGACAGTCAAAATATCCAGGGAAAGTGGCCACCATACATAGAAAGAAAGTCCTCCTACTTCAGGGAACTATTGGTGGTCAAGCTGGCACTGGATCACTTGTTACCAGTAATCTCAGGCAGAGATGTCCAGATCCGCTACGACAATGCTTCCACAGTAGCATACCAAAATCACCAGGGCGGGACCAGGTCCTTGTCACTGGTAGATCTCTCAAACTCCATTCTGTTTTCCTTACAGGAACAACTGTCAATATCTGCAGTTCATTTAAAGGGTACCCTGAACACGGATTTTCGAGTAAGGATTCAACAGTGGTGTCTAAACCGGGAGGTTTTCCTCCAGATTGTTGCCTCATGGGACCTTCCTCCTATTATTTTGCCACTGCCAACAATTCGAAATGCAAAATGTTTTACTCAGTGACTAGTGAGGACGGTGCATTAGCATTGAATGCCCTCGATTTTTTACCTAGCTTATGCTTTCCCACCTTTCAGAGTGATCCAGAACATAGAGCCTTTGAAAGAAGTACCAGAAATATGGTTGCGTTTTGAAATTTTGTTTCTTGTTGGCCATCACATCAACCAGGCGGGTAAGTGAGCTGCAGGCTCCATCAATGAAGAAACCCTACTGCTCAATTCTTCCAGACAAGGCCATACTGAGAACTGACCCTTTGTTTTTGCCAAAGATTGCTACGTCTCTCACGTCCTAAGACATAGCGTTCCTAACATTTCTGACTACGGCTGGAACAGAGGAATTTTTTATTTAGAAAGATCTAGAGAATGGCGAATAGCAAAACATCTTTTTGATAATTTTCCGCGGCAAGAGAATAGGCCTAGCTGCCTCTAAATCCACTATTGCCAGATGGATAAAACAGACTATTGTTTTTTTCAATTCTTATACAAATAGAGGAGTTTCTCCTCCACAGGCTTCTGCGCATTCAACCAGAGCTATATCAGCTTCTAGAAGACAAGTGCCTCTACAGAAGAGATCTGTAAAGCAGCAATGTGGTCTTCACCTCGCAACTTCCTCAAGCACTATAGACTACATCTCATTTCTGCAAAACATCATGCATCTTCCCACCGCTAAAGTAAAGTTACTTGCAAAATCCTCTCCGTGGGATGTCATGAAGGATGAAGAAAGAAAATCCGTTAGACTTACCGGTAGTGTTTTTTCTATGAATCCTTCATGACAACTCCTTAGTTCCCTTTCAGTGTCCTACGGTTTACCTTATGTTACTGGCATAAGACTGAGGTGGAGATGAAGGAGTGGAGTTTTATCCTCTGTTCAGTTTGTGTTTCCTCCCAGGGGGTGGAGCCACTCTTTCCATGGGTCGTCAAAAATAATTCATTGAAAAACCATTACTGGTAAGTCTAACGGGAATTTTTTTACACGCCAAATGTGATTTTACTGGTGCACTGGGATACAGTTGCTAAACTAGCATTTGCATTATTTTATATTGGACCTACCATATTACATAGTTAATACTGTTGAAAAAAGACATATGTCCATCAAGTTCAACCAAGAGTCATGGTTGGGGTAAGTTATTTATTTTTTACAGCTAATAATAACGGTTAATGTTATTCTCTTCTAAATAAGCATCTAATCATTTTTTGAAGCTATCAGCTGTTGATGCTGTAATTGATTCTGTGGGAGGCTAATCCACAAATTTATATTTCTTATGGTAGGAAAATCCCTGTATGTGACCAACCAAATAGCAATCTTACTCTCCTAATCACGCAGAAGAAGGGGATCATAGGGCTGGCTGCCAGGTAACATGGGGCGACATTTATGCAATTTCAGCATATGGGGAATAGAAGGGTGCAAGGTCTGTATATGGGTACATTTTCGCTGTGTGTTTAGACCACATGGAATTATGTAAGTATAACCCCCCCCAAAACACCCTATATGCTTACCTTCACATGAAGTCTGTGCCAGAAAAGAGTCCTGTGACTGGCCACGGGCGGTCACGTCCTCTGAGCCAAAAACGCAATGCCCCGCCCACGTACATGCTGGCGGCCAATCATAGCCCTTCTTTTCCAGTGCAGACTCAAAGTGAAGGTAAGCATATCGGGCGTTCTGTGGGGGGGCTCCAGTATTTTGGATGCTTTTTTTTCCACTCACAGAAGTAACAGAATCAAGAAGAAAGATTAAATATGTCCATTCACTCGACATGTAATATTGCAGTCTATCAATAAAAACACAAAACCAGGCAGAAGGGATTAAAGAACATTTTACTCACCCATCGCAAGCTTTGGATAATCACTCTGCACCTTCCCTGTGACTAGTTGCGGTTTCCTGGGGCTATTTTTGTTTCTTTCCAGGAATGATACATTTGTTGAATTTCTTTTCTCTGGCACTGAAGCACCACAGTTATACCATACCACAGTTCTTCGTAAATTTCTTAGGCTTATGTCATGTCTATGCTTTTTACTCCGTAAACTATCTGAAATCAAACTCTGGGGTTTTGCTAAAGGTTTGTCGAACTTTAAATGTTTTTTTGTGCTAAAATCACTTTTGAATGTCAAATTCAAAATTCTCGTACACTTGGAATTACCAGTGGCAGATGGTTTGTGTGTGTGCAATTCTCGATCTCTAAGCTTGGTTACAAAAATACGACAGTCCTTAGTGCTTAGTTTATTGCTACAATACAGAGTGGCATGTGCCTTTTTAGAAATGTGCTCATTTTCACTTAATGCCACCATTTGAGTTTTGGAAAAATGTGGTTCTTTTGAAGCAGCATCTATCAGTGTGGGGCCATGTACTGTTGCAGTGTCATTAGCATTTTCTAAATTTTTTCTAGTTGACTTCACAGTTTCTTTGGCAGGACCTTTAGCATGACTGGTTTTCACAGCACAGACATTCTCAGTTACATCTGAAATCGCCTCAGAACATGCACGCTTTGCACATACACCCTCATCATTTTCACTGCTTCTATGTAAACTGTTCAAGCTTTCAAAATGTAGGTTGTTTTTGCGTTTTTGCTTCCGTAATTTTGAAGAATTTTTTTCAGAACTGTAAAACTTAGAAACTCTGTGAAGCTCATCGAGTGCTTCTGATTCTTTGAGTGGCAGTAACTCTAAATGATTTTTAGCACCGAAAGAATTAATGTTGGCCTGATTTGGTTTCTTTGTAGACCCCTTTTTATGATGAGGATTGTGAGTACTGGCTTGTCTAACAATTGGAAGAGATTGTGTTTCTGTTGTTTGCATAAACCACGTAGCAAGGGCATTCAGGTCACATTTTTTTTTAAAAAGCATCTGAATTGCTGAACTTTCTTCTGCACTTGAGGATTTTAAGGCCGATGAGGAATAGGTTTTATCCTCATTCTTTACAACCCACGTTTTTGCTATATGTTCATATCTGCTGTCTAAATGGTTTATTAAGGCCTCATTTGCTGTTGCTGTAGACCACCACTCAAGAATAGCAGTAGACGGTGGATCATCATCTGAAGAGAAACTTGGTGTTTGTTCAGTATCCTCAGAAGTACATAAATTTACTAAAGGTGGTTTAGTCGGTTCCTTGTAACTTCTTAATTTTCTTCGGTAACGTTTACTTTTGTCCAAATGTAGTTTCCTAGATGTATTAAGTACTTTATGCTGAGTATTAAAACATGATAGCTTTCTGGACCTAGTAAAGTACTCTGAAACAATCCTATTTCTAATCAGTCGAGATTTGAGAAGTTTAAGCTTTTCCAGTTTTGTTTTTTGGTTTTGTACAGATTGACAGCTTTCGAAGTTATTAGCTTCACAACTTTCATGGTTATTAGCTTCACCTGCTCTTTCCCAGGAAACATTTGACAGAGATCTGTCCTTTCTTTGTTCATTCTTTGAATTGCAATTACTTGTTTTCCACATACCATAGGAGTTTGAAAGCTTACCAAGAGTCTGGAGACGAGGAGAAACTCTTAGTGATACATTGCAAGTATCTCTTTGTGACAATATGTGGTTGCCAGAGTATTCAACCACCCTTGTGTCAGAAGTAACAAAGGATTCTGGTAACTTTCGTAGCTGAATTTTGATCTGAGTGCTAGATATATTTTTTGCTACATATGTTTTAGTAGTGCTTGAGCTTCTCAAATTATCTGAAATTTGGGAGACTTTAACACAGTTGGGAATAGAAATGTTGAAGTCATTCTTTTTAGAATTTATGTTATTACTGCTAGTCTTGGATCTTGTGTTTCTAATTGATCTAGTGATGTTCCTAGAAGCCTGTTGACCAAGCTTGTTGGGATCATGCAAACCTTCACAATGATTTAAAGTAAAACTGGTTTCAGCTTCAGAAAGACAAAAGTCATTTGTATTGTCAGAGTAACTAGACTTTTTATTTTCTGTATTGGAAGGATTACTTAATGGACACAATTGTTGCTGGTTTCCATTTTGTTCTGACGGAGTATATACTGAGCTTAAGGCATACTTAACTCCATCTTCAGTTTTAACCTTAGAAACATACATGAGCTTTATAGGGCTATATAGGTTTGGGTTTCCTGACACTTCATGCAAATTCTCAGTTACAGCCTTTGAATCCATTTTGCCCTTTTGTGTTGATGATCTTGTGGAGAAAGAACTGCCTGGTCTAACAGTGTTCACTTGGTCTACTGGCCATTCTGAAGGTAATTCTTGGAAATTGCCTTGATCCAGTTGGGTTTTTCTAATTTTACAGTTTCCCATGCTTTCATTTTTTCTTTTTGTACCTGACCAAAGAGCTTCATCTAGACGTTTTATCACTACTTTTAAGTGGCCCTTTCTCACTTTATCAGTAGTATTTCTACCCAACGGTCCAATGGGTTTAACGTTCATAGAAATCCCTGAGTTATTTCTGACGGTGCATTTGCAAAATAAATTAGATTTTTTTGAAACAGACCACTGTCCATGTGGGACATCACACATTTTACATTTTCCCAAAATATTTTTGGAATATCTTTTAAAAGAAATGCCACTTTCAACAATTGCAGGAGAAGTACACCTTTTATGTCGATCCATAACATTTTCTCTGGCCGTAACTTTATAGCATTCAGGTAAACAAGGCTGACTCCTTTTCAAACAACTAACATTCTTAGAACGCAAACTTAATTTACAGTGAGGTAGTTCAGTTTTATTCTCCCAAGCTGCACCTACTGTGTGTGTGTGAGTGCTTTCAGATTTGTTCATAATCGAAAGGTCATTTCCATGCTCTTCTTTGGAAGTTGTTGTCTCCAAATTCAGGAAATCTTTTCCAGAACTTATATTTTCCTTAGGAAAAAAATCACAAACTTTATTACGTATGCTAGAGGATTCAAACATTTTACCGCTTGATAAAGAGCCATCAAATAGCACCTGCTTTTTTTTACTTTTACTCCATCTTGTTTGTACCCCTGCACTTTGTAAGTCCCTTACATCTTGGTTCAGCAGCTCTGCAAAATGGCTCACTCCGGAATTGCTTAAAAGGTGCCTAAATACATATCCAAAGCGTACAGAACCAATCTTTGCTTTGTCCTGAGAATCTTCCAGGGTAGTGGCAGTATTTACTGTAGGGTTTGGATTGTTTTGTTTAACATCACATAAAGATTTTTCTAGATTTAAATTTTCATTTACAGTCTTAATTGTTCCAGCAGCTGTTTGGCAGGATTGATTTCTCACTGAAGACGATGCTGAATTATTGCAATATTTCAAGTCATATTCTACTAAATCTCTATTCAAAGGCATTGCGACTCTTTGTAATTTTAAAAGGGGGAAAGAAGAGCAAACAGAACGGTACCCATTAGAAGAGTTGATAACTAATTTCTCCTTTTTTGAACGTGTATTTATACAGTGCAAAACACGATCATTAGCTGTAAGGTGCAAATTCTCATTCTTAATGGGGTTCAGTTTAACAGTTCCTAAAGTTAAATTAGGCATTGTAAGACGTAAATCTTTTAGACGAACAGACGGATAAGGCAGACTGGCATTTGGCATTTGTTCATGGAGATTGACTTGTGGACCAAGTTTCTTTTTTACACAACAACATGCAGCAGGTGATTTTTTTGATCTTTTCAATATGGCTGGTCTATGAGTTTTTGGACGACAATAAGTCTGTGAACATATTTTTTTTTCCTCTCTTAAGAACTTCAGCATTAGAACTAGCTGCTGTTGGTGGTATGGGCAATATAAGGCTAAAACTTTAGCCAAAGTTGTGGTTTCTTCCTGAACTTTAGTTGCTTTTTTCAATTTTCGTAAAAAGTAGCCACTGAAAAAAACAATAGAATGCCGATTAAGATATATCCAAGTTAATTTATATTTTAAGTACATTGTATTACATTTGCATGGTATCCGCAATAGTTAATAAAAAATCCCTGTCCATGTACACACTTCCTCCCACATTATCCTTTGTGGCAATTATCCTTTGCTCCGATGTCTCAGTTGAGAATAGCATGTTATGGCACAGAACAGCTTTAGGAGTCATGAGCATGCTCTGCTGTGGTACAAATCAGCTGAAGGACCGTTGGGGCTTGCCATGCCCCAAGCAGCAAGAGACATGGCGTAGAGAAATGAAATTGAAAACAGGGCAAATTTTGGTGCCTTGCTACTGCTTCTACCCTGGAGTAGTGGAACATGGGACAGCCATCAGGGATGCTGCTTGCTGCCTTATTGTTGTCATTGGGCTTACAGTCCTCTTAAAGTGGAAGTCTAGTGAGGCAATGATCACCAACCCCCGCTTCCTTCGCCTGCCCCAGAAGCTGAGACAGGTTGGGGGGTTACAGTGAAAATAGGGATATTTGTGTACTCGGAACGCATTGGTTAATCTCAGCCATAGATGGGGACTGCTCCTCCTGGCCTACATAGGGCAGACAGAGATAGCTAACCTGCGCATAATGCGCCGCTAGAAACAGTGCAATAAAACTAAAACTATGTATGTATAAGTCATCAAGCGCCACTGACGCAGTTGGAACACAACAGAAGGCTGGGTGTGGAGCCCCGGGGAAGGAAGAGAACGGAAAAGGAAATTTATGGGTGAGTACACAAATTTTCCTTTTCCCATCACTTCTATTACGGGGCACCAGTAGCAATGCATGTGCAGTACCCTCAATAATGCTGGGGCCGTGCAAACACAGCCAACATCATCAACATAGCGAAGAACAATGGCACTGACACCTCAAGCTTAGACCCCTGGAGGAGGGTTCACCACCAACTGCAACACCTTACACCCCAGACCAGCATCGCCGATGCCCTAAAATCAAGTCTGTAAAACTTGGTGAGGGTGTGGAGAGACGACCAGGTTGCCACCTTGCAGACCTGTTCCACCGATGCCTGGTGTTGGAAAGCAGAAGCTGCAGCCAGCGACAATCGCCCCGGTGGAGTGAGCAGTGACCCGCAAGGGTGCTTTCTTCCCCTTGCATGTGTAGGCTTGTATGATGGACTGCCTGATCCATCTGCTAAGAGTGGACCTGGAAACCGACAGGCCCCTCCTTAGTCCTTCTGGGATCACGAACAAGACATCCGTCTTACGTACCTCTTCAGTAGCGGCCAAGTAATACTTTAATGCCCTGACCACATCAAGGGAATGCAGATGTTGCTCCTTACGGCAAATGAGGCATGGATGGAAGATTAAGATGGAAGAGAAAGACCATCTTGAAGTAAAAATGTACAAGAACGATACTTGGTCCTTAAGGGTGCTGGGTTGTAGGCCAGGGAGCAGACCTTGCTGGAGGAACTTTTGGCTATTGAGAACCAGGAGAGCCCTTAGATTTGCACCAAGCCTTGAAGGGCCTCCTAGTCCTGTAGTAAATTCTAGAGGACGACTCTTGAATTCCGTGCTCGAATCAAGGTCCGAATTACTGCGGGGGACAAAGTCCTATCTTCCAATATGTTGTTCCTCAACAGCCAAGCCGCTAAAGCCAGCACTAGAGAATTGGGATGCCACAGAAGACCCTGTTGCAGGAGATCTGGGCAGTTGGGGAGTCGCCACGGGGGCTCCCTGCCAGACTGACCACATCCATGAACCACACCTTTCTAGGCCAGTGTGGGGAGATCAAGATGATAGGAATCTGCTTGCAGTTGACCTTCTTTAACATGCGACCCATAAGTGGCAGTGGCAAGAATGTTTAGAGCAGTTTGTACCCTGAATAGGGAATGGCCAGCTCTATGACCACCATGACCAGGGGGTCTGGAACCCTGGACACGAACCTCTGGACCTACCCGAGATGCGAAGAGATCCACCTCCGGCACTCCCCACCAGACACAAAGGGCTTGAAACACATCCTGGTGAAGGGACCATCCCCTCTGGTACACCATTTCCCTGCACAAATATTCGGCCTGCATATTCTCCACCCTCAGAATGTGAACCGCTGAGATGCACAGAACGTGAAGTTCCACCACCTCATGATGTGACTTACTTCCTGGAAGGTCTGCCAGATCCTGGTACCCCACTGAAGGTTTATGTAGGCCACAGCCGAGTAATTGTCCAACTGTACCCTGACCAGAAGGCCCCGGGGCTGGGCAGACCAATGCCCGAGAATAAGTAGAATCAATCTCAGTTCCAACACATTGATTTGAAGACTGCGCTCCCGCTGGTCCCTGGTGGTCCAGAACCCGACCCCAACCCATCTGACTTGTGTCTGTGGTTAGGATGACCCACCAGACCAGCAGGAAAGACCAACCCACTGCCAGGGACTGCTAGTCCAGCCACCAATTCAGGGATCGCCGGGCATTGTCTGTCAGGATAAAGCAACGGTTCAACATCTGCACAGTTCTGTGCCATTTCAATAGGACCAGCATTTGTAGAGGCCTGGATTAGAACTGGGCATACAGGCCAAGATGATGCGTGCCCTGTCTGATTGTGGAATGCTTGTTTGTCAGCAGCGACCTCACCGCCTCCTGAAGAGCCGTTCACCTCTGCACTGAAAGAAGGACCCGTGCCTGTTGCGTTTCCAATGTTAACTTAAATAAGTCACCACCATGGGGGGAACCATCTGTGACTTAGGGTAGTTGATCACCCACTCAAAATGTTCCAGCATGGACAGGACAGTCTGGGCTTGGATGAGCATGTCGCCCAGGTATGGGGTGATGTGCACACCTTGCCTCCACAGGAGTGCCATCACCACTGCCAAGACAGACAGTCCGAACGGCAGTGCCACAAATTGGAAATGTCAGGCATCCGCTGTAAAGCTCAGGTATTGTTGTTGACCAGGGAAGATCGGGACATGCAGATAAGCATGCTTTATGTGCACCTTTGCCAGAAAATCCCCCTGTTGCAGCGACTTAACTGTTCAGATTCCAGAGTTCTAGGATCAGCCGAGCGGACCTTTCCTTCTTGAGTATGATGAATAGTATTGAATAGATGTCATAGCCCCGCTCTGAGGGGGGACACAAGCACTACAACTCCCTGGGCCAACAAAAGCTCAATCGCATGGTCGGATGCCTCTGCCCTTTCAGCAACGCTGGAAGGCTTGTACGCCACAAACCTGTGTGGAGGCCTGGTCCAGAAGCCCATCTTATATCCGGAAGAAACAACCTCCCGGACTCAGGCGTCGAATATCCATTCCCCACACCGGTGCATAGTGCAGAATCTGCCCCCCCCACTCGATCGGGTGAAGGTGTCATGTCAGCCCTGAGAAAGCTTTCGCTTACCCGAAAAATCCTTGCACCATCTGTTAAAATGCCCGAACAAAAAATTTGGCGACCTACAAGGTCCTCTGTTTCCATTGCTGTGGAAGCCTCGTCAACTTCCCATCTGTGGCCTTCCTGACCATGTCAACCAGAGGCTCACTGAAAAGACGAACCCCTCAAAAAGGGGAGGGCAGTAAGAGTCTTCTTATAAGCAATGTTGGCGATCCACTGTTTCAGCCAGACTGCACGTCGCAAGGTGACCAGCAAGGCCAGCCCCTTAGCCAACAGACGCACCAAATCATCCATAGCTGGCACCATGTGTCTGAAGACCTCCATAGCATAGGATTTCAAGTGCAGAGGAACGCACACCTTTCTCTCATGGAGAAAGAATGACTGACCAGCTGGTCCAACCTCCTATCTGCCGGGATTCTCAAGGCCACACTATCCGAAGTAGGAACAATGGTGTACCAAGCCAAACCCGATGCCGGTTCATCTACTTCAGGTGGTAAAGACAAAATCTTGACGCCTCAAGGTACTTGGCGTCTGGGGCCTTAAGAAGAGATGGAAGCTTATCCGGTTTCTCCCACTCCTTTGCCACCAGCCTGTCAAAATTGTCAAGCCTGGGAAAAACCTGCCTGTAGGGTTCACCCTTCCTTATCTGTTGCCTTGGCCGAGGCGTAGAGAGGTGCAGAACCTCCAATTTTGCCTCAATAAGCTTCTCAGCTGAGCTGTCGGGTGATGCAGAGGCTTCTACGAAGCATGTGTGGCTTCCGGTTGCTTTCCGCTGCCAGACTCTCCCTCCAACCGTCCGGAATTAGATCCTGAACCCCTAAATAGATCCTCAATGTAGGGGCTAGAATCCTCTGAGTATTCCATCTGAATATGCCTACGCTTAGACAGGCATAGACAGACTCGGGATGTCCCTGCTGATTAAGGCCTCTGACCAAAGTCTCCAACTGAGCCCCCCTGTCCGCAATGTCTGAACGAGACAACCATCCATGGGTGGACTCTGGGACACAAATGGACTTCCCGCTCCGATTCCAAGCCTGAAGCCGCAGGGGAAACTGGACAATCCTACTGAGGCGCAGAACCTGCCAGCTGCGTAAGGTGGTGCAGGACAGTAGTACACCCAGCACACAGGGGTCCCTTATCTGAGGTTAGGCGCGCTTGGCACACGGGACACACGGAACCACTCTCCGTTAAAGTATTATACCCCAGTGCCTCTAATGCCTCCAACATGGTAAAATGGCTGCTCTAACTGCTAAGCAATACAACTGGTTCCCACACCCTCCTGCCTGTCAACCACTGGTCAGACCTACCTCACCTAGCTCAGGCCCCCCAGTAGCTATGGGGAGAGTAGACTGTGCCTCTCACTGGGTCTCATGGGGGTAGATGACCCAGGGGGTATAGGGAAACGGGGCTAGTGGGAGACGCACAGCAGGGCCACCATGCAAGGTCCAGATATCAGGTACCCTGCGGGCTCATGGCTTAGATCCAGCTGGAAGAGCCCCTGGCGCGCTTACTTAAGCCTGTTCACGCTCCTCTCACTCTGGACAAGCACATGCTATTGGCTTAGGAACAGACTTCAGGCATCGAATGGGGGTCCCCAGGAACGCTGTAGCTGGTGAGGGGCTGGAAGACAGACAGAGTCAAAGATAGAAAACTTTCTAGAAGAAAGGTTCCTAGATTCACACCGGGTGATGAAAGCCTGCCAAACCCTGTTGTATATCTTTGACGAAGTCTGCTTCCGGGCCTGCACCATGGTGTGAATTACCTTGGCAGATAAACCCCTCTCTGTTAAGATCATGGTTTCACTAGCCAAGCCGTCAAAGCCAGCATTCATAAATTGGGGTGCCTAAGAGGCCCTTGTGTGAGAAGATCTGGATCATCGGGGAGCCGCCAATGCTCCCCTGCCGACATTCTTAATATGTCTGAGAACTGACTTCTCCTTGGCCAGCGAGGGGCACTAGAATGGTTGTCAACTCTTCTCGAGCTATCTTCTTTAGGAATTGACCTAGAGGAAATGGAGGGAACGCATAAAGAAGGATGAACACTGACCAGGGAAGGGTCAGTGCATCCGTTGCTTGTGCAAGAGGGTCCCTGGATAGAGACACAAATTTCGGAAGCTTTCGATTGTGTCGGGACGCAAAGAGATCTACATCTGGTCGACCCCTGTGCAAGCAAAGGGCCTAAAACACCCTCTGACTGAGAGACCATTCCCCCTGGTGCAGGATTGTTCTGCTTAAACAGTCGGCCTGCGAGTTGTCCACTCCTTAAATGTGCATACCGAACATGCATTCCATGGTGTGAAGGTGACAGCCACAGGAGTACATGGGAAGGAAGTTATTGTTCTGAGGTTGGCTAGGTAAACATGTATTTGCAGGTTTGATGAAGCAGTGAAGATTTGTCTGTAATGATGTGGGAGCCCTGCAAAAGTAAAGAGGTGAAAGGAGGTGTATCTGCATAGGCATCTGATTTGAATGTCTGATCAGCACACAATCCCTGCAATATTTTTATATGCAGTTTGTTCTATGCCTTCTAAATCTGATCTGGTATTCATCTTAATGTCTGATCAACTCTGTGGTAATCCCTGCAATATTGATAAAAGTTGCTTGTACTTTTTTCGTTAATATATAGCTGTGAACCCTCCAGCTTGCAATACTTGGATGATTTCACATCCCCTCTACAAACCATATTTTAGTAAGTAGGATGGGTGGCAGCCATTTTTCTCCAAGTGCCAATTTTTTAGGTACCTTTTTGAGTTGCACCCGAAGTGCTCAGACACCAGATTCTGCTTGTCTAAAGATCCTATTTCCATCTAAAATGATCCTCCCCTGCAATTTTATGATCCTGCTCCCTTTAAACTCAAAGCCCTATGCTCACATAATCCCCCTGCTCATCTCATCATGACTGCTTTCATGTCTTTACTTGTCCTCTGCCAGCTTAAAATCCCACAGTCCCCTCTGTTCCCTTTTTCTGCTACTAATTGCTGCTGGAGACATTTCACCTAACCCAGGACCTCCTTTCACCTCTTTACATCTCCAGGTCTCCCACATCATTACAGACAAATCTTCACTGCTTTATCAAACCTGCAAATACATGTTTACCTAACCAACCTCAGAACAATAACTTCCTTCCCATGTACTCCTGTGGCTGTCACCTTCAAACCATGGAATGCATGTTCGGTATGCAAACTCCTGCATCTTCATGTTCTTTACTGAAAATAGGGCTTACTTCCTCTGATGCAGCCTCACCAACTGCCCTCCCATATGGTGGCTTACAGTTCAACCACACCCCATAATCAAGCAACAAACAGGGTAGGGGTGTTGACATCCTTTTTCAGAACACTACTTATTTAACCCTACTCTCCCTATAATCTACTTCTTTTTTTTCTCCATTGCCTAAATATTTCCATCAACTATTGCCCTCCTGGAGCTGCTACTCCTAGCTCCTCTTCTTCCTGTCCACTTACAACCCAGCTATAATTGTGGGTGACTTCAATATACCCAATGACACCTACAATCCTGCCTTCACCAGATTACTAATGTTCACCTCCTATTTGGTCTTCTGTCTACCTTACCACTACCCCCTCTGCTATTTGTGCTGGAATCTAAGAAACCTAAGTCTTCATTCTCTTTCTAACTCTCTACAGCCCCTTCACATCCTGCACTCATTTATTAATTCTGACGCAGCCTCATACTACCATAATACACTAACTTGTTGCTCTCCTTTGCTATAGGTACCCCCAGCCCAAAAAAGACAACCCTGGCTTAAAGTGGACCAATCACCAGGATGTTGACTATCCTGGCAATCAGTCCCTGCAAATCACCCACTTTCACTCACCTTTGCTCTGTTCTCACAGTGAATGCATGGGTTTCAGCACTTTATGCCGCACATACATAGATTACCAGTGCCCTGTGGGTTTCACACAGCGGAGCATCAGGTGTAGAATGCCCCGGGGGGCTCCTCTTAGAATTCAAAATTTCACACTCTCTTGACTCGCCTCCTATCGCTCTGACCAATTATTTACTATATCTTACTTAAACACAATTTCCTCTCCCCATCCTCTGTCTGTTGGTGTACCACAAGGTTCTGTATTAGAACCTACATTTCATAACATACAATACAATATCACTTTTATGCAGATGACACTCAGATATACCTCTCTAGCCCAAATCTATCTTTCCTCCTCTCTTGCTAACAACCATCTCATTTGTTATGTCCATTCGCTACTGAACATGGAGAAAACAGAACTGGTAATTTTCCTACCATCTATTTAGCGAAAGACCCCTGTGTATTGGCTATTGCCCAATTTCTTTGATTAATGTTCCCCCCGGGTTTGATCCCCTGAATCATATCGGACTCATACCTGTGCAGGAGTCCTGCAACAACGTCAGTAGAGGTTTTAATCATATCTCTGTTTTTATTCCCCAGGGCAGCCCCTGTCTTTTCTTGTGAGTATGCTGGGAAGGCGCTTGATAGAGTGTGCAGGAAATTGTCTCAAAACTATGGATCCCTTGGCTGTTTCCAGAAAGTTTCACTGTATGAGAATGATTTTTTATTACACCTTACCGCCCTGCCGTTTTCTTTTCCTACAGAAGTGGAAAAGGAAGCAAAATAGACTATTTGTTTATCTACTCTTGGCAGCAAATCAGTCCATTGCTAAAGCATGGAGGAAACAGTTCACCCTGCTGGCAGAAGTATCGGCGAGGATGAATGGGTTCTTCCTCAGTGAGAGATTGTCCAGTATTTTGACTGACTCCCACAAAAGATCTTGTCAATATGGGAGCCCTTGAGATGGTATGCCTGGCCTAATGCCCCTCCTGCGGGCACTGAACTGACCATGAGTGGTGTGGGGGTGGAGCATGGGGGGACTCTCTCCCCCACTACTGCTTTTCTTTCTCTTCCCTCTCCAGTTCCTTGTGTCATTTCCTCTATCCTGGTAAGTCTGCCTTTCTAACCTCTGTTGCCCCCACTTCTGCATTGGGCTGCAGCCCGCAGTCCATGGTCCACCTTTTTCCGCCACTGTTAAATTAATGTGTAATGAAGGTGAGAGCACAGGCTAATATGCGTTGCAATATGTCCGTGCGATGGAAACAGAGGGCACAACTTTGATTGTATTTACTATGTACTGCTTTTCCTACATTTTATTGTTGTTTAAATGAAATCAGTCTGGAGCTTCAAGTTTGTCCATAAACACAGATAGTCAACTGGTATATGCCTCTCCTGCGTGGGATTGTTAGCCTTGTCTATGATGATTATGCCTGTACTATTAATTATAAATAAAAATATTGAACGAGAACATTTTCATGTTTAGTAGGCATAAAGGTCCCTTTAAAAATGTATATTTTACCCAGATTCCTATGTTTTTGAAACTGTGCCCATTCTGCCCCCAGCAGCTCTTTGATACAAGAACATGTCTCGAAATCTATTCTAATCTATTGACATCCTATTACTCACCCATGCTGCTGCAGATTGTAATGGAGCACAGAAATTCAAGGAAAAATTGCCTGTCCCACTTTGAAAATTCTGCGTGAATATTTAAATATCAAGATGCATCCTGTAATAAAACATTGAAGGACCTCCTGGGAGTTGGGAAAGTCATTTCACAAAAAAAAAAAAAAAAATGAAAGAGTTGGCTCCCAGGAAACACTGATAAGGCGACAGCGTAGCAATAGAGATTATTTCTATTTCAATGTGATCACAACAGTGTGATGGGGCCTTATTGTAGCAACAAAGTAATCCTCGCACCTGCCATTTTTTCTTACATATTTTCAAGACTCTTGCAGTCAGCTGATCCATGTAATTTGGTAAACTCATGCCTTTGCTAGCAAATTATGTGAACCCATGTGGACCCATGAGTTTAACTAACATCTGATCGTATCAAATGACACACACAAAAGATAATAACCAGCCACTTTCAAGATCTAAAGAGAGGTGACATTTCATAATTCACACCTAGTCCGTTCACTAGGTCTTGACACAAGTTGTCATGTCCTCTACCTGCGAATCATGCTTCCGCCAAAAGTTGATATGTACAAAGTAATCCTCTAGCTCACCAATGTTTTATTATCCTCTAGATTGTCAGTAGTTGAATCATCAGTGCCTAAACTCCCTCAATGTGCCAATGACTGCTAATTTAATGGGGTTGGAATCATCACTGGCTTGTTCATTAAGCTCCAATTTCTTCACAAAATAGAGCTGATGCATTCTCTGCATAGGCACGCTAGCATGGAAAACCACAGACCTAGAGACAAGATGGCTCACTTGGACTGTGCCTGGAACATAGTGGAGCCTATAGCTCTAGCAAAACTTTACCATAAGGCTCACCTAAACTAGGGAATGGCCTAGATACAATACCACGAACATGTAAATTCTGCAACAAATCTGGACTCAAACCAGAGATGCATGCCCACTCTTCTCCCATTGGCGTGAACTAGTGAACATTCAACGTAGAGGCCAAGAAAGACTTTCAGGCATGCTTTGTCTCTTGGGCTGTGTAGCTGTCCTAGAAATGGTACACCGCTTTAACATAGTATATTTAAAAAACAGCAAAGCACTGGCCTATGCAAGGAGAGCATAAATTAAAATACCTGGACGTGAACGCCAAGCAATGTTTTGTGTTGGAGTATCTGGTCTCAGCGCTCAATGGTGACAACCGCTGTATGAAATGGCTCAAGCTGGCAACAGTAAAAGAAAAGCTGGTACTCCCTGCTTCTGCCAAACCGATGCTAAGTAGGTTACCCTAGAAGGAGGAAAACCCTATATATATAGTCTTGGCCCATTTTATATTCTCATGACATACTTGACAAACTGGTGAAGTCTGTAATGTGCCCATGGTAAAACAACATTCTCAAGTGTCAATCCTAAAGACAAGTGGACATAATCGAGCATTAGACAAGAAGAAGAGGCCTTGTGTTTCATACGAAGAAAGAGAACACATTTTTGTGTACTCTGCTGTAAAATTAGTTGCTCCTGATTTCCAAACCTGAGACATGACAATTGTGGACTAATCCATCAGTCGGCAGGTGGGACTGAAAGCATCATAAGCTAAAAAATAAAATTCTGTGATTACTCACCTGTAGAATTGGTATTATAGGTATACATCACGCCCTGTTCCACTTGAATCCTTACTCCTGGGTGATACATCCACAAGATGGTGCTGGACTGCAGACACAGAAAAGTGGCTCCTCCCGGCCCCATATATACCAGGGACCTCACACAAATTCCCCAGTATTGAAAAGCAGTTAGAATGAAACCGGGAGAACTATAACCATTATCAAAAATTGAACATAAGAACAATCACCATACAGAGGTAACTAAGAACAAAGAAAACAAGGGAGGGGTGGAACAGGACGTGCTGTATACGTATAATACCGATTCTACAGGTGAGTAATCACAGAATTGTATTATTCTAAGTATACAGCACGTCCTGTTCCACTTGAATCCTTACTCCTGGGACATCCAATAGCAGTGTCTGTAAGGTAGGGTGGGTTTCCCAAAAAGTAACAGCGGGCAGTTTAAACCACTGCCGCCTTCAGAACTTTGCGGCCAAAAGCAGCGTCAGCTGAGGCCCTAACATCAACCTTGTAAAACTTAGAAAAGGTATGAAGAGAAGACCAAGTTGCGGCCTTGCAAACTTGTTCAACAGAAGCCTAGTGCTGAAAAGCACAAGAGGCACCAATAGCACGAGTGGAATGAGCAGTAAGGCGGAAGGGAGGAATCGTCCTCTTAGCAGAATAGGCCTGAATCACAGCCTGACGAATCCACTTGCTGATAGTAGATTTAGCTGGAGCCAGACCCTTCTTAGGTCCAGACGGGAGCACAAAAAGAGAATCAGTCTTCCTGAAGCACTCAGTAACCACCAAATAGAACTTCAGAGTCCTGACCACGTCCAAAGAGTGTAAAATCCTCTCCTTAGTGTTACTAGTATTAGGACACAGAGAAGGCAAAACAATGTCCACATTGAGATGAAAAGCAGAAACAACCTTAGGCAGAAAATCTGGCTTAACACGACCTTATCCTGGTCTCTCTCAAAGTAAGGGGGCTTGATGGAAAGCGCCGCCAACTCAGAAACATGCCTAATAGAAGTAATAGCCACCAAAAAGACTACCTTAAGCGTAAGAATGGACAAAGGGGCCTCCTGCAAAGGCTCAAAGGGAGACCCCTGCAAGGCAGATAAGACCAAGTTCAAGTCCCAGACTGGTAACATAGGCTTACGTGGGGGTCGCACATGAGTAACCCCCTGGAAGAAGGTCTTGACCAGGGAATGCTGAGCAAAAGATCTTTGGAAGAAAATGGCCAAAGCAGAAACATGACCTTTCAGAGTACTGAGTTGAAGACCCAGATCCAAACCATGTTGCAGAAATTCCAGAATCCTAGGAATAGAAAACACACGACAGGGAAGCGACTTAGACTCGCACCAGTCAATGTAAGTATGCCAAACCCTATAAGAGATGGAAGAAGAGGACTTTTTCCTAGCCCTGATCATGGTATTAACAACCGAGGCAGGCAGCCCTTTCTCCATCAAGATGGAGGTTTCAGCAGCCCGGCCGTCAAAGCCAGCGTTTGTAAATTGGGGTGGCGTAGCTGCCCCTGAGTTTTGAGCTATCCAGGATCTGATGAATCTTGGGGGCGGCCAGGCTGCAAACTCTATCTTGTAACCGGAGGACACTACCTCCTGAATCCACCTGTCTAACACAGGACGCCTCCAGACGTGAGCAAAGAGCTGAAGCTGTCCCCCCACCCAGTTGCGTGAGGGGGCACCTTCATGCCTGAGGGGGCTTGGGGGGAGGACTTAGGCTCGGGACCCCAGGAGGGACCAGGGCGGCCACGTCCTCTGCCCCTGCCCCAAAAATCTCTGCAGGCCCCAGCAAAGGAAGTTCCCCGTCCAATTCTGAAACCACGGAAGGAAGGAGGAAAGGCACCTGAACTCGAAAGGACTGTGGCTGCCTTCTACGCTGAGGCAACTTGCCTCCCTTAGCAAACAAGTCCAGACGTTCACCAAAGAGGTGCAGCCCCTTGAAGGGAAAACCAGTGAGAGCCTTCTTAGCAGCGTTGTCAGCTGCTCACTGGCGCAGCCAGACCGAGCGGCGTATAGCCACCAACAAGGCAGATGCCCTGCAACACAATGGTATTGTCCAAGGCAGAGAGAACATATGCAACAAATTCCTCACAACGCAGAAAAGCTCTATACTCTTCACTACCCACATCATCAGACTCTTGAGCAGGCTCTGA
The DNA here is from genome assembly GCA_027917425.1 of Gastrophryne carolinensis. Taxonomy (NCBI): domain Eukaryota; kingdom Metazoa; phylum Chordata; class Amphibia; order Anura; family Microhylidae; genus Gastrophryne; species Gastrophryne carolinensis. Next base: position 80,840,290 of record CM051234.1, read on the forward strand.
ATAGCAACAGCCGTAATGGCAGAGGCACAGACCGGACGCAGCGCGGTCCCCACACAGGCAAAAGCATGGCAAGCCAGCTGATCTATGCGCCTGTCCTCCCCATCCCTCAGGGTAGTAGAGTCAGGGGAATGCATGATGGATGTGTTGGACAACCCCAGGACTGGTGCATCCACTTCGGGAGGACATGACCAACATTTAACCATCTCAGCAGGAAAGGGATACCTCTTATCCCAATTCTTTGGCACCCCGGGAAGCCTGCTAGCCCGTTCCCACTCTTGGAGCACCAGATTATTAAAGTGAGTTTGTTCAGGAAACTCCAAGCGTGGTTTAACAGTATGAAACAGCTCCCCCTGCTGCCGTGGAGCCATGGCAGGAGGAGAGATACAGAGTACTTCAAAAATGTGCGCTAAAAGCCTGTCAGTATTATCTGAAGCCCATGGGTCAGACCCAGAATCGGCACCATAAACCTTCTGTTCCTCAGATGATTCAGAAAATAATTCCCTCTTCCAGGGGGGTATAACGGGTAATGTCAAAAAATTCCTCAGCCTCCATAGGAAAGAGAGTAACACCAGGTGATAAATGCAGCTTCTTAGCAGAAGCCTTACGCGGGCCAGACCCAACAATATGCCTCTCAATGCTGGCCACCCGTGCAGCCAAATCAGGTTGAGACTCCCCACTGGTATGCACTAGGAGTCAGATGTAAGCGTGGGGGTGTAGGCGAAGCCAGAGGGGCAGGTAACCCAGACTGCAGCGCGAGCGTCTGCTGGGCGCAGGGTACACACACCCTGACATTGTCACTTATAGGGGATACCCCACACGCCATACAGAGCCGAGCTTGTCCCGAAGGAACCCCAAGCACATTATCCTGAGAAGCATCCATATGGTGATTATCACGCTACAACAGGCCAATAGGGATTGACGCCAATAATAGCAACCCGGGAAGCCCCAATAGCCCGCTAGGGAAGTGGGAGGTAAGGGAATTTGATAGCCCTTCAATAAAGAATTAACACTAAATAGATGGGAGAAACCACAAAGAGTTGTACCCGCCTGCAAGACATAAGCAAAAAGATCCCATAAGCAAATGCACTACAGTAGAAAACAAAAATAAGCCACAGGGGCACTTACAGACCGCGATAGGGAGACGCCAGACACACGCAGCACAGAGAACCAAAATGGTGCCCGCATATACCTCGAGGGGCAGAACGCGTCATCCGCAAGCCCCCCCCCCGAAGAGCGCGAAAACGCGCCCACATGACGAGGCCACCACAGACCGCGGAGCGGCGTATAAGCGTGTGGCGGCAACAAGAAAACCAGTGCAACCAATTCACAAGGGAACATAACATAAGCCCAACATAGTTAAGACATGCACCCCCCCCCCCCCCCCCGAGATCTACCGGGGAGAGCGAAGGAGAAGCAATGGCCAGCCTAAAAGGAGCCAACTGAGGGGACAGGGGGCGAGGGGCCTACGGATGCGGGAGGGGCATCCCATAAGGCTCACCATGGGCCTGTACCGCCTACCCTTTGGTGGGGGACTGCGGTTGGAGCAGCGCTCCTTAGCACCTGATAGCGGTACAGTCTATCATCACCCGACCAGTGCAGTCTAAGCTGGGAGGCAGTAAAAAGGAACGGGTGGGAATAGTCCTACAGGGCCGCATGCTAAAAAGCCCCGCTCACCTGCGAATAGAGAGAGCCATCTTCTAGTCATCGCAGCCCAGACTGCAGAGAAGATCTGGGGAATTTGTGAGAGGTCCCTGGTATATATGGGGCCAGGAGGAGCCACTTTTCTGTCTCTGCAGTCCAGCACCATCTTGTGGATGTATTACCCAGGAGTAAGGATTCAAGTGGAACAGGACGTGCTGCATACTTCGAATATACTCAAAGCTACACATAGGCTGCATCTGCCAGCTCATCTCCTTTGTTTGCAAAGTGTAAACCAAAACCCAGAATGTTTTCTCATTCAACTCTTATGTGACGTCCCTATCAGGGCTGGAACTGACCACAAAACCAAGGAACCACGACCGACTGCAACAACTATGACAGCTGAATGAAAATGTAGCCAGTGGCTAGGCCCTTCAAGGTCGGCAGCCCAACTGCAGCATCAGTCGATTGCTTCCCACCTACCCTACAGAACTTTGAAAAGGTGTGCACTGGAGACCAGGTAGCCACTTTAAAAACCTGGGCCACCAAGACACAGGAAGTGTAAGTAGAATGACCTGCAATCCAAAACGGTGGCTCCCTACACAGATATATGTTTATTTTGTCCCCCTGTCTGAGCCATCTGCTGGTACTGGACTTGACAACCACCAAGGCCTTCAGTGGTCTTTCTGGAGCTACAAATAGAGCATCAATTGTTAGATAGGTATTAGTGACCACAAAATACATCAAGACTTTTTTTTTTGTATCTCTCGGAGATACAAGTCTTCTATACATTTCTATTATAATAACAGTACAGCCATAGAGAAGTATTATATCTCATTATAAACCCAAACAGCTTTTGTAAATAAGTAACATTCTTCCAGGTTATAGACTCTGGGAGCCTTTTGTCCCCACTTGTGTTTAAGTTGCTTTGTAGTTCCGCAGTTTTCTGATCCAAATGTTTATCTTTTCTATTAGATTCAGTTAAACAGGGCAAAAGAAACTATCCCCGGAAACTATTCCCAGATCCCCGAACATGTTATAATGGTATCTACTAAAGTTTAGAAGGTGGTGCTTCCTGTATTGTGGATTGTACGTGCCGACAATGATTCAGTATCATGTATGCAGATGAGCCAAGCGAGTTTTAGGCAGTTTTTAACTCAGATTTTTCTGTTTTTGAACATACGCATTTGTAAACCCCAAATCTGATATAATGACAATAGGAAATGCCACCTTCATTGTAAGCAGGGATAAAGAGGTCTCTACCATAGGCTTAAAATGCTACTGCAGACAAAGGCAATTGTTACACCACTGCGTTGGGCTACATTTGGCACTGTCCTAAAGGGTTTTTAATTTTTAAACTGAAGAAGAAATGGCAGAGATATCGGGGTTTACAGGTTCAGCTATGCCATACCCCCTTACATCCCCTAATCAGCTCAGCAGAAGAGGGACAGGATTGCTTGTCCCCTCCCTCCTCCCTATGCTGATTATTATGCAGCATTACAGATGCAAGGGCCAAGCCCCACTTTTTTCAGAAGAGAAATCATGACAACCAAACCTCAATATCTCGGTCATTTATTCTTCAATTTAAAAAACGAAAACCATTGCCAAATATAGCCCGACACAATGATGTAACAATTACCTTTGCCTGCAGTAGCACTTTAAAATTGGGCCTTACAATGCTGAAAGTACCAGATCCAAGTTCCATGGTGTAACCAACTCCTTCAACGAAGACACGTGTCGTGTCCTGCATAAGGATCTAAAGACTCTCCTCTGCTATAGTTTGTGGACAAAATAAAGACAGGGGAGGTACCAGTCCCTTGAGATTCCTAAGCTGCAAACCATCATCCACCACCCTTTGCAGGAACTCTAGAACCCAAAACATTTCCTGAAAGAATGCCACATGAACTTATACCAGACAAAACTGGCTCTCAATGTCCTATAGAAGATCTTGTATAATCACTCCTTACTGTGTTGATTAAAGTCATCTCTGCCTAATAACCATGAAATGAGATGGTCCTATAAAAGCAAGTCTAGGGAAGCCACCAAGAAGGCCTGTCTGGCATTCTTACCACATCTGCAAACCAAGAGCGCCTCAGTCAGTTTTGGGGCAATCAGAATAATCGAAGCTCCCTTTAGTCTTACCTATCTTGCCACCCATGGCCAGAGCAAAAGTGGTGGAAAGACATACCAGTTTGCACGCGGACCACAGTTTTACCAGTGTGTCAGCTGCCAGTGCTAACGAATCCCTGAACCTGGCCACAAATCTCTCTAGCACCCAATTACACCAGGACACAAATAGATACAAATCTGTCACTCTCCTGGAAGTTCTCCTGGTCTACAGTATCCCTGCTTGTACATGGGTCGTGATGTTCCATGTACTGCAAGCTTGTATTCACTTCTCACAGCACCATCTAGCTTCTAGTTCCTCCCAGTGATTGACATATGCCACTACAGTAACGTAGTCTTACTGAATCCTGAGAGGTAGATCTCTGATCCAAAGTTTGAGGCATAAGAAGATAACCCTGCACTGGCTAGAATCCTTCATTTCACCCGTGGGAATGAGGGCCCTAAAGTCAGAAGAGGGGACTTGAGTCACCAACTCTCAGATGCAGTGGAAAATTCTGGGACTCCACAGCTCTGTCCCAGCTTGACAACAAGGCTAGCTGTAGCTGCTTTCAGTAGAACCAAGCAAAGGATACTGCCTCTATTGGAGACCCAATGAGCCCCAACAGGCACAAGCCTTGTCGACTGGACTGCGTCTCGGTAGTCATCAACAGTGTCACCTTGTTTTAAAGAGTCTTATTGCCTGTGCTGTGTCCACGATAATGCCTCAAAAAAAGTTGTAGTACTCATCGTAAAGATCTTTTCTTCTGGCGAACGCAGTGCTCTTCATAAATCTAAATGATGGATAGAGAGGTCATCCATAGGAGAGACTGCAGACACTTTTTAAATAAAGTTGATTTAATCCTGGACACACAACTTCCCTTGACAACAGTCAACATTTTGTAACCAGTAGTAACTGAGAATATATGTTGAAAAAAATTTACCAATCAGGCAACATAATAAAAGTCAAACAGCCAAGGCAAATTATGGGAAAGTAATGTCCAGAAAAAAAAAATCTTTATGGGGAGTTCTAAAACTTTTGGCCTCTTGGACATGTGGAGGATGTAGAATTGTTTTCTAAACTATAGGATGTTCCAAACAGTAAAAATGTTTGTAAGTAGTAATAAGTAGTAATGCTGCTAAAAACATATATAATATAATATTATTCAGTTTGTATGTAAAATGTTTCAGGCCGATGCTTCATTGCCGATTTTGTAAAAGGTATTGATTGAATACCAAGCAGCTGAATAAGATTCGACAATAGCCAGTCTAATTAATTTGCTGATAGTTTTAATAGAAGCTGTCTACTCTTAAGACCATCTGTAGACACAAAGAGGGGACTCACACTTCCAATATCCTAACTTCTATGGATACAGCACTTCACAGCCGAACCACATTTATTAGATGTAACAACCTCTCGATGTTTAGAAATGTTCAGAGTGAGGGTAAAGCAATTTGCCAATCAAGCGGAAAGGAGAAACCTCTTTTGGTAGAAATCACGTGAATCCCTGCCCAACGAACGATTAAGTCTGCCACCTTCATCGGCACACATTGTGCGTGCGCCCTTGATAGATAAGATGATGTCATGATGTTGCTGTATTCTTATTGGGTGATTGATAGGATCTTGGACGAGTGATAGCCGCACAGTCTTCAGCTTTAGATCTGGACATCCTTGATTCGTTCCCCAACAACTTCCCCAACCCAGATTGTCAAGCCAACACATCTACTTGAACTTCAAATAGATCTGGAACAGAGCACACCGGAACCACTTCCATTGCTGCTACCATGAGACCTAAGAACTTCATGCATTTTCAAAACATTGAGTACTTGTGGGTTCGCAAGCTTCATTAGTCTCTCTCTCTGTTTGCCATGGAAAGGAAAACTCATCTAAAAAAGGTATCAATTATCTCTAGAAAGGTGATTGGATTGTGGTTCACCACCCAACTAAATTGCTTTGAAGTTGATAGAACCAAGGACATGCCATCCAACGTCGCCTGTATAGATGTCCCTCTGATCAATATATCCTCCAGGTATTTAGTTACCTGAACAGGACATTCCTGGATTGCAAATCTGAGGAAACATTGGTGTACCAAATGAATCGGTATGTGTAAACAAGCCCGTTTGATATCTATAGTGGCTAGAAACTCTCTCTGTGCCACGGAAGATAATAGCAATCGGAGGGATTCCCTACAGAAACACCTCCCATAACAAAAGGTTTCAGACAGCATAGATCCTGAATAGGTTTGAAAATGTGGAACACGCAACGATTGGCAAGTACCTTGCTTCAAAAAGGGAACAACTCCTAAATGCAGAAGTTCTTTAATTGTTTGATCCGAGAAAACAAAATGGGGCTCTGACATATTTTAAGTAAAAACGGACTAGAAATGGATTGAAATTCTATTCTGTAACATGAGATTTAATTGCCTTGCCCAAGCTTCTTTAAATTGGTCTAACCAAACTTGTGCAAACAAGGGTGTCCATCCATGTGGTAGAATGTTTGAGGCCAGCTCTAGACTTGTACTTATTTGTGTTGATGTACCAAAAACAACGATTTCCAGGTGACCCTCCTGGAGGTATTGAAATGTCTTCTCTAACGATATAGCGTGCTCGCCCCACGCCCCCCGACCACCTAGATCAATGCCTCAAGGTCTTCTAGAAAAAGCTTACAATCTCTGTAGCTAAGGGAAATTATAGTTCTTCTAGCATTCAGATCACCGGAATAAGCCTTTACCCAAATATTTCGTTTGGAAGCAATAAGAATAGCCATAGCTGAAAGCATTGTCCGGTGACTTGAATGCCAACCAAGGATCTTAGATCGTGGAAATTTGATACAATTTTGTCCAGAGAGGCATGGTTATAACATTTTCCAAATCCTCTTCCGCTCTGGATAACAGAACTAGGCTAAACTGCCATAGCCAAAACAGTTTGCTGATGTTTTAGCAAAGACTACTCCTCTATCAGAATATTCTTAGAGGACCCCAGGTTCTCCTGTTGTAATAACATTTGCAACTTCAACTCATTTTTTATTGAACTAAAGAATACCATAAATCCCAATGTTTGGGAACCTTAGTCATATGGTCAGGCTTTGACCATTAGTGTTATGAAACATCTTTAAATTCTTAATGGTCAGGAAAACAATGTAGGGTAATTTTTTGAAAGGACTCTGGTTCCCCTTCTGGAACTTGTTCAGACCATTTTGACTCTCTGGGAAATGCAATACTTCTCCAACTCATTTAGCATTCCTCATATAGTTCTTAGCAATGGAAAAGATATCTTTGTCACCTGGGTCTGAGGCTAAATCAGAATGACAGTTGTCGCCTGAGATTAAACGAGCAGTATCGTAAATTTTTCTTGGTGACTTATATTTAAATGGTACTTTGAATGTAGGTAAGTGTTGGAGTAAGAATTACAAATTTAGAAAAAAATGGTGTTTGTTGAGCAGCTGGATACTAATAGCTCATGTTTATGTCTGCTGAGTGTCGGAGCCCGACACTCTGGCCTGTTCCACGCTGAGGAGAGGGGGAAACAATGTATCAAAGTATCAGCTGTTCAGTGCTGGCAGCCGTCCAGCATAAGATAACAACATTGCAACATTGCCTGGCCAGAACTCATATCTAAAACAGAGAGAAAAGCTCTAGAAGTAATTTAGCTGATTTTGACAGTTTTCTCTTCATGTTGGCTCTGCTGCAGAATCTTTCAGTTTACCCTTTTCTCTCTCTTTTCTCAACACATTTTTCCATATGATCTTTCAGCTTTGTGTGTTTTGCGCAAAGCCCAACTCAGGATTTTCACTATCTGGAGTCTTGTTCCCGACTTGGGATGCCCTGATATGTGAAATCCCCAAGTTCACCTGTGAAAATGTACCTTTCCCTGTCCCACAGCGCATGCGCGGGCTCTCATCCAATCAGCTGTTTGCATGCAGATGGGGAGCCTGAGCAGTAACCTTCCTGGCCGCCCGGCCTGTCTAAATGACTATCTGCGTGAGCGTGCCAGAAAAATGGGGGGATCTGTGGTTATCCAGGGGTCGTTTCACACAGTGGGCATCCTGATTTAGAATGCCCAAGGGGCAAGGTCAATGGCCGGGTCTTATAGACTTCAGGGTCGGCAACTCGGGGTTTTGTTCCACTTTAATATCTTTAGATTTTCCTGCACAGTTATTCAAAGAAGAATTTCAGTCATTTTCAATCAGTTTAGTTTATTTTGTATAGATTTTACACATTTGAGTCACCTGGTCTCATAACAAAAGCAGCACCTCACACACACACAGCCGTTACCACTGATTACAGTGTCAGCCTCTGAGGTAAAGTGTTGCTAGGAGACCTGTGGGCTAAATGAAGCAGCTCACTAAATACAACCCAGCAGATCCCCCTATTCAGCAAATGGACTGAGCCATTGTCATTATACAATTTAAAATTAAGGCATATATTTTTTCCTATTTTCTATCGCCAGATTATTTATACACATGTTAGAAGCTATTGTGTGGCTATTTAATTATCTTTTTTAATGCAAATTTCGCGATACTACTCCTTTAAGAATGAAGCCTCCTATTTGAGTCTTGTTAATAGAATCACAGCATCTTCTGAATTCTCCGAAGAGGAGAAAACTCTGCGCCACTTCTTGCTCACCAAAATCCCTTGCAGAAAGCAGAGGTCAGAGTACTTAGTCCTGGGTCCTGAAAATGAATACCCACATTGGCTAGATTAGATAAAATCTGTGCAGTGGGGATGTGGAGATGAAGTCACCTTACTGAGCTTGGGCCATCATTGCACAATACAAAAAAATGTCCACCGCGACAACAGATAAAGTAAATTGACTGTTGTGCTTGTAGAGTTTTGTATTCTTAGCAACATACCTAGCATGTCATCATGTCTCCCACTGGTGCAAAAAGCTGTTTGCAATGCACACAAGTAATGGCCAATATAATCACCCATATTGGGGTAACTATTAGTGTATTGCTCGGAACTTGAATTTTTTGTGTAGGGCACTGAAGAGCTGAAAGAAGCACACAATGCTGCGCCAACTATAGCAAAAACATGACTGTCCACTGGATGCTTCATGTTTGCACTGTTGGAGGTAGAGATCAGCAAAGCTAAGAATAACATCCACCTTTGGAGGGCCACTTGTAGATTGTGGCACAAGGGAAGGGAAACTTGGTGTCCAATCGCTTGGGGGTGGTAAGCAACTTGTCTGCTTTGAACCATTTCTTGTTCAGATAGCAATCAAAGTTAGCCAGACTGAGAAACCATTTTCTGGTCTTCCAACACTTGTAGGGCTCCCCCAGCTCAGATATCTGATCTGACAGATCAGCAGCTCTGTCAGGAAACTTGGAAGCTTAGATGCCAAGCACACACAGGGTTCCCTCCCCAGTAGTCAGCTGTGACCAGCATCCGGGACATGCAGCAATAATGGATCTGGACCATATTGGTCATACAATGTTTACAAATCACCATCTTTATTGCTTGTGATAATCTTGTACATTCGCTTTTTGCCAGACCAAAGTAAGAGAGAGTAGTTTAGTAACCCTAGACCAGAATCTGCCACTACAAAACCACCATCATCATCTGTAGGCTGCATTTAACAGAGAACAGAGGCAAGTGTGTCAGGTATACTTTAAAATAAGTTTCTTTATTCAGTGGTATTCAATATTGAGGTTTTAAGTTGTGAATTATTGTATATTCATGTTACAGTAACCCATTATAAAACTGAATATAGCCATGCAACAGTAAGGAACTCATCACTGGAATTTGATTTAGAATTCTTTAGCCATTCTGCATGTACTAAAAAATAGATTTAGTTGGACAAACTCTGCAAGAACAAACTGTACAAAAGACACAAAAAAACAACAAAAACAAAAGCAACAAGGTAAAATTAAAAAGTCTGTATTTAATAATATACAATGCTGAGGTCAGAGGAAATGTACTCAGAAATGAGCACAGTGCTGAGTTATTGGTCTAGTATGAGGATATCAAGAACAGGTTTCTCTACCCGACATATTAACATGACAGTCCATACAGGATAGAAATGCATCAAGTTGAGAAATGTTCTACATCTGTACATCAAGGTTGGCAATACCACAAATATGACAAAAGATGAACAATGCACAATAGAAAAAAAACTTGGTAAAAGTATAATTTCTTTTTTTAGACTGTGAATAACTATTAATATTTCATATTAAATCAATAATCATTCTCTTTTTAAATTTCTGTGGAAAAGCAGTGAAAAGTTTCACTATAAATTATAACCTAAGAATATATTAACCAAACAATTTAACCATACAATCAGGTTTAGCTGTATAAACACAAAAGAAAACAGAATTACAGTACATTAACGACACATGACAGATACAGGAAAATTCATTAGAAAATATTGTAATAAATAATTCAGGAATTTTAGTGCAATCGATTTATGCATAAATAGAACTCACTGCCTAAATTAAGTTTATATAGTCAACATTTTTTTTAAATCAAGGCAGCCACAGACTGTTAACTGTAATTATGTGAAATGAAAGAGACAGAAAAAAAAGCTACAAATAAAAAGAATAATACAGACTGGAATATTACTGTAAACAACTTGAGTATGATCTTTTACAATAGAAATGTTTTAACAATCAGCAGACTTAAAAACAGAGGCACAGTTTAATATATTTTTTTAAATTTCATAATAAAAAAAAAAACAAAAAAAAACTTGGAAACATTCAAACACGTCAAAATAAATAACATAAAATTGACTTTTAGCTATGTTCAAGCACTGAGTAGTAAATACAACTGATTGTTTTACTCAAAGGCATTGAATAAATTATACAACAAAAGCTCTCGGTCAATCTAGACAAACTAGTTTAAGCGGTGTGTAATTTTACTGGTATATAAAATGGCCCTATGAAGTTAAAATAATTACTACAAATTGTACAGATGTGGATCGTGAAATAATGGAGGTGGTGGCTGTTAACAGACTGTCCCTGATTATAGGAATTGGGTTTTCTTTTTGAATTTCCCCATAACAAGTAGTTTTCTGCTTAGAAGACAGAGGTATTATTCACAACAAATGTTGTAAAGTTTGATATTACTAGATCCAACAGGGAAGAGGTGGGTGCTGTGTGCTGCAGGGCATGAGAGGAGGCAGTAACAGGTTAGGATAACAACTGGGTGCCCCCCATGGTCAGCTGGCAAATAGGTGGGGGTTACGTTATCAATCCTGGCAAGCATTTCTTCGCCCAGGTTCCTATTTGATATAATTAAAATGGCCCATTTTAAGGTAGCTCTTTTTTTGGTATATTAGGAGAACTACCGCATAAGGAACATTCATAATCCAATAAAGGAGTTTTTGCTGGATACATTAAAAAAAAAAAAAAAAAGTTGGCAAGACCAGGAGGTGCAGAGGTATTTTCCCCTGAGGAAGTACCCGATTAGGGGGTGAAATGCCTTGGGAACTGAGCAGCACTGATTGGGACAAGTTTGGAGGGATGCTTCCCACTAAACATTTAAATATTTTTACTGTAATGTACCGAAGACATTAAGGGAGGTGTTGTGAAAACAAATACAATTTGATTACATTTAAAATATGTATTTTACAAATTACCTGGTTGTTGTTGCTGGATAATTATTTAGTAAGAAATGTAGCTCAGATCAATGTGGGGCCTACAGAAAACTTGAGGTTTTTACAGTAGCAAATTTAGGCTAACAGACCTAGACTTAAGGGGACACTTTTTAGAAAGGGCATAGATCTGGGTCAGGGAGGCTCAAGCTTTTGAGGAACGTGGGCCACTTAAATGATTTGGAACCTGGTTGATGGTCACAATTGATCGTTTTTTTTTTAAATTTTGAATAGCATAATGGGAGACTTTTTACAACAATCAGGATACCCACTGGCCCCACAAACTCCACTCCTATGTCCTTACCCAGAGAAGTAGCTAGGCTTTCATACCACAGGGCAAAGACTTGAAATGGTGCCCCCCCCCCCACCAGTGATCAGGCCCCCCTATGGCACCCCCCTGACCAGCTGCACCGGGGGCACCTGCCCCCCCAGCTACACCCCTGCCTTACCCAACACCCCTGCATTCATATGTAACAATCCCCACATGCAAGCAATGCACATGCAGATTGGCTTGCCTCTCTGAATATACTTTATGGGTCCCTTAGTTATATTAGCCTCCCATCAGTCCCTCATCCTAACCATGCTTCGAATATTCAACCCATCTATGCTCCTACCAATGCTAAGCCTATAATGGTAGTATAATGGTATAGAAAAAATACAATTCTGTGAAATACTCACATGTAGAATTGGTATTATACGTATACAGTACGTCCTGCTTCAGATATAATACTTACACTTGGGGTATTCTGCACTGCAGACATGAGAAAACTCCTCCCGGCCCCTTAAATACCCAGGGACCTCCCACAAATCCCCAGCATTGAAAAGCAGTGAACAAGAAGCCGGGAGAATTCAACCACCAACAAAACTGGTAACTATAACAATGATAGCTATCACCATACAGGGGATCAAGAATAATGCAAAACCAGGGTGGGGTGGAGCAGGATGTACTGTATACGTATAATACCAATTCTACAGGTGAGTATTTCACAGAATTGTATTATTCTAAGTATACAGTACGTCCGGCTCCAGATATAATACTTACACTTGGGACATCCAGTAAGGCGGAAGGGAGGAACCTTCCCCTTGGCAGAATAGGCCTGAATCACGGCCTGATGAATCCATTTGCTAATAGTAGACTTGGCGGGAGCCAAACCTTTCCTAGGCCCGGAAGGCACAACAAAGAGAGCATCAGTCTTCCTGAAAGCCGCAGTGACTACCAGGTAATACTTCAAACACCTGACCACGTCCAAGGAATGCAAAACCCTTTCCTTATCGTTGCTAGGATTGGGACACAATGAAGGAAGAACTATGTCCTGATTCAGATGAAAAACAGACACCACCTTCGGCAGAAAGTCCGGTTTGAAGCGGAACACCACCTTGTCCTGGTGTCTCTCATAGTACGGAGGCTGAATAGACAGAGCCAGCTCAGACACATGCCTAACCGAAGAAATAGCCACCAAAAAGACAACCTTGAGAGTAAGAACAGCCAGAGCAGCATCATGAATAGGCTCAAGGGAGCACCCTGCAAGGCAGATAAAACCAAGTTTAAATCCCAAAAAGGGACCATAGGTTTACGAGGGGGACGTACATGAGTGACCCCCTGAAAGAAGGTCTTAACCAAATGATGCTGAGCAAAAGACTTCTGAAAGAAGACGGACAGGGCAGAAACCTGACCCTTCAGAGTACTGAGTTTTAGACCTAACTCCAAACCATGTTGTAAGAACTCCAGAACCCTAGGGATTGAAAACTCCCTACAGGGAAGAGACCTAGATTCACACCAGTCAATGTAGGTACGCCATACTCTATAATAGATGGCAGAAGAAGTCTTCTTCCTAGCCTGCACCATAGTACCTACTACAGAGGCAGACAAACCCTTCTCCGTCAAGATGGAGGTTTCAGCAGCCAAGACGTCAAAGCCAGAGTTTGTAAATTGGGATGGCGTAAGGAGCCCTGAGTGAGCATATCCGGCTCCCCCGGCAGGTCGTACTGGTCTACTGCCATTTGTACCACGTCTGCGAAACCACACTCTTCTTGGCCACCTGGGGGCCACTAGAATCATAGGTACCCCTTCCAGAGCAATCCCAGAAGGGGGAACGGTGGAAATACATACAGGAGCCGAAACGCCTTCCATGACATGGACAGGGCATCCGTGGCCAAGGCCAGAGGATCCTGAGATAGGGATACAAAAGCAGGGAGCTTGTGATTGTGACGGGATGCAAACAGGTCCACATCCGGTAGACCCCAACGGTGACACAGGGACTGGAATACCCTGTTGCAGAGGGACCACTCCCCCTGACGGGACGTCCCCCTGCTCAGAGCGTCTGCTAGCAGATTCTCCGCCCCCGGAATGTACACAGCCGAAATGCATTGGACATTGGCCTCCGCCCATGTCAGAATCTGAGACACCTCCTGGAGGGCACCCTTGCTCCGGGACCCTCCCTGATGGTTGATATAGGCAACCGCCGTCTTGTTGTCTGAGCGCACCTGTACCGCCAGACCCCTCAGGTGGTGGGTCAACCGCTCCAGCACCAACCTGACTGCCCGTAATTCCAGAATGTTGATGGGTAAATGAGCCTCCTGAGGGCCCCACCTCCCCTGGAAGCGCAGGGACTTCCAGAATCCCCCCCAACCTGGCAGACTGGCATCCGTTGTGACTGTCTCCCAGGAGGGGGCCAGAATGGACCTGCCCCTTGTCAAGTTCCTGTGGTCCAGCCACCACGCGAGGGACTGTATGATCGAGGGGGGGGAGCACACAGACCCCGTCCAAGGACGCAGGGTTCTTGTCCCACACTGACAGAAGGTGAAGCTGCAGAGGCCTCAAATGAAACTGGGCAAAGGGCACCGCCTCGAAGCTCGCCACCATCAGGCCCACCAGCTGCATTCCCTGCCTGATGGAGGGCTGGGGGCACGAGAGCAGGAACCTCGCCTTCGCAATCAGAGCTTCCACCTTCTGTTGAGGAAGGAATATCCTTGACTGAACCGTATCCAGAATCATTCCCAGGAACTGAGTCACCGAGGAGGGGGACAGAGAGGACTTGGGGTAATTGATCACCCAGCAGAAGGACTCCAGGGTAGACACTACCAGCTGAGTGTCCAACTCCGCCTGCCGCAGAGACCGAGAGGTGATGAGTATATCGTCCAGGTAGGGTAGCACGCGTATGCCCCTTAACCTTATTAGGGACATCACCCCTGCCAGCACCTTGGTGAACACCCTGGGAGCCGAAGTGAGGCCGAATGGCAAGGCCACAAATTGGCAATGCTGATCTTTCAGAGCAAATCTGAGAAACCTTTGGTGTCCTGGAAACACCGGGACGTGAAGGTAAGCATCTTTGATGTCTACGGACGTCATAAAGTCCCCTGGGTGAGAGCCGATGGCCGAGCGCCGAGTTTCCATGCGAAAGTGCCTGTTCTTGACAAATTTGTTGAGGATTTTTAAATCCAGAATGGGCCTGACTGACCCATCTTTCTTGGGTACTGTGAAAAGGTTGGAATAGAACCACATGCCCCTGTCTCCTAAGGGAACCTTGCAAATGACCCCTAGATCCCGGAGACCCTGTACGGCCAGCAACAAGACCTGAGCTGAAGCCGGGTCCTGTGGGATCCGGGACCCAATGAATCTGGTGGGGGGCAGCACAGCGAATTCTATCTTGTAGCCGGAGGACACTACCTCCTGAATCCATCGGTCTGAGACGTGGCGTCTCCAGACATGCTGGAAGTGCTGCAGACGTCCCCCCACCCTGACGGGCGAGGGCGCCCCTTCATGCCTCAGGGGTCTTGGGAGGGGCCTTGGGCTTGACTCCCCAGGAGCAACCAGGATGGCGTCCTCTGTTCCTGTGCCAGGAATCTGCGCGGGACCCAGCGAAGGACACCCCTTTTCCCCGTTTAGCCCCACGGTAGGGGGTTGAAAGGGTGCCCTGGCCCCGAAAGGGCCGAGTCTGCCATCTGCGCTGGGGTAACTTACCTCCTTTGGCGAAGAGGTCTAGGTGGTCCCCAAACAGGCGTAGCCTGTTAAATGGGAGCCCAGTAAGGGCTTTCTTAGCAGCATTGTCAGCAGCCCACTGGCGCAACCAAACCGCGCGGCGTATAGCTACCGCAAGGGCAGAAGATCTGGCACACATCCTAATAGCATCATCCGATGCAGACAGGATAAAGTTCACAAACGCATCACAGTGAGACCGTGCATTGATAATATCAGGTGGCAGCTCGTCTGGGCCATCAAGTGCATTCCTGACCATGGCCCTGAGCGCCACCGCCGTAATGGCTAAGGCACAAACAGGGCGCAGAGCCACCCCCCCCCCCAAATGCAAAGGCATGGCATGCCAGTTGGTCAATACGCCGGTCCTCAGAGTCCCGCAGCATAGTAGTGTCAGGGGAGTGCATAATAGAGGTGTTGGACAACCCTAGAATAGGAGCATTGACCCCAGGGGGCGATGACCAGCACTTAACCATGTCAGCAGGGAAGGGATACTTCTTGTCCAAACCCTTAGGGATCCCAGGGAGTCTACTGGGATGTTCCCATTCTTTAAGCACGAGGTTATTGAAATGGGTTTGCTCGGGAAATTCCAAACGAGCCTTAGCAGTATGAAAGAGCTCACCCCTTTGCCTGGGAGCGGCAACAGGGGGAGAAATTGACAAAACCTCAAATCTGAACCAGCAGCCTGTCAGTATCATCCGGGGTCCAGTGCTCGGACCCAGACTCGTCATGACCCCTTAACTTCTCGTCGGATGACCCAGAGTCAGAAAACAGCTCCCCTTCGTCCGAGGGGGTATGGCCATAAGAATGCAACAACTCATCAGATTCTGGAGGAAAAAGAGCAGAGTCAGGGTTAAATGCCGCTTCTTTGCGGTGGCCTTACGCGCTAGCGAACTAGCAAGCAATTTTTCAACACTGGCCAGTCTAGTAGCCATATCAGGATGAGAATCCCCGCTTGTATTGGAGGTTAGACTCAGGCTTGGGGGAGTAGGTGAAGTGAGGCGAGGTGCAGGCCCAGCCTCAGAAGAGGCGGGAAGAACCGATAGCGCCTGCTGTGCACAAGGAACACAGACCCGTGCATGGTCACCGCTGCTAGGTAAGACCCCGCAAGCTACACACAGCCGGGCTTGTCCTGAAGGAACCCCGGTCGCATTATCCTGGGATGCCTCCATATGGTGATTAATCAACACAATAGGCCAGTAGGGATTGACGCTGTAAGCTACCCTGGATGCCCCAATAACCCGCGGGGAAGTGGGAGTAATTTTTTAATAGGCCCAAATGGGAGCTACACCGGGCCGGGAGAAGCCACCGATACCACGGTCTGAAAGACATAAAGGGAACAAAGATGTCAGAGCCATGCGCAAGATAGAAGGAATAAAGAAATCGCCCGCGAGGGCACTTACAGACCGAGGGGGGAGGGTGATCTTCACCACGAGCGCCGACTAGCAGTAAAATGGCGCCAAGTGAACCTCGAAGGGCGGGCAAGAGCTGGCCGTGACGCGAAGCGCGCCAAGCCAGGGCCCCGCCCCCTGGAGAGCACGAAGCTCCAAAAACGTAGTCAATGTAGACAAATGACAGACAGCTCGACCACGAAGGGACTCGAACTCTCAATCGTCTGATCCGAAGTCAGACGCCTTATCCATTAGGCCATGCGGTCCTTAGCAGGGGAATGACACGTGAAAAAGGATAGATCGAGTGGATTACCTCAGAAGAGCCACTACAACACTAAAGGCGACCAATACAATATAAAGGCAAAAGCGTGGCTCTGACAACCATTCCCAGTCAAGTGAAAGACTAAGGCCATAAGCGTGTAATAGGGTACACTGAGGCCACCATACGCACCCCCCCCTTTCTTTCCCCCCGGGCTAAGGGGGGAACAAGGGAGGATGGCGACCCTTTGGACAGGGTCCACCGCTACACAGGGCGTGGGACAACGGTGTGGGACGGGCATCCCCTGAAGGCTCACCATCAGCCTCAACAGCCTACCCTTTGGTGGGGGACTGCGGTGGAGCGTGGCTCCAGAAGCACACGTGGTGCTGCCTACCTTCACCCGACCAGCGCAGCCAAAGCTGGGAGACACTTCACAAGGAGGGCGGGTGGGAGTAGTCCAACAGGGCCGCAGGCTGTAATAGCCCCGCTCACCTGCGAGAGAGTGATACCTCATGTCTTCGCAGTAAGCACTGCAGAGAAATCTGGGTATTTGTGGGAGGTCCCTGTGTATTTAAGGGGCCGGGAGGAGCCTGTTTTCTCATGTCTGCAGTGCACAGCGCCTCCTGGCGCAGAATACCCCAAGTGTAAGTATTATATCTGGAGCAGGACGTACTGTATACTTAGAATACTATACCAGATTATTGTACCAAAAATTTCACCCAGGGGTGTTGTACAATCAATGTCACCGCACTCCTCCAAGCCACTGTTCTCACTTCTATTTGCCATTATGCCCCTCCTATATCACTCTTGGTGCAATCGCCCATTCTTACTTTGCCCCCATTTACCTATCTTTAAAAGTCAGTTCTTTTTACCTTTCCCACTTACCCCACAGCAAGTCAAGGGCCACATCAGATGGCCCCCCGAGAACCAAATGTGGCCCCCAGGCCGAAGGTATACATATTAATTTTCCAAATTATCAGAAAACACCGATTCTGAGCAGGTTTGCTTTAAAATGATATGAACACCTAAACTGGCATAAAAGTGAAACATTAGGATCCAAGATTAATTCTGTGTTCATTCATCATGTTCACTCCCTTCTAGCTTAAGAGTATCTGTATGAAGTCTGAAAAAGTGAGTATTTTTTGTTTGATGGCTAGATAGGTCATGTAAATCAGAACATAGGATCATCTGCTCTTTACTATAAATAAAGCTTATACATAGCCGTAAAGGAGTCCTTAAGCGATCAAAACATAATATATACAAAGTTACATATAAGTGCATATGTGCAAAGTAATGTCTGTTTGGAGTATTTCTACAGAGCTCCTGGATGTATTAAAATATTCAGAGGTAAGATAACCATGTTCTGTCTGTCGACCCACAACATTGAAGTGATCTGTAAAGGTAGATTAATAGTCACCTAGAAAACAAGCCTGCAACCTACAACGAACGCTAATATTAAAACATAACAGATGCTTTACAAAACAAAGTCTTGGAAACTTAGGAGTGTGACCCTGCACAAGTTGGAAGTTTGGTCATTAGCTGAAAAAGTTAACATTGGCCTGGGAAATTAAAAATACAATTCTGTGATTACTCACCTTGTTTTTGATTATATCCAGTCCAGGTTGTCCCAGTGATGACATGTGGGTAAAAAAATATGACTTGAGTTTGCCTATGTGGCTGACTGCTCTGCAAAAAGCATCTATGGCAGAAGCAGGTTGACGGTGTGATGCCACAGTTACCAATTGCTAGCAATATAAATCAAATCTTCCATTTTAGTAAATCCCTGGATGGGAGAGGTTTGTTGGGTTATAGTAGGTAAGAGACTCTAGGCATTAAATAATTTTAGAAGAGGCTGAGTTTGCACAAGATAGTGCACATAAACCATAAACCAACAGGCTGTTTGAACATAGACAGCTGAAATTTTCAAACATCTAAAATCAAATATCCGCAATAGAAACAATCTGCTGTAGGAGCAAGGGATTTTGATTTTTAAATAGGAATGTTTTTCCCAACTTTTGCGTCATACATAGCCAATTGTAAGGGCATGTTTTAAAGCAAGCCCAGGATTCGATATCCCTGTATTTCCATCTTCCATTGGTGCAAGCTCTCACTCTACCGAACCATGTGAGCGCCGGCAACAAACCGTATTTACAGAGCAGGCGTACCCCCCCCCCCCCCCAATCTGACTCCGTGACGGAAGAGTAAATACAGGGATAGCAGGGCATCCTGAATTTGGGGGGGGGGGGGGGGGAGTAAATGAGGCATTTTGCCTTTACTTACTTTGTAAGAGTAATATGCTTTCCACCAAGCCTGAGGAGTACTAGTACTGGTAATGGTACCTAGACAATCCAGGCACATACAACCAAGTTCATGCCAAGCTGCAGGGTATTGGCTTAACCAGGAGTTAACAGAGTACCATCTCAAAAAATGGTCCAATAATAAGAATCAAGTAATCTTTCCTCTATCTGTCTAGATGATTTATATTGTACACCGCATTAATGAAATCTCAGCAAAGTTTGTTTCTTTGAATGAAGAATCAGGGGTAAAAGGTTTTGAACACAACTTTAATGGCCTGTCATGAGCTAGCATGTGCTGGAACAGCTTATTTTGATAGCAATTCTTTTGATGTGTGAAGACGCCTCATCCATCATGCAAATGCATATTTTAAGAACAATTAATGCTGCTGCCCTAAAGAGACACGTGTTTGAATAGAGCAGATCACCCTGTAAAAGGTGAAATTGTATGTTCCTAGATCCTGTCACCCCCTGGACTTTATCCCTACCCGTATCAGAAAAGCTTTGCAGAATTTTCTTCTGTTTTAGTATCTCCTTTTTACTATCTAAAATGGCTATATGGCTTTTTAATATTTGACCATTTCTCAACACAGCTTTTAAGATGCCAGCACCCTAGTCCACTGAGACAAGTATTCTGGGCACTACGGTAGGCCTTCCAAATTGCCCATTAGTTTGCACTGAAAACACCCACATCATATACTTTGGTCCAATGAGGAAAGTTAAAGTGGACCAATACCCAGGGGTGATCGGCCCGGGAATCTATAAGATTCCCGGGCCGATCACCTCCCTCACCGCGGGACATCCGAGATCGGGATGTTCCGCGGGGTGAAACCCCCCCAAAACCTCAAAAAAACCTTACCTTGTCGCCGCCGCCTCCCGCGCGCCCCTCTAGACGTGCGCCTGCCGTTTGTGAATGGCCGGCGCGGGCGCGCGCCCTGTAAGGGTGACGTGCGGGAGGCAGCGGCGGACGCGCTGTCTTGTCTGTTGCTGTCACCCGCTTGTCCGTCGGCGGGGATTGGACGGCGCGGTCATGTGGGAGCGTGGCAAGGTGAGTTTTTGGGGCTTTCTGGGGGGTTTCACACAGTGGGGCACCCCCAATCGGGGTGCCCCCCCCCGAAGTGGACCAAAACCCAGGATAGTCAAAATCCTGGGTGTTGGTCCACTTTAAGGGGCTGTGGGAGGGGCAGAGTGATATCACTGGAAGTTCAGTTTATTTTAAAAGTCTGCCAGGATGATTTAATAACAGTGCAGTGCCACACAATTATATTAAACATTAGGAAATGGCTACCATAATGCAGCAGCAGCAACAACAAATAACTTAGGTCTATTGACTGCGTGGGTGACAACCCCTGGAAAGAATTTACGTAAAAGGTGACTAGGAAAAACCTTTAACACAAAATGCTAAACGAATCTTGAGCACACTATGAACATGTCCTAACCAGCCAAAATACTTGCAATAGTTTAAAAGTTTACTTTCCAAAAAAAATTGTAAAAAAAGTTTAATAAATTATTTTCATAAAAGTTAAATATGTGTGTTTTATAGTTTAAAGTCACGTTAAGAAGGACTTAACTACTGGAATGGTGGATTTCTGCTCCTTCCTCTCCAGACAGTTTCAATCCCGTTAAATGCTGTATTAAATTGCAATATTTTACATGTTTAATTAGTATTTTACACTTTAATTATTATATGTATTCTACCAAAATTTATATTAGTATTTGTGGATACTGCAGAGTACTGTTTTTCTGCCTTAAGATAATACTGTATGCATCCACGACAAATCTCATTTACCTGTAGGTGATCTAGAGGGACTTCAAACTCTTAAGAAAATCCGTAGAAAAAAATCCATTGGCTAGAATATGAAACGTCCTACGACTGTCAACAGTTGAGGAGTGGAAGGTATGATATAAATATCTGTACTGTAGTAAGCAGTGTTAAAACCGTTTTCTACTGTTAAATATGGTTTAGAAACCCTGAAGTTTTACCCATTTAAGCAGAATGCTTTTTACATAGTTTCAGAAGAAAGTGTGCAACAAAATAATTCAGTCCACAGTGAAAACCCTGAATAATCTATTTAAAAGGCATGTATGTGGTTAGGAACTGTATCGTGTCAGCAGGGCATGTTAGGTCACATGCACTTTCTTGTACAATAGAAGCATGTAACCGTACACACGCATGAGTAGTCATAAATCCACAAAATAACCTACATAGACTCGCTAGTGTTTCTGGAGTTACCAATCCCTGAATTATCAACATTGTATAAATAGGGGTCTGCCAAGCGGAGCTTTTTCTTCGGTGGGTTCTTCAGTGTTCCAGACCGTTCTTTTACTTTATATTCTAAAGTGC
Source organism: Gastrophryne carolinensis (assembly GCA_027917425.1). Classification (NCBI taxonomy): domain Eukaryota; kingdom Metazoa; phylum Chordata; class Amphibia; order Anura; family Microhylidae; genus Gastrophryne; species Gastrophryne carolinensis. Next base: position 80,861,882 of record CM051234.1, read on the forward strand.
TGTGAGGTACTCCATAAATTCCTTGTGCTTTAGAAACACTCATTTTCCCACTCAGTACCATGGCTATAGCTTCTTCCATAATTTCATGATTATACTGTCTATATCTACCCCGTTTTTTCCTTGGCTGTTTGTCTTTACGGTCATCATCTGGGTTGTCCGAGGATGTGTCACCAGCGCCATTCTTAGTATTAAGACAGAGAGGAGATAGTTGCCTATGAAGAACATGGGAATCGGTGTTCATGCGTGTTAGATTTCCCGAACATTCAACTTTGCTTTGCTTGGGTAGGATATTTTTTAGTTTTTGAGGAGATGAACTTTCCATACCAGCCGAAGTTTTACTAACTTGGTACATTACATCAAGAAGACCAGAAGGATCTGGCTGTGGTTTGGGCAAAGAACTCACTCGTACCTGAGGAATTTTTAACTGTACATTGGGAACCGAAGATTCACATTGCAAACTTTCTTTTTTTTCCTTAAAATGAGCAACCATTCTCTGTAGAGTTAACTGATGGAGGTAACTGGAAGCTGCTGGGAGTTTCAGATCCGGGGCTTCAAGTAGACTGAACTTACTTTTTTCTGTATGCTCGGCCTGAGCTCTTGCCCACTGGGCAACTTTTTGAAAAACAGCACATGCGTCTGAGTAGTCTTTATACAGATAGCCATCATTACAATTTGGAGTTGTGTTTTTTAAACAGGCAGGTGTACCTGCTGATAAGGCTTTTAAGTGAAGAAGTAAAGTTTTATGAGGTATGCCATAAAGTATGGCTGCTTTGTTAACATCCAGTGTTCCCAATTGAACATCCTTTAATGCTTTTGTAAGCAAACCATCTGCAAATTCAGGACTTCGCTCCAAAAAGTCCTCTCCGTCTCTCTGTAGTCTCCTGGATGAATGGAATGAAACGATGGTCAACGGATGTATGAGACGTGTACACAGGTATGGAAGGGAATGTCCACTCCTTTATTAAAACTCCTTGCTTAGGTAACATCACCGCTTCTGACAAAGTTTTTATTTATTTTTTATTCAAAAAGGTGGAGGTTAGAAGTAAGAAAATGTATTTACACTTCTGGACACGGTGTCAACCGCACGATGGCCTCTAAAGAAACCCAGTCAATAATCCCCCCAAAAAAACATTTTTTCAAAAATGTGCTTATTTTGCATATATCTTTAGTGCATACTCCTCCTGCTGACAGTAGCTTGTGGAGCCAAACATATGTTTTTAACTTATTTTAACTAAGCAATTAGTAAGCCCTTAAGATTTAGATTTTTGTTAGTAGAAACGGGACGTTACCGCTAAACAAGTAATAAAAGAGTAAACCCCCTTTTATAAAGAAAGATCGGCTGCAGTAACAAAAACACACACAATACAAAGAAGCACTACCTGGATGCAAGACAGACACACAAACACACACACGTACACACATTTTTTTTCAAATTGAATAGCATCTAGGTGGCCCATACAAAACATAGAAAATGATCTAATACACATAAAGGAAACACAAAATGGAAATGATTCTGTTAAACCTGGCACCTACCTTCTTAGAACTGTATTTTCAGAATAAAAAACTAACATTTCTTACAATTAAATTAAAAAAAAACTATATAAAAAGAATCATTTGTTTCAAATAAAAAAGGATGCAACTTGCAAAAAATACAAAATCTTTCAGCATAAACAAGATTGAAACACAAAGAACAATATGAAGTATTAACTGCTACTATATATTTTAATTTTTGTGCCATAAACCACTGTTGGCCCTGTATACTGTTGACTAAGAACTACACTGGAATCTATAAAATGTAGGAACACAAAATGTGAATCATTTGATTCCTGTTGCAATTTTTTCCTAAATCATTGTGACAAAACACGTTATGAAATACATGGATTAAAAATGTTTTTTAATACAACACCAATACAAAAACGCACCTGAAGAAAATGCAAAAGATGATCGCAAGCCAATGCAAAGCAGTGATGCAGATGAATCAAACTTTGGTTACTTACCCGAGTTTGAGATTTCTGATTTTGGAGTTTTGTTCTATTCCAGTGCCATTTCTTTTTACAGAGAGATCCAAAGCTCCGTCTTCTAAAAGAAAACCAAATATAAATACTTTTATAGCTTGGTCCTTTAAAGAATAAAAACATAAAATACATCAGAAAACCAGATTTTTTTTTAGAATTCAGAGGCCTGAAATAAATGTCCCTTTATTTGCTGGTAGCCATATTCTCTTTATTAAGTAGCTGTGGCCCTGGTGCTGTGCCTATGTAATTTGGCAAACAGCTCTGATTATTTACAATCAGGAGCGAGAGCGGCCACATCTCCTAAAACCTGGGCTGTGCACCCGCCCCAGCCATTCAAATAAACTGGGGTGGGAGCACGGACGCCACTCTTGGTCCATATAAAATCATATCAAGTGTTGTTTGCCGAGAGACATAATCATGATAAACAGTTCTGATTGGACGAAAGCATACAAATATGCTGCTGGACCAGGAAGAGGCAAGATAAACTGGGCAATCTGGGGAGTTTCAAAAAAAAACAGCGTAGTCAAAATCCAGGGTTTTGTTTCAATTTAAAGCAGAAGTCCAGTCAGTGTAATGAATGTATGGTGTAAATTAAAGAGAGGAGTCCAGTGTTATGCCGAGACAATGTGCTTACCTTGTCTTCTGCAATTTACAGTAAGATGAGGTCCATAACTACTGGAGAAAGCAGCCTAGAGGGTAGGCAGTTTGTACTGTGCCTAACTCTACAGTAATGCATAGCAGAGAACAAAAAATGAAAGGAAAAGCCAGAGTTACACCTACCAGTAATGTAGTTTCCATGACTCCTCCCGCCTCCCCATATTCCTCAGTACTTACCAATAACTGGTCAACAGGTCTTTTTTGGGCAGGAGTTTTGTTGCCCCGTAATGGAGGAGTCATGGAAACTACATTACTGGTAGGTGTAACTCCGGCTTCCATTTCCTTCTCCACAAGGGGCCTGGAGACTTCCCGATGAATTCTCTAGGGGGGATCACAGCTGACTGCACATTTCTACTGAAGGCTAGTTCATTAGTCAATATAGTATCCAGTCTATAATGTCTTGCAAACGTTGACGAATTTAACCACGCTGTCGCCTTGCAAATTTGATTAATAAAGGCTGCTTAATAAATTCTGCCCAAGTCAAAAATACCGTTCTGGTTAAATGGACTTTGATACCTTCTGGGATCTGCAATCCTTTCACTGAGAAGGCTGCACTAATCATCTGCTTGATCCACCTCACTATTGTATGCTTTATAGCTTTATTGCCCTTCCTTAATCCCTGGAACTGACAAAACAGGTTATTCTCTTTCCTAAAGGGAGAAAGTAGAAAATCAACCCGTCCTCCAGACAGGCTTTTAGACTTGAAGGCCCCATGGAAAATGCCTGTAATGTCTGTAATTCCCCAGCTCTTCTAGCTGTAGGAATGGCCACTAAGAAAGCTACCTTCCAGGAAAGAAATTTCATGGAGGCCGCTTCTATTGGTTCAAAGGGTTCACCTGTAAGGTAATCTAAGACCACATTAAGGTCTCAAGGAGCAACCTTTAAATCTCGAGAGACGGAGAGCCTAGCAACTGCCTTCAAATCCCTCGACTAAATGGTTTGAAGACAAAAGGGTATCAAAATATGCAGCCACCTGTACTTTTAGAGTAATACAGGTCAAATAATAACTTTGCTTTCCTTTCTCTAGAAAATCCAAAATTGTCAAAACATCTGGGAGTTCTAAAGTTTGGATCAGTGTTAGAGAAGGCCAAGGCTTCAATCTTTTTGTCCAAATAACCCGAAGCCCTAGACAACCGACACGGAGACATCAATATTAGGTATTTTGGGAAAAAAGCGTTATGTTCTCCACTGAAGTGGACCGGAAATCCTGTTTTTTTTTAGTCACCAGCTTTGAATATATTTCATCCTGATAGCACCTTTCGGGTCTCATATCAGGAATCTTTTCTGTAACCCTAACCAAATAATCAGTCTTATTCAGGATTACTTTCAGACTGATCCTCAGTGTGGATGCACAGCCTCCTGCTCCTGGGCAGTAATTGACTGCTGAGGAACAGGAGGAGGAGTAAGGGAAGAAGAACTAGAAGGGAGCACAGTATTAACAAGCGGGAGACTCTGCCTTATTGCTGCAAATGTATTTCTTAAAACTGTGCTAACAGCTTCCTAACTGTACCTACATTTTCATCCCATACACCCTTATTAGTGCAGGAAAACACAAGGGTTTTTTGAGTCAGATAGAACTTTCTGACAAACGCCACAGACTTTTGTGTTACATTTTTCTTTGCTTTTCTTGGAGGATCTGACCTGCAGCAAAGACACAGAAAGAAACAAAACCCAAAAACCCAAGTATAAATCAAGCACAACCTGTGACTCGCAGTGGTCCTAAAGACCAGTTCACTCTGCTGAATCAGCTGACACCCCCCCCCCCCCCCAATTAGATGCACCATCTATCCTGGCAGCCACAAGATAAACCAACCCCGGTCACCATTTTATGTTGCATGAGGGTTCTCCAGCATGCCTTATCTCAAAAGACTTCTGTATCCTTCCCTGAGCCAGCAAGCACCAATTTTTTTTCCCCCAATCAGGCGGCGGGGGATGCGGGGCACACTTCCCTATAAAAAAAAGGCGTCGGGAGCAGACAGGAAGGTAAACCTTCTCTCTTTCTGCTCCATTATCTCATGAACGCTGGCTGGGCTGCAGACTCTCTGCCTCGAATCTACCGGCATAGGCCACCTACTTGTTGGTCCCCTGAAGAAACTTTCATCCTGTCTGCAGAACAGAAAAGCACTGAGGAATATAGAAAGATGGGGTCTTTTTAACTTAGATTGTGCTTTTTGTTCTGCAGAATGGGAGTGGCCCGTCATGGAGGTAAAAATGGAAGAATCATTTTAGGGATATTCAGGAGTTCACTAGGGGTGACTGAAGCGTAGCCCTCATGAGTGTAGGACAAAAATGTGTTTATATAATTCCCTAGATGGGCCATTTGCGCCTTTAGATAAAATTATCATGTCCCGCATTTTTATGAGCCATTTCCTTCTACAATTGCCTCATAGCTAAGATCCTCCAGGTCTGTTATTAATTTAGCTGCCCTATACTCCCCAACCATGTACGTGTGCACTTACTTCTTTATGAAAGGAGAGCAGATTTATTTCAAACCCACAAAAGAATGTGCCTTACCTGGACCTTGGTATCTAGTACTGTTCCACCAGTGATTTCACCACTGGATCCAGCTATCTTGGACAGGCTGCACAGCCTCACTTAAATTGGGGATTGGAGTGGGGGACTGGCTGCCAGCCACATTGGCATTTTTCTAGCCCCTGTCCTATCTCAGCACTGGGGGAGGCAGGGGAGGGGGCCTGGGAGGCAGGGTCCTTTTTGGGGGCCTGGGAGATTCACATGCAAACTAAACAGTCAGATTTGTTGCTTTCAGGAGTCACAGTTCCAAACAACAATTATTCCCTCTACTGTATCAGCCATATGGATGCTATATTTTTACATCAAGCTTGTGACCACCTCTAAGGGATAAATGTAGCTATTTCCTTCTCTTCTGCCATGCCAGCTCTATAAATTCTTTATTTCGGTTATCTCTTTCTATTTTTACTCATGCATTCGCTGTCATTAATTCTATGCTTTTGTTTTGTCTTGGTTTCCCTTTAATCCATTCATTTTGTATTTCTCTGCATTTCCTCCATTTCTTCTACACTTTGTCAATCATTCTATTATTGATTAATTTCTATTCTTTGCCAGTATTTACCATATAGGCACCTTTACTACCATCCATGTACAGAGTGTTGTACCACACGGTTGCGCAGGACCACATAAACCTGGAGCTGGCCCTGTTGTTAGGAACACCTACATTATATAGCCTCATGTTAGATCAGAGGTCAATGCACATCTTATTATATTACTCTGCCACAGCAAATTCCTTGTATGTACTCTATGTTGTGGATGTACCTGAAATAAACGGATGTGGATGTGTCAAAATAAACCTGAGTCTCAATATACTGCAACAGCAAAGGCTAGACATTTATCCATTTTGACGATTTACTACTGGAGCATGTGTAGTGTTTATGTTTTTAAAATTTATGTTACGAATACATATTCTATCTTACCATCCTGAAAACACTGCTCTTCAATCCGTGTTATGGTGAGGTCTAAGGGACTGTCCTGTTCTTCCTGAATTAAGCTTTCTGAATGGTTCATCTGGATACCGTTACAGCTAAGTGGAGAATCCACCATTGCTCCATTATCTTGATGCATTTTTCGACTTTTAGAAACATATTCAATTGCAAATTGGCGGATCATTTTCTTCATTAATTCCTGAGCGACAAGTGGAATGTTGGGTTCACAGTTCTGAGGAAGATCTAGGAAGGAAACACAGCAAAGCATAAAATAAAGCCATTTACAAACTAGCATTTGCCTAAAAATATGAACAAAAAAGTAGTAATTCAGTATTCAGATGATGAATTAAGATAATAAAGTTATTAAAGCAAACAGCCATATATTAAAATTGGTTATATATCAATGGGCTTCACTCAACCTCATATACTACACAATCGCATTTCTATAGAGACATATAGAAGAGGGTAAAAAAAACTAAAAAAAGTGAATGCACGTCTTTAAATTTGCATATAGGTTGTCGACACCTGGAGTCACCTTCCAGAGGGACTTGTGCTCTCGCCACAAATAAATACTCCTCTGCGGCCCCAAAGCAGAGACCATACACAATCAAAATGGGATGCGGGTGAAGCAACTGGAGTGGCAGTCCATCCAACAGCTCAGCATATAATGCATTTGATCCAGGTACCTAGAGATAATCTGCAGTGTGCGGATCAGTATACAGTATAAGGGTCCCGGACAGCATGCATCACCAACCGTCCCAGACCCTTCTCATTAAGGCAGTACATCCACAGTCTTAGCCACCAAATTAGATTATTTCCGGAAGGAAATTAGAGAGCTGCCTTCAAAATCTGATATGGAGTGGTTCTTCCAGCGTATGTACCCTAAAAGTTAGGGGCGACTGTGAATGGAAATCTAAGAGTTTTTAGTTTCATCTGTTTTTATTGATGTTCAAAAGAAGAAACATACAGAATGTTGTACATAGAACAGCGTTACATCAATCAAGATAGCTCAGAATGACAACACCAACTTTGCAAAGTGCCATAGCAGTTCCCCGGAACCTGTATTTCTGCTTTCATAACTTTGGGGGTATCCGGGTGGTGCGCCACGACGCGGGTGTCTACACCTCCATAACATGTTGAACGAAAGTCTCCCTGGCCCAACTCTGTGGCCCACCAGGCATGGCGGGGCTCCAAGGCATCCCGGCCCGCGAACAGCGTACTCCTTACAGAGTTTTTAGCAAAGAGGAGTCTGCCGGTGGTGCTTTGGGACCTGGTTGCATGTCCCTTCTCCCCCTACCATTTTATTTTCTCTGGGGGACAGGATGGACACTGCGGGTTAGAGAAGTCTTGATTTTTGTTGGTAAGTAGTTGTTGAAATGTTATTATACGGTTTTTCCTTTTCAATGGTTTAAGGTTATCCCCCCTCCTCCAGGGCAATAGGTAAGGCCTGAAATGCTGATCTAATTATCTACTTAGTCGTCTACATTGATGACTTGTTTTAGAGCTGCTGGTGCAGGAGGATCACCCACCTACTGTTGTTCGCTTCGTTCCCCAACTTTGGAGCCTTTCTCCATCCAAGAGGCATTGGGAAACAACTCCCATCTATTTCCCACTCCTAATAAGAGAGGAATTTACTCCTGTGTTGCATAGGAATATATCACTTGGTCTATTACAGCTAATGAAGAGAGTTTACTGCGTAGGTCAGACTGAAAGTACATAGTGAACTTTCTGACTCATACTTATTTCTCGCCAGAAGGACGTCAAATGCTTGGAACTTAAACACATATATTCCTTGACTACACTAGAAACTATTTTAGCCACCCTGGTAATGTAGAATGACCATGGTGGATGAATCCACCTTCTGTCCCATTTACCCCCAATCCACCCCCTATATCCCCTCTTTTTCCTAGCCTTCTTCCCTTTTTTCTTTTACCTAGGATGTGACACTATAAAACTGTGGTTAGAATATTATTTGAAGCTATATATGTTTGATGGGGTTAAAGACAACGGCCTCATTATCTGTTTCAGAGTGTGGCGCTTGCCCATTAAGCTGTATTTTGATTTTCCGCTGCGTAGGTTTTATTTTCTTTTGATTTGTTTATTGCTTAGCAAAAAACCTCAGTTACACACACACACACACACAATACATTCGGGTATACTCTCATTAGTACAAAATTGGCAGGCAAATATCGTGGGGGATATCAGCAACAACAATTTAGTCTAAAATAGTTGTTGGTCTGCTTTAAAGTGGACCAAAACCCAGGATTTTGACTATCCTGGGTTTTGGTCCGTGCCCCTCTGTTTGAAACCCCCCAGATCGCTGAAACCAACTCCCCTCTTCCCGGTCCTATGGCGCATGAGAGTCCGCTCGTCCAATCAGTGAGCTCAGATCCGCTGACATTATGTAGTCTAAGTTTCGTATAAGGGATGCAGCTCCAAGTGTCCTGATGGTCGCATCCCCCGCTACCCTCTAACAGAGAGCGTATCGCACCAGGGATTTACAAGTGCCTGGCGCAGGCACGTTCCCTGCTACAGGTATAGCGAGGATGCGGTCTTGCATGCGCCATTGGACCGGGAAGGAAGGTAAGTGTATGGGCGACCTGGGAGGTTTCACACAGCACAGCATCCCGAATTTGGATGCCCCGGGGGGGGAGGGGGAATAGATCGCAGTGGGTTTTGGTCCACTTTTGGAAATCTAAAATTGGGTCCTCCGCTCCATCTTCCCCGCCCAAGCGGGAAGACTACCGGAGCCCCGAGGGCAGGCTAGCAGCTGGGCCTGGAATCTATTCGATTCCAGGGCCCGGGCGCAAAGGTTTTTGACATGCTTTAACACAAAACTGTAAGATGTACCATTTACTATTGCATTTATATGTTATGTTAATTCTAAAACATTTTAGTTCTAACAAAACATTGTGTTTTGCTGAGCAGAATTTACAAGCAGGAAGATCATCTTTCAGAAATAAAACTATCATCAGTTTAAAAAGCAGACTAACCAGTTTGGCTCTCCCACAAAACCATTCTCTTTAAAATGTTTTCTGTGCAGATAGCTATACCAAAATGTCAGCATTTTGCACCTTACTGTCACCACTGAAAAATAGAAACATAAATATGATGCTTTGACTCTATGTCTAATCAGCCAACCAGTGTACAACAGTCTAGTTGGGGCCACAGATGGAGGAGGGATCCGTTTCCTGGAACTGGTTTCTGAGCGCTAGAGATTACAGCATTTTTTTTCTGTCTGCAAAGGGAATTTAATTGAATGGAATGTTAACACCCACGCTTAAAGGAGAACCATAGCAAAAATACCATTGTGTGAATACTCACCTTGTAGAATGGATATTATAAGTATGCATCACGCCCTGCTCCAGTAATAATCATTACGTCTGGGATATAGTCCACAAGAGGGCGCTTTACTGCAGAGATGGCAAAAAAGAGGTCCCTCCCGGTCCATATATACCCGGGCCTCCCACTCATTCCCCAGTATAATTAAGCAGTAAGGGAACCAGGAGAAGCCAATAACAAGATTAACAATATTTAACAAGGAAAACTTCACCATATAGAGGATCCAAGAATAAAAACTCAGGGTGGGATGGAGCAGGGCGTGATGCATACTTATAATATCCATTCTACAAGGTGAGTATTCACAGAATGGTATTATTCCAAGTATGCATCACGCCCTGCTCCAGTAATAATTACGTCTGGGACATCCAGTAGCAACAACGGGTGGAGATCCCAAAAAGAGCAACAAAGCACAGTTCAAACCACTGCAGCCTGCAGAACTTTGCGGACAAAAACAGCATCCGCTGAGGCCCGAACATCAACCTTGTAAAACTTGGAAAAGGTATGAACAGAAGACCAGGTAGCAGCCTTACAAACTTGTTCAACAGAAGCCTGGTGTTGAAAAGCCCAAGAGGCCCCAACAGCACGGGTAGAATGAGCAGTAATTCGGAAAGGGGGATCCCTCCCTTTAGCAGAATAGGCCCTAACAATGGCCTGACGAATCCATTTACTAATGGTAGACTCAACCGGCACCAAACCCTTCTTTGCACCAGAGGATACCACAAACAAGGCGTTCGTCTTCCTGAAAGGTGCTGTAGCCACCAGGTAGTATTTCAAGTTTCTGACAATGTCCAGAGAATGCAAGGCCCTCTCCTTGTCATTACCAGGATTAGGGCATAAGGAAGGAAGCACAATGTCCTGATTGAGGTGAAAGGCAGAGACAACCTTAGGCAAGAAGTCTGGTTTACAGCGGAAAACCACCTTGTCCTGGTGTCTCTCAAAGTAGGGGGCCTGAATGGACAGAGCCACCAACTCAGAAACACGCCACAAAAAAGGCAACTTTCCAAGTGAGAATAGACAGTGGAGCCTCATGCACAGGCTCAAATGGAGGACCCTGAAGGGCAGACAATACCAAATTCAAATCCCAAACCGGTAACAAGGGTTTGCAGGGAAGGGCGCACATGAGTGACCCCCTGGAAGAAAGTCTTGACCAAAGGATGAAGAGCGAAAGACCTCTGAAAGAAAACCGCCCAGGCGGAAACATGCCCCTTCAGAGTACTGAGCTGAAAACCCATATTCAGACCATGTTGAAAGAATGCCAGAATCTGAGGGATGGAGAACACCCGACAAGGGAAGGCCCTAGCCTCACACTAGTCAATGTAGGTCCGCCAGGTCGTGTAGTAGATGGTAGAAGAGGATTTCTTCCTAGCTCTGACCAGAGTCTAAACAACCACATCAGACAGACCCTTTTCCTTTAGGATGGAGGTTTCAGCAGCCATGCCGTCAAAGCCAGCGTTTGTAAATTGGGGTAACAGAGCCGTCCTTGAGTGAGCAGATCCAGAACCAGGGGCAGAGGGTACTGATTGACCGCCATCTGCACGACGTCTGCGAACCACACCTGTCTTGGCCACCTGGGCGCCACCAGAACAGCTGGCACTCCTTCTTGAATCAGCTTGCGTAGGACCCTGCCAAGAAGGGGAAACGGAGGGAAGAGGTACAGGAGACCGAACCCCTGCCAAGACAGAGACATGGCATCCACCGCCAGAGCCAGAGGATCCTGGGACAGTGAGACAAGCTGGAAGCTTGTGATTGTGACGAGAGGCAAACAGATCCACATCCGGCCTCCCCCACCTGTGACAGAGGGATAGAAAGACCCTACTGTTGAGGGACCATTCTCCCCGGCGAGAGGCCCCCCTGCTCAGGGAATCCGCTTCCAGGTTTTCCGCTCCTGGAATGTAAACCGCCGAGATGCACGGGACATTGTCCTTGGCCCAAGAGAGAATCAACGAAACCCCCCCGGAGGTCACTCTTGCTCCGAGTTCCTCCCTGATGATTGATGTAAGCGACCACAGTCCTGTTGTCGGAGCGAACCTGAACCGCCAGGCCCTGGGGGCAAGACATCAGCTGCACCAGCACCAACCGAACCGCCCTCAGCTCCAGAACATTGATGGGGCGTGTGCCTCCTGAGGGACCCACAGCCCCTGGAATTGGTGGGATCTCCAGTAGCCCCCCAACTTGACAGACTGACATCCGTAGTGACCGTCTCCCAGCACGGTGTCAGGAAAGATCTGCCCCCCAAAAGATTCTTCGAGTCCAGCCACCAAAGGAGGGACCGCCGGACCAGAGGGGACAGAGCAAAAGCCTGATCCAGAGACAGAGGACACTTGTCCCAGGCTGAAAGAAGATGGAGCTGAAGAGGCATCATGTGAAATTGAGCATAGGGAACTACCTCGAAGCAGGCCAGCATCTGTCCCACCAGTTGCATCCCTTGCTGGATGGATGGATGAGGGTTGGACAGCAATACATGAATCAGCGCTTGAAGAGAGGCCACCTTCTGCTAAGGGAGGAAAATCCTGGCCTGAATGGTATCCAGAGTCATACCCAGGAAAGCGGTCAGCCGTGACGGAGAGAGTGAGGACTTGGGGTAATTGACCACCCACCCGAACCGTCCGGGTGTCCAGCTCCGCCTGTTGGCGTGAAGGAGACGTAATGAGAAGGTCGTCCAGATAAGGAAGATAAGGATAACGAATGCCCCGGGCTCTGAGAAGGGCCATCACGCCTGCCAACACCTTGGTGAACACCCTGGGGGCAGAGGTGAGCCCGAAGGGGAGCGCCACAAATTGGTAGTGTTGTTCCCCTACCGCAAACCTGAGGAACCGCTGGTGCCCTGGGAAGACCAGCACATGAAGGTAAGCAATCTTGATGTCTATTGAAGTCATAAAGTCCCCCGGACGCAGGGAGCTGATAGCGGAGCGCAGCGTCTCCATGCGAAAATGCTTGGTTCTCATGAATTTGTTGAGAAGCTTTAGGTCCAGAATGGGTCTGATGGAACCATCCTTTTTGGGCACTGTAAAGAGATTGGAATAGTAACACTGACCTCTCTCTCCCGGGGGGACCTGACAAACGACCCCCATGGCCCGAAGGTTTTGAACCGCCAACAACAGGCCCTGAGCTGCCCGAGGGTCCGTAGGAAGCCGTGACCTGAGGAATCTTGGAGGAGGCCAGTCCGCAAACTCCAGCTTGTATCCGGAGGGGACAACCTCCAGAACCCAATTGTCTGGGACTTGTTGAACCCAGACCTGAGTGAAGAGCCGCAGCCATCCCCCCACCCGCAAGGGTGAGGGCGCCCCCTCATTGCTGAGCGGGCTTGGCAGTGGATTTGGGTTTGGCACCCCAGGAGGATCCGGGTCGGGCACGGCCTCTGTCCTTGCCCCAGAAATCTCCCCTTTGTCCCGCAAAGGATACCCCCCCTGCCTGTCCTAGGCCCACAAAAGGAGGGAGTGAAGGAGCCCGAGCCCCGAAAGGGTCTCGTCTGCTTCTTGCGTTGGGGTAACTTACCCCCCTTAGCAAAAAGGTCCAAACGATCACCAAACAGGCGCAATCCTTTAAAGGGAAGCCCTGTGAGAGCCTTCTTGGCAGCATTGTCAGCTGCCCACTGGCGCAACCAGACCGAGCGGCGGATAGAGACCACCAAGGACGAGTTCCTGCTACACATCCGAATGGTGTCATCTAAGGCAGAGAGAACCTAGGCGATGAACATCTCACATTGTGACAAGGCTCTGAATTCAGCACTAGAAGGATCCTCATGGGAGCCGTCCAGAAGGCCCCTGATCAAGGTCCTAATAGCCACGGCCGTAATAGCGGAAGCACACACCGGGCGCAAGGCCGAACCCACACAGGCAAAATCGTGGGAAGCCAGTTGATCAATACGCCGGTTCTCACTATCCTTCAAAGTAGTGGAATCCGGGGAATGCCCAACAGACGTATTAGACAACCCCAAAACAGGGGCGTCCACCTCGGGAGGAGTTGACCAACATTTGACCACATCCGAGGGAAAGGGATACCTCCTATCCCACCCCTTAGGGATACCGGGAAGCTGGCTAGGCCGCTCCCATTCCTTGAGAACGAGATTATTAAAATGTGTCTGTTCTGGGAATTCCAAACGTGGTTTTGAGGTACCAAACAATTCCCCGTGCTGCTTAGGTGCCGCTGCAGGAGGGGAAATGGCAAGCACCTCAAAAATTTGAGTCAAAAGTCTATGGGTGTCGTCAGCATCCCAATGCTCTGAGCCGGCATCAGCGCCAAAGCAATGCTGATCGTCCGAGAGATCTGAATCTGAAAATAATTCCCCTTCCTCGAGAGGGGTATAGTCAGACAAATCAAGGAAATCATCTTGTTCAAAGGTAAAGGCCGGCGCAGCGGGTGCCACATGCCGTCTTTTAGCTGGAGCCTTATGGGCTGCAGAGCTAGCAATCAATCTCTCAATGTTGGCCAGTCTGGCGGAAACATCAGATTGAGACACCCCGCTAGGGTTAATGTCACTAGGGGTCGTAACCAGGCGCGGGGGTGTGGGGGATGAGGCCGAGGGTACTGATCCGGCCGCACGGGATCCAGATTGCAGCGCAATTGCTTGCTGGGCACAGGGTACACAAACCCGCACATCATCGCTCACAAGGGATGCCCCGCACACCACACATAGCCGGGCTTGCCCCGAAGGGACCCCCAGCACAGTATCCTGGAAAGCCTCCATATGGTGAATTAGTAGTCGCAATGACCAGTGGGAATTACGCTGTGCAGCTACCCGGGATGCCCCTTAGTGGGAGGATTTACACTTAAGCCCCCAATATAGGAATTTTAACCTAGGGCCCAGGACCGGGAGAAACCTCTCAGTAGGTTGTCCCAGCCTGAAAGACACAAGCACAAACAAATTCCCCATCAGAATGCAAGAATATCCATAAAAATGTAATTGAACATTATAAAGCTATGGAATAAGAAAAGCCCGCTGGGGGCACTCACAGCACCGCAGGCACACACGATCCATGCAGGGAAGATGGCGCTGATCATCTCCAGAGGGGGCGGGCCAGATGCAGAGCGTGCCAGGCGCTAGGCCCCCCCAGAAATGCGGGGACTGAACAGGGAGGCCAGGCAGACAAACACCAGGCCCCTAGCAACTGATGACGTCACCGGCCCGCCGCCGCCGCAGAGTGCGACTCATTCAAATAAATGACATGCTGGATGAATGGAGGGGGAAGGAGCGCTTCACAGGAGCCAGCGCTGTGAAGCGATCACACAAATAACACACACAGTGAATCACACAGTGGCAAAACACTAACAAGGACACCGCCCCCCCCCCCCCCCCCCGACTAACCAGACAAGGGAGAAGGGGGATAAAAACATTTAAAAGGAACTCATTGGGAGACCACCCCCAGATTGCTGCTTTTTGGCACTGCCACTGCTATGTGCGCCCAGCTAACCAAATAGCTTAGGCAAAAAAACCATAAAAAGGACTGTGGTTAAATGCTGGGCTGGCCAATAAAGTACAGGCGAATTAGCCAAAAGAACTCACTATTTAATGACACAATTATGGCACATAACAAAACATGTACAAAGGACATGGACTCTAGCACAATTAAAACCGCAATTGCACATTAAAAACACAATTATACAAGGAAAAGGGGGCCCCCGCCAGATAACCTGGACTACACTCTCACACTCACACTCACACGTGCACCGCCCATACGCACTAGCTGGCCAGCTTTGTTAAAGGGGACCTAAAGCCACCACTGCAGGCAGGGATCAGCAAGGCAGACGTCTTTAATCGCCTATGCAGTTCACCTCAATAGTCACGGAGGCAAGATTGAATGATGCAGATGCATGTGCTTGAGCAGAACCCTGACGAAACTCCCGAGGAGTGAAACAGCTGTCGGTCTGGGCCCCTGATCGCTCCCCTCACGCTGCGCACATGTCCACACACCATGGCCGCAAGTTGAAGCAGTCTAGTGAAGCAGCACGCAGCCTGCCATTAGGAGGATGTTTCCCTGAATATGGAAGTGGTGAGAGTGCCTTTGCGGTACCTACATATATCATGCTAACGGGCCGATGCGCTCTGAATGATTTACAATAGCTTCTGTGAGCTGTGTTTGAGTTTATCTGGGGTGTAGCACCCCCACCTATTTGGCCAACAGAACTGAACTGGCCTGAAGTGGAGCGTTTCTGCTCAAGCACATGTACGAAACAATGTGGCAGCCACTGTTGGGTGGGTTCTTATCTCCGGCATGTGTGTCTCTCTATTCCAGACTGTCGTGTCTAGTGGAGCTGATGCCAGGGCGGATTCCAAGTGGACCCACCTCTTCGTTCCCTTGCAAGTATGCCATTCGCATATTCTCTGTAGGTGAGAAGCCAACCAATATGATTTGATGTCTGGCATCGCCATGCCCCCTGGTGTTTGGGTTTACACAATAGCTGCCGTTTGAGTCTTGCCCTCCTTTTTTGCCATATAAACCCAATCAGGATTTTGTCTAGGTCCCTGAAGAAGAAAGTAGGGATGCTAATCGGGAGTGCCTGAAATAGGAACAGCAGCTTTGGCAGAATCGACATTTTAATTATATTTACCCTCCCATCCATGAGAAGGTAGGAGTATCCCATCTATCCAAATCTGCTTTTATTCTCTGGGACAAGGGCAGGAAATTCAAAGCCAGGACTCTTGACACCTGGTTCGGCCCAGGTACGTTATTGGGGTCCTAGCCCACTTAAATGAGAATGTATGTTGAATATTCCTGGCAACGTCTCCTTGGAGCGATATATATTTAACACTTCGAGACTTTTCAAAATACAATTCTGTGAAATACTCACCTGTAGAATTGGTATTATAAGTATACAGTACGTCCTGCTCCAAATATAATACTTACACTAGGGTTATCCTCCGCCAGATGGCGCTGCACTGCAGAGACATGCAAAACAGGCTCCTCCCGGCCCCTCAAATACCCGGGACCTCCCACAAATCCCCAGCATTGAAAAGCAGTGAACAGGAAGCCGGGAGAAATCACCACCAAAACTGGTAACCATATCAATGATAACAATCACCATACAGGGGATCCAGAATAATGCAAAACCAGGGTGGGGTGGAGCAGGACGTACTGTATACTTATAATACCAATTCTACAGGTGAGTATTTCACAGAATTGTATTATTCATAGTATACAGTACGTCCTGCTCCAAATATAATACTTACACTAGGGACATCCAATAGCAGTGTCCATAAGCAGGGTGGGATCCCCAACAAAAAAGGAAACAGCAGACAGTTTAAAGGCACTGTCACCTGTAAAACCTTGTGGCTGAGACAGCAAGAGCTGAGGCCCTAACGTCAACCTTGTAAAATTTTGAAAAGGTATGAACAGAAGACCAACGGTCTAGCAAACTAGTTCAACAGAAGCCTGTCTCTGAAAAGCCCAAAGACACCAAAAGCACGAGTAGAATAAAAGGTAAAGCGAGAAGGAAGATTCTTCCCCAGCGGAATAGGCCTGAGTAACAGCCTGACAAGTCCAAAGGCTAACAGTATCCTTGGCAGAAGCCGAAACTTCTCCTAGCACCAGAAGGAACCATCCCATCCAAATAAAGACCAGGCCCAAAGCCGCCAAACTCCCCGAGAGCAGACAAGTTCGGGCACATACAGGATGGAGTAGGCCGCAGACCCAAAGGAGCATCAGATCTCCTAAAAGGCACAGAGACTACCAAGGAGACACTCCTAGCACGTGTTCAAGGAATGCAGAACCCTTTCCTCAGCGATTCTAGGAAAAAAAGCCCAGAAGGAGAAAACAATATCCTGAATAAAGGAATATAAGACACCACCTCAGGCAGAAAGTCCGGCTTAAGGCGGAACACCGCCCTTGCCTGGTGTAATTCAGAGAACGGGGGCTAAATATACAGAGCCGCCCGCACAGCCACATGCCTGACTGAAGTAACAGCCACCAGAGGGACAACCTCGAGGAAGAACAGCCAGACAGCATCCTGAATAGGTCCAAAGGGAACACCCCGCAAGGCAGACAGAATCAATTCAACACTCAACAGGGACCATAGGATCACGGGGGAACGCACATAAGCAACCCAGTGAACAAACTCTTAACAAGGAAAACTAAGCAAAAGACTTCTAAGGAAGGTAGACAGGGCAGAACCTGACCCTTCAGAGTACCGAGATGGAGAACCAACTCCAACCCATGCTGTAGTAACTCTAGAACCCTGGGAACAGAGAACGCCCGACAGGGAAGAGACCTAGACTCATGCCAATCAATATGGGTACGCCATACCCTATAACAGATGGAAGAAGAAGAAGAAGCTTGGTCCTAGTCTTCCCACAGTCTCAATCACCGAGACAGATAAGCTTGTTTCCACAAGAGGGATGATTCAGCAGTCAGGCCAACTAGGCCAGAGTCTGTAGATAGGGGTGATGCAAAAGTGCCCGAGTGAGCAGAGCTGGCACTCCTGGCAGAACGTACAGATCTACTGTCCTCAGTACCACATCTGTGAACCACCTTCTACTAGGCCACCCAGGGGCCACTAGAATCACTGGTCCCCTCTTCCAGAGCAATCTTGCAGAGAACCCTGCCCAGCAGGGGGAATGGAGAAAAGATATACAAAACAGAATGTCCAGCCATGAAGATACCAAGGCATCAGGACCACAGCCACCTTTATCCTGAGACGGGGAAAAGAGGGGCCGAGAGCTTGTGATAGTGACGGGGCACAAACAGATCCATACTGGTTGGATCTCATGGCGATACAAGGATTAGCACATCCTGTCGCAGAGTGACCCCCACCGGAGCAAATACCACTGACATGCATGGAACATAGCCCTCCAAATCAGGACCAGATACCCTCCTGGAGAACCATCCTGCTCCAGGTCCCACACAGATGATTAATGTGGCCACTGTCGGCAGGCGGAACGCACGCCCCCCAAACGGGCCGTCCGAGAAGAGGAGCAGTCAAGCAAGATAGCATCAACCTGAAAGCTCGCTGTTTCCAACAATTTGATAGGTGTATGAACCTCCTAAAGGCCTCACCCCCCCCCCCCCCCGGAACCGCAGGGGGTTTCAGAAGAAACCTCCCCCCCACATCAACCCGATAGACTGGCATCCATAGTGGCCATCCCCGGGAAGGGGCAAGAAGGGACTGCCCCCAGACAGGTTCCTTGAGTTCAACTGCTCCAAGAGGGATCTCCTTGCCAGGGGGGAAGGCACACAGATCCTGCTACAGGTATGCTGGATCCCTGACCTGTACTGACAATAGAAGTTGCAGAAGGGGACTGAGCATAAGGGACCTCTTCTGAGCAAGCCACCAACGGGCCCACTAGCTGCATCCCTGCCTGGCGAAGGGACGGGGACAGCTATGAGAGACGGAGCCCATGCAACCAGAATGTCCAATTTGTTGCTGAGGTAGTAAGATTGTCGCCTGAACCGTATCCAAATTCAGTCCTAGGAATGGAGTTACCAATTAAGAGGACAATGAGGACTAGGGGTGAATAATCACCCATCCCAATGACTCCCAATGGACACCACCAGTCCAGTCTTCAACTTAGCCTGACACAGAGCTTAGAAGGGGAGAAGGACGTCCAGGTAGGTCAACGCACGGACGCCCCTTGGTCTCATCAGAGACATCGCCCCCGTCAGCCCCTTGGAGAGCACTCTGAGAGCTGAAGAGAGGCCATATCACAAGGCCACAATTAACAGTGTTGAAATTCCCAACGAGAACCTGAAGCCTTGGTGTCCAGAAGACACAGGGATGCGAAAATCAGCATCTTTGATCTCCACAGACGGCAAGAAGCCCCAGGGCACAGGGAGCTGATGGCTCAGCTAAGAACCTCCATGCAGGGACTGCCTGCAATTGATAAGTTGCCAAAATCTGTGAATCTAGAATGGTCCAGACTGACCCATCCTTTTTTGGGGAACTGTGGAAAGGTTAGTGGAGCGGTCCCTGCCTCTGCCTGTTAAGCGCAACCTGCAAGTGAACCCCCAGACGCCACAGGCCTTGCATGGCCTGCGCCAGCACCTGAACAGAGGCAGGGACCCGGAGTACCCTGATAAACTTGAGGGAGGCCGCGCAGCAAGCTCCATCCTGAATCCGGAGGACACTGCCCCCTAAAGACACCAGAAGGAGGCCTGATGCCTCCTAACAGGAGCAAGGCGCCTCAGTCATCCCCTCAACCAGGCGGGCGAGGGCGCCCCATCATGCCTGAGGGGGTTTGGTGGAAGATTTAGGCTTAGCCCCGCCGGAAGGGCCAGGGCGTAGTTTGCCGCTCCTGGGACAGGAGTCTGCACCAGCCCCCAGGGAGGACAACCCTGGTTCTTGTTTAACCCTGTGGTAGGGAGGGGGAGGGGTGCCCCTGCCCTGAGGGGGCCGAGACGGCCGCCTGCGTTGGGGTGATTTGCCCTTTTTACCAAACAGGTCTAGACGGGCCCCAGACAGGCGTTTTCCTCTAAAAGGAAGCCCAGCCAGAGTCATTTTAGCATCATCATCAGCACCCCACTGACAGAGGTCCTTGCACACATTCTAATGGTGTCATCCAGCGCTAAAAGAATACATCACAACTGGAGAGTGCATTAAACACCTGCCAGGGAAGATCCTTAGGGTAATGATCAAGCATCTTTCTGATGAGGGTTCTAGCGGCCACTGCAGTAATGGCCGCGGCACAGACCGGGCGCAGCGCCGTTCCTGCACAAGAAAAGGCGTGTGAAGCCAGCCTATCAATGCGCGCATCCCGAAGAGTACTATAAGCAGGGGCTGCGATAAAGGGGGGGTGGGGGTTAGGAACCCCTATGATCGGTGCATCCACCACGGGAGGTGATGATCACCAATTAACCACCTCAGGGGGAAAAGGGTATTTCCAATCCCAGTCCCCTGGGACCCCTGGAAGTTTACTAGGGCATTCCCATTCCTTGAATACAAGAGCCTGGAAATGATCCTGCTCCAGAAATTCCAAGTGCGGTGTCGCTGTATGGAAACTCTCCCCTCTAGGCTTGGGAGCCTCACCAGGGAGAGAGATAGACAGGAGCTCAAAGACCTTAATCAACAAATCGTCAGTGTCACACTGACCCAGGATTCAGGGCCAGGATCGTCATGACTCCTCGGCCTCTCATCAGATGAGCCTGAGTCAGAGAACAGCTCTCCTTCATCAGAAGGGGTAAAAGCAAGCAGAGTAGTAAACGCCTCAGTTCCCATAGGAAAAAAGAGAAACAGAAGTCGTCAAGTGCCGCTTCTTACCAGGGCCCAAGCGCTCGGACAACCTCGTAATAATCTGATCAGCCGTAGGCAGTCTGGGCGGCACAACAGGCTGGCCATCCCCACTCGTATGCGACTCAGTAGGAGTGAGATTTAAGCATGGGGAGACAGGTGAATTGAAACGAGGTGCAGCCACTGGCAAACCTGATTGCAGGGCCAGTGCTTGTTCAGCACAGGGTCCGCAGACCCGTGCTCTGTCAGCATCAGCATGGGGATGTCCACACGCTATACACAGCCGGTCATGTCCCAGAGGGACCCGGTCACATAATCCTGAGATGCCTCCATATGGTGATTATTGAGGCAAAATATGCCAGCAGGGATTTACGCAATAGGCAACCCTGGATGCCCCAAAGACCCGCTAGGAATGTGGGAGAATTTCACAAAGCCCGCTATAATTTACACCAGGCCGGGAGAAGCCACTGGAGTCTTTAAACGTCTGAAAGACATAATGGGAATAAGGGGCCATGCGCCGTAATAAAAATAATAATGAAAATCGCCCGCGAGGGCACTTACAGACCAAGGGAGGAGGGGGACCGTTACCACGTGCGTGCGCGAAGATCATCAAAATGGCGCCAAGCGAACTTCGAAGGGCGGGCCAGAGCGGGCCGTGACGCGGAGCGCGCCAAGCCAGGTCCCCGCCCCCCCCGAAGAGCGCGAAGCTCTAAGGCAGCAGTCAAATCTTGACAAGAGAAGGATATGACACACTTAGCAAGTGATTTGCCAATGGAGACGCCGCAGCGTCTGGGACACCGCCGCCACCCAGCGCAGCACATTTAGTAAAAGAAAGAAAAAACGCACGGCGGCAGCCAAAACACTATAAAAAGCAAGCAGCGCGGCTCTGACACCCAGTTGCAAGTCAAGGGCAATACTAAGGCCATAAGCGTGTAATCACAGTACACTGAGACCGCCACCCCCCCCCCCTTTCTTTTCCCCGGGGGTACGAGGGAAACGAGGGAGGATGGCGACCCTTTGCACAGGGCATGGGCAATAATGTGGGAGGGGCATCCCATAGAGGCTCACCATCAGCCTAAACCGCCTACCCTTTGGTGGGGGACTGCGGTGGAGCATTGGTCCATAAGCACACATGGTGCTGCCTACCTTCACCCGACCAGCGCAGCCCAGGCTGGGAGGCACATCACAAGGAGGACGGGTGGGAATAGTTCAACAGGGCCGCAGGCTGTAATAGCCTCGCTCACCTGCGAGAGAGTGATACTTCATGTGTTCGCAGTCGGCACTGCAGAGAAATCTGGGGATTTGTGGGAGGTCCCGGGTATTTGGCGGGGGATAACCCTAGTGTAAGTATTATATTTGGAGCAGGACGTACTGTATACTAAGAATAATTGATTTTAAAAAAGGACAGCTTTCCAAAGTCTTCAAACTCTTTCATTAGGACTGGCACAGGGATTATGGGGTTCGCAATGAGGAACAAAAGATCATCCGCGTACGCGGCAATCTTGTGAGTGTCTCCTTTGATTCCCAATCCCCCTATATCTGCGTTTTCTAAATCTGCACAGAAATGGTTCCAGGGCCAGGGCGAATAGTAGGGGTGATAGAAACAGCCCTGCCGGGTTGCGAATCGGCACCGGGGCAGAGAGTTGTCCATTTATCTTAACCCTAGCGGAGGGCATTGTGTACAGGGCTTTGATAAGTTTCCTCATATTGGTACCCAGGCCCACATGTTTAAGGGTCTGCTTTAAGAAGGGCCCGCTCACCCTGTCAAAGGCCTATTCCGCGTGGATAAGAGCATCATAGGCACGCTAGAGTTCTGAGCCGTGTATATTGCGTTGAGTGCACGTACCACATTATCCCTGGCCTCCCTTCTCAACACGAAACCCGTTTGATCCAGGTATACCACCTGGGCCACTGCCGGGGCCAGTCTGTTGGCTAAGATTTTAGCGTTTAGCTTCAGGTCCGCGTTGAGGAGGGAGATGGCCGACAGTTGGTCGTTTGGTTGGTTTGTGTAGGACAGAAATGTGTGCCTCTAGATCCCTGCCTGAAAATGAGCCCGGCGCCCCTGAGTCTGTAATCGAGTTCCAAGCCTTTACCATACGTGGGCCTAGTAATGAAACAAATGTTTTATAGTACTTAACGGAATACCCATCCGGCCCCGGGGTCTTTCCCGACGGAGTCTGCTTGATCGCCTCTAGTAGTTCTTCTATCCTAATCCGGGCCTCCAGAGATGCTGCAACCTCCTCTGTGATTGTTGGCATACCAGAGCCCCCTATGTACTCCTCCATTTTACCTGGGCGTGTCCGCGCCGCCGATCCTGTCCCAAGACCGTACAAGTCTGAGTAATAAGATCTGAAAGTTTCTGCTATCCCCTCTGTGGTATGCTGTGCCTGTTGGGTGCTGTCTAGTATCTCGGCTATGAAGTTCTGGGATTGCTGTTGTCTAAGAGCTCTGGCCAACAGCGCACTACTCGTACTCGTAATATGTGCGCTTGCATCACCTAATTACATGTTTAGCCTTGCCCCGTGAATAATCAGGAGTCCCCTTATCACACTTTTATGTGCCTCCCATAGTGTCAATGGTGAGACCTCCCCGTTGTCGTTGACTCTAAAGTAAGCCTCTAGGCCCTCCCTTATGTCTCGAATCACAACTGCATCTTGGAGGAGATACTCATTTAGTCTCCAAGATGCGGGGGCGGGAGTCTGTCTATGAGGCTGAGATCAAGAAACACCGGGGCATGGTCAGAGAAGGAGGTTGGGTAGATCCAGTCTCCAGTAACTAGGCTCAGTAGGCTGTGTGAAATCCAGATATAGTCTAGCCTGGAGTATGTCCCATGAACATTTAAATAGAAGGAATAATCTTGTGTCCTAGGATTTCTGACGCGCCACAAGTCCACCAGCTGCATACCGTGGGGTTTCTTCCTCAGAGATCTCGGGGTCAATTGGGAGATCGCTGATCTCCCCGCCAATGAGTCTAGTAGGGGCTCTATAGTTAGGTTAAAGTCTCCCCCCATTATTACTTCTCCCTCCATTAACTTTTCTATCTTATCCAGTGTGTGCCTTAGAAATTGGATCTGTCATTGATTTGGTACGTATATTAAAGCCAACATGTAAATTTTTTGGTTAATCAGCCCTTTAGCTAGTACCACCCTTCCAGATTTATCTCGACAGACCTCTTTAGATACGTAGGGTATGTCTCTTGCAATCATGATCATGATACTCCCTTCCTTTTGGAATCTGCCTCACAGCTGGTGAACACGTGCAGGAACTGTTTACTACAGAGTCTAGGAGCTGCATCTCTTTTGAAATGCGTCTCCGATAGGAAAACAACCTTTGCTTTACATCTTTTTAACTCCTGTCCCAGGATTGTTCTCTTCTCTGATGTGTTAAGCTTCTTCACATTCAGAGTGACTATTTATATTGGGCCCATGTTGGCCTGAGCACCCAGTGGGGGGGCTTTGGGGGCAGAGGTTTCTAAGTGCTAATGGTCAGTAGTACCACTAATCCCGTATCTAGTCTCTCACATGCCAATAGGAGGGGGATGGGAAGGTAGGGACTAGTGAGGGGGTGAGTGTCGAAGGGGGGAGTACTGTGCCCTGAGGGACAGTGGGTGAGGGTTTGGAAAGATATACACAGATAACAGGGTGATTTAAGTACTAGCAAGTAGTCCGCCGACTACCCGCCAAAAAGTGGGGTCCGAATATGGTGCTTTTTTTTTTTTAAAGCACTAAGTGGAGAGGCCAAAAGGTAAGTCCCTCGCCCTCAGGCTGATATGCCCTGTGCCAAGTCTGTTCCCATCTGAGGGAGGCCAAGAAGCTTCCCCAAAGGAATGCACCAGGTGTTGGAGGGGTTGGAAGATTAGGCTTGCGTACAAAGGGTTGATTATAGTTACCCTGCGAGGCATACTCCAGCAGTGACACCCCATGAGCTATAGCTCCGCCGCGTATGGGCAAGGGTCTTGGACCTGGCTGTCGTCTCGCCCGGCAACTCAACCCCCGACGGGGGCCCATAATGGGCACCAACTCTCGTATCAAGTTAACATGGTTAATTCTAAGCATAAAACTCTAACATTTGCAAGTAAATCAACAAAAATGTTTGTTCCTCTTCTGGGTCCCTTGTGCTGTGAGGTCTGAATGTTACATGGGGAGGCTGCTGCCCCCAGGATCATCAGCTCTCCCATGGGGCTGCCGGGTGGGGACTCTGGTTGGCACTGCCATGAAGGTTGGGGGCTAAGTGGTGGTGATGGGGTGCCCGCTAGAGAGCTAGCGCTGGATGGAGGCCCCGTGATATGCGGTGAGGCGCAGCTCCACCCCCGCGATTGCAAGGTCGGGGTTCTCCTTATTAGGGCTGTATGGACCCCCATGTATGGGTCCCTCGTGGTGCCGCTCTACTAATTGCGCGGCGGATGTGCTGGCGTGGGGTGCTGGGTCACCTCCTCCCCCCTCTGTGGCTCCCCCTGCCCGGCTTGGTGGTGAGCTGAGCGGGACCTCTGCCACTTTGGTGCGGGGACTGGGCGGGGGGTCGATCGGGAATCGGGAAGTGAAACTGACCTTGGTCCCGCCTGGTGTTCTCCCCCGCCCGTCCACCTCGCGGTGTACCTCTGCCGGCACTGTCATCGTTGGTCTCTCGCTCCTCTGCTGCTCTGTCTCTGTGAGGGGGGAGGACGCTCCCCTCCTCCCTGCGTCCTTCTCTATATGCGGGTGGCTCCTCAGACGGAGCTCGCGTGCGGCCGGGGTCTTCCGGCTGCAGCACCACGATCTCGTGCCGACGTGGGTGCGCCGCCGCCATCTTCCCTGCAGCCGGCTCTCTGCCTGTGGGCTGGAACAGTGCAGGCATTGTCTGTGTCCTGCCTCTCTTCGATGCTCCCCGCTGTTTCCCCTGTCTGGGCATTTAGGTTGGGGGTCCTGCCAGCTCTTTCTGCCTCAGCTCTGCTCTGGGTACGGACCTCCTTCCCAGCGTGTCTTTACGCCATCATGTCAAGCCACGCCCCTCCCGTTATACTTTTTAATGAATACTTCAGTATGACCACACAGAAAGAGAAGGCTCCACTCCCTGGGACGAAACCCAAAATGAACAGAGTTTAAAAGCCGCACCCTTTCCTGCCCACCTCAGTCTTTGTAAAGAAATCCAGGTAAGCCATTGGACTATTGGTGGGTAATATGTGGTCAGCCTGAAGTATTCATGAAAAAAAAATCCGTTCCCGGTAAGTCTAACGGGGTTTTTCCATTTCATACTTCAGTCTGACCATCTGGAGAGGATTAGGCAAGTAATTATCCCTTAGGGGTGGGACGCTGCAAGTAGTACCCTTCAACCGAAGTAAATCAGATAGTAAATCAAGTCTATGTTTCAGGAAGGTGTGGGGCAATGACCACATTGCTGCTCTGCAGATCTCTTCCAACGAGGCCCCAGTCCTCTCTGCCCAGGATGGTGACATGGCTCGTGTAGAATGGGCTGACATCTCTGGGGGAGAAGCCCCCTTAGAAACATGTGCCTGTACAATAGTCTGTTTTATCCACCTGGCTATGGTGGACTTGGAGGTTGCTAAACCCTTCTTTTTGCCACTGAAAGTTAATAGGAGTTGTTCCGCCCGCCTCCATTCTCTGGATCTTTCCAAATAGATAATCAAAGCTCTTCTATCATCTAAAAGTGAGAGATCCTCTTCTTTGCCAGCTACTACAGGTAGTGTCAGGACTATCTCCTGCGTCCTATTAGTTGTAGTCACAATCTTTGGCAAAAATAATGGATTAGGTCTCAATATAACTTTATCTGGGAGTACCGAACACTAAGGCTCCTTTGACGACATGGCCTGCAGTTAGCCATTACTTCTGCTAGATGAGTTGGTGAACAGGAAACAAAATTAGATTTCATCCAATGGTTCAAAAGGAGGCTCTATCAGTCCTTTTAATACAATCGATAAGTCCCATGTAGGAAGACCTTTAAAAGGAGCAGGCCTTTGTCGACTAACTGACTTGAAAAAACAACTGATAAGTTTATTCTGTCTTCGTTTCTTTTCGAGAAAAAAACGAAAGGGAAGAAGTCAGAGTCTTTACCAACAGTTTCTAATACAATTCATCCTGAATTGTATTGTATTCAACTATGAAATCAAACAGACATCAGGGCTCCTTTCTAAAAAAAAAAAAAAAAAAAAAATATCCAACTACATGTAAATAATACAGGCCGAAATGGTGTTATTCCATTACAAAGATATCTGCTTTGGCAGCAGTGTACTAAACATTTTACAGGTCCCAATGGTGGGCTAATAAAAACCCTAAACATATCAGTCTCTGACACATCTTCATCAGCTAGCCATGCATATTAAAATATTAAAAATAAAATATTAAATACACTCTTGCCGGGAGGAATAGATACCTTTCTTTTGCAGGAAATCCAAGGTTAAGGTAATACCATTTAACCTTGGATTTCCTGCTTACATCGATGGCTAACACGGTACAACAACTTACTAATACCTTTCTTTTGAAAGAGTGCATTTAAGTAGTTTTCGGCTTGGCATTCACTTTTCTCTGTTTCGAGCTGGCCCTGAGATATCACTTCCTCTGTAGGTGTGGATTGTGCCGAACCACCTGATGGAGAAGAGTCCTTGCAAGAAAAGACATAAAAGTAAGGCATTTCTTTAGACTCTAGAAGATTTGGCCATTTTTAGGAAGTACAAAATTATCTGACAATACTTACAACTGTCTCCTTGTGAAGGCTACATAATGAACATTTCTCATCCACACACCAATCAACCAGCTCTTCTGGTTCACAGTCTAGTTAGTAAAGAAACAAAGATATAACACAGGACACACACATGAACTGAAAATACAAGATGCTTTTTCTTCACTTTTTCATTTTGAACCTGGATGCCCCGCTGTGTGAAACCCCCAGTTCATCCATAAACACTCACCTTTCCCCAGTCCAACAGCACATGCACAGGCTCTTGTACAATGAGAGCCGCCAGCTGTGACTACGTAATTTGGCTCCCATTCCCATAGGCAGTGTGGAATTTCCCCTTTGCATTCCCATAGGCAGTGTGATATCACCCCTCCCATTCCCCATAGGAAGCGTGGTATTCCCTCCTCCCATTCCCAATAGGAAGTGTGGCATTCCCTCCTCCCATTCCCCCATAGGACGTGTGGCATTCCCTCCTCCCATTCCCCCATAGGACGTGTGGCATTCCCTCCTCCCATTCCCCCATAGGACGTGTGGCATTCCCTCCTCCCATTCCCCATAGGTCGTGTGGCATTCCCTCCTCCCATTCCCCATAGGTCGTGTGGCATTCCCTCCTCCCATTCCCCATAGGTCGTGTGGCATTCCCTCCTCCCATTCCCCATAGGTCGTGTGGCATTCCCTCCTCCCATTCCCCATAGGTCGTGTGGCATTCCCTCCTCCCATTCCCCATAGGCAAAAAAAAATACCATTTTGTGAATACTCACCTGTAAAATGGGTATTATAAGTATGTCACAAAACCCGCTTCAAGACATTCATTACATGTGGGTATACTGACCTGTAGATGGCGATCTTGCAGAAATGATAACAAAAAAAGGAAGGACCCTCCAGGCCCATAAATACCTGGGACCTCCCACTCATTCCCCAGTATAAAGATAGCAGTAAGATCAAGGGACCAGGAAAGCCAATCAAAACTAACAAAGGTTCACCATATAAAGGATCCAGAATACAAAAGGGCAGGGTGAAGCGGGGTGTGTGACATACTTATAATACCCATTTTACAAGGGGAGTATTCACAAAATGGTATTATTCTAAGTATGTCACACACCCCGCTTCAAGACATTCATTACATGTGGGACATCCAATAGCAGTGTCCATAAAGGGCGGGGATCCAAAAACAAGACAACAAGGCACAAACTTAAACCACTGCAACTTGCAGAACCTTGCGGCCAAAAACAGCATCCGCTGAGGCCCGCACATCAACCTTGGAAAACTTGGAAAAAGTGTGAACCGAAGACCAAGTAGCAGCCTTACAAACCTGCTCAACAGAGGCCTGGTGCTGGAAGGCCCAGGATGCCCCAACAGCACGAGTAGAATGAGCAGTAACAAGAAAAGGGGGAACATTCCCCTTGGCAGAATAGGCCCCAACAATGGCCTGGCGAATCCATTTACTAATGGAAGACTTGGCAGGAGCCAAACCCTTCCTAGGCCCAGAGGGCACCACAAAAAGGGCGTCAGTCCTACGAAAAGGAGAAGTAGCCACCAAATAGTACTTCACACAGCGAACCACATCCAAAGAATGCAAAACCCTCTCCTTGTCATTGCTGGGCTTAGGACACAAGGAGGGAAAAACAATATCCTGATTCAAATGAAAAGCAGAGACCACCTTAGGAAGGAAATCTGGCTTGAAGCGGAAAACAACCTTGTCCTGATACCTCTCAAAGTAAGGGGCCTGAATGGACAAGGCCGCCAACTCCGATACACGCCGAACGGAAGTGATGGCAACCAGAAACACAACCTTCTGAGTAAGCATAGAAAGTGCAATATCCTGCAAAGGTTCAAAAGGCGGACCCTGCAAGGCAGACAAAACCAAATTCAAATCCCAAACTGGGAGCAAAGGCTTCCTAGGAGGCCGCACATGCGTAACTCCCTGGAAAAAAGTCTTAACCAGAGGATGAAGAGCAAAAGACTTTTGAAAGAAAACCGCCAGGGCAGAAACCTGCCCTTTCAGCGTACTAAGCTGCAAACCTTGGTCCAGACCATGTTGCAGAAATTCCAAGACCCTAGGGATAGAAAACACCCTGCAAGGCAAGGCCCTAACCTCACACCAATCAATATAAGACCTCCAAGTCCTATAATAGATGGCGGAGGAGGACTGCTTTCTAGCCCTAACCAGAGTCTGAATGACAGCATCAGAAAGACCTTCCTCCCTCAAGATGGAGGTTTCAGCAACCACGCCGTCAAAGCCAGCGTTGGTAAATTGGGGTAGAGCAGTGGACCCTGAGTGAGCAGATCCGGCAGAAGGGGCAAGTCTGACTGATCCTCTGCCAACCAAACCTGTCTTGGCCACCTTGGAGCCACCAGGATTGGTGACGAGCCCTCTAGGGCCAGCTTGCGCACCACTCTGCCCATCATGGGAAACGGAGGGAACAGATACAGAAATCCCAGATCCCTCCAGTTCAGAGACATGGCATCCGCTGCCAGAGCCAGCGGATCCCGCAAGAGAGACGCAAATGCCGGAAGCTTGTGATTGTGACGAGAGGCAAGGAGGTCCACCTCCGGAGTCCCCCACCAGAGGCAAAGCGACCGAAAAACCTTGGGGCAGAGCGACCATTCCCCCCGGCGAGATGACCCCCTGCTCAGGGAGTCCGCCTCCGTGTTCTCCACTCCTGGAATGTACACTGCCGCGATGCATGGGACATAGATTCTGGATTGGGCAGAAGGCAAAGACACTTCCCTGAGGGCCCGCCTGCTGCGAGTCCCTCCCTGGTGATTGATGTAGGCGACCGCCGTCCGATTGTCCGACCGAACCTGAACCGGTAGTCCCCGCAACTGAAGAGTCAAGTGAGACAGAACCAACCTGATGGCTCTCAGCTCCAGAACATTGATGGGAACGTGAGCCTCCTGAGGCCCCCACAGCCCCTGAAACTGAAGATCCTTCCAAAATCCCCCCCAACCTGACAGGCTGGCATCCGTGGTGACCGTCTCCCAACGAGGGGTCAGAAAGGACCTTCCCCTCGTCAGATTGCTCAGTTTCAGCCACCACCGAAGGGAACACCGCACCCGGGGAGACATCAGAAAGTACTGATCCAATGACAACGGGAACCCGTCCCAGGCCACCAAGAGATGGAGCTGGAGCGTCCTTGTGTGAAACTGGGCAAAGGGAACCGCCTCGAACGATGCCACCATCAATCCCACCAGTCGCATCCCTAGCCGGATGGACAGGCGGGGTATGGATAGGAGATGCTGAGTCAATTCCTGAATCAAAAGAACCTTGGCTCGGGGGAGAAACACCCTGGCCTGAGAAGTATCCAGAGACATTCCCAGGAACTCCACCACCCTGGAGGGAGTGAGGCAGGACTTGGGATAGTTTATCACCCAACCGAAACTCTCCAGAGTGGACACCACGGTCCTGGTATCCAGCTGCGCCTGACTGAGGGAAGACGCCATGATGAGAAGATCGTCCAGATATGGCACGATGCGGATACCCCTGGCTCTGAGGATGGGCATCACTCCTGCCAACACCTTGGTAAAAAAAAAAAAAAAAAAAAAAACCCTTGGAGCCGAGGTAAGGCCAAACAGAAAAGCCACAAACTGAAAATGTCGATTGTCCACGACAAACCTGAGGAATCTCTGGTGTGGTGGAAATATTGGAATATGCAGGTAAGCATCCTTGATGTCTATGGACGTCATGAAGTCCCCCTGACGAAGAGAATGGATGGCAGAGCGCAGAGTTTCCATACGGAACTTCTGGGGACGGACGAACCTGTTGAGCAACTTCAGATCCAGAATGGGACAAACGGATCCGTCCTTCTTTGGCACCGTGAACAAATTGGAATAGAAGCCCAGGCCCCAGTCTGAGAGGGGCACCGGACAGATGACAGCCATGTCCATGAGACTTGCAAGTGCCGCCCGAAGCCCCTGGGCGGCCAGAAGATCTGACGGCACCCGAGACCTGAAGAATCTGAGGGGGCCGGAGCTCGAACTCCAGCTTGTAACCGGAAGACACCACTTCCTGAATCCACTTGTCCGAGACCTCTTGGACCCAGACCTGGGAGAAGAGCTGCAACCGTCCCCCCAGCCGCAAGGGTGAGGGCGCCCCTCATTGCTGAGCCGACTTGCCAGCGGCTCTAGGCTTGGAGCCCCAACTGTGTCCAGGACGGGCCCGACCCCTGCCCCTAGGCCAGGAATCACCTCTGGACCCTGCCAACTCTAGCCCCACGAAAGGACTGAGAGAAGGAAGCCGCCCCCCGAAAAGGACGACGCTGCTTCTTACGCTGAGGCAACTTACCTCCCTTTGCCACCGAATCCAATTTTTCTCCAAAGAGCCGCAACCCCACAAAGGGAAGGGCTGTGAGCGACTTTTTGGACACAAAATCGGCCGCCCACTGGCGTAACCAAACCGACCGCCGGATAACCACAAGCAGAGCCGCAGCTCTGCTACACATCACCAAGGTGTCATCCAGGGCGGACAGCACAAAGGACAAAAATAACTACAGCGCTTAAGGTCAGCAAACTCATCACTAGCCGGGTCAAGCCCGGAAGAAGTCAACAATCTTCTAACAACCGACCTGGCAGCTACCAATACAAGCGCAGACGCACAAACCGGCCACACGGCCGATCCAACACTGGCAAAACCATGACAAGCCATCTGGTCAATGCGTTTTTCCTCACCATCCTTGAGAGTAGTGCACTCCGGAGAATGGAGGACTGAGGAACTGGACAACCCCAAAACAGGAGCATCCACCTCGGGGGGAGACGACCAGTGCTTCACCGCGTCCGCCGGAAAGGGATATTTCTTGTCCCAACCCGGTGGTACACCCGGAAGCCGCGTCGGCCTCTCCCATTCCTTGAGAATGATACCATCAAAATGCTTTTGATAAGGAAATTCCAAGCGCGGCTTGGTCACCTCAAAGAACTCCCCCTTCAGCGGTGGAGCCGCCTCGGGGGGAGAAATAGCCAGGACCTCAAACATATGAGCCAGGACCCTAGGGGTATCCCAAGAATCCCCCTGGCCCTGCTCGGTATCAGCGCCCACAAACTGCTGATTGTCGGAGTCATCAGACTCCTCATACAGTTCCCCTTCCTCATGCGGGGAACAATCAGACCAATCCAGGGAGTCAAAATCCTCCCTATCTAAGGCCTGCGCAGCCAAATACAAATGTTTTCTCTTTCCCGTGGCCTTTTTTGCAATGGCACTGGAAAAAAATTTTCAAGATTGGGCAATCTGGCACACACCTCAGATTGCGACTCCCAGCCAATGACCACATCACACGTACATGTCAAGCGAGGGGGAGACGGAGAGGAGACTGGCGGAGCAGAACCGGACGCCTGAGATCCGGTCTGCCGCGTATTAGACCGTTGCGCACAGGGTACACATAACAAGGGTAACAAGCCGGATGGCTCTGAGCTCTAAGACATTGATGGGGTTGTGAGCCTCCTGAGGACCCCACACCCTGCTGAACTGATGACTTTTCCAGAAACCTCCCCAGCCCGACAGGCTGGCATCCGTGGTGCCCGTCTCCCAGCGAGGAACCAGAAAGGATCTGCCCCTCAACAGGTTGCTCGACACCAGCCACCACCGAAGGGACTACCGAACCCTGGGAGACATCCTGAACAGTTGATCCAAGGAATGCGGACACCTGTCCCAATGCGTCAATAGGTGAAGTTGGAGAGATCTCATGTGAAACTGAGCAAACGGGACTGCCTCGAAGGAGGCCACCATCAATCCCACCAGTTTCATCCCCAGTCGCATAGAAGGGCAAGGAATGGCCAGAAGAAGGCGGATCAGATCCTGAATCCCCTGCACCTTGGACTGAGGCAGAAACACTCTGGCCAGAATGGTATCCAGATTCATGCCCAGAAATGAAATCTCCCTTGATGGGGAGATTGGGGTGGTTGATTACCCACCCGAACCTCTCCAGGGTCGACACCACCTGGTGTGTGTCCAGCTCCGCCTGCCGGAGGGAAGAAGCTGAGATTAGCAGGTCGTCCAGGCACGGCACAATGCGAATGCCCTGAGCTCTGAGCAGTGCCATTATGCCCGCCAGAACCTTGGTAAAGACCCTCGGGACAGAGGTCAACCCGAAGGGAAGGGCTACAAACTGAAAATGTTGATCCTCCACCGCGAACCTGAGGAATCTCTGATGCGCTGGAAAAATAGGAACATGCAGATACGCATCCTTGATGTCTATGGATGTCATAAAGTCCCCTTGACGAAGTGAATTGATGGCCGAGCGCAGAGTCTCCATGCGGAACCTCTTGGTTCTGATGAATCTGTTGAGGTTCTTTAGGTCCAGAATGGGTCTCACGGAGCCATCCTTTTTGGGAACCGTGAAAAGATTGTAGTAGTAACCCCTGCCTCTCTCCAAGGGAGGCACCGGGCATATGACTCCCATGTCCAGAAGATTCTGTACTGCTAACAGGAGCCCCTGTACAGCCTGAGGGTCCGAGGGAACCCGAGACCTTAAAAATCTTGGAGGAGGCCAGTACTCGAACTCCAGTTTGTACCCGGAGGAGACCACTTCCAAGATCCAATTGTCTGTGACCTCCCGGGCCCAGACCTGGAAGAAGAGCCGCAGCCGTCCCCCCACCCGAACGGGTGAGGGCACCCCTTCATTGTTGAGCTGGTTTAACTGCGGGCTTAGGCTTGGAACACCAGGCAGACGCGGGACGGGCCCGACCTCTGCCTCTGTTCCAGGAAGAACCTCTAACACCCGAGAAGGCCAAACCTCTGAGCGCTCTGGCACCTCGAAAGGAAGGATTGAAGGAGCTGCTTCTTACGCTGAGGTAACTTACCTCCCTTTGCCACAGCATCCAACTTGTCTCCAAACAGCCGCGAACCCAAGAAGGGGAGAGCTGTGAGCGATTTCTTGGCCGCAAAGTCCGCCGCCCACTGGCGGAGCCAGACCGATCGGCGCATGGTCACCAATAAGGACGAAGTCCTACTACACATGACAATAGTGTCTTCCATAGCAGCCAAGACAAAATCCATGAACAATTCACACCTTTTAAGAGTAGCGAACTCAGCGCTGGCAGGATCAAGGTGAACGTCCCTTAACCAGTCCCTGATCAGAGACCTAGTAGCCACCGACACTAGTGCAGATGCACACACAGGCCACAAGGCAGAACCCACACTGGCAAAAGCATGGTATGCCATCTGATCAAGGCGCTTATCCTCGCCATCCTTAAGGGTAGTGGCGTCTGGGGTGTGAATCACCGAGGTGTTAGTCAATCCCAAAACTGGCGCATCGACCTCGGGAGGAGAAGACCAGCGCTTAACCGCTTCCACCAGAAAAGGATACTTCTTATCCCATCCCTGAGGAACACCCGGAAGCCGACTAGGTTTCTCCCATTTCCTAAGGATCAACGCATCAAAGTGACCTTGGGTAGGGAACTCCAAACGAGGCGTGTGGGAACCAAAAAATTCCCCTTTTTTGAGAGGGGGGCGCCTCAGGCGGGGCAATATTCAAAACCTCCAAGAGATGTGTCCAAACCTTGGTAGTGTCAACGGCATCCCCCCGCGCCTGCCCAACATCAGCATCACAAAACTGACTCCTCATACAATTCCACCTCCTCTCCGAAATCAAGGGAATCATCATCAACAACCCAAGCCGCCTGAGCCAGCGACAAATGTCTCTTTTTAGCCTGGGCCTTCTTGCCCACCGCACTAGCAATAAATTTCTCGATGCTGGCCAACCTAGTGCAAAAACATCAGAGTGCGACTACCCGCTAGCAACCATGTCACATGGGGTACGGATAAGGCGGGGAGGGGAAGGCGATGAAGCAGGGGGAGCCGACCCAGAAGGCTGGGTACCCGACTGCCGCGTTATGGCTTTCTGTGCACATGGAATACAAATAAGCACATCCTCACCCGTAAGGGATACCCCACAACCCACACATGGCCGGGAATGTCTCAAAGGGAGCCCGAAACCGGTATCCTGCGGAGCCTCCATATGGTGATTTTTTAGGGTCAATCGCAAGAAGGTAGGGGATTTATGCTGTAAGCAAACCGGGATGCCCCTTTAAAGTCCCAGTGGGAGGATTTTTAATGAGCAATTTAAGTCTAGGGACTCAAGGACCAGGATAAACCCCTTAAAATGCACACACACCAAAACAATCTGAAAAACATAACGAATGGATAACAGTCACAAAGAAATGACTAAATACATCTCTACACCTATACCGGAAGAATTGCATATATACAAGCAAAATAAGTAAGTATAACAAGGGGGGCCCCCACGTAAGCTAAGGAAGGAGCCATCAGGCACTTGCAGACCGGGGAAAACCGCAGCCGCAGCAGAGCGCCAAAATGGCCGCCGGCGCCGAGCCTCATGTGAATAAGGGAAGGAGAAGGGGGGGCGGGCCAGTGCAGAACGCATGCTCGTCCGGCCACGCCCCCCTCCCAGAATGACAGGCAATGCGGATCCCAGGCGTGGGCTGGCCGCATCAGAGCGCCAAAAAGAGGGGGAGGGGTGACCGCGGCCGTGCCGATGGCCCGGCCCCGCCCCGGCCTGAGGGGGAGAAGCTTCCCAGGCTGAACCATCAATAAGAAAAAACGACTGTCAGCACAAGGCACACAAAAAACAGTCAGCACCAAACACTCCAGTGCACACACAACACTCACACTGCCTGTACAATAAATGAGGAAAAACAGCCAACCGTGGGAAAAGTCAAACCCCCCCCCCCCAGGAGGGTAAGGAAGGGACCCGGAAGGGGGATAGCCCAAGCCAGAATCTTGGCATAGGAAATGTAAGGGTCAAAGCATCCCAAACCGGGATCACCAACACGGACTACCTCCTACCCCTTGTAATGGGGTCTCACGGGGAAGCAAAGCTCCAACACCACAAGGTGCAGCCTACCCTCACCAGGACCTGCAGCCAAGGCTGGGAGGCTCAAATAGGGTTAATTTAGAAATGGTCGTGGCAGCAAAAAAAGGGCCGGGCGCGAGCCCGGCTTACCTGCAAGTAAGAGAAGTCTTCATCTTCTGTCTTGCTCGCCTTCCTGCAGAGAAGGAACTGGGAATAAGTGGGAGTTCCCAGGTATTTATGGACCGGGAGGAGCTCCTTTTTTTGCATTCATCTCGGCAGAAGTTCGCCCTCTACTGGAGATTACCCAGATGTCATGACTGTGGAAGCGGAGTGTATGTCCCACTTGGAATAAAGGTGTGACCACCTCCTAAAATGGCCAAGACATGCATACAAAATCATGGTAAGAAAAAAAAGAAGCCTGCACTTCTTTAGTCAATAGGTTGACTTTCTGTAGAGTGTTTCATGCCAATGTGACAAAAAAATACCATGTTGTGAATACTCGCCTTGTAGAAGTATGCAGCACGCCCTGCTACAGTAATGATTCATTAGGTCTGGGATATAGTCCACAAGAGGGCGCTTTACTGCAGAGATGGCAAAAAGAGGCCCCTCCCGGTCCTTATATACCCGGGACCTCCCACTAAATTTCCCAGTATACAAAAAAAAAAAAAGCAGTAAGGGAACCAGGAGAAGCCAATAATAGGATTAACAACATTAACCAGGAAACATTCACCAAATAGAGGATCCAAGAATAGGAACTCAGGGTGGGATGGAGCAGGGCATGCCGCATACTTATAATACCCATTCTACAAGGTGAGTATTCACAGAATGGTATTATTCCAAGTATGCAGCACGCCCTGCTCCAGTAATGATTCATTACGTCTGGGACATCCAATAGCAGTGTCCGACAAACGGGTGGGGATCCCAAAAGGCAACAAAGCGCAGTTCAAACCACTGCCGCCTGCAGCACCTTGCGGCCAAAAACAGCATCCGCTGAGGCCCGAACATCAACCTTGTAAAACTTAGAAAAGGTATGAACAAAAGACCAAGTAGCAGCCTTACAAACTTGTTCAACAGAAGCCTGGTGCTGAAAGGCCCAGGAAGCCCCCACAGCACGGGTAGAATGAGAAGTGACTCGGAAAGGAGGATCCCTCCCCTTAGCAGAATAGGCCCTAAGAATGGCATGACGAATCCATTTACTAATGGTAGACTTAACCGGCGCCAAACCCTTCTTGGGACCCGAGGGTACCACAAACAAGGCGTCCGTCTTTCTGAAAGGCGCTGTAGCCACCAGGTAGTATTTCAAATTCCTGACAACATCCAGAGAATGCAAGGCCCTCTCCTTGTCATTACCAGGATTAGGGCACAATGAAGGAAGCACAATGTCCTGATTGAGGTGAAAGGCAGACACAACCTTAGGCAAGAAGTCTGGTTTAAAACGAAAAACCACCTTGTCCTGGTGTCTCTCAAAGTAGGGGGACTGAATGGACAGAGCCGCCAACTCAGAAACACGCCGGACAGAAGTGATAGCCACCAAGAAGGCAACTTTCAAGGTGAGAATAGACAGTGCAGCCTCATGCACAGGCTCAAATGGAGGACCCTGAAGGGCAGACAATACCAAATTCAAATCCCAAACCGGTAACATGGGTTTTCGGGGAGGGTGCACATGAGTGACCCCCTGGAAGAAAGTCTTGACCACAGGATGAAGAGCGAAAGCCCTCTGGAAGAAAACAGCCAAGACGGAAACATGCCCCTTCAGAGTGCTGAGCTGAAAACCCATATCCAGACCATGTTGAAGGAATTCCAGTATCCGACGAATGGAGAACACCCGACAGGGAAAGGCCTTAGCCTCACACCAGTCAATGTAGGTCCGCCAGGTACTGTAGTAGATGGTAGAAGAGGATTTCTTCCTAGCCCTGACCAAAGTCTGAACAACCGAATCAGACAGAACCTTTTCCCTTAGGATGGAGGTTTCAGCAGCCAGGCCGTCAAAGCCAGCGTTTGTAAATTGGGGTAACAGAGCCGTCCTTGCGTGATAAGATCCGGAACCAGGGGCAGAGGGTACTGATCGACCGCCAGCTGCACGACGTCTGCGAACCACACCTGTCTTGGCCACCTGGGGGCCACCAGAACTGCTGGCACACTTTCCTGAGTCAGCTTGCGCAGAACCTTGCCCAGAAGGGTAAATGGAGGGAAGAGGTACAGGAGACTGAACCCCTGCCAGGACAGAGAGACATGGCATCCACCGCCAGAGGATCCTGGGACAGTGAGACAAATGCTGGAAGCTTGTGATTGTGGCGAGAAGTGAACAGATCCACATCCGGCAACCCCCACCTGTGATAGAGGGATAGGAAGACCTCGCTGTTGAGGGACCATTCTCCCCGGCGAGAGGGCCCCCCTGCTCACAGAATCCGCTTCCAGATTTTCCTCTCCTGGAATGTAAACCGCAGAGATGCACGGGACATTGCCCTCGGCCCAAGACAGGATCAACTACACCGCCCGTAGGGCACTCTTGCTCTGAGTCCCTCCCTGATGATTGATGTAAGCGACCGCAGTCCGGTTGTTGGAGCGAACCTGAACCGGTAGGCCCTGGAGGTGAGACGTCGGCTGCGCCAGCACCAACCAAATCGCCCTCAGCTCCAGAACATTGATGAGAGCGTGGGCCTCCTGAGGGCCCCACAGCCCCTGGAATTGGAGGGCTCTCCAGTAGCCCCCCCAACCTAACAGACTGGCATCCGTAGTGACCATCTCCCAGACTGACAGAATATGGAGATGAAGGGGTCTCATGTGAAATTGAGCATAAAGGACTGCCTCGAAGCAGGCCACCATCTGTCCCACCAATTGCATCCCTTACCAGATGGATGGATGAGGGCTGGATAGCAAGAAGTGAATCAGCGCTTGAAGAGTTCACCTTCTGCTGAGGGAGGAAAACCCTGGCCTGAATGATATCCAGGAAGGGGGTCACCGGGGACGGGGAGAGCGAGGATTTGGGATAGTTGACCACCCATCCGAACATTTCCAGGGTCCGGGTTTCCAATTCGGCCTGTTGGAGCAAATGGGACGTAATGAGAAGGTCATCCAGATAAGGAAGAATGCGAATACCCCGGGCTCTGAGAAGGGCCATCATGCCCGCCAACACCTTGGTGATCACTCTGGGGGCAGA
The DNA here is from genome assembly GCA_027917425.1 of Gastrophryne carolinensis. NCBI lineage: Eukaryota > Metazoa > Chordata > Amphibia > Anura > Microhylidae > Gastrophryne > Gastrophryne carolinensis. The sequence continues at coordinate 80,901,143 of CM051234.1, forward strand.
GGTGAGACCAAAGGGAAGTGCCACAAATTGGTAGTGTTGTTCCTCTACCACAAACCTGAGGAACCGCTGGTGCCCTGGGAAGACCGGCACATGAAGGTAAGCATCCTTGATGTCTATTGAAGTCATAAAGTCCCCCGGGTGCAGGGAGCCGATAGCGGAGCACAGAGTTTCCATGCGAAAACGTCTGGTCCTGATGAACTTGTTGAGTAGTTTTAGGTCCAGGATGGGTCTGATAGAACCATCCTTTTTGGGCACTGTAAAGAGATTGGAATAGTAACACTGACCTCTCTCTCCCGGGGGGACCTGACAAACGACCCCCATGGCCAAAAGGTTTTGTACTGCCAGAAACAGACTCTGAGCTGCCCGAGGGTCCATAGGAACCCGTGACTTGAGGAATCTTTGAGGAGGCCAGTCCGCGAACTCCAGCTTGTATCCGGAGGAGACAACCTCCAGAATCCAATTGTCTTGTGGCTTGTTGAACCCAGAGCGAAGAGCCGCAGCCGTCCCCCCAGCCGCAAGGGTGAGGGCGCCCCCTCATTGCTGAGCGGGCTTGGCAGTGGATTTGGGTTTGGCACCCCAGGAGGATCCGGGTCGGGCACGGCCTCTGCCCTTGCCCCGAAAAAATCTCCCCTTTGTCCCGCAAAGGATACCCCCCTGCCTGACCTAGGCCCACGAAAGAAGGGAGCGAAGGACCCGGGCCCCGAAAGGGTTGCGGCTGCTTTTTGCGTTGGGGGTAACTTACCTCCCTTAGCAAAAAAGGTCCAAACAGGCGCAACCCTTTAAAGGGAAGCCCCGTGAGAGCCTTCTTAGCAGCATTGTCAGCTGCCCACTGGCGCAACCAGACCGAGCGGCAGATAGAGACGACCAAGGCTACACATCCGAATGGTGTCATCTAAGGCAGAGAGAACATAGGTGATGAACATCTCACATTGTGACAAGGCTCTAAATTCAGCACTAGAAGGATCCTCATGGGAGCCGTCCCGAAGGCCCCTGAGCAAGGTCCTAATAGCCACGGCCTTAATAGCGAAACCACACACCAGGCGCAAGGCCGAACCCACACAGGAAAAGGAGTGGGAAGCCAGTTGGTCAATACGCCGGTCCTCGCTATCCTTCAAGGTAGAGGAATCAGGGGAATGCACAACAGAAGTATTAGACAACCCCAAGACAGGGGCATCCACCTCGGGAGGAGTTGACCAGCATTTGACCACCTCCGAGGGGAAGAAATACCTCCCATCCCACCCCTTAGGGATACCGGGAAGCCGGCTAGGCCATTCCCCATTCCTTGAGAACGAGATTAAAATGCGTCTGTTCTGGGAATTCCAAACGTGGTTTAGCGGTACCAAACAATTCCCCCTGCTGCTTAGGTGCCCAAAAGCCTATGGGTGTCATCAGCATCCCACTGCTCTGAGCCGGCATCAGCGCCAAGGCAATGCTGATCGTCAGAAAGATCTGAATCTGATTATAATTCCCCTTCCTCAAGAGGGGTGTAGTCAGACAAATCAAGGAAATCATCTTGTTCCATAGTAAAGGCCGGCGCAGCAGGAGTCACATGCCGTCTTTTAGCTGGAGCCTAACGGGCTGCAGAGCTAGCAATCAGTCTCTCAATGTTGGCTAGTCTGGCGATTGGGACACCCCGCTAGTGTTAATCTCACTAGGGGTCATAATCAAGCGAGGGGGTGTGGGGGACGAGACAGTAGGTGCCGACCCAGGCACAGGAGGCCCAGATTGCCGCGTAAGCGCTTGCTGGATCGCAGGGTACACAAACCCGCACATCATCGCCCATATGGGATGCCCCGCACAGCACACACAGCCGGGCTTGCCCAGAGGGGACCCCGAGCACAATATCCTGAGAAGCCTCCATATGGTGAATTTGAAGTCGCACTGACCAATGGGAATTACGCTGTGCAGCTACCCGGAATGCCCATTAAATGTCCACTAGTGGGAGGATTTGGTATTAAATATTTAAGCTTCCAATGTTTAATATGGGTGATATAGGGCACAGGGCCAGGAGAAACCTCTAATTCAGGTTGTCGCGCCTGAAAGACATAAAATAATACCCACAATCAGTATATATATATATATATATATATATATATATGCTAGCACTCCACACGCATCAGACCAAGATGGCGCTGAGAGACACAGGAGGGGCGGGCCGCCTGCGGAACGCGCCGATGGCTAGGCCCCGCCCCCTCCAAGAACGTGGGGACAGGCTGCAGACTGGCCGCGCTGCAGCAAATAGAAAACAAGCTGGCTCCCGCTGACGTCACCGGCCCGCCGCCACCGAGCGTGCAGGCCAATTTAAATTAGTACAAACAGTAGAATGAATGAGGAGAGGAGGAAAGAAGCGCTGAGCCAATGTGCCAGCGCTGGAAGTACAGTGTAAAAGTAAAAGATGTAGTAAAAACTTTCACACATGCAAACAGTAATACTGACCCCCCCCCCCCCCCCCAACTAACCGGGAAAATGGGAGAAGGGGGAGAATAAGCCCATAGTACATTTGGGAGACATAATGAGGGCTATAAGCAGACGGGGCATCCCATATCAGGCTCACCAACCTGTGCCGCCTACCCTTTGGTGGGGGATTTGCAGTGGAGCAATACTCTGTTATAAAGCACCTCTAATAGGTGCTGCCTACCGTCACCCGACCATGCAGCCAAAGCTGGGAGGCAAGTAAATAGTGGAACGGGTGGGAATAGGACACAGGGCCAGGGGCTGTGCAGCCAGGCTTACCAGCGAGGAGAGAAGCCATCATCTTGACCTTCGCAGCCCGACTAAACTGGGGAATTTAGTGGGAGGTCCCAGGTATATAAGGACCGGGAGGGGCCTCTTTTTGCCATCTCTGCAGTAAAGCGCCCTCTTGTTCACTATATCCCAGACGTAATGAATCATTACTGAAGCAGGGCGTGCTGCATACTTGGAATATACTGGAAATGACAGTGTGTTATAACAAATAATCTATCCTGGACAGAGACACTGTACACAGTACTTAGTTTAATTTAAAAAAAATTACCATCAAACAAACTGAGGTCTCTGCGTAATCCTGATCCATACAGCCCTTCTAGGATGCTTTCGAAGCCTAGAAAATAAAAATAAAGCATTCAACTATAGTTTCAAATTTAGTGGAACATTTTATTTTAGGTTTTATTTCTTTAATTTGCAATAATAACTGACCAATATTGGTGTGAGGCGTATTGTCCTTGCCCCCCCCCCCCCCCCCCACTCTTGCTGTATAAAAACCTAGTATAATATATAGAGTAGCAGATATATGAAGCATACACACAGCTGTTGCACTTAGATGCCCCTGATTTATAAGACGCACCAAGGATTTAGCAGGCGGATAATAAGAATAAAAATATTCTGAAACAAATAGTGTGTTAAAATACCCTTAAAAGACAGCATGCAGAACTCCTACCACCCCAATCATCCCCTAACAGAAAGTCCACAGAATCAGCTCAATCAACCCAAAGCAGGCAGTGTACAAAATATCCCTAATCACGCTATAACAGGTAGTGTGGCGAATCACACTCCCACATTTTAGGTAGTGTGCAGTAACCATCACGCAGCCTGCAAACCCCCCTCCCCAAGAACCCTATAACAGGCAGTGTGCAGAATATCACCCCATAACAGGCAGTGTGGAGAATCCACCCCAATTATAGGCATCATGGCAGACCGCCCCCACTTCCCCTCTTGCGTGGCACACGCACACACACCGCCTGTGCAGAAGCATTGACAGAGACGGTGGTCGGTGGGCAGTAATCCGTTACCCTGTCTGCCACCCCTCCATTGTAGCAGAGCCATTTTCTTCTTCATCCAACTTTTTCCACTTTTAATGTTACCTATAATCTGTACAATTCTGCTAAAAATCTAACTTCTTATAGGGTACAAAAATAAAGAAGTATTCAAATATAAATGTGGTTACATAAATATGCAAACCCTTAAACTAATACATGAATTGCAATTTTGACAGCATTCAGTCTGGACCCTACAGTCAATTTTTGCCCACTCTTCCTTGCTTTATTCCGACAAATTATTTTCAAGGTATGTGTCAATTTATTGTACAAAAAAGATAAATAAGTAACTTACAATACAGACACATTTGGCCAAAAACCTTTGTTAGACAGTAGTCATAATTCCTAGAAATCCATTTTATAATCCAGGATAAACCTAGAAGCTATGACCAGTAAAAGCACTCAGCCCTTCTTAAAGAAGGAATGCCAAAACAATTAGAAGAAAATAAAATGCTGTACAATTACAGAAGCTTTTGAAGTGACTGTTGGGTTATAAGAGAAGAAACCATATATACGGGCTATACAGTAGAAAGTTTATGGGATCAGCAATAAATACCCAGTGAAGTGACAAAAAGCTCAAGCCAAAAATGAAAAAAAAAAAAAAAAAAATTTAACAGTAAACTAGCAAAAGGTTAAAGTGGAAGTCCAGTGTCCCCAACAACCCCCAAGCCTGCCTCCATCCCCCAACGCCGAGGCAGGGTGGGGGTGGTTACAAAGAAAAAAAAAATAGCCCCTTGGACAGGAAGCACAGAACGGCATCCCCTTCTCTGCGCGGGCTGTGCACCAACTCACTTGAATTGCCTGGCAACAGTGGGCACAGAGTGGGGGATGCTGCACTGACTGTGCACATTCTTGCACAGAGCAGCATTGGTTACAGCGTGGGCTACGGGCAAGGTAGGCATTTTTTCTTGTAAGGCAAGGGTAGGCGCTAACAGGGTCACCGAGCTTCCACTTTCAATAGCAGAAGAATAAAAAGTTGCTAGGACTGAGTACTGACAGCAAATATGCTACAAAGGTAGTAAGACAGTTTTAAAGGGTCAAATTTAGAGTTAGGGGTACTGGCATGCCTTTAAAGCGGACAAAAACTCATGACACCCGGTCCTAGATTCTAAAAGTCTCCAGAGTCAGGTGAAAGCCGACTTTCGATGACTTTCAAAGTGCAGCCCTGGTCTCCAGCAACATCTCCTAGCACCTGCACGATCTAATGCTAACACAACAGCATGGCTGTTGGGGGGTTAGGCAGTGGCAGACACCCGCAATCATTTTTTTGGTAATTTATATGCATGGCAGTTAATGCTGACTGGAGGAGAGCCAATCCATAAAAGGATGCTTCTATAATGTGGGCCAAAACCCAGCACTAAGGCAGAGGGTTAATCATGGTTAGAAACACCATGCAGGGAGCAGATAAGGCGTTTTCTTTTTGTTAACCCCCCCCCCCCCCCCGTCTTGCCTCAGTGATGGGGGAGGGGGCATTATATTAGACTGGGCTTCTGCTTTAAAAAATAAATACAATTTATTAAAACAATGAAAAAAATCTGCATGTCTAGATGAATAAAACCTTAGTCCAAAGTTCATAGAGCATAGTAGGTATATTTTAGACTGCATGTTTATCTACAGACATCAATGGAAATGGTTAACGAAAGATAGCCACAAGTCATATTTTTAGGCAAATGATAACGGACTCCAGGGATTTCTTCGGCTCTGGAATATATCTTATTGATTTCTTGAGTACACACAAATAGCACACATGCTGGGAACACATACAAGTGAGATAATGCTCTTAAGACAATGCGCCTCAATCTTTTGGTCTCACACTTTTCTAGCATGCAGGGGCAACTACAGTATATATTTCTCAGTGTCAAGTGATTCTCATGCCATATTATAGGGAATCGTAGGAATTCAAAAAGACAGGGGCAAAATGTCCAAGAAACAGATGTGGAAAAAAACGGACACGAGTGCTCTTTTCTTGATTGCGCTACTCTGACACTCGTGCAGAGCGGGCAAAACTAACCCAGGACTTTGGTGATAGTAATTTCTAATCATCAGAGAATTTTACCACTCATTCCTATGAAGCAAATTCACCGATAATTTTTTTCTTGGACACTACATGCCCAAAAATACATATACTATATGGCCAACATACAAATATTGGACAATTGTCCCTGATATTGATCACAGAAAGAAAAAATTACTGCATCATAAGCGGCATGCTAATAAGGAAACAGCTATGATACAATTGAACTATTGGTTCAAGACACGGTAGAGATTTCAAACTTAGACTCAACAGAATAACAGACTAATTTATGAATAATGGCAAGGCCAGTTATAAGGCTAGAACTCTCATTTTGCTTGCTAAACAAGGATGAGATGGGTTTTGCAAACTAGCCATTATTTTGTATTTGTTTCCTGTTTTTTTTTTTCACTTTACACTTTTTCGATATCCACTGTAGGAATATTAACATGATTTATGAATCAGCACCATTAAAATTCACTTAGCACCAAGGGTTTTAGCACAGCATCCTTTTATGGCTCATTTAAAAGATGACTAACCACCCACATGGCAGGCAGGCCAGCCAGGAAACCTTGGGGCATCCTATTTTGGGATAACTTGCACTCACTTACATTTTCCATGCCTCTCACAGCGTATTTGCCAGCCGCATCCCCTGGATCTCTGTTGCAGAGGCGCCTTTGAGGTAACAGGTGATCCAAACAGCGATTTATGCCCAGAGATTGCATGCAAAGCATAAATTGCTGATTGGGTGAAAGCCCACGCATATGGCGTGGGTCTAAAGGATGTTTATGTCGTCACCTTCTATCCTCAGCCCAGTGCCTCCAAATAGCCTGTGTTTCTTTGTTTCCCCCTAAAGCTTTGTGCTATATTCATAAAAAATACTAACAGGAAGAAGTATGATGTCCGAATGGCAGCCATACTCTAATTTATGGAGTTAGAACTAAAAAAAATGGTCACATAATGGCAGTTAGGTTGAAGTGCTCCTCAGTGCTGAGCTAGGTGTACTGTAAGGTGTACCGGTGGCGAAGCTGCTCAGTCAGGGAGCAATATGGCCAAATGCATCCAGTTTGCTTTATGAATATTGAGCAAATGCTTTAGTAAGGAATTTGATCACCGAACGAAGCTCCAAAACCCTCAAAGGAAGAGAAGAAGCACTATATATGGTGGCAATACACCTTCCTACTGGCCGGTAGAGATTTGGACCAAGAAGTTTAAATAGGGTAGGGAATCAAAGATGACCTCCTAGAGAGATCTGTTAAAGCATCTTCAGAATAAATGTGATATAAGTGGAGGCCATGATTCGGAAAGATGTGTGTTCTAGCTTATGAATTAGGCATTTCAGTTGGCACAAATATGTGGGTTTCCCACACCTTGCCATTGCAATGAATGAAGTAAGCGTGTGGGTGGCGGGGGCAAGCCTCCATGGATGCTGCCAGGAAAGGCCACCTGTGCTGGGACACCAAAATGCTGGATCCCCGACCTTGGTAAATATAAGGATGCTGGAGCTGCATAGAGTAGTTGCAGGGGGAACATCAGACCTGCACAGAGGAACTGCGGGGGGTAAGTATATGCTTTTTTAGGTTGTAGCCTGGACAATCCCTTTAATGTTATATGGAAGCATACAATGCCCAGAAACGTATTTGGCTTCAAGAGAATAAAGCATACTGTTATAACCAACTGTGAGCACACAGGCTAATTAAGAACAGATATACTCGGTTTGGATGGGGACCTCGGCTGTAGTTTAGTTACCAATATTGGATTGTGCAATACAGATTTGAACCCCCACTACAGTCCATGCAAAATTAAATGTGAAATTCACAGAAGATGGAATACCAGCTCCCAGAGATACAGACATTTGATTATGTACCGCTCCATTAAATCTGTAAGCTACTGACCACTTATCACTTGAGTTTCCATAGGAACTGATAAATAATGTATATGGCACAAATACAGTTTCTATGGTATCAGGAAATTTCATAATACCTACATACATATGTTAGGTAAAAAAAAGTGTCAATTTATGGAATTGAATCAGCCATGGAACCTAAGACTAGAAAAAAAAAATGAATAATAAAAAAAGAATAATTCTGTTCACGCACAGAAAACGTAATTTGACAAATAAAGCCAGAGTCAGATGCAAAGGTCTTTAGAAAACTTTAGGTTTTAGCAGACCGACCAATAATTGATTTAAAAGTACATCTGGGGACACATCTCTTCACTATATGTGGGTTATCCGATACAGAGTTGCTACCACTGTTGTAACAAGCCATATGAAGGCCGACAGACGAAACATTGCTCCTAGAAATAACCCCGAGGTAGGTAGGGACATATCCTCAGTTGAACTTCAAGAAATAATACGAGTACTAAAAAAGACCTAAAGAGACCTTTCTTCTTTATACTAAATTTGGGACCTATCTAAGCAGTGTGAGAGGTGAGGGATACGGATAGAGTCGATCCTTAATCAAGATACCCTGGAAAAACCTGCTAATAGGTTTTATTGCGCTTTAAAGAGATACTAAAATCAAGTCAGCCAGTCCTTAACAATATCATTAATTCTATGGTTGCCAATTATGTGGCTGCCGATAAACGGGTTTGCCATATATGCTTGCACATCAGACCAAAATACTTGCTGGCAGTCATAGACCCACTATATCCTGGCTGCCACTTCTTCAGATTGCCATCAGGGCCCCAGTATAGGAGCATAACTGACGAAAACAGTGAGGCAGTGGCCATCACTGCACGGACTTGTTCTTAACTTAACTGGTATTCTACAGGTCACTAGCTTAAAGTGATTGACAAGTCAAAAAAGTTAAAAAATATCAGTAGCGTACCGTTCATCAGGTGACTCGAGTATGGTGCTTCTTCTTCTGTCTGTCTCCTTAGTTAGGAAAATCACTTACTCATTTAGCTTTCAATCCCCCACCCTGTTGACTTGATCCATCAATCGACCTTCAGTGGACCAAGAACGGAAACACCACCAACTGCCTTCCCAGACGTCCTGATTGCCTGCCTCTCTCTGCAGTCCTGAAACCCACCCACTTCTCACACTTATCACAGTGTGCTTACATCACATCGCTGTTGCCACAACCACTGTTTCTCATTTTTTTTCTACGAGAATGCTCTAATACTTTTAAAGAGGACTGCAGAGACATCAAAAATAGGTTCCTCCCGGCCCATCAAATACCCAGTGACCGCCCACAAATCCCCAGCATTGAAAAGCAGTTAACGAGAAGCCGGGAGAAATAAACAACCCAACTGGTAACTATAACAATGATAATCACCATACAGGGGATCCAAGATAATGCAAAACTAAGGGTGGGGTGGAGCAGGACGTACTGTATACTCATAATACCAATTCTACAGGTGAGTAATCACAGAATTGTATTATTCTTAGTATACAGTACGTCCTGCTCCAGAAAGAATACTTACACGTGGGACATCCAATAGCAGTGTCCATAAAGAAGGGTGGGATCCCCAAATTAACAGCAGACCGTTTAAACCACTGCAGCCTGCAGAACCTTTCGGCCAAAAGCAGCGTCAGCTGAGGCCCTAACATCAACCTTGTAAAACTAAAAAAGGGTATGAACAGAAGATCAAGTAGCTGCCTTGCAAACTTGTTCAGCAGAAGCCTGGTGCTAAAAAGCCCAAGAAGCACCAATAGCACGAGTAGAATGAGCAGTAAGGCGGAAGGGAGGATTCTTCCCCTTAGCAGAATAGGCCTGAATCACAGCCTGCAAGGCTGAGAAAACCAAGTTCAAATCCCAAACAGGCACCATAGGCTTTCTTGGGGGACTCACATGAGTCACCCCCTGGAAAAAGTCCTAATCAGAGAGTGCTGAGCAAAGGACTTCTGGAAGAAAACAGCCAGGGCAGAAACCTGACCTTTTAGAGTACTAAGTTGGAGCCCCATCTCCAACCCACGCTGTAGGAACTCCAGAATCCTGGGGATAGAGAAGACATGACAGGGAAGAGACTTAGACTCACACCAGTCAATGTAGGCACGCCAAACCCTGTAATAAATGACTTCTTCCTAGCCTTAATCATGGTATTAACAACAGACAGCCCTTCCTCTATCAAGATGGAGGTTTCAGCAGCCAGGCTGTCAAAGCCAGAGTTTGTAAATTGGGATGGCGTAGAGAGCCCTGGGTGAGCAGATCTGGCACCAGAGGCAGAGCGTACTGATCTACTGCCAGCTGCACCACGTCTGCGAACCACACTCTTCTTGGCCACCTGGGGGCCACCAGAATTGCTGGCACCCCTTCCATAGCAATCTTGCGTAGCACCCTGCCCAGCAGGGGGAATGGAGGGAAGACATACAGAAGCTGAAAGTCCTGCCATGACATTGCTAGAGCATCCGTGGTCAAGGCCAGGGGATCCTGGGACAGGGAGACAAAGGTCAGTAGCTTATGATTGTGACGGGACGCAAACAGATCCACATCTGGTTGGCCCCTGCTGCATAGGGACCATTCTCCCTGGCGAGAGGTCCCCCTGCTCAGAGAGTCTGCCAGTAGGTTTTCCACCCCCCGGGATGTACACAGCTGATATGCAGGGAACATTGGTCTCCGCCCAGGTCAGGATCAGAGACACTTCCTGGAGGGCCCCCTTGCTCCGGGTCCCTCCCTGATGATTGATGTAGGCAACCGCCGTCTGGTTGTCCGAGCGCACCTCAACAGGCAGGCCCCGAAGGTGAGTAGTCAACTGGGCCAGAACTAACCTGATCGCCCGCAGTTCCAGAATGTTGATAGGTGTGTGAGCCTCCTGAGGGCCTCACCTCCCTTGGAACCGCAGTGACTTCCAGAAACCCCCCCAACCCCCCAGCAGGGGGCCAGAAAGGATCTGCTCCCCAACAGGTTCCTGGAGTCCAGCCACCGCGAGAGGGACCACCTGACTAGGGGGGAAAGCACAAGGACCTGGTCCAGGGACACGGGGTCCTTGTCTCATACTGACAAGAGGTGAAGTTGCAGAGGTCTCATGTGTAACCGAGCATAATGGACCGCCTCGAAGTACGCCACCATCAGGCCCACCAGCTGCATTCCCTGCCTGATAGAGGGATGACGACAAGATAGCAGGAACTGGACCTGTGTAATCAGACCATCCACCTTCTGTTGAGGAAGGAAAATCCTTGCCTGAACTGTATCCAGATTCATTCCTAGGAATGGAGTCACCAAGGAGGGGGACAGTGAAGACTTGGGGTGGTTGATCACCCATCCAAATGACTCCAGGGTGGACACCATCCACTTTTGCCTGATGAAAGGATTGGGAGGTGATGAGAATGTCTTCCAGATAAGGCAGCACGCGGACACCCTGATACCTGAACAGACACATCACGCCAGCCAGCACCTTGGTGAACACCCTGGGAGCTGAGGTGAGACCAAATGGCAATGCCACAAATTGGTAGCGTTGATCCTCCAGAGCGAACCTGAGGAACCTTTGATGACCTGGAAATACAGGAATAGGAAGGTAAGCATCCTTGATGTCCACAGACGTCATGAAATCCCCTGGGCGCAGGGAACTTATGGCAGAGCGCAGAGTTTCCATGCGAAAGCGCCTGCTCCTGACAAATTTGTTGAGGATCTTTAAGTCCAGGATGGGCCTGACTGAACCATCTTTTTTGGGAACCGTGAATAGATTGGAATAGAAGCCCTTGCCCTTTTCTCTTAAGGGACCTTGCAGATGACCCCCAGCTCCAGGAGACCTTGCACTGCCAGCAATAGCTCCTGAGCCGACACAGGGTCCTGGGGAATCCGGGATCTGAGGAATCTTGGGGGCAGCCAGGCAGCAAACTCTATCTTGTAACCAGAGGACACTACCTCCTGAATCCACTGGTCTAAAACATGGAGCCTCCAGAAGTGAGCGAAGTGCTGAAGCCGTCCCCCCACCCGGATGGGTGAGGGCGCCCCATCATGCCTGAGAGGGCTTGGGAGAGGATTTTGCCTTGGGGCCCCAGGAGGAGCCAGGACATCCACGTCCTCTGCCCCGACCCCAGAAATCTCCCCAGTGAAAGAAACCCTCCTCCCTTGCCTAGCGCCCAGGTAGGGGGAGGAGAAGGCGCCCTGACCCCGAAAGGGCAGAGATTGCCGCCTGCGCTGGGGTAACCTGCCTCCCTTAGCAAAAATATCCAGGCGGTCCCCAAACAGGCGTAGTCCTTTGAAGGGAAACCCAGTGAGGGCCTTCTTGGCAGCATTGTCGGCAGCCCACTGGCGTAGCCAAACCGATCGGCGTATAGCCACCACAAGGGCAGATGTCCTGGCACACATTCTAATGGTGTCATCCAAGGCAGAGAGGACAAAATTTACAAAAACATCACAACTGGAGAGTGCATTGAACACATCACAAGGCAAGTCATCAGGGGCACCATCAAGTATATTTCTGATAAGGGTTCTAGTGGCCACAGCGGTAATGGCAGAAGCACAGACCGGGCGCAGCTCTGTCCCCGCACATGCAAAGGCATGGGACGCCAGCTGGTCAATGCGCCGGTCCTCAGCATCCCGCAGGGTAGTAGAGTAAGGGGAATGCATGACAGAGGTGTTAGATAACCCCAAGACCGGGGCGTCCACCTCGGGAGGGGATGACCAACATTTTACAACATCAGCAGGAAAGGGATACTTCCTATCCCAACTTTTAGGTACCCCGGGAAGTCTACTGGGGCGCTCCCATTCCTTGAGCACAAGGTTATTGAAATGTGCTTGCTCGGGAAATTCCAAACGTGACTTAGCTGTATGGAAGAGTTCCCCCCTTTGCCTGGGAGCCGCAACAGGGGGAGAAATGGACAGAACCTCAAAGATCTGGGTCAGCAATCTGTCAGTGTCATCCGGGGTCCAGGGGTCAGAGCCAGCCTCGTCATGGCCCCTGGGCCTCTCATCAGAGGACCCGTGTCAGAGAAAAGCTCCCCTTCATCCGAGGGGGTATAGCCACAAAGATCAAAAAACTCCTCAGTTTCCATACGGAAAACATGACATTAGGCGTTAAGTGCCGCTTTTTTGCAGGGGCCTTACGCGCTAAGGTATTAGCAATCAACTTCTCAACAGTAGCCAGTCTAGAAGACACATCAGGCTGAGAATCCCCACTTGTATGCAACTCAGTAGGAGTGAGATTTAAGCTTGGGGGGTAGGTGAAGTGATACGAAGTGCAGACCTAGCCACGGGAAGGCCAGATTGTAGTGCAAGCACCTGCTCAGCACAGGGCACACAGACCCGCGCCTTGTCAGCATGAGGCTGCCCACACGCTACACACAGCTGGTCTTGTCCCGAAGGAACCCCAATCACATTATCCTGAGATGCCTCCATATGGTGATTATAGCGGCACTATAGGCCGATAGGGATTAACGCTATAAAGCAACCCTGGATGCCCCAATAGCCCGCTAGGGAGTGGGAGTAAATACAACTAGGCCTATAAAAATTAGCAACTAAGAGGGCCGGGAGAAGCCAATGGATTCACCCGCCTGAAAGACATAAAGGGGCCGTAAGCAGACAGTTTTAAGAAAATTAGATAATAAAAAACGCCCGCGAGGGCACTTAAAGACCGCGGTAGGTAGGGGACCGTAGCGCATAAGTATAAGCCAAGCCAAGCCGAAAAGATGGCGTTGGTATACCTCGAGGGGCGGGCCGGCAACAGCAATGACGCGGAACGCGCCATAGGCGGGCCCCGCCCCCCCGAAGAGCGTGAAGCCAGTACATGACAAGCAGCCAATAACGGCGCACAGGCGCCTGAGGTAACGCCGCCGCCAAGCGCGGCGGCGGAAATATTAAATATGGTAAAAGTGAGACAGCGCGGCGGCTGGCACAAGACAATGAATAAAAAATAAATGTCCAAAACACGTAAATGCAAAGCATCCATACTGACACCCCCCCCCTTTTTTCCCCCGAAGGCTACCAGGAGAATGAGGGGGGACAGCGGCCACATAATAGGGCCCACCGATGGGCAGGGGCAATATTGCGGGAGGGGCATTCCATAGAGGCTCACCATAAGCCTGAACCGCCTACCCTTTGGTGGGGGATTGCGGTGGAGCAGCGCTCCTAAGCACCTGCTAGTGGTGCTGCCTGCCATCACCCGACAAGCGCAGCCAAGGCTGGGAGGCATATAACTAATGGAACGGGTGGGAATAGTCCTACAGGGCCGCAGGCTAATAGCCCCGCTCACCTGCGAGTAGAGAGAGCCATTTCTCGTCCTTAGCAGTCCAGACTGCAGAGAAAATCTGGGGATTTGTGTGAGGTCCCTGGGTATTTGAGGGGCCGGGAGGAGCCAATTTTCAATGTCTCTGCAGTCCAGCGCCATCCAGCGGAGTAATACCGTGTTGTAAGTATTCTTTCTGGAGCAGGACGTACTGTATACTAAGAATAAACAGATTGAAATACAGTGTAACATGTAGCCAGAGACAATAGGACAACAAAAGGGCTTGCCTTTAGTATAACTTTAACCAATATTAAATAGTAATGCAACTGATTTTTTAGATTATATATACACACACAGTCACACTAGTTGTTGTATTGTTCAATTCTGCCTTGAGTCATGTCATGTAAAATTCCTAGTATGCACATTGTATTATATATATATATATAGCGAAATAAAAGGACTGGATTATTGTACATATTTTACTGGCGTAGTCTAAAATAATGTCAAACTGTGAAGTTAGATTCACTGAGGATAATATATATACTGAAACACAAAGAGGTTTTTTTTAAGCTCTACATTTTGATTTGGCTGCAAGACTTTTTGAAGCACTCCGAAAACCTGCAAAACTTGTTAGAGTGGCTTCTGTTCCCATTTCATTAAAATCAACATCCTAACGTGCAAAGAAAAAAATTAAACTGTAAATAAAGGCTATATATAAAGTGGCATTGTACATTTGTTCTCACATATGCAAACAAAAGGATTCTCACGCCATCACAATGCTTGCTGCCAAATTTCTATAGTCTTAAATTCACACTTGCAAAGTCCCTATAAAACAATTGCCAATGGCATGGCTAGACTGTATACAGAACGTCAGTCAACGGCTTTTTAGGTTTAAAGTGGACCAACACCCAGGATCTTGACTATCCTGGGTTTTGGTCCACTTCGGCGGGGCACCCCGATCGGTCCAGGCGGGGATCAGGAACGTCCAAGCGGCTGCCGCCGCCTCCCTCGCGTCACTTTCGGCGCGCGCGCGCCCCCGCCGGCCATTCGCAGACGGCCGGTGAGGGCGCGCGCACGCCTACAGGGGCGCGAGGGAGGTAAGTGATTTGGGGTGTCTGGGGGGGTTTCACCCCGCGGGACATCCCGATCTCGGATGTCCCGCGGGGTGGGAGGTGATCGGCCCGGGAATCTTATAGATTTCCGGGCCGATCACCTCTCGGTGTTGGTCCACTTTAATGTCAAAGAACATTTCATGAGCCCAACTTTTTTAATTTCATAATTAAAGCGTAAGTCTACCTTCGATTGAACTTTTGAATATGTATTTTTGTGTAGCAAAATGATGTCTTAAAGGTACTGAGCTGATCCAGCATTTTTAAATGTTTTCTAAATGTGCATTTTATGGAAGTAGTTTTCATCTGTTGCTACTGGCAAGTGCAGACTTTGTGTACGTTGCCAATAGCAACAGATTGCAGATGGTGGCACAGAACACTGTGGCTGGGCATGTGTAAGGGAGCTCCCACACCTCAGCAGTGGCCATAGCAGCAGTGTTCTGTGTGTACAGGACTTTTTCCTCTCTTCTTGGTGTATGTTGCCAATAGCAACAGCTAGCACATTGAGAAAACTACTTCCATAAAACACACATTTGCTAACATAATACTAAATCAGCTCAGCCCATCGTTTTGGCACAAAAAAAAAATACACACTTCCATCAAAAATACAAAATAAAATAAAATACAGTATTTTTTGCCCCATAAGATGCAGCTTATTTCTCAAAAAAGGTTGGGGAATGGTACGTCTTATGGTGAAGATGCTTAAACAATTCCATTCCTAACGTTCCTACGCTGCTGGCCTGCGGCTGCTGCAATCATGGGTGGCCGTGGCTGAGTCACAGGCCCTGCCCATCTGCTGCTCTGAACCAGTGCTTGCTGCACACTGCCTGAAATGTGGAATGTCGCACACTGCCTGTAATGGGGTGATTGAGGGGATTCTGCACACTGTCTGTAATGGGGCGATTTTAGTGCACCATTTGGTTACGAATATCTTTTTCCCCTTTTTCCTCCTCTAAACTCTGGGTGCGACTTATGGGGCGAAAATAAGTTACGCTTTTCATACAGACGTAACGTAACTCAAGTTCCACAAATAGCTAAGTATAGTCTAGGATAGAACCGGCACCTGCGACAGTGTTCACTGCACTGGTGCGGCACTGATTAATGATCTAACACTCATAGTCATAGTCCATGTGGCAGCTTGAAACACAAAAGGAATCATTCTGGTGATTCATTTCACTTTTAAATACACAAATCTGTTCCAGCAATGGGCAAGAGATGGGTGGCAAATGGCTGCTATTTAAGGCAGAACAAAACCCAGGATTTTGACTATCCCGGGTTTTGTTCTGTGCCCCGGAGGCATCCCGAATTGGGTTGCCACGCTGTGTGGAACCCCCTAGATCACCCCGTAAAACTCACCTCCTTCATGTCTGAAATGTGTCAAAGATGGCTGCACAGATATTAAAAAAAAGATATATCCAAGCATTGTGCTGTTAGAAGTTTTAAGTGCTTGGAATAGCAATGAGAGGCACGAGGAGATCATTTCCATGGTTTTGTCTATTCAGAATAATAGGTTATCCTGGTATACTTTGCTTTAGAAAAGTTCATGTTCTATGAATACCTTTGAATAGAGGCATTTTATTTATATGAAGCCTAAGGTAGGCATCGCCCCAAAGGTGGCTTGCTACTGTGTTGACCTCTTCAGATTCCCAGAAGGCATGTGGGAGACTCTGGTCAGGTGACCAAAAAACCCCAGTCAAACATTTTAGCCTTCAAACAAAAGACTATGTTTGCACACTAAACATCGTTTAGCTGCACATTTCTTTTTGCAGCAAACTCCAGAAAGAATGTTTGTTGTCTTCAAACAAGCGAAGTATAAAAAGACTAAGGTACATAAAACCAGATTGTTGGAGGGCATTTTTTTATATCTATAAGCTTTAACTGGAATTACTTTTTACCCAGGAAGCAAGTAACGAAACAACGTCAAAACATTCACTAGTAGATTCAGCTTTTAAGGCTTTAACGTTGCCAGAAAGGTCTATTATTCTATTCCTCGAGGCATACAGCTAAATGTATTGCCCAAGCAAACTGCTATTTTTACCTTAACTAAACCTCTTATATTTGGGATTTCTAAAGTACAAGATGACCAGAATACTGGGCTCTACTCTGCTTAAGTACAGCATCTTCGTAAAGAGCTATTAGGTTTTTTCACCTGATAATCTGACAGGTTATCCTGTTATAGATCACAGTGGTAAAATCCTTTTCTTGACCGCTTGTACAAAAAAACTAAAGCCATAACTAAACAATACTCCATCCTTTCATAATGAGGGTGGTGTTTTGGAGGATGCCTTTTATTGTGTAGGTAGGGAGATTCTCAAAATGCACACATGCTCTGCTTGCACTTGTCAGAACGTTACAAATGCTACAAATACAAACCATCACCTACATAAAGCATGATTGAAATCTAGACCAAAGACCTATTTCTCAGAATAGTGCTTTAGCACAAGATCAACAACCGAGTGTGAGGAACAGGGCAAATATAATTTATATTTCGGATTCTCGGTCCCCCATGTTCTTAGCAAATGTCGCCCTTTTAACAGCCTTCTGTTAAAATGAGCAAACAAAAGCAGTCCCCCATAGACCCCCTGCTGGTTCCTTCACACCTTCGTCCCACAAAATAAAACAAGGGACCCCTGGTACCACTTGTTGTTTTGCAAAAGGGAAAATCCAGACAGGAATTAGGCAGCAAGGTGCTCAGCTGAAGCCTGTCCTATGTGCCACTCCTCCATTTCATGCAGAGCGCTGTAGCAGATCTCCAAAATGTGTCCTCCTTTCCATTTTTACACATCCATGCTCCAAATGTGCTCAAAGCCACCTCGTCCGTCAGCAACACAAGCTTCAGTGTGACCACTGTGGCTTTCTGGGCTTGCTCACGCTGGGAGTTCTGAGGAAAAGGGGCTACCAAAAATACCATTTTGTGATTACTCACCTGTAAAATGGGTATTATAAGTATGTCACACACCCCGCTTCCAATATTCATGACATGTGGGTTATGGCCAGTAGAGGGCGAACTTCTGCAGAGAAAAAAAAAAAAAAAAGAAGAAGCCCCTCCCGGTACACATTACCCAGTATAGGTAAGCAGTAAGGGGACCAGGAAGAGCCAATTATAAAAATCTTAATCATAAAAGGTTCACCATATAAAGCATCCAGAATACAAAAAAGGGCGGGATGAAGCGGGGTGTGTGACATACTTATAATACCCATTTTACAGGTGAGTAATCACAAAATTGCATTATTCCAAGTATGTCACACACTCCGCTTCCAATATTCATGACATGTGGGACATCCAATAGCAGTGTCCATAATGGGTGGGGATCCCAATACGGCAAAAATGCACAAAATTAAACCACTGCAGCTTGCAGAACCTTGCGGCCAAAAACAGCATCCGCTGGGACCCGCACATCAACCTTATAAAACTCGGAAAAAGTATGAACGGAAGACCAAGTAGCGGCCTTACAAACTTGTTCAACAGAAACTTGGTGCTGAAAAGCCCAAGAAGCCCCAACAGCACGAGTAGAATGAGCAGTGATCTGAAAAGGGGGAACCTTCCCCTTGGCAGTATAGGCCCCAACAATGGCCTGGCATATCCATTTACTAATGGTAGACTTGGCGGGCGCCAAACCTTTCCTGGGCCACGAACAAGGCGTCCGTCTTACGAAAAAGAGAAGTAGCCACCAAATAGTACTTCACACAACGAACCACATCCAAAGAGTGCAAAACCCTCTCCTTGTCATTGCTAGGCTTAGGACACAAGGAAGGGAGAACTACATCCTGATTGAAATGGAAGGCAGAAACCACCTTAGGAAGGAAATCTGGCTTAAAGCGAAAAACTACCTTGTCCTGGTGTCTCTCAAAGTAAGGGGCCTGAATGGACAGAGCCGCCAACTCAGAGACACGCCGAACAGAGGTAATAACCACCAAAAAGGAAACCTCTTGAGTGAGCATAGAAAGTGCAACATCCTGCACCGGCTCAAAAGGAGACCCCTGGAGGGCCGACAGAACCAAATCAAATCCCAAAAGGGCAACAAAGACTTTCTAGGGGGCCGCACATGAGTGACCCCCTGGAAAAAAGGTCTTAACCAGAATATGCCGACAACCTTCGAAAGAAAACCGCCAGGGCAGAGACCTGCCCTTTCAAGGCACTAAGCTGGAACCTCAGTTCCAGACCGTGTTGAGGAAACTCCAAAATCCTATGAATCGAAAAACACCCGCAAGGCAAGGCCCTAGCCTCACACCAGTCAATATAGGACCTCCAAGTCCTGTAGTAGATGTTAGAGGAAGAGCTCTTCCTAGCTCTAACAAGAGTCTGAATCACAGCATCAGACAAACCTTCCTCCCTTAAGATGGAGGTTTCAGCAGCCACACCGTCAAAGCCAGCGTTTGTAAATTGTGGTAACGTAGTTGACCCTGAGTGATCAGATCCGGAAACAGGGGCAGCCTGTACTGATCTACCACCATGCCTACGACGTCTGCGAACCAAACCTGTCTTGGCCACCTTGGGGCCACCAGAATTGCAGGCGCACCCTCAAGAGCCAGCTTGCGCACCACCGTGCCTACCATGGAGAAGGGGGAAAACAGGTACAGGAACCCCAGATCCCTCCAGGCAAGAGACATGGCATCCACTGCCAGGGCCAGAGGATCCTGAGACAGAGACACAAACTTTGGGAGCTTGCGATTGTGACGTGAGGCAAAGAGATCCACCTCCGGAAACCCCCACTTGTGACAGAGGGACCGGAATACCTTGTGATTGAGAGACCATTCCCCTCGGCAAGAGGACCCCCTGCTCAGGGAGTCCGCCTCCGGGAGTTTTCCACTCCCGGAATGCACACTGCTGAGATGCATGGAACATTGCTCTCCGCCCATGCAAGAATCAGAGAAACTTCCCGAGTCCCTCCTTGGTGATTGATGTAAGCTACCGCAGTTCGATTGTCTGATCGAACCTGAACCGGTAAGCCCCGTAGGTGATGCATCAAGCATGACAGAACCAACCGAATAGCTCTCAGCTCCAAGACATTGATGGGGGTGTGAGCCTCCTGAGGACCCCACAGCCCCTTGAACTGATGTGTCTTCCAAAAAACCTCCCCAGCCCGACAAGCTTGCATCCGTGGTAACCGTCTCCCAACAAGGGGTCAGAAAGGATCTGCCCCTCATCAGATTGCTTGGTTCCAGCCACCACTGAAGGGACGTCCGAACCCGGGGAGACATCAGGAATGATTGATCCAATGACTGCGGACATCTGTCCCAGGCCAACAAAAGATGGAGCTGGCGCGACCTCATGTGGAACTGAGCAAAGGGAACTGCCTCAAAGGAAGCCACCAACAATCCCACCAGTCTCATCCCTAGCCAGATAGAAGGACGAGGTTTGGACAGGAGAAGACGTATCAGATCCTGAACCATCTGCACCTTGGACTGAGGTAGGAACACCCTGGTCCGAATGGTATCCAGATTCACGCCCAGAAACGAGATCTCCCTTGAGGGGGAGAGAGAAGACTTGGGATTGTTGATCACCCAGCCGAACCTCTCCAGCGTCCCCACCACCAACCTGGTGTCCAGCTCCGCCTGACAGAGAGGATGCCGTAATGAGGAGGTCGTCCAAATACGGACCAATGCGAATGCCCTGGGCTCTAAGAAGGGCCATTATGCCCGCCAGCACCTTGGTGAACACCCTTGGTGCCGAAGTCAACCCGAAAGGGAGGGCCACAAACTGAAAGTGCTGATCTCCCACCACAAACCTGAGAAATCTCTGGTGTGCTGGGAAGATTGGTACATGAAGGTAAGCATCCTTGATTTCTATGGACGTCATGAAATCCCCCTGACGAAGGGAATTGATGACTGAGCGCAGAGTCTCCATGCGGAACTTCTTGGTTCTGATGAACCTGTTGAGAAGCTTCAATTCCAGAATGGGTCTTATAGATCCATCCTTTTTGGGAACCGTGAAGAGGATGGAATAATAGCCCCGGCCTCTCTCTGAGAAAGGCACCGGGCATATGACATCCATGACCAGAAGATTCTTTACAGCCAACAGGAGCCCCTGCGCAGCCCGGGGATCCGAGGGCACCCGAAACCTTAGGAATCTGGGAGGAGGCCGGTACTCGAACTCCAGTTTGTACCCGGAAGAGACCACTTCCAAGATCCATTTGTCTGTGACCCCCTGGGCCCAGACCTGGAAGAAGGGCCGCAGCCGTCCCCCCACCCGCAAGGGTGAGGGCGTCCCCTCATTGCTGAGCTGTCTTGGCAGCAGGCTTGGGACCCCAGTTAAGGCCTGGACGTGCGCGTCCTCTGCCTCTGTTCCAGGAATCACCTTTGAAATTCGAGTAGGCAAAGCCTCTGCCTGCTCTGGCACCGCGAAAGAAAGGTTTAAAGGAGCCGGCCCCCCGAAAGGGGCAACTCTGCTTCTTACGCTGAGGTAACTTTCCACCTTTCGCCACTGAATCCAATTTATCCCCGAACAGCCGCGTACCCAGGAAGGGTAGCGCTGTGAGAGATTTCTTAGCCGCAATGTCAGCCACCCAATAGCAGATAAAACAAAGGTCATAAATAATTCACACCGCTTAAGGGCTGTGAATTCATCACTGGCCGGATTAAGCTGGGAATCACTCAACAGGTCCCTAACCACAGACCTGGTAGCCACAGTTGCGAGCCCCGAGGCACAAACAGGCCGCAAGGCTGAACCCACACTGGCAAAGGCATGGCACGCCATCTGATCCATGCGTTTGTCCTCATCTTTATGAGTGGTGGCGTCTGGTGAATGTAGAATGGAGGTGTTGGACAATCCCAGAACGGGCGCATCGACCTCGGGAGGGGACGACCAGCGCTTCACCGTGTCCACCGGGAAGGGATACCTCCTATCCCATCCTTGAGGGACACCGGGGAGCCAGCTAGGCCTCTCCCATTCCTTAAGAATCATGCATTCAAACGATTCTGATTTGGGAACTCCAAGCGAGGCTTAAAAGACCCAAAGAATTCCCCCTTCTGCAGAGGGCACTCTGCTGTCGGAGAACTAGCCAGTACCTCAAATAGGTGGGCCAGGACCTTGGGGGGAACCACGGCATCCCCCAGCGCCTGCCCAGTATCATCATAAAAAAACTGCTCCTCCTCAGCATCAGATTCCTTAAACAATTCCCCCTCCTAAAGTGGGGAATAATCAGACCAATCAAGGGAATCAGTCATCAAAATCCAGTACCGGCACGGCCGGCGACGGATGCCTTCTCTTAGCTGGGGCCTTTCTGGCCGCAGAGCTAGAAATACATTTTTTGATGTTGGCCAGCCTAGCACATATATCAGAATGTGACTCCCCGCTAATGACAGTGTCACTTGGGGTACGGATAAGGCGGGGTGGGGTAGGAAAGGAGACGGGCGGCACAGACCCAGACGCCTGGGACCCTAACTGCCGTGTTATGGCCTGTTGAGTACATGGTATGCAAATTAGTACATTCTCCCCCCGTAAGGGGTACCCCACAACCCATACTGGGGAGCCTCCATATGGTGATTTTAAGGTAGTCGCAATGACCAGAGGGAATTACGCTACAAGAGCTACCCGGGATGGCCCTTTAATTCCCTAGTGGGAGGATTTGTAGGACCCCAATTTATCTCCAAGGGACCCTAGGACTGGGAGAACCCCCTTTCAATGCAATCGATAGGGAGTCCTCCTGAAAGACACGATGGGAAGGGGCCATGAGAAGGCACACAATCATGCCCATGTCCATACAAACAAATATCCATATACACATCTATCTAAACATAATTAGAAGACATGATCTGCGCTGCCCCAACACGCTAGAACGGGGTGCAAATAAACAATGAAAAAGTATAGGGGCCCCGCAGAGCAATCACAGCCAGGAAGATGGCGACCAGCCAGCCAGCGATCCTGAGAGAGAGGGAGAAGAGAGGCGGGCCAGCACGGATCGCGTGCTGCGCCTGACCCCGCCCCCTTCCCTCAGTAACAGAGACGCGGATCCCAGCAAATAGCTGGGCTCCGCAACGGCGCCAGAGGCAGAGGGGGGCGGGCCGCGGCGAGCATGCTGAACGCCCGGCCCCGCCCCCTGCCCGAGCGAACCTGAGGGCAAGAAGCTCCCTCAACAAAAGAACAGCCTCCAAGGCGGCCAAAAGGCCTAACGTAAAAAGAGACAAGTGAAGCACAAGCACACGCCGCACACACATGCAAAAATAAAATAAGGTTGTGAAAGAAGGAGGAAAGCCCCCCCCCCCCCAGTAGAGGGACACAGGGGGACCCAGAAGGGGGGGGAAGAAGCCCACACCACAAGGTAAAAGGGAATATCAGGGACACGGCATCCCAAACCAGGATCACCAACCTGGATACCGCCTACCCCTTAAAATGGGGTCTCACGGGGGAGCATGGCTCCCTAAAATACCTCTAAGGTGTAATCTACCATCACCTGGACCTTCAGCCAAGGCTGGGAGGCATATTTGGGACTTAAATAAACAAGGTCCGGACAGAAATGGAGACAAATTACTTGCAAGGAGAAGACACAGCCATCTTCTGACTTGCTCGCTGTCTGCAGACGATTACTGGGTAATGTGTGGGAGGTCCCAGGTAATTATGGACCGGGAGGGGCTTTTTTTTTCTCTCCTGTCATCTCTGCAGAAGTTCACCCTCTACTGGCCATAACCCACATGTCATGAATATTGGAAGCGGGGTGTGTGACATACTTGGAATAGACCACATTTGTGCATGGCTTGAATAAAAAGGAAAGAGACCTGCTACCGCATCTACATCACGCTGGGAGCAGCCATGAAGGGATACATGCAGCTGCTGTCCCATTTAAGAGGAAAGGGGAGTGCTTTGTCTCATACATCTGAATAGAAGACAATGGGATGGCAGCCACAGGTAATCCCATCTTGGCTGCTCCAATGAACCACAAGAGTTATTTAGATTGGACTGTCCTTTTAAGATACAACAGCACAGCACTAAGCCAGAGGTAACTCCATTCCTGAGTCCACTCCTGACTCATTTGTCCCCATGACTCAATAGATGGCGAGGAGTCTGGATTTCTAGCTAAAACAGGAAGTGAGAAACAACCCATAATACCTTAGAGGAAAAGATGTTTAACAAAGTATAAATTAAAGATTTGATTAGTAACACCATGCTGCATGTTATGATGGCAGCATTTTTTTCCTTAAAATGCTGATATTTTCATTATTATTAGCACCACATATTAGGCCTTATAAACATTTACAACTGGTCCAACACCCATTTTTCATAAAATGGACGCTGGACCCTATAGCAACAATGGTGTGTGTGTGGGGGGGGGGGGGGGAGGAATCCAAACCGGAGGGTATTGAACAGTAAGGAGGTAAGTGAGCATAAACATTTGCAGAGCTAAATAAAATGGCACTGAATTGCAATTAAAATGTTTTTTCTCTCACAAAAAGGCGAGAGGAAAAAAATTCTCACTGTACTAAATCAGCCATTAAATACCATTATTGATGGCTGCAAGTCTGACCCTACAGAAGTTATGCGTCAGTGTTTATCCAGCCTCCAAGTAAAACGTAACTTTTAATATATCTCGTTAAAACTAGCCTACCATAGAAGGATGCCAAGATGAGTGAAAATAAAGCAGGGACCCAGAAACCAGCGAGTTCTGCCACCAGAATCCTGTTACGCGCTTCGGGCCACAGGGGCCCTTAATCATACCTACAGAAGTTCGGAACTGACCAATATGAATAGGCAGAAAAATGTGGAGGAGGGTGTTTTAACCCTTCTCATGTCACTGCCCCGCCATGCATTGGAGGAAGCAGCGTAGTAGCGTGTTAATGTGAGATAAAAGCTTCTTTACTGGTATATTTGTGTTGCTCATATGAGAGTTTGCATATGAGCTTAATTATCCTTCAAAACTGTAAAAACTGTTTTATACAGAAAGTTTATTTTAATTACATTTTTCATACCTCAGAAAATCTCATATTGGGCCATTTCAAAGCTAAGATATGGACATTTTTTTTTTTGGACGCTCTGATCTAAACCATCCATCAAAAGATGACGTGCTAAAGATCCTGCCGATTTGAGCGGGGATATCCACTACATAAACCAGAACTGTCAAGCTCCAGTGCATACAATTTGTGAGCCTACACTAATTCATTTAGAAATGTAATAATAAGAAAAGATCATTTTTTTCCTTATACGCACTGAAATACACTTTAAGCTAATCATTTGCAAAAAGAAGAAGGAAAAAAAACAGGAAATTTCGACAGGAAATATTTTTTTTTTATGTACGATATTTATTAAAGCACTACTGCATAATCATTTTCATCAAGGACTACACTAATATACAACAGACTCAATCTGGTCCCTGCCTTGGTGCAATCCCCCATCAGTGCACAGGCAAAGACAATTTCATGCTCGTCACTTATGTTAGGACACATGTCATGTGGTAATATATCTCAATGAGGTTAAGACAAGGCTCAGTTTCAGTCAGCCAGCCATAAAAGACACTGCAAGTCAGGCACATGAATAAAAAGCTTGCATTTCCCATTGAAGGGGTTGTCCAGGCAAAACCAGACTGGCCTTTTGCACCACCACCCCAAAACCTATGATTTGTGCACAGCCGCCCCTTCCCCAAATCAGCAACTACAGCATGCGTACGCCCTTTTCAGCGATTGAGGGGGCAAGCGGGGTCACTGTTTGATGCAGAGATCAATGGGATGGGCTGACATCTTGGTACCCAGTAGATGCCATCCAACTAGAGTAGGACAGAAAAGCTGTAGCCAACACAAGGTGCATATAACTTTTTTTTTGGCCTGGATCAATACATTTTAATCCTGGCCCTAGAAAGGCTCCAGAGGCATGTGGACCCCCCCCCCCCCAGGGCATGCCTTATTATCATGTGCATGGCAAGGAGCCAATTGCCATACACCCAGTGGCATGTCTGTTCCCTGTGCAAATCCACCGGTAGTCATGCCTGGCGCAGGGAGCATGCATTTCATGGGATGCAGAGACCTCCACATGTGGCTTGGAGGGAGGTGAGAGATCATAGAGTCAGGGGTGAATTGCGACACCCTGTGAAGAGAGAACAGCAATTGGTCTGCTTTAAGGCTATTTTTACCCAGGGGTGGTGTGCTAGCCGTTTCCTATGGAAATTCAATGAAGTGTGATCATTATTGCCACAAAAGAGACATGCAGGACTTTTGCTCTGCAATCACATCGCTGTGGTGTGGTCTTACTATTGGTATGATTTTCTTTATAGAGAGTGAAAGATACTAAGGTTAAATCAGTTTTTCCCATCCATGTAAATTTTCCCCTTTAAAGAGGAACTAAAGTCAAGTCACCTTGTACATGGTGTATGGCACAAAATGGCAGTTAATCATGTGACCAACGGATTCAGGTGTGATGTGCAAGCCACTGGGATCTCCAGATTTGTCACTGGCAAAAAAATCAATATGTAAAGCTTTGCCTTAATGAGAAACATCGGGTGGAGGTTAAAACCTCCATCAAATCTCACCGGACTGCTGCCCCCCCCCCCCCCCCCGTTTAATTTTTGGGTAATTTTTATTCACCTCGCCAGAGTATCTATCTTCTGGGTCCCTCTGATTCCAGGCGGCCTCCCGACGGGCAGCACCATCTTGCATCCTATCAGGCACTGCGTGCATCCCCGGTCTCGCACCTGTGCAGAGCACATGAATGGGATGCAAGGAGAGGCTCCAAAAAGCCGCAAGACTTCGCTGAACGGCTCAGGACTTTGAAGGGCTTGCCTTAGAGAAGGTTAAGCCAGAGGCGGGGGAGAATCTGGCCCTGAAGCAGCCAGATTTTGGCCAAATCAGGGGGCAGTGACATCCAGGTAAGCAGGGCTCAAATGGGGGGGGGGGTGGGGGGGGCGCAATCGGCCACATTCAACTTTAGGTCTGATGTTTCTCTTTAAAAGAAAGGCCTACTTCATAATTCCAAAAAAGCTACTCACATACGAGACACATAATATGCTCAGAATGTCTGTGGTAATCATTGAAATATAAAACAGCAAGCACTCCAATCCAGTTGGCGGACAAAGGCACTCATGATGCTACATTTACAACACACGGGGCTTTATAAAAGTGGATACAAGGCAGAGAGGGTCATGGCTGTAGTGAAGCAAGTTTAAATCCAGCTGCACATTTGGGTGTGAATTGCTGGCTGCATCTTGGTGAGCTTTGTAATTTTAACACAAAAAAGTGCAATAAATAATATTTGTCCTAATGTTTCCTACAAAAATCACCTGCTCATGTAATGGGGCATTTTTACAGGTGAGATGCTTCATTTTTACAATGAATAATAAGAATATTATTTTTTAAAATGTAGAAATGAAAGCACCCTATGGGCTATGCAAAAGATTTTTTGCTTCTCCATACCCCATGGGGTGCAGTTTCTAAACCTTTGTACTATTCGTCTTACCTTATTAGAAAATTATGCACCTCTGCTGTAAAATGCCCCATCACATGTTGATTTTTGTAGGAAAAAATTAGAACCAATGTTTTATTGTAGTATTGTGAGTGTTAAAATAAAAAAGCTCACCGACATACAGACGGCAATTCATGCCCAAAAGTGGCAATAAGCAATCGATATAAAACAATTTTTTGCTGTAATGGGGGATGCCGACGCTCACTACCCGTAACGGGGGATGCCGACGTTCACTGCCTGTAACGGGAGATGCCGACGCCCACTGCCTGTAACGGGAGATGCCGACGCCCACTGCCTGTAACGGTCACTAGCTTAAATGGAGGATGCTGCCATGTGGGTATTCTAGCACAATATTTTTTCTCAATTTCCCCCCCTCTAAACCCTAAGTGCGTCTTATGGAGAGAAAATGTGACAATTATATTGCAAGAAATACAAAGTGTAAATGTGAGATAATCAAGAAAAAAAAACAATACAGAAGAGAAAGGATCAATGCACTAAAATATACAATAATTCAACAAGGTCTGCACATCCCAAAACAGGAACCCCTGTGACCATGGCTACCCCACCACTACCAAGGGTGAAGTGCTTTGTGCTCCAAATTACCTGTTTATAAAGGGATTGTTTGCGGCCCCTGGATGCTACTTCTCCATCTACATGTCCACTGGGCGGAGATGAGGGTCCACTTTAAGCTGCTAAAAATTCCTACAGTATCCTTGTATTTTCTTTGACCTGAATTGAGGGTTTTAAGCACTTGCGGGTTGCTGAGGTTCGTGCATTTGCATTGTTTTACTTGTGACAATTTCCTCAACCCCATCCACTGTTTAAACTTGATAGACGTATGTCTTTTTTCTTAACCGTATAACCATTACACATCCTCACTAATCTATCAATCAAACACTATTGCATGGTTACCAGTTTAGGCTTCCCCCCCAAACATAGCTGCAATTCCCGGTCAGACATGCCGACCAATCCACTTTTCTGATGAGGACAAAAGCCAGCTGACAATTGCCCTCAGGTTACAATGCATATATTGTATAGTACACATAGATACACACAGAACACGGATGGTTAATCTTATATGCAGTTACACATATCAGCTAATAAAACTGACAAGTATCACTGAATAGTCATCTACATTCTGTCAAGCTAGTGTTACAGTTAAAATGAATTATGTTCATCAGCCTTTCTTGTGGTATGGTCAAGTAAAAAACCACAGAAACAGGAAATTAGGTTTTCTACAGTTAGTTTGAAATGGACAGCAGGCGCTCAAGAAATGACTAACACTACAAGAGGGTCTATAGTCAAAAATGCCTATAGGTCCCTTCCAACAATCAGCCCCAGAGGCATCCTGTGGGAATTGGGTGTTGTGCACCTGAGGTTTGTATCATTGGTAGCTCCTGTCTAGTTGTCACCTTTTAGTCAGCACAGAACCTGCAGTTCTTTACCACAAGGGCTATGAAAATATGGAATATTCTCATACAATAAATGGTTCCAGCAGACATAGTAACACATCTGAGAGGTGCTCCAGTTTTATAATAAATTAAAATGGCTTTGAAGCACTCATATAAAACATTTTTATTCCAACATTTAACTGGCTTTCATCCGCTGTATCTGTCATGGTATGTCAAGACCACACAGCATGGGCCAGGCTGAACAAGACCAATCACAGAGCAAAATTGGGGCAGTGGGCCAAAGCGAGAACTCCCCTGCATCAGTCATGATAAATCAGCCCCACTAGATTTTACATCAGGAAAAAATGGTATGACTAGTTTCAGTTACTAAATGTGTTTTTTCAGATTATCTTCTTAAGCAACCAAACAAAAAATGTAGTTAATGTTTAACTTAATGGTAACTCCTGCCACACAACCCAAAATAATGAGATTCTGGCCCCAGGCAATAAGGCATAATAAGAAAAGCTGGCTGTAAAACTAATTAGTGTGATAACAAAAAGACCACAACCTCTGCGAGTTGTTTAAGCCTTACTTACGCCTCAAGGAAGAAAAAAAAAAAAAGCAAACTGCTCCTACATTAGGGGTCCCCAACCCTTTCCTCGAGGGCCACCAACGGATCATGTTTTGCAGTTCGCCATACACATGCGCAAGTGAAGTAATCATGCGGCAGCAGAGCCTAAGAGCCAGCTACTTGGATACCCACAAAACTTGATCTGTGGGTGGCTCCCATGAAGAGGGTTGAAGTAACAATGGTCCTCGTTAAGCAGTCTTCTTCAAAATGTACTTAAAGAAACCTACCAAAAAAAAAATCCATACCCTCCTCAGGAACATCTAACCATAGAGTAAAAATAAAGACAAATCCAAATAATGGAATTTGATTTCAGTTTAGGAAATGTCTATTATGAAGACCAATACGCAGTGCAAGCACATTCCTCATCAGTGGTTGAAACTATACTCCTTCACTGGTTTCTACTAAAGGTTCCATACCTGTCCACCTTCAATCTATATGTAAACTTAATAAACAAAAATACAATTCTGTGATTACTCACCTGTAGAATTGGTATTATATGTATACAGCACGTCCTGTTCCAGAAGATATTCCTTACACTTGCCATCTACTGGAGTATATCCCAAGTGTAAGGAATATCTTCTGGAACAGGACGTGCTGTATACTTAGAATATTACAGTTGTTGTGTGTAACTTATGCCTATGACATGAATCGGACCCTATCATCGCCTCTGTGCAAACATTTAGACCTAAATACTGCATGCCTGTCTTTTAGTCCTCCCCACATTTCCCAGGGTCTGGCCAGGCATGTGTGCCCTGATGCTCTTTTCCATAAACCGATAAATCAATCATTCATTGAGCGAGTGAACAAATGTACAACTTGTATGCAAGTGGACAATGTGTTCAGATGCAGAAGATTGGTCTGATAATCATTAGAGCAATCAATTGTGCTCAAGATCTGTTTCAGGTTGAGTGGCTAACGAGAGATTTTAGGTTGGCCAAGACGACGCAACGCCCGCCCGAAGTTCTCATTCATCACCCGATCACATCGGGCATATCCAGGAACCCATTCTCGTTTATTGTGGTCAATTCAACATTTTTTGTTGGCAAATGGATTTGTGTAAATGCACATTACACTATTATCTGTTCTTATTTCAGCAGAATTACCTTTAACCTACAAAAAAAAAAATTCTTATCTTCTCTTTTAATGCTGAGCAGCGCCCTTCCCCTCCCCAGTCCTGCCAGGATACTACGCCGAAACTGCGTAGCTCAGAAAAGCTCAGAAACCTAAAGATAACAACACTAATAAAAAAAAAAACATTTAAAATTAACATGCCAGCATTGTGGATGGACATGTGCACAAGCTCAAGTCATTACAGCAGCCAAAGATCTGTCCTATCACCTATCAATAGCAGGCTATAAAGTCCATAAAAGTGCCCGAAAACAAGTGGGCATATGCAGTCGAGCCAGTAGTGGTCATATACAACATATAAGCAGTGAAGGCACACGGGCCGATTAATAATTTAGCCTAATTTCAGTCATTTTCCAATTTATAGTGCATGCCAATCCAAGACCGGATCCGTTCAGATCAGGCCTCACCATGGTTGAGAAATGTTGCGCGCATGTGCTCAGCGTCATATACAGAAGTTTTCTTTTCAAAATAGACATTTGCATGCTGTCAGCATTGCTGCAGAGTTTCAAGAGTTGGGGTAAGCCTGTAGGTGCTAAGACCATATCAAATTGGTCACTGGGGCTGTAGTCCCAAAACGAAGCCTCTTCTAAAAGGTGATGCACAAGAAAGCTTGCAAATAGTTTGCTAAAGACAAGAGACCAAATTACTGGAACCATGTGCTGTGGCCTTGAGACAGACCGATGTTTCTTTCCTACAGTCAAGCATGGTGGTTGGAGCATCATTGTTTGGGCCTGTGTGAGCGCTGCTGGCTGTGGGTAGCTACAGTTCAGTCAGGCAACCATGAATGTCAGAATTTACTGTGACATACTGAAGCAGAGCATTATTCCCTACCTTTGGAAACTGGGCCACAAGACAGTATTCCAGCATGATAATTCCAAACATAGGTGCTGGACTGGCCAACCAGGTCTCCAGACCTAATTCCTATTGAGCATTTGTGGGGCATCCTCAAACAGAAGGTGAAGGCGCACAAGGTCTCTAACCACCTCCAGTTCCGTGATGTCGTCATTGTTGAGAGGAAGAGGATCCCTGTTGCAACCTGTGAAGCTCTAGAGAACTTCATGCCCAAGAGAGTTAAAGTGGACCAACACCCAGGATTTTCACTATCGGGGTGCCCCGCGGGCAGGGAGCTGATCGGCGCGGGAATCTTATATATTCCCGGGCCGATCAGCAGTGGGTGTTGGTCCACTTTAAGGCAGTGCTGAAAAATATTGGGGGCCACACAAAATATTTACTCCGATAGGCTGCTCGCGGTCACGTGGGTGTGTCACTGCAAGCAACCTATCAGCAAGCCCTGCAAGTGAGCTGGCACAAGTTTGAAAGGCTGCGTCGCCGCAGAAGAAGTCCGGAAGCGGTGAGTATCCAGGGAGTTTCAAGACAGCGATGTGCAGTGGTGTAGCCCTGGTCCTGCTGCCCCACTTCTAACTAGTAATACGGAACTATAGTTATTTTTTACTTTAAACCGGACCAGCAGCCTGGCACAGTTAGAAAACTCCCCTATCCCATCTGCACGCATGATACTGAAGCATTGTTAGCACTTACATTTGTTCCTGCATCCACACAAAGCTGAAACACCACCTCACCGATTTTCTAGTGGTAGCAGCCATTTTGGAGCTCCCTTTTCTGGCATTCTGCTGCCTAGATTCAACTGACAGAACTGAAAATGCACAGTAACAGGAAAACCAGCAGCACCTGCTTGTTGCAGTCGGCCTTCAGATCCATGAGCAGACATTTTGTTTTTAAAATTTACCAAAGCAGGAGTTGGAAAAAGGTAAATTAATGCATGTGAGCACTGTTTGTTGTGTTGGTCCACTTTAAAGCAGACCAAAAGTCAAAAATGACTTAAACCAGACCAAGACAACAAACCGTGCTCATGTGCATCACTCCCCTGGGCAATTCCAACCCTGAAAAAATATTCTACCCTTTTTCAAATCCTGCTGTGGTAAATAATAACAAAATGGCAGTTCATAGATGTGCAGGCTGCCTGCAAACAAAGTGCTGCTGGGCTTCCTGTTACTGTGCATTGTCAGTTATGTTGGGGATGTCCCGGGAACAAGAACCAAAGCCTACTTTAAGAACACCTCATGTGGCACAGAAGATATTAGCAATGCACCCAGGAGGAGCGCTCTGAAATCATGGTGTATTGTCCCTTAATCCTAGATGCATTCTGGGAACCAAAAAATGTGGAGTAATTGGTTCTTATAATTTCCTCACCCAACTCTCCATGGTTTCTCTTTCTGAAACAAAATACTTTTGGATAATTTTTAGAGATAAACAACTACATAGCAGAGAGGAAGTTATTTTAGTAAATCAGGCTACTTTTAGGGTCTATTCACACTTATGTCTTATTGCTGTGACACAGTGTTGTGCAATGCCACTGGCAAATAAACTATTGCCTATAGACTTGTACTGCACCACACTGGAAGTCTACAGCACAGACGTCAGTCTTGACAATGCAGCAAAAAAAAAAAAAAAAAAAAAAAACACAGTACACCAGCACAGTGTCGCCACTTTGGTGGGTTCTACCAGCACAACAAAGAATATGCGACATACCGTATTTCCACTTTCGTGTAAAATGCACTTTAACAATATCTTTGTGTCTTATGGGGAAAATGTGTGCGAGGGAGGAGCACAATAGAGGACAAGCAGGCAGGAAGCAGTTACACTTGGTCCCTGCCTGCCAGGCCTCGAATGCCCCATGCTCCAACACACAAACATAAAAATCGCAATACATTACAGTGCGTCTGCACAGATCATCGCGCTACCCCAGCCCTGTCTCTGGGGGGTTTTGCGACAGGAATTCCATTTTGCATTCACGTTTTATTTTGTCTGTTTGTGGTCGGGTTTGCACCTGTGTGTTAGAATATCCCTGTTTCAAAGGAATGCGTTTGCAGCCAGGACACAGCAGGCAGGACTTTTTGTGGCCTGCGCTTACTGCGAGTTTAGTTGAATCCTGTGCTGCAATCTTTTGCTGTTGATTTCAACATGTGAATGCCAAATGGTCCAATAAAAATAAACCAAGTAAATATGCTAGGGGAGGGGACACTTATACCCCTCTATGCGTTTGGACAACAATACCAATGAATCCTTGTCTATCGATAGATCGCAGCTCCAGCAATTATCTTTATGATACCAAAAGATTTTCGGGGGGGGGGGGGCCTATCAAAGCCTAAACACTAAACAATACTTATCCTAATGCCATGTGTCAGCAATGATAGCACAAGAAAGAGCGATATTTGTGTAAGGTGCAAAACAACTGAGCCGCACTCCCTGCAGGGAATACAGGAGGAGGGAGCGTAGGGTTATTTTTGTTGAACAAAGAGCTAATGCACTCTTCCTAAAACGCATTCAGCATTGTGGAAGGGGGGGGGGTGAAATATAGAATGATCATTTCTATTTGTTAAATCTGCCCTTTATCAAATGTTTACCCCAAGCCCTAGCTTTGACCATACATGTTTAAATTCATTAGTAATTAGAAGAGCCCGTTGGAAGGGATTTAACAAGGAAGGGTGTAGCTTTACAATCAGATAATAAGATGGTACGTGCTGTACAATAATGCCCTAATGGACAGATTATTACATAAATAGATAAGTTAAAGTGGACCAAAGCCCCCATTTTTAACTAGCTTCCTCTGAATTGCTCCCCCCATGAAGAGTACTTTTTGCCAATTCACTCTAATCATAGATAATGTCTCCTCCATTCATTGCCACTTTTGTGTGTGACAATAATGACATTGCCACACCAATGCAATGACTGATCATACGACATCTCACACGGGGGTCAGGAAAAGAACAGTGTTCCAGGATTATTTGAAAAATGGAAATATCCATTTCTAGTTGTAAACCCTAAGAAGGGAATATCCGCAGGGCTGATGGCCAAATGTATTTCACAAGTTCGGTGAGTTTTGGTCCGCTTTAAAGCGGACCTTCACTCTGAATAAGAGTCTATCTTATATGTTTCCCACACCCTGCACATACATATGTGGACATGTGATTGTCCACATTAAAAATCATCCTACCTGCATCTACTGCATGTTATGAGCCTTTAAACATCCAAGATGGCGGCTTATGGAAGCCGCCATCTTATCAGGCAGCCTGCAAACAGGAAGTGCCTCCTGACTGTGCTGCTCTGCATTCTGGGACTGCTGACCTTTACCTGACCCCAGCTCTGCTCTGTCTGAGCAAAGCACAGCTATAACCCACCCCCCTGTACCTTATCCCACCCTCCTCTCCTCAGTAAGTGTGATGCTTCTGAGTCAAGATGGCGGCGCCCGTATCCTAAATTCCTGAACAGAGTTGCAGGCCAGAGGGGGAAAGAATAATAAGTTAGTGACTAAAAACGTAAAATATATTAATTTTAGATGCTGGGGAACCGTTTTTTAAGAGTTTGGGCTTTTCATTAATTCACGCTGAAGGTCCGGTTTAAGTAAGGTTCTGTGATGAAACCGGTACCTTCTGACCTCAACTAAGGTCTTCAAAATTCAGGTCTTCAAAACCTTGCCCGGCTGCGGAGCCCCTTCACTACCACCAGACAACTGAGCACTACCAGCCCTTACATGATTGGCAAGTCAAAAGTTAACACACATATCAGTTGTGTACCTTTCATTGAGTGGCTTCCTGTCTCCAAGTGAGGAAATCACTTCCTTATTCAGCTTTCAGTCCTCACCCCACTGAACTGGTCCAGCAATGAACCAGTGTACCTAGAACGGAAACACCCCCTGCTCCGTGCCCAGACGTCCCGATTGGCTGCCTCTCTGCAGCACCGAAAAACCGCCATCCTCTCACACTTATCACAGTGTGATTACATCAAATCGCTGTTGCCACATCCACCGTTTCTCTTTATTTTTTCTATGAATCTACAATGTTATAATACTTTAATAAAATTAGGAACTTCAGGGTCTTTTTGAAAATGAATTGAAGTTTAGTAAAGTGCAACATGTAGCCTCAGACAACAATTAGGGTTGCCTTTAGTATAACTTTGATAAAGCCACCAGCTTTAGTTTAAGACCATCTGGATCCAGTAACGGGTCTATCGTAGGCCAGCCGCAAGGCCGTGTAGCGTAGAATTAACGAGAGGCACAGACAAGTGAGAGTTTGGGATCAAGATACAGAACAGGCCAAGGTTAATGTATATATTTACATCGCTATAAGAGCACATTAGACAAACTATATACATACAATGAGTAGATGCAATATACAGGTCAGAGGGCAAATTACAAGCAAGTAGTTACAATCAGTATGAGCAAATACAATGTCAGGAATGCAGGGCAACCTCTGGGTGGCGTGAGGCAGCCTGTAAGTTCCTGTTTTTTCCAGCGCGCGATTAGTTGCAACCTTCCCTAGACAGAAACATCTCACCTCTGCCTCCCTTCTACATGTAAACTCCTGGCTGGTCGCCCCCCCCCCCCCCCCCCGCCCCGGGAGAGAAGAGGCTGCAGCCCCTTGCCCCATTGCCTCAGCAATATCAGCTAAAACACCTAAAAATTATTATGTGGCATAACTTTTCGTTGGAAAGTTGTAGGATGCTGGTTCTGGAGCCAACAGACTCGGCTGTGCGGTGCACATGCTAGGAGACCAGTTTGATATGGATCCTAAAACCAAGTCCTTCATATTTCAGGGCTTGAAGGTCTTGGGATGACATGAAACCTACGTATGTGAGGCTTTATAATCCCCGGTGCTGTGCAATGAAAACTGCTTGGCTTAGAAAACATCTGGCATTCACATATAATTGGGAGATTGTGAGATGCTTTGAAATGGCTCATTTTACACCGTTGCCAAGGAGGATAAAGATAGAGCCAGTTAGTGTGTACCTTTACAGAGGATTCAATTAGAGGGGCATTCCAAAGTGGAATGTGCTAGGGCTAGTGGTGTTAGTAGATCTAGTCTTTTTAGCTACACACGCTTTAAAGTGGACAAAAAGCCTAAACCATCTCTTTGTTCATAAAAATCTTCCTTAGGAGGTCATTTCAGATGGCCGGCAGTGGCAATCACTACTGTGAAGCCCCTGCCCACTCCGTTTACTCACCGTCTTCTGGGTTCCCACAACAATCGCAATAGAAAACTATGCTGCAGGGCAGTATTATGGCTACTCTCCCCACTCTATGAGCCCGGCAGTGACTTGGGAGGCCCCCTAGGCAATATTGTCAGTGAACACTTATAAAGTCCTACAAAAGTTAAAAAAAAAAAAATATATAATAAATATATATGATGCCCCATGAAAAGAAGCTTAAAGCCCTTTTCAGCAGGGGTCTCGAGCATGGCCAAGCTCTGCCATGGAACATGGCTTCTTTGCTCAATCAATTCTGTAAGTGGAATTGCTAGGGAGACCATTCGCCGAATGGCCCTTCAAATGCCTGGTCACATGGATACAGGTAAAAGAAAGCAGGTCAGGGGGCAGCTCCATACAGCCAGCAAATAGCGCAACATGAGCCCCTTTCACAGCAGACCTGTAATTTGGATCATTCCAGACACATATTTCCACAATGTAAAGCAATAATGGAGCCAGTCACATTACTTGGAAACATTTCTAACATAAAAAGCTGAATTTACAGGGGTGAAACATTTTTTTGCTAGCTTGACATTATAAAAGGACATTTTCACACATGGCAATTAATATACAAGATACAGTTTTTTTGAACAGTAAATGCAATATAATTTTGAAACCCAAACCACCAGCAAGAAAAGGATTGCCCAGCTTTAAGGAAGTCATTGTGCCCCCCTCCCCCGAGGCCATGACAAATAATTAAGGCATTATGTGTTTTGGGGTCTACATTCGCTTAGTCTACCATCAGGGCTGCTGCGTTCCTGACTTGGGGTTTCCTGTCACATGAAATACCCAAAATAGGGGCAGCCTGCCACAAACTGTGTGACAGTTTAGAATGATGGAGGGTATGTAATAAATATATTTTATGTTCTCCCAATCTAAGGTCCTTATTTTTAAAAATCACAGTGATACGCAGCAGCAGGGTGTTCTAGTGGTGGTAGATAAAGAGTTCTTCTCCCCTGTCCCTTATACTCAGTCTCTTCATGCTGCCCCAATGCCTGAACCATACAGGAATGTAAAGCTATTGCCTATACTCACCTGCAGCTCCGTGTACATCCGTTGTTCCCCCGCAGCTCCCCCATGCAGTGGCGGCATCTTCATACTTAGCAATGGTGGGGGGTCAGAGATTCCTTCCCCCAGCACCTTCTTTATAATCCCACATGCATACTCCATTCAATGCGATGGAGGGGCGCCCCAAGGCAGGTTTGGCACACCCCCTCCATTGCAATAAATGTAGGAGTGGGGATGTAAAACCGCGACGCCGCGATGCCTGCCCAGCGATGGAGGATGGAATCACTCAATCAACCTCATTAAGTATGAAGATGCCAGCACTGCATGGAGGAGTTGTGGGGGGGGGGGGGGGGGGGGTTGACTGGACAGGAACTTTAAAAGGCACATTCCAGGCAAAGGTTTAAAATAGCCTGTTCTCTGATCTCTCCATTCTGAATGTGAGGGGCTACATCCTTTATTCATCCAGATTTAAAATTTCTTTATACAACCTAGTGAACTCCCGCCTTTCTGCTGAGCGTCCTCAGAAGCAGAGGAGGACTCATCCATGCAATTTTCATTGCGACAGTCCCCTCCAAAATTCACTCATTTTGAGCCAGCAAAAGTTCAGCAGGGTTAATCAGGGAATGTAAAGTGCTGGTGAATGAAAGACGCTGCCTCCGTCAGGCACCATATGGTAAGCAGCTTAAAGTGGACCAAAACCCAGGATTTTGACTATCCTGGGCTTTGGGCTTTGCCCCCCCCCCGGGCACCCCGATCACAGCTCGCTCGGATTTGCTCCTGCCCCTTCGTCCTAGAGTTTGTCTAAAGCGAGTGGACCCTGGCGGCTGCATCCCTTTAACAGGGAACATGCCCACACTGGCCATTCACAAATGCCTGGCGAGGGCACTAAAGGGACAGCGGGGATGCAGCCACTGCTCATGCATGGGCCAGAAAAACAGTGCTCATGCACCGTTGGGCCAGGGATAATTGAGGGAATACTGGAAACCTCAGGGGTTTCACCTAGCAGGGCATCCTAATTTGGGATGACCCCAGGGCACGGAACAAAACTCAGTATAGTCAAAATCCCGGGTCTGGTTCTGCTTTAAGCTATTTGTTCAGAAACTGAATTCCAATAAATAAGCTTTATGTTCTATATAAGTAGTCCTATTGATTATATAATGGTGAGAAAAAGCCACGTGTGACCATTTTACTACAGGAAATGTCTTATTAATTTTATCAGGCCAATAATTAGTGAGTCGGAGTAGGAGTCAGGCTTTGGCTTACCAACCCCACAGCCCTGGTTGCCACACGTGTGCCTCTGTTATCTGTCCCCCACCGGATTGGGGTCTTTTAAGAAAAAAAAATGATCATGTAAAGGGAAGATTAGGTTAATTCAGTGACATGTAAATTGGAGTCTCCCTGGAGTTGGCAAGGAAGGTTTAGGTCCATTTTAGATTACCCATTGAGCCCCATAATTATCTGCACCACCTCCCACGGGGATCCTATGCAGTGCTGCATCTAGCAGAGGCCATCCAGCTCTCTGAAGAGGCTGAAGCTTCAAGTGCAGAAACCCAAACACCACGGCATAGAAGCCATCTCCGAGGCCTCTAACAAGGGCTCTATGGGGACCATCTCAGCAATAGAGCGTGCATTGCAGAAGCACAGGATTGACCTGTCAGCAGTTCCCTGGCATGGAATCTGTGACAACAGAAACACCTAGGCAAGATCCCAGGGGTGGGGTCCTTCAGCAGTGGAAGGGTGCAAAGGCCCTTTTAAAAAAACAACTTCACAGATCTGCTTTATCCCTGGAGAGATGATTAAAAAGGTAATTCCAGGGTTCTGTTTTTTTGACTATCTACCAACCACTAATACTTTAATGACTTCAGACGACGTCATGGCCGCCTGTTTGTTTGACATTCAGTTCTTATTGTCCCATACACAATAGTAAAAGCTCTGATGTTACAATGTGTGAATTCACAGGAAGTACGGGAATGATGATTTATCCATTGTCGCTTTAAAAAAGGTTTCACCTCATGTTGCACAAACATGACTGGTTCAGTCCTGTGAAGAAATACATATGCCATTTAAAGTGGACCAAAACCCAGGATTTTGACTATCTATGTTATAGATTCCTGAGCTGATCTCTGTGGGTTTTGGTCCACTCTAACAAAAGCAAGCCTTATAATCTAAGGACGATGATCCCCCTCTTATTGGGATGCCACAACGTACAGGACCCCAGCTGCCGCGGTTTACCCAGCTTGTCACTCCCCCACCATTCAGCCTTCTATTCTGCTGACCAAAATGCACGCCATAGAAAGCGGATTAGAGAAGGGCCTGCACTTGCTTTGTGGAATCGCCTGTGAGGTAAGACTATATGGCTTTACTTAGGATTGCACATCAGGATGCCCCCTGAAAAATACAAAACTGTGATTACTCACCTGTAGAATTGTTATTATGAGTATACAGTACGTCCTGCTCCAGATAAGAATCATTACTCTTGGGTATTACTTTGCCAGATAGCGCTGGACTGCAGAGACCGCGAAATTGGCTCCTCCCGGACCCTCAAATACCCAGGACCTCCCATAAATCCCCAGCATTGAAAAGCAGTTAACGAGAAGCCGGGAGAAAGACAACAGAACCAACCAGTAAATATAACAATGATAACAATCACCATATAGGGGATCCTAGGATAATGCAAAACCAAGGGTGGGGTGGAGCAGGACGTACTGTATACACATAACAATTCTACAGGTGAGTAATCACAAAATTGTATTATTCTTAGTATACAGTATGTCCTGCTCCAGATAAGAATCATTAAACTTGGGACATCCAATAGCAGTGTCCATAAAGTAGGGTGGGATCCCCAAAGGTAACAACAGACAGGTCAGACCACTGCCGCCTGCAGAACCTTGCGGCCAAAAGCAGCATCAGCTGAGGCCCTAACATCAACCTTGTAAAACTTTGAAAAGGTATGAATAGAAGACCAAGTAGCAGCCTTGCAAGCTTGTTCAACAGAAGCCTGGTGCTGAAAAGCCCAAGAGGCACCAATAGCACGAGTGGAATGAGCAGTAAGGCAGAAGGGAGGATTCTTCCCCTTAGAGTAGGCCTAAATCACAGCCTGACGGATCCATTTGCTGATAGTAGATTTAGCAGGAGCCCAACCCTTCTTAGGACCAGAAGGGACCACAAAAAGAGCATCAGTTTTTCTGGTGCAGTAGCCACCAGCTAATACTTCGGACACCTAACCACATCCAAGGAATGCAAAACCCTCTCCTTAGCGTTACTAGGATTAGGGCACAAGGAAGGAAGAACAATGTCCTGATTCAGATGAAAGGCAGACACGACCTTAGGCAGAAGCCTTTCGCTTGAAGCGAAACACCACCTTGTCCTGGTGTCTCTCAAAGTAGGGGGGCTGGATGGAAAGCGCCGCCAATTCAGAAACACGCCTAACAGAGGTGATAGCCACCAAAAAGACAACCTTGAGAGTAAGAATGGCCAGGGCAGCCTCCTGCACAGGTTCAAAGGGAGCACCCTGCAAGGAACAAGACCAAGTTCAATCCCAAACAGGCAACATAGGCTTATGTGGGGGACGCACATGAGTAACCCCCTGGAAAAAAGTCCTGATCAGAGAATGCTGGGCAAAGGACCTCTGGAAGAAAACAGCCAGGGCAGAGACATGACCCTTCAGAGTACTGAGTACCCAGCTCCACCCCATGCTGCAGGAACTCCAGGATCCTGGGAATAGAGAACACATGACAGGGAAGAGACTACACCAGTCAATGTAGGCACGCCAAAACCCTATAGTAAATGGAAGAAGAAGACTTCTTTATAGCCTTTATCATGTATCAACAACAGAGGCAGACAGCCTCTTCTCCATCAAGATGGAGGTTTCAGCAGCCAGGCCGTCAAAGCCAGAGTTTGTAAATTGGGATGGCGTAGGGAGCCCTGAGTGAGCAGGTCTGGCACCCTGGGCAGAGCATACTGATCTACTGCCAGCTGCACCACGTCTGCGAACCACACTCTTCTTGGCCACCTGGGAGCCACCAGGATAGCTAGCACCCCCTCCTGAGCTATCTTGCGCAGAACCCTGCCCAACAGGGGGAATAGGGGAAAGACATACAGGAGCTG
This sequence comes from Gastrophryne carolinensis, assembly GCA_027917425.1. NCBI lineage: Eukaryota > Metazoa > Chordata > Amphibia > Anura > Microhylidae > Gastrophryne > Gastrophryne carolinensis. The sequence goes on from CM051234.1 coordinate 80,942,855, forward strand.
AAAGTCCTGCCATGACATTGCTAGAGCATCTGTGGCCAAGGCCAGAGGGTCCTGGGACAGGGAGACAAAGGCCGGGAGCTTGTGATTGTGACGGGACGCAAACAGATCCACATCTGGGTGACCCCAACGGTGACATAGAGAGTGAAACACCCTCTCGCAGAGGGACCATTCTCCCAGGCGAGAGGTTGATTTGCAGGGAACATTGTCCTCAGCCCAGGACAGGATCAGAGACACTTCCTTGAGAGCCCCTTTGCTCCGGGTCCCCCCCGATGATTGACGTAGGCAACCGCTGTCTGGTTGTCCGAGCATACCTGAACAGGCCGGCCCCGAAGGTGTTGGGTCAAGTGAGCCAGAGCCAACCTGATCGCCCTCAGTTCGAGAATGTTGGTGGGTGTGTGGGCCTCCTGAGGGCCTTGGAACTGCAGGGACTTCCAGAAGCCCCCCCCAACCTGTCAGACTGGCATCCGTGGTGACTGTCTCCCAGCAGGGGGCCAGAAAGGATTTGTCCGCCAACAGGTTCCTGGAGTCCAGCCACCACGAGAGGAACCGCCTGGCTAGGGGGGATAGAACAAGGACCTGGTCCAGGGACGCAGGATCCTTGTACCATACTGACAAAAGATGGAGTTGCAGAGGCCTCATGTGAAACTGTGCATAAGGAACCGCCTCGAAGCACCACACCATCAGGCCCACCAGCTGCATTCCCTGCCTGATGGAGGGATGAGGGCAAGAGAGCAGGGACTGAACCTGCACCAGCAGACTGTCCACCTTCTGCTGAGAAAGAAAAATCCTTGCCTGAACTGTATCCAGAGTCATTCCCAGGAAGGGCGTCACCACGGAGGGAGACAGGGAAGACTTGGGATGGTTGATCACCCAGCCAAATGACTCCAGAGTGGACACTACTAGCCGAGTATCCAGCTCTGCTTGGTGGAGGGACTGAGAAGTGATGAGAATGTCGTTCAAATATGGCAGCACGCGAATGCCCTGAGCAGAGCCATCACCCCTACCAGCACCTTGGTGAACACTCTGGGAGCTGAAGTGAGACTGAAGGGCAATGCCACAAATTGGTAGTGCTGATCCTCCAGAGCGAACCTGAGGAATCTTTGATGACCTGGAAAAACAGGAATATGAAGGTAAGCATCCTTGATGTCCACAGAGGTCATGAAGTCCCCTGACGCCTGAAGTCCAGGATGGGCCTGACTGACCCATCTCTTTTGGGCACAGTGAAAAGGTTGGAACAAAACCCCTTGCCCATTTCTCGTAAGGGGACCTGACAAATGACCCCCAGCTCCAGAAGGCTTTGCACTGCCAGAATTAAAGCCCAAGCTGACATGGGGTCCTGAGACATCCGGGATCTGATGAATCTTCAGGCAGCAAACTCTATCTTGTAACCAGAGAAAACTTCCTCCTGAATCCACCGGTCTGAGACCTGAAGCCTCCAGAAGTGAGCAAAATGCTGAAGCCGTCCCCCCACCCGGATTAGTGAGGGTGCCCCTTCATGCCTGAGGGGGCTTGGGAGAAGACTTAGGCTTGGAGCCCCAGGCTGATCCAGGGCGTCCCCGTCCTCTGCCCCTCTGATCCATGTCTGGATCCACGGTAGAGGGAAGAAAAGGAGCCTCGGCCCCGAAAGGGCCGAGACTGCCTCCTGCGCTGGGGTAACCTGCCTCCCTTAGCAAAAAGGTCCAGGCGGTCCCCAAACAGGCGTAGTCCTTTGAAGAGAAAACCAGTGGGAGCCTTCTTTGCAGCGTTGTCAGCTGCCCACTGGCGCAGCCAAACCGAGCGGCGTATAGCCACCACTAGGGCAGAGGCTCTGCCACACATCCTAATGGTATCATCCAAGGCAGAGAGGACATAAGTCACAAAAACCTCACAACGAGAGAGTGCATTAAACTCCTCGCTAGACACATCATCAGGAGCACCGTCCAGGACACTTCTAAGCGAGTCCTAATGGCCACCGCTGTAATGGCAGAGGAACAGACCGGGCGCAGTGCCGTCCCCACATAGGCAAAGGCATGGGACGCCAGCTGATCAACACGCCGGTCCTCACTATCCCGCAGCGTAGTAGAGTCAGGGGAATGCATGACAGAGGTGTTAGATAAACCTAGGACCGGGCCATCCACCTCTGGAGGGGGATGACCAATGCTTCACCACCTCAGCAGGAAAGGGATACCTCTTATCCCAACTCTTAGGGACTCCGGGGAGCCTGCTAGGATGCTCCCATTCCTTGAGCACGAGATTATTAAAATGGGCTTGCTCAGGAAACTCTAAACGTGGCTTTGCAGTATGAAACAATTCCCTGCCTGGGGGCCGCAACCGGGGCAGAGAAAGACAGTAACTCAAAAATCTGAGCCAACAGCCTATCAGTATCATCTGGGGCCCAGGGGTCAGAGGCAGAATCATCATGACCCCTGGGCCTCTCATCAGATGACTCCGAGTCAGAGAATAACTCCCCTTCTTCCAAAGGGGTATAACCAGACAGTTTCAAGAACTCATCAGCCTCCATAGGTAAAAGAGTGACATCAGGCGTCAAGTGGCCCTTCTTAGCAGAGGCCTTACGCGCCAAGGTATTAGCAAGCAACTTCTCAACACTAGCCAGTCTGGAAGACACATCAGGCTGAGAATCCCCACTGGTATGCAACTCAATGGGAGTCAATTTCAAGCTTGGGGGAGTAGGTGAGGCCATACGTGGCACAGGCCCAGCCGCTGGTAAACCAGGCTGCAACGCAATCACCTGCTGGGCACAAGTAATACAGACCCGCACATTGTCAGCACTAGTAGGGGACACCTCACAAGCTACACACAGCCGGGCTTGTCCCGAAGGAACCCCAAGCACATTATCCTGAGACGCGTCCATATGGTGATTATAGCGGCACAATAGGCCGATAGGGATTCACGCTATAAAAAGGAACCCGGGATGCCCCAATAGCCCGCTAGGGAAGTGGGAGTAATGAATACACTAGGCCTCACAAGTTTAATAACTAAATAGAGGGAGTAGGGCCAGGAGAAACCAATAGAGTTCGACCCTCCTGAAAAACATAAGCAAAGAGAACCCCATAAGCGACATGTATAATGACACAGGGTAAATAAAGCCGCCCGCGAGGGCACTCACGGACCACGGTAGGTAGATGCCAGCCACGCAGCAGACGAAACCAGAGAAAAATGGCGCCAAGTATACCTCGAGGGGCGGGCCGCGGAGACAGTGACGCGGAACGCGTCATCCGCGGGCCCCGCCCCCCTCCGAAGAGCGTGAAGCAGCACACGTGACAAGCAGCCAATGAAAGCGCATCAGCGCCTGAGGTAATGCCGCTGCCAACCGCACATAATCAAGTGAAGCACCAACGCATACACCCCCCCCCCAGAGCTACAAGAGAGAGCGAGTGTGGCAGCGGCCACTTAACATAGGGCCCACCGATAGACAGGGGCATCCCATAGAGGCTCACCATATGCCTATACCGCCTACCCTTTGGTGGGGGATTGCGGAGGAGCAGCGCTCCTAAGCACCTGACAGCGGTGCTGCCTACCATTACCCAGACAAGCGCAGCCAAGGCTGGGAGGCACATTAATAATGGAACGGGTGGGAATAGTCCTACAGGGCCTCAGGCTATGGCCCCGCTCACCTGCGAGAAGAGAGAGCCATCTTCTTGTCCTTCGCAGTCCAGACTGCAGAGAAGATCTGGGGATTGTGGGAGGTCCCGGGTATTTGAGGGGCCGGGAGGAGCCAATTTCGCGGTCTCTGCAGTCCAGCGCCATCTGGCGGAGTAATACCCAAGTGTAATGATTCTTATCTGGAGCAGGACGTACTGTATACTAAGAATAATGAACAAGATCCTGGGTTTTGTGCAGCCTTAAATCCAGATGTTTGATCTGCTTTTTAACAATACTGATGTTGTAGTAATTTTCTGTTTTCATTTGTATAAATGTCCTAAATGGAGTAGACAAGCCCATCCATTCCAGTCGAGGCCTCCCCAGTGGCCCATTGCACAGAAGCCCATGACTCTGCTCATAAACCTCTAAACAAATGCCTATTGCTTGTTGAACGTCGCCAAGCAATTCTCCACATTTTTATGACATTAGCCTTTATTTCCTGTGAATGATGCTGAAAGCGGAACTTGGAACGAATCTAAACATTTAATTTCAATGCAGCCTACTACTTTATTGCCTACTGGGTGTATATGCAACGCAATGGGGGACCAGCAGCTGGAGCACACAGAGCGTGGCTGGGACTACCTCTAATAGGAGGAAGCATGTGCTGCACCACAAAAGACACTCTTAAAGAGGAACTTCAGGGGCCCCGGAGCTGCATTGTGGGAGTGAAGGTTAGTGTATGGGGGTGACATGGGCGAGGGGGATACACACACCAGGACAACCCAATTTGGGATTCCCCCTGAGAGCAACAACGCACAACAAAGTGAAATTCCTGTGTTGTTCCTCTTTAAGGTAAGGACAACAGGAAAGCTTCTCCCATGGCTCCCTTGCGGATTAGGGGCCACAAAAACAGGTGAAACCCCTAGGCTCCCACAACGCTGTCTTCAAGAGCGGGCACATCCCCAGCTCTCCCGGCAGCTATGAGTTCTCCCCGCACCCAGCCATTTAGATAGGCAAGCCAGGGGAGCGCAGGCACTTTGCAGGGTAACCAGGGTCACGTCAGCTGCCATATCAAAAGTGCAGAGCAGGCTTGGCCTCGGCGGTGGTCCAGGCAATGTGGAAAGGAGAGAAGGGACAAAATTTGACCAGCTACAGCATCTATAGCATGCTGCAGGAAAGGGAGGACAGGCACATGCATCGGGGGAGCTCCTTGCTATGTTTTTATGGCCATGGATTGTCCCTTAAATCACTGGGTGATTTATCTACCCAAACCCAGTTATCGTTACATCATGAATGTGGGGATATGAATAGATACAGTATGAAGTGTGCAAAGGATACTTAGGATAAAAAGTCTAGAAGACTTCAGGGCCTACTCCTTCCATTTCGGGATGCCCCACTGTGTGAAAGCCCCTAGGTCTCTATGTTCCACATACCTACTCCCGAACGCCTCGCTGCTTCTCAGCGGCGCAGCCCCACTCACCTGCAACTGTGTGTGTACCCGCAACAGCCTAGCGAAATTGAGTGCGCCAATTGGCTAAGCGGGGGGAGGGAGGATACAAACAGCGGGGCATCCCAAATCAGGACGGATGACTGCGAGAGGGAAATTCCCAGGTGGTGTTGTTTAACTGTGCAAAGAAATGACGTCTAATCAGCAATTTCTTTTTACTGTTCTGATAGATTTAAACTCCAGGAGAGCAGCAAGGGATTGGTTGGTAAATGGAACTGCACTTTACCCTTAATAAATAAGCCAACAAGTGTCATGACATTACTGGTGCTAAATTATTCTCATATACTACAACTATATGCAAGTAAGCAATTGCACCCCAATGTAGAGGTCTTCCTATACAACACACAAGTGGTCGCTATGATTTCCAGTGGAAGCTTTTTAGTTATGACCGACCAAACTGCCGCGGAATAGATCTACAAAAACGTGCTAAAAAAACAGCTAGCTCTTTTTGTCCTATTTATACCAAATCCAGCTTTGCCAATCACATTAACCTTTGATGGCGTGCCTTGTTACCACCTTACTGCATATAGTCACTAAAGGAAAGACATCATTCTAGAAACAATCACGTTAAAAAGCAACATGTTGAAGGGAATCAAGTGAAAAAAAAAGCAAAAAAAAGGAGCCGAGTGACTCTCATCATCGCCTATTTACCTTATGTCCGTAATATTATCTGTCATGAGAAAGAGCAGGGACAATGGGATCCCTTCCCCCACCCAAAAAGCAATGTTCGCTCATGTTTAATTAGAATTAAACCACGCTGCTGGCAAGGGAACGATCAGCAATGCAGTCCCAAGATGCGTAATTTAGAAGAGGGATGAGAAGAAAAAAAAAAAAAAGAAAGTCAATCATTTGGTTGCTTCTACTAACATAATACAAAGAAATTATAAATTATATATATATATATTTTTTTTTTTTCTAAGCATTTATTTTATATTGGAAATCGGCAGCAAGTTTATTTATCATATTTCAAGGAAAATAAACAAAAAACTGTATATGTAATACATAAAATTGAGTGGGATTGTATATAATATATTCATATAGAGTACATACACCGCTGCTTTTAGATCGGGGTCGAGTTTGGATGCAACCACATGTGACTGACGCCTACCTGATTCCCTGCAGAAAGCATTGCATCGTAGGTGAGCCATGCGGAAGCTGCCAAAAAGGGGTTAATGACAGTTCAGCTGCCAAAGGGGGTCCCTGACCTATCACTCCCCCCCCCCTCCTCCTTCCACTGCAGATGTGATGGGAGATCTGGTTAGTAACTAAAGCGGAGCCACATATAAGCTTAGCAGGAGGTGTGTCCTGTGAATACCGCTTATACACAAGGATCTGGTTATCAAACAGCCAAATCAGATTTCTGCACCAGATGACCCCCCCCCCTTCCCCAAGGATCCAGGATAAAATAGTTTACAAAGAACACCAGTAAAACTTAACACTCAAGGACGCTGTATAAATTAAAGTGGAGGCAGAGCTCAGAAAGCAGCAAAGAGTTAAACAGGATATGTTTACCCAGCAACCCCAGCTGAGCAAATTTCAAAATGAACATGTTCTGCTGAGAGAGAATATGTAACCACCTCCCTGACATTAGATTGGGTGGGGTGAGAATTATTTGTGTAGATCCGGGGCAGAGGTCGGCTCTAGCATGCTGAACGAGGAGGAGGAGGAGGAGGAAAATAAACCCCCAGCAGCAGGGGAAGGCTGGCAGGATGGATATTTAGTCTCGCCATGCATGGACTATATCCTAATCCTGCAGTGTCCAACTCCAGCACAGCACAGGGATTACTCATAGTCAGCAGATGGACGCTACACACATACATGGGGGGTGGAAAGGCTGCTCCAAAAAAGCAAGCAACAAAAAGGTTCGAAAGCAGAACTGCAACCTGCCACGACTAAAGCTAGATGCAACCTGCTCTGCGATTCTACACAAAACCGCAATGATCATCCAATGGCCGATCAGAAAGAGGAAGCCCAAATAAAATGAACCCTACCCACCATTCCTCGTGTGCCAAGCACAAATAACGTATTAAAATAATAAAACTTACCCGATGCCCACAATCCTTCTCTGAAACCGGGTGGGGTGTGAAGGCACTGCTTTGGGAATGGGTCATCAAGTGTCCAATGGGATGGGAGGAGGATTGTGGCCATATGGTGAGCATTTTTATTAAAGTGGACCTTCACCTTGAATAAAAGCATCCCTTATAGGTTTCCCAAACCCTGTACATACAGATTGCTCACATTAAAAATGATCCTACCTGCATCTAATGCATGTTATGAGCCTTTAAACATCCAAGATGGCGGCTCATGGAGCATCACGCAGCCTGCAAACAGGAAGCGCCTTCTGTGTCACTCTGCATTCTGGGATTGCTGTCCTTTCCCTGACCCCAGCTCTGCTCTGTCTGTGCAAAGCACAGATATAAGCTCACCCCCCTGTACTTTATCCGTCTCTCTTCGCCTCAGTATGTGTGATGCTTCTGAGTCAAGATGGCGGCGCCTGTATCCTAGAGTCCTGAACAGAGTTGCAGCCCGGTGGGAGAAAGAATAATAAGTGGCTAAAAACATAAAATATATCAATTTTAGATGCTGGGGAATAGTTTAAGGGATTGGGCATTTCATTAAATCATGATGAAGGTCCGGATTAATTCAAAGTGGACCAAGAGTTTGCCAGAGCCAGCAGATTTCCTTTGGTGGGGGGGGGGGGCATCCTGATTGGCATGCCCAATGCAAAAACCCCTGGGACCAGCAATACTATGGCACATGTGCAGGCCGCTGGCAGCATCCTTCGGGCTGTTTTAGATTGTAGGAGGTGTGTGTTTAGCTTGCAGTTCAGGTATCCTAGCTGCTCATCATATATAAAATATATATATATATATATATATATATATATATATATATATATATATCCATCCTAATTAGAAGGGGGCAGGGTTTACATTGCAGGCATCCCAAATGGGCTGAGACATGTAGCTACAGCAGGTATTATTGAATGGCCGCTGTGGATATGCAGAGGTTCCATTCAGCTTTCATTTGGCACCGATTGACAGGCAACCCACGCATGCACTGTGGGATCACCAAATATGAGTTTATGCGTGATCTAATGGATTTCACACTGTGGAAAGGCCTGTTATCTGGTGCAGCTGATGCCATTGGCAAATACTTGTGTGGACACCTTGCAGGAACATGAAAAGCAACTTCTATGAGCCAAATGAGGCCAGACAGAGACAGACATGCACCACCGATGTCAGGGTGTCTCGAGTTGGTGTATGGTAATAACCAAATATGCTTTAAAGCCGAGTTGCCAGGGTGTAGCCAGCTTTGTAGGCTTTAAAAAAAAAAGTGGAAGAAGTGCAATAGATTCCCTCTGTGCCCTACCACCATTCAGTGCCTTAGTAAGATACCGACCTAGTTACAGACATGAAGATCAGTCTGGGCCAGCTGCATGCTACAATCAGGGTCACTAGCAAGAACAGATAAGCCACATCACTGCAGGTTTCCTTTAACCCTGTATGTTATTTGCTATCAGAAATGTATATATCATTATACACAGTTGAGTCCCATTATTATGACCTCTTCTTACTTTGGAAGTCAGCAGTGAGTAGCTCATGAATGAAGTGATGTGGAAACCCTGTCCTCAAGGCCCACCAACATGTCATGTTTTTTGGATCTCCAAATAGCCAGCTCTATTGCTCTGCACCTGTGCATCTTTGTGGAGATCTGCAAAACCTGTCCTGTTGGTGTGCCTTGAGGACAGGGTTGGGAACTGATGGACTAATTAACCAGGGGGAAGATGGACCACTGCAACCGCATTGACAGGAAAAAGTTTTCACAGCAGTAACGGAATTGGAACTCAAATGATTATCAAAGGGTTGCCTTCTCCACTTTGTCACGTTTTCTGCTTCAACAAGTGGATGCAAGCATTGGAGAACATGCACTATGCAGCCATGGGGATTGTTTTTGTGGCATTCTCTGGGCCCACCTATCCATGTGGAAGGCACTCTTTTGGCATGAATCCATCCTTGCAGACCCACACATGTGGATTGTACACCCCGGTGCGGTTAAGATATGCCAGCAGGACAATGTGACATCTCACATAGTAAGAAACTTCCGACATTGGTTGTCAGAGCATGACCACGACTTCCAAGTACCTGCCTTGGCCCCATTTCCTAACTGAGCATCTGTGGAGCCACTTTGATCATTGTGTTCACTCTACGGAACCTCCCTCACACACCATCCAGCAGTCATGGGACAAACTACAGTCAGCTTCATCTCCAGATACCTGCAATAACATACCATCCTGTTATTGACTCAGTCCATGCAGCACATGATTCTGAATATTAGCTGGTGGTCATAATACCAGGACTCGACTGTGTACACCACACACAAACATAATCAGGTCAATGGCATAGTCGCGACTTCAGTGAATTTCCCAATAACCCCCAAGAAAACAGAGGGCTGGGAGGCACACACTGCAGGGCAGAGTACAGGGCAAGACAGGGAGGCGGTTTACAAAGAAAAAGCCCTTATGTCGCCGGTCCCTTGGCAGCTTGTTTCCTGGGTGCCACCATCTTGAGGGAAACGCTCAAAGTGAATGGATGGGAGCATAGGCCGCCCTATGCACAGTCTGTGAGGACGCGGCCCATGCCCAACCCATGCCCGGGGGGGGGGGGGGGGTGAATCCACGTGAGGTAAGGCTTTTTTTTTTGTCAGCCCCCCATCAAGGCATTCGTGAGTAACCGAAATCCGCCAATGCCGAATTCATGAATATGACGGGCGCACTTTAATATTCAAAATAAAAGCAAGATGGGATGGATCTGACAGAACAGAAAGCAGTTCTGCAACACGATTCAATTCACTGGTTTTGAAAGTGGAAGTGAGTGCTGGAAATTTTGCATATTGAGAGTTTGACTGGATTGGGACAAGTCAGTATTATACTGGGTCAGGGTCTGCATTCAATTACAGGTCAATTCTTCCTTGATCAGACCTAACAATCGGATCGAACAAAAGTCCACTGAACAAAATTGTAGCATGTGTAGCAGTCAGATCAGTTGTCAAGGCTTGACAGGTTCATAGGTGTGTGCGCGCGCGCACGCAATCGTTTCAATTCAGTGCAATACTAGTTTCAATTCAGTGCAATACTCCATAAAAGGTAAAATGCAAGCTGAAAATAAAAATGATCAAGAAACCAGCTCACCCCAGTCACACCCTCCAGCTACTACCCCCTGGGATGTGTTATAGAGTTCTGAACTCCAGGAATATCACATTCAAGAATAGCTACTTCCCTCCGGCCATACAGCTCTCAAACACAGCACATTACAGGAACCACTGAACACACCTGGATATATAAAGTGTATACATAGAGATAACACAGACAAACATATACACATATTAATTTCCTTCATTATAAATAACGCACTGGTGTACAAAATATAATTTCTACTTCCTGTTGTCACCTATAACTAGCTATCTCCCTGCATGCACACATTGCCCAATAGTCAGAACAGTGAAATGATCAGAGTACAGTAATTAACAAGCGCCCTCTTTTAAATCAATTATATCTACCAATCAAATCAAAAGGATGTTCATGTACAGACAAATTCATAAATTTTTCATTCAATTACAAAATTCAGATGAATATGTGTATAAATGTGGCTGTGTGTATCTCTGATGGCCAGGAAAACTCACCCATGGCCCAGATGTGCTCCTCTGCATACTTGTCCCGAACAATCGGTATGCGCCACAGCTAGAGGAAAATCGGGGATGCAGCCTGTGCGTGAGCTGTAAGGTCACCAGCTAGGTGAGTTTACTCACCGGGAGACCATTATACTCAGGAAATTGGCCTCCACCAGTCTAAAAGACTGGCAGTTGTTCCTTTTAAAAAAGGTGGACCTAAGGTTGTTGCACCCACCTCCTCATCCAAAATGGAATGCCAGGTTGCTATCAACTTTCACTATCAGTCAAACTAGACTGTCGGTCCCCAAACCATGCAGTTAACAGAGGAAACTGCATGTGGTCATTTGTGTGCCACAAACGCTGGAGCATGAAGGAGGCGAGTATCTGCTTTTGGGATTCCTAGCCCTTCAGTGTGCAGTGGGGCAACTGGATAGGCCTCCCCTTTATTTTGACTAAGGGGAAATACCTTATTTTGACTAAGGGGAAATCAGGATAACAAGCCTATTCTCCCCCAATAACCAATGGAGGGGTTCAGAGCATTCAAGGCAACAGGTGGATCCTATTGGTTGCTAGCAGTGAGGTAAACAAGCATTTGTGGCTGCCGAGACTCAAGAACAAGAAAATGTGTGTATGGTGGAGGATTTTTTTTGTCTTCTCTGGGTTCTAAGTTTGGGATACTGGAGTGGTCCCCATTAAAGTGCACCAAAACCCCTTATGGACTACACTAATGTCAATACACCAGGCCCAATTCCCTGTCGCTGGGGCATCCCAATTTGGGATGCTCTGCTGTGTAAAATGCCACAGCTCCCCTGCATAAACGTACCAATCCAGCAACCCAACGCTGCAGCGCTATCCTCCAGCTAATGCATGCATCGCCCCGGGCCTATCTGAAGAGCCGACCGAGGCACTCACAGCCGGAGGGATGCCAGAGGCTTTCAGTGCACTATGCTGGGGCCTGAATACAAACAACATTCTATGCTGCACATTCATATGGAAGAATGTGGATTGGAGAAGAGTCTGCGCATGCAACATGGGATCGCTGGCAAATTTAGAATAGTGTTCGAATACTTATACACAGCAGGGGCCTCCCAGACTAGGAGGTTTCTTGTGTATTATAAATAAGGCTTTTGGTCCACTTTAAAAAAAAGACTTCCAGGAGAAAAAGAAATGATTCCATCCTCAATCCCCAGCCCTTTATGTATTAAGAAACTTGTATTTCCTATGCAGAGTACACATTTTTTGTACACAGAAAAAAAAGTACACGCCTCAATTTTCATCTGATTTTAGTCAAAATAAGAATCAATGTAAAAGGGACTAAAGAGGTCACTCCGCCTCTAACTATGGTGTATACTCAGCTGCACGTCCCCTCACATCCCATTAGCGGCATTTTCTAGCTTCACAACTCTACAGTGTATTTCCCAAATATGTGACCAATAAATTGCAGTACTAAAATGGCAGGTTCACAGCATTGCAATATACTGCTGCTAGTGCGAGAAAGATTGTTAGCTCCTGTACTCCATTAATAAGGGCAGAAGCAGGCGAGTAGCATCGGCATCCTCTAAGCCAGCGTTTCCCAACCAGTGGTACACAAGATCCTATAAGGTGCAGACTCACCTGTCCCCCAACCTAATCTGCCGCCATCTATAATTTACACAAGCACAATTTGCACCATAAATACTAATTGCAATCGCATTCCTGTGTGTTTAATGCCTTTAAATGGGCTTCTTAACTGCACTCCGACAGTTTTAAATGATTGACAACTGATCCAGACCCCTCCAGAAGGTAGCCGAATTATTTGGAATATGACAGCTGGAGAGCCCTTAATTTAGAAAAAAAAGCAAGGGATGCCCCAGTAATGGATATTTAATAGCTCTGCCCTAATTAATATCTTACCCCTGACAGCTAAATCTGAACTACAACCTCAACCCCTGAGAGACAGGCTTCTCCCACAGCAACCAAAAGCACCACCTGCCAAATGCACAATATATCTTACTCACCATCTCCCCCACATGCTCTATTAACCTTGCTTTTGGTCTGATCAAGTGGTAAACTGAATATCTAAAGTCTATGGCACAATTACATTGCAGAACCTTATCAAAAACCAGTCGGTCAGATGAGAGTTGTGGTGTGTGTGATCAGTCCAATGCAGAATAATCGCCAAATCAGGAAATTTGGGATGTATCAGCCATTGGTGGCTCTGCATGTTTAGGGGGCGGAATAATCATCAGATCTGGAAAGTTGGGATGTATCCACTATTACCGGTAGTAGATCTGGATGTTCAGGGGGAGGAACAATCGTCAGATCAGGAACTTGGTGTGTGCGTATCAGCCTTTAGCAGATCTGGATGTGCAGAGTATTATGAGTCCAGTGCAGAACAATCAGTCACATTAGGAAAAGGTGATGCTGGAGGAATGGGGGGGGGGGGGGGGGGTCGCTGAGCCTAAAGCATAATAAATGATCCACTGCAAAGTAATCAGATCAGAAAAGTTGGTGTGGGTGCCTCTGCCATCAGTAACAGTCTTCTGCAGAACAAATGTTAGATCAGGAAGTCGATATATGTGTCTAAATCTGGGTGTTGGGGGATTAGCCGAATGCTGAATTGGTCAGATGAGGAAAGTCACAGTGTCGGCCATTAGTGTAAGACTTTAGTAAATCTTAGTGTCGACATGTCACGTGTCCAGTGCTGAACCGGCTTTAGCAGATCTGGGTGTGCAGAATGACCAATCCAGTGCAGAACAATCAGTCAAATATTAGGAAAGGTGATGTGGGGGTAACCCAGCTAATGCATAACAATTGGTCAGACGAGGAAAGCAGGGGTTTCAGCTTCAGCTCTTAGCAGATCGTTCCAGTGCAAAATATTCATCAGCTCAGAGAAGCTGGTGTGTGCACACCTCTGCCATCAGTACATATGGGTATCCAGGGGGTGATCAGTCTTGTGCAGAACAATCAGTTAGATCAGGAAGTCAGATATGTGTGTATGTGCCAGCCTTAAGTAGAGCTGGGGGGGGGGGGGAGCATGGGAAGTTGGGGTGTCAGCCCTAAGTAGAGTGAAGTGCAAAATAATACTCAGATAAGGAACTTTGTGTGTGTGTGTGTGTGTGTCCAGGGAACGATCAGTCTAGTGTAGGTGATGCTGGGGGGGTTCAATCTAATGCATAATGATTGGTCAGATGAGGGGAAAGTTGGGGTTCAGTGTGTGTCACCCATAATCAGATCCGGGTGTCCAGGGAATGATCAGTGCAGTGTAGAACAATAGCTCAAATTAGGAAAGGTGATGCTGGGGGGGGGGGGGGGGAGGGGGTGATCAGTCTAATGCAGAGTAATTGGTCAGATGAGGGGAAAGTTGGGGGGCAGTGTGTGTCGCCATAAACAAATCCAGGTGTCCAGGGAATGATCAGTCCAGTGCAGAACAATAGCTCAAATTAGGAAAGGTGAAGCTGGGGGGGGGGGGGGGTGATCAGTCTAATGTAAAGTAATTGGTCAGATGAGGGGAAAGTTGGGGTTCAGTGTGTGTCACCCATAATCAGACCGGGTGTCCAGGGAATGATCAGTGCAGTGCAGAACAATAGCTCAAATTAGGAAAGGTGATGCTGGGGGGGGATATGCCTAATGCAGAATTGGTCAGATATGGAGAAAGTTGGGGGGCAGTGTGTGTCGCCATAAACAAATCCGGGTGTCCAGGGAATGATCAGTGCAGTGCAGAACAATAGCTTAAATTAGGAAAGGTGATGCTGGGGGGGGGGTAATCAGTCTAATCGAGAGTAATTGGTGAGATGAGGGGAAAGTTGGGGGGCAGTGTGTGCAATAATCAAATCCAGGTGTCCAGGAGGCGAGCAGTCCAGTGTAGAACAATAGGGCAGATTAGTAAAGGTGATGCTGGGGGGGGGGGGGGGGTAATTGGTCATATGAGGGGAAAGTTGGGGGTCAGTGTGTGTCGCCTATAATCAGATCCGGGTGTCCAGGGGGCGAGCAGTCCAGTGTAGGGCAGATTAGTAAAGGTGATGGGGGGGGGGGAGTATGAGTCTAATGCAGAGTAATTGGTCATATGAGGGGAAAGTTGGGGGTCAGTGTGTGTCGCCTATAATCAGATCCGGGTGTCCAGGGTGGGGATCAGTCCCGAGCGCAGCAATCGGTGAGATGAGGAAAGTTGTTGGGCAGATGGGGTGTCCGGTAAGGAAGGCTGATCCCGGGCTATGGGGACAATGGGAGGTGGAGGTGTCCGATGGGGGACAATGAATAGCGGCAGGCAGGCAGGGCACGCGGGTGACACACACACACACACACAGGAGAGAGACTTCGTGTTGCACAACTTGCTCGCACACACACAGAGACAGAAGTTACGGAAGGAGGGGGCCCGGCGCCCGGTGACAGCGCAGTGACAGGCAGGCGCCGGGGAAGTGACAGTTAGGAAGCCCGGCCATGGGGGGGGGGGGGGGGGTGCAACATACCGGACACACGCCACAGAAGAATGCCGCCCCTCCCCCACATCCCGGCAGCACGGAAGTCTCCTCACCTACACAGTGGATGAGCCGGTGCCGCCACGAGTCGAGCTCCCGCCGGAATCCCTTGCGCTCCGCCGTGCACCGAGGGCTCCGGCACTGGGCAGCCATTCTCTCGGTTCCCTTTTTCCATCTGCGTCTGACGTCACCGCTCGTCACTTACAACTCACACTCGCACACCTACAGGGCACATTGAGGGGGCGGGGCCTGCGCCTTGATGGACAGGCGCCGGGGAGAGGGGCGGGGCGATGACTGATTGGCAGCTCGGGCTGTCACGCTGGTTGGGGGGGTGGGAAGTTCTCCTGCCAAACTCTGTTATTATTATTATTATTATGATCATCATGATGGTGGCGGCCCAACGGGGAGCTGCCATTACTAGCTGCTCCCGCTACTGTACCCACGAAGTGCTGCATATTGTTTCTAGCTCAAGTGAGGCATGTAAGCGCCGATCTTATTCTCATTTGATTTTATATTTAGCGGATCGAATACGATTTAACGCAAACTGAATTAAACCGGACCTTGATTTAAGGAAAAACCCAAACCCTTAAAAAAATTATTCCCCAGCATCTATAATTAATATATTTTAAGTTTTTAGTCACTTACTTATTAATCCTTCCCCCACTGGGCTGCAACTCTGTTCAGGACTTTAGGATACGGGCGCCACTATCTTGACTCAGAAGCATCACACTTACTGAGGAGAGGAGAGTGGGATAAAGTACAGGGGGGGGGCAGGTTATAGCTGTGCTTTGCTCAGACAGAGCAGAGCTGGGGTCAGGAAATGGTCAGCAATTCCAGAATGTAGAGCAGCACTTCCTGTTTGCAGGCTGCCTGATGCTCCACGAGCCGCCATCTTGGATGTTTAAAGGCTCATAACATGCAGGTAGGATGATTTTTAATGTGAGCAATCTGTATGTACAGGGTGTGGGAAACATATAAGATAGACTCTTATTCAGAGTGAAGGGCCAAAGTGATGCTGGAGTCGAATAAGACTGGAAGATCCCTGAAAGCGGTTCTAAACCCTCCCTGATCATGTTCCAGAGACACTAACCTACCCCCCCCCCCCCGCATACTACCATTGAGCCCTGCATAAGAGAGATAGTTACTTTTTCCTAGAAGACTTCCTTCCGTTGGGGCACTGTAAAAAGAAAAGCGAAACCCTTTAGCCTGATTTCCTGTTTCTGGGGCATCCCAAATTGGTATACTTACCGATCCAACAATGTGGGTGACAGGGACAGGGCTGGCTCCAGGCTTATGCAGGCCCTTTAGGCAAGAGAGTCTCAGCAGGCCCTTATGTGCCAGTCATCTATCAGCCCTGCTGCCTCTAATGGCTCCTCTGTTACTAACTGCCCTCTAGTCCTCACTGCCAGGGCCGGCTCCAGGTTTGTGGGGGCCCTTGGGCAAGAGAGTCTTGATGGGCCCCAAAGTAGTGAGTCACATGATGTCACCTTTCAGCTCCTCTACCAGAAATGGATCATCTCCTGCTGGTGGTCGCCCTCCAGACCTGGTTCTCGCCAACATCTGAGCTTCCATAAATTGCCCTCCATCCCATGCCACCCTCTCCATTGTTGCTGATCATACCCTGTTGCTGAGGCCAGCTATGAGCAGGTCTGCATACAGCACCCGGCATTCGGTGGTTGGGTCCTCTGTTAAATAATACCATGGTCAAGTGTGAGCCTAAGTGGGCCCCTGAAGATGCCAGGGGCCCTGGCAATTGTCCAGGTTTGCCTTGTGCTGGCTCCGGCCCTGCTCACTGCCATTGTTCGTCCTCTAGTCCTCGCCATTTTCTCTGCTGCTTCTGATTGGTTTTCCTGGCCTTCTTCATTGCCACCAAACACCCCCGTCCTTGCTCCCTTTTTGTTCACCGCTTAGTTGTCCATTATTGCTGCCAAGCCTCCTTTGATCCCTGACACCTTCTCTACGGCCTTGAAAGCAGCTATACTCAATTGGTGGACCAGGGTCTGAATACGGACCTCGGCACCAGATTTCCAGACCCCGGCCCTGACAGCCCTGCACTCAGTTGCTTCTGTGTTGCAGTGCTTAGTCTCCCTGCCAGTGTCATGGCCCCCTGGCACCTAGCATTGCAATATGAAGTACTGCATGGGCGGGAAGTGGCATTGCATGGTACACACAGATATTGTTACTCATTCCCTGCCCTGTGCAATCTTTTTCCCTCGCCCCAGCTCAGCCCCATCCATCCCTGACCCACCATCTCACCCCCTCAGCTCTGCCCCATCCAGCCCAAGGTCTCTGCCACATGTATTCCCGCCCTCCCAGCTTTGCCCATTCAATCCCTGTCCCATCCAACCTAGTCTCTTTGCCCCATCCATTCCTGTCCTCCCAGCTTTGCCCATCTAATCCTTGTCTCCTCAGTTCTGTCCCATCCAGCCCAGTCTCTCTGCCCCATCCATTCCTGTCCTCCTAGCTTTGCCTATCTAATCTCTGTACCCTCAGCTCTGCCCCATTCAGCCCAGTCTCTCTGCCCCATCCAATCCTGTCCTCTCAGCTTTGTTCATCCAAGCCCTGTCCCCTCAGCTTTGCCCCATCCAGCACAGTCTCTGCCACATCCATTCCTGTCCTCCCAGTTTTGCCCATCTAATACCTGTCCCCTCAGCTTTGCCTCATCCAACACAGTCTCTGCCACATCCATTCCTGTCCTCCCAGTTTTGCCCATCCAATCCCCGGCCTCCCAGCTTTGCCTCATCCAGCACAGTCTCTGCCACATCCATTCCTGTCCTCCCAGTTTTGCCCATCCAATCCCCGGCCTCCCAGCTTTGCCAATCCATCAGTCTTTTTTCCAGCTCTTTCCATCTACTCCCCCAGATCTGCCCAATCAATCCGGTCCTTCTAGTTCTGCCCATCCATCCCTTCTCCCAGCTCTCTCTCTATCCCTCCCTGCCCCTTCCTGTTCTGTCTATCCATCCTCTCCATTAAAGCTTCTCTCCCATTCATCCCTTTCCCCCTGAGCCCTATCTATCCATCCTTGTTACCAGACCCTATTGCAAGTAACATTTTGGGTCCTAGACCACTCCTGTACATGTCCTGAACAGAATGCTAGGGGGAGGGGGGTTAAAGCACTGTGCCGCAGGGCGCAGGTCACAGCTGTAGGTCCTGTTTTTTTCCCAGTGGCCAATAGGATTTTTGGGGTGGGGGGGCAAGCAGCCTTTTTTAGTTTTGCCTGGGGAATCTATAGCCCCTCCCCAAGTGTGCTGATTTCTAACTAACTGGCCCCCCACCCTGTGACAGCCCTTCTCTTGGACCTTCACCTCTCACCTAATGCCTTCAAACGGACCTTTACAGGAAGTGGTTGAGTACCCCTGCTCTAAAGTGTCCACTGCTGTTACCAATCATCCTTTCTTAGATGTCACCCTTCTAAGATGTCACCGATTGCCCTTGAATTCTCGTCGACTCCCCCATTGCATTGCCCCTGATCATACTCTGGTCCTGAGGTTAACCATGAGCAAATGTGCAAATAGGGCCCACCAGAGAATCATTCTGCAGTCCAGCCTGAGCCCGAGTGGGCTCTTAAATAGGACAGGGGCCCCCGGACCTACCCTGGCCACGCCCAGTGCTGGCACCAGTCCTGCACAGGAGCATCACCACTATTCCACTGCTGATACGCATTCTCATGCCAGGCATTTCTGAATGGCCCCCAAGAGCATGCATCAGCTAGAAGCAAGCATCCGTCGCTCTTTATTCAGAATAGAGTGCCGGATTAGGCAATCTATTCTGATTGGCTGGTCACCTGGCATCTATAGCCTATGGCATGCGCCATGGGATTGCCTAAGAGGTAGGAATAATGGGCGAAGCAAGGCGTTCCACATGCAGGTGAGTGAAAAACCTGGCTTTTGGTCTGTTTTGAAGCAACAACAGTCCCTCTGCTCTCGATTGGTGTTGCCACCCAACCTCTTTCATGCTCCTCTTCTGGGTTCTCGACCCACATGACTGCCAGCTGCCAATTGCTGTCCGCAGCAGGCCAAAGCAATGGGCCAGTGGCAGTCACATGGGTCCGGGACTGGACACCGAATGAAGCAGTACTGAAAGAGGTAAGTATTTGGGGTCCAGGCTTTGCGTGGGGGCCATCACCATTTGGGATGCCCCACTAGAAATGAGCAGTGGTCCTGTACCACCCCGAGGGTGTGGAAAGACTTTAAAAGCTACACAAGTGTGGAATCTGCAGCTCATCCAATAGGAGACATGCTTCACTGAAGTGCACAGCTATTTACTGTCCCCCGTCATAATGGGCATATTGCCCGATTTTGGCTTCCTAGGTGTCTTTAACTGTAGAGGCCTCCAAAACTGGAATGCTCCAAGAGTGAGGGCCTTATTTATGATGTGCGCCTTTTAGCATCATTTTTGTGGCTTATCTGGTGCTGTGGATTACATTGGCCAGCGCACAAAACCTTACTAATTAGCTTTGATTGTTGCTCTTAGGTATTGGCTGGCCTATGTCAGCATCTGCTGGACCCGTCGGCCGAATATCCCAGCGCCAGTGAGCGCCACTTTGTACTGCCGGTTTTCCGGCACTCCCCAAATTTCCTTCAAATTTTAGTGCTGAATTTTTCTGGTGCTGGTCAGCGTACAAAAAATCACTGCTGGGAACTTTACAGTGCATTTCGGCTGTATTTTAGTTGTTAGTGTCCAAATTACACATTGTTAAGCAAAAGAAGCCATTAAACTCAATTTTAATAACCCAAAAAAACGTCTAGGTCCCGCGTTTAAATTATTGACAAGTCCCAATGCAAGTCCTGTTCAAAGATATGTGTTTAATACTAATTCTAAGCATTAAACACTGCAATCCATTTCTGCCCATTGTGCTCTATAGGATCCTGAGCTACAGCACCAGGTTTTATCTGGCGCTGTTTCAACCAGAGCGCCTGATGCTACATCCTTTTCGGCGCTAGTGTTAAATATTTGTTTTTCTAGTTGTTAAATCGTAAATCGTACGCTGAGCCCAAAAAGGTGGGGTTGTGTGGGACTAACGCTTCTTAAAACACAATGATGTAATTTCCACACCTATACAATGACTTATCACCTGCCATCTTACAGAGAGGGACAGCAAAAAAAATAAAGTGTTCTAGGACAATTTGAATAGGGAAAATTATTAATTTTCTTTTTTTTTGAAAGCTTACCTCCCATCCATATCAGAGCACTGTATCCCATGCTGATCATCTTGGCTTCTGCTCTTTTGCTGCTGGAAGCCTTTTATACCTGCTCGGTGACAGGTAACAAAGGGTTCATTTAAAAAAAATGACATAGGTTCCCCCCTCCTGGAGGAGCACATTTTTGGGGAATTTTAAGGGTTAAAAACCCTTAAAAAATGTCGTGAGATACCCTCTACCTAGCATAACCAGCCTGGGCTTGTAGAACAGAGCACAGATGCCAGCCTTGATGCCCCCCCTCCCTGCAGGTCACAAGCCCACACAGGCTAAATGGCCCTGTAGCTCTTCTGCCCCCCCTGAGCTTTGGGGAGGCTAGCTGCAGGTGACTTGCCAGCTTCCTAAGCCTTGTGAACTGGTATAGAGGGTCTCATGGATCCCCTACCAGTTCACAAAGGGTTAAGTGTAAAATAAAACACACACAGAAAAAATGACTTTTTCTTATTTATTTTTTTAACACTCACCTCCAATCCTGTGCCCCCAGGGGGATGATGGCACGGGGTGATGTCATCCTCCCTGTCCGCAAGAGTTGGGGCTGGAGGTGACAACGACGGGGGGATCGGAGGCCCCCCGGTGAGGCCCGGCAGAGGCAAGGAACTATATATTTTTTTTTATAGTAAATGCCAACAGTGCCTTAAATGGGGGACCCTATTCCAGGCCCTCTCCAGAAGCCAGAACAGCCCAGCGGGAGGGGGGGGGGATCGGAAGCCCCTGGTTGAAGAGGAGACCGGATCGATGGCGCGGTCAAGGTGAGTGTCTTTTTTTTTCTTTTTGGCCGCTAGCAGTGGGGAAAGCCAGATAATTAAAACTTACGTTGCTGGCAGTTAAGGGTAGGAAAGTCAGCTATGTAAATTTTACATAGCTGCTGTTAGAAGGGTTAATATCAGTCAGACAAAATGAATCTGACTTTGGAGTCACTCTGGAAAAGATCAACATAGTTAAAGAATATCCACATATAGCCCTGCACACTCCATTCTCTATAACTGGACTGGCAAAATACATCCTGGTGAGGAATTTACCTCAGTTTGAAAGAATGTAGCTGGAACACTCCAACTTCAGACCGATATTGACATACATGAGGCTCTAAAGTAGGATCCAATCGCATGCACAGAGCTTGGACCCCTTTTCGGTGGTGTTCTTTTGAAATAGTCCACAGCTGGGACCGCAGAAAGATGGCTGCCACTCCCATGAGTGAGGACACTCCTAGTGCCAGTTGGCAGTGTTGACCGCATTTGGGATGGATGACGAACTCAAACGTGGACTTTCGGGTTTAGGAACCCGAACTCGCAATGTTTGGTACGAACCCGAACTTTGTGGTTCGGGTTCACCCATCACTATTTTTGAACTTAAGATACACGAGAAAGGAACCTTGCTCAGGCCTCTCAGCATCAGTTTTGTGACCTACAGTAAAGAATGTATAAATTTAGGGCTTTTCAATGGGTACAGAAAAGACAATTGTGCCCTATTATGTCACATCCATATTCATGCAAATATCAACCTATAGGAGTACCACCTAAAGCTAAAACAAGAATAACCAGTCTAGCACATGTTTGCAAACCTGTATATGGAGGAAATAGAAAATGTGTCTGTAACCAGTTTCAAAGGAACTCCAGAAAGTCATTGATTCAGATATAAGAATGACACATGAAAAGGCACAAACTTTCCATTAAAGCAGTTCAAAAGTAAAAAGCACTAGCATTCACTTGGAATGGCTCCAAGGGGCATTCCAATTTACAATCGCCCTCTGGTTAAAAAGAGATCCCCCTTTTCCCCGCTATACACTTACCTAGCTCTGGTATCCCCGATGCCTGGCATCTCCAGTCTCTCAGCTCTGAACATCACCAAGGTATCCAGATGTACTCTTAGAACAATTACTAGCAATCCAGAAATCATTTTTAACTTTTGGATCACTTTAACACATCAGTACACTGGATCATACCATCAGTATTACATAGGAACACATGTGGCTAGTTGGTAACAGAGGGTGGAAGGCTGCAGCCTACAACACTCACATGAATGCAGTTTGACCCGTAGTATCAGCTTAACTTTTCCCCAGCCCATGTGTATGTGTGGGCTATCATCCAATCTGAGCCGTGTGTCCTGCCTATGTCATTCGGCCAACAGCTCTGATTGTTTATAATGGGGAGCGAGAGTTGCGGCATCCCCTGCATCTTCAGGCTGTGTGTGCGCTAGGGTTGCAGGTGCTTGCCTTTTGCTTAATTACATAGTCACGGCAAATGGCTCTGATTGGACGAGAGCCCACTCATGCGCTGTTAAATCCGGAAGAGGTGAGTTTCACAGAGCATTCTGGGGAGTTTCACACAGCAGGGCATCTCAATTCATGATACCTACAGAACAAAAAACTGAATAGTCAAAATCACAGGTTTTAATCGAGTTTAAAGCTGATCACAACCTCGTTTTGCACCCCTCCAATTATCTCTCAGGCGATGCTTCTGGCTTATCAATCTGAAAGGCTGGGCATGAGAGCAGGTGTCAGCTAAAGGGAAGCCAGGGATGTGGCAGAATCCATGCCATGGGACTACCAGGAAAGGGAAGATCTGTAGGGTAGCGGCAGGGTTTCACACAGTGGGGCTTCCTGAATCAAGGTGCCCCAGGGATAGCCAAGTGGCCGGCCCTGTTGCCTTTTAGACTCCAGAGCCAGCCAGTGCAGGTTTTAATCCAATTTACCATCCTATATCTACTCAAAACTCTGCAGTCAGCAACTGGTTTATCCAAAATACCCAATGCCACAACATAAGAATAACATTATTTATGGTGTACTGTTCGGTGAAAAGTGCTCAAACAACTAAATGGTTATTACACCAATGTATAGCCTGGCATAAAAGCTTCAAAGGGAACTTGAGGCAAGTCAAGTTTGTGCTTTGGTAACAGAGATATGTAAAACAAGCCATTTATGCTTTAGAATTGGTCGGAAAGTGTTAGCCATCGATGTAAGCAAGACATCCAAGAATAAAGCATTTATTAGCTAACTCAATAAACTAAAAAACTCTTCAGGCATAATCAAATTTGTAGTCTGTGTTACAGACACACATTTATACAGAAAAGAATCACAATTGTTTTTCTACTGACACACATGGATAATGACAAAGTCGTAAAATTGTGAGCTGTGGGATAACAATCAGGGGCGATTATGACAATTAATGGTTGGCTGATGGAGAAGGAAGGATGGGGTGGAGAAGAGAGTCTGTGAAATTTTTATGATTCTCCTTAATCACACCAGTCTAGGCAGTCTCTTTCATATTAGACCTTTTTGTGAATCCCGTTCATTCAATTAACATCATAATGACACATAAAATTATTACCCCTGTTTAGTCCACTGTTCAATTTTGGATAAACTTACATTCCCACTCCAACATCACTTCTTGTGACTGAAGCCCCCTTTCAGCACTGTGAGTTTGAGGTCACTTAGGCCATGGCTTGTCCTACAGAAAAGGGCCACAACAGGCACATCAGTTTTTTTATTTTTAATTGTGAACCTGTACAGATTTAATTTTTTATTAGTTCCTACCCTATCTGTCAAATTTATGTTGCACTTCACACAAATTATCAGGTATACTACATTATGGGATTTGAATAAGACCCTTTATTTTGTAATATTGTTGCATGTTAGTGGTATAGATGTGTGCGGAGGTTTCACACCTTTTCTGCAAGCAGAGATTAGCGGGTTGACTGTATGCCAACAGAAGAGGATCTGAGAATATTTCAGAAAGAAGGGGTGGGAGCTCCTTTGCAATAGAAACATAGAAGGTTGACGGCAGAAGGAGACCATACGGTCCATCTAGTCTGCCCTTATGTGTATACTGTATGTTCTCTTTATCTTAGGATAGATGTGTGCTTATCCCAGGCATGTTTAAATTCAGTGACTGTTGATTTTTCAACTACCTCTGCTGGAAGTTTGTTCCAAGCATCTACTACTCGTTCTGTAAAATAATATTTTCTAACACTGCTCCTGATCTTCCCCCCGACTAGCTTCAGGTTGTGCCCCCTTGTTCTATCATTAAGCTTCTTCTTAAAAACACTTCCCTCCTGAACCTTATTCAATCCTTTCACATATTTAAAGGTCTCAATCATGTCCCCCCTCTCCCTTCTTTCCTCCAGACTGTACAAATTAAGTTCTTTAAGTCTCTCCTGATAAGTTTTAAGTTTAAGTCCTTTCACCATTTTCGTTGCCCGCCTTTGGACACTATTTGAATAATGTCTTTTTGCAGGTAAGGTCTCCAGAACTGCACACAGTATTCTAGCTTTGGCCTTACCAGGGCTCTATACAGCGGCATCACAACCTCCCTCTTCCTACTGGTGATGGCTCGAGCTATGCAGCCGAGCATCCTGCTTGCTTTTCCCACTGCCTGGCTACACTGTCCACTCATCTTGCAGCTTTCAGTATCAGTACCCCTAAATCTCTCTCCTCCGAGGTCCTGGCTAACACAGTGCTGCCCATACGGTACTCAGAGCAGGGATTCCTTCTACCCAAGTGCATGATTTTACATTTAGAGACATTAAACTAAAAGTTTCCACAGTTTTGACCATCTATCCAGTAAAGCTAAATAATTTTCCATGTTGCAATGTTCCTCAGAACTTACAAATGTGGGTTGTACAGTATGTAACAACCAGGGGTACACGTTTCTCTTGGGATTCCTTATATGGTAAAAGACTCTGGCGATGTGGTGAGCTTTTTGTAAATGGGCATCTGTGGCTGATGGTTTATAGCCCTACCTTAATGTAATTGGTTGGAAAGATGCCTATTTTCAATTTAGGTTTTGTAGGCAGTCAACATCTGGAGAGCTTTTATATAACTTCAAGAAGATCATGGACAGAGACTGTCATTGCAGAAAAAAATTTACGTTTTCTTTGTGGCCTGAAAGTCTTAATGTTCCAGTCCTCATCCATCCACTAAAACACCTTAAACCGGACCAACACCCATTATTTCCTTAACGAGTGTTGGTCCGGCTCTGCAAGAAAGAGGCTCGAGGGGGCATCCAGAAAGCTGGAGCCCCCTCGCACCTAAATGCACAGGATACGTATAATACTTACATTTCTAACGAGGCAGCACCGGGAAAGGAGTCCCGTGATTGGCCGTTGGCTGGTCATGTGCGCTGTAGTCGCGTTCTCTGTGCCGGCCCCCGGCAGGTCGTCCACGTGACCGGCCGGCGGCCAATCACAGGACTCCTTTCCCGGCGCTGGCTCGTTAGAAATGTGAGTATTATACATATCCTGTGCATTTAGATGCGAGGGGGCTCCAGCGTTCTGGATGCCCCCTTGAGCTTCTTTCTTGCAGCAAAGAGCCGGACCAACACCCGTTAATGTAATAATAGGTGTTGGTCCGGTTTAAGCCAGATGGGATGCCATCCCAGTGAGGAGGAGTGGTGGTGGGTTTCTTAGGGCTGCAAGTCACAGGTCATGGATTGCCTGGTGCATGGAAGTGGTAAGATCTGGTTCCTGCCTTTCTATTTTTGGTTGTACATGTTATTACTCAATATTTTTTTTTTTTTAATATCCTTTATTTAGATTTTACTTCAAGAAGGAAAAGACAATACAGGGTATTTGACAACACACACAATGCAGACATGTCAGCACATTCAGATTGCATATTACTATTCCTGGCATATTGGGTATGCATAGAGAACCCTCGGAGTGCCTCACATTCTAAGTCTAGCCGAGGGTTGGTCACTCTGTCTCATGTTTCATTGCTCCAAGTTGCTCTGTAGTTTCAACATTATCTAGGCGCTAAAAAACAGGAGGGCGCCTGCTGGAATTTGTATTCCGCTATCTGGTAACCCCGTCCATGCACCCATTCTTTCTTACGAACTTTTGATGCGATCCTGCCACTGGCATGTATGGGTTGTCTAGAAGAGGTGTGGGGTAAGGGATATTAAGAGGGGGCGGGGACACAATGAGGGTAGGTGGGGGGAAGGGAGGGGCCCTTTCCTGAGGGCTCTCAGTTTCGAGTCTCTGTGTCCCCATCTTTTTTCTGTGGGCTCGAGCTCGCCTTGCTCCGGGTAGAATCATTATGTGTCTACCCGTTCACCAATTCCCGGAATTCGATTGACTCCTCAAACATCAGCCACGGTAGCCATGTGTTTCTGAACTGGTCATCTTTATCATGCAGGGATAACGTCATGTCTTCCATTTCTTTAATATTCAAGACCTCCCCAACCCAATCGTTCACTGTTGGGGCTCTTTTCTGTTTCCAGAGCCGGGGTATCGCCTGTTTGGCCGCATTTAATAAATGTGCTTGCAGGGATTTCCTGTAGGTACCCACTGATTGGTCCCCCAAGTGTAGCAAGAGCGATGCTGGGTCATCGCTGACCCTTGCTCCTGTGAGACTAGTGATTACTGGGATTATTTTCCCCCAGTATTCATGGATCAGCCTGCATCCCCAAAATATATGTAATAGCGTGCCCCTTTCCTCTCTGCACCTCCAGCATAGAGGGTCTGCCGTCGGGAATATCTTACTGAGCCTGTCTGGCGTGTAATACCATCTCATCGTAACTTATAGTTGGCTTCTTGTATTTTAGTTGCAACTGAGGATTTATGGGCAAACGTTGCCATTTTCTCCCTCTGTTTTTCCGTGAAGTGTCTACCCAGGTCAGTCTCCCAGTCTCCCCAAAAGGCTGGAGGGGCCCCCCGCCCTCCCGAGAGAAGTGAGTAGATCTGGGAAATCAGGTGTGAGCGTTCTAGTTCTCCCAGGCATATCCTCTCAAAAACCGTGGGGGGCCTGCACATATCCCTTCTGAAACCCAGTTGTGACAAGAAGAGTTGGAAGTGTATAAGAGTCCATGGATCCAGATTACAGGCGGGATACTTGGCTCTCAGCTCTCCCAAGGGAGTCCACCCACCTGCAGTGATCAAGTCCCCACCTCTAAGGGAGGGCAGGTCTCCCCACCCTCTGAGACCAGCTCTATAACAACTCATGGGTAACAGCGGGTTGTTCAGGAGTGATACCAGGGGGGACGGCCATGGTGATATCTCTTCCCGTTCTCTAGAACCCCGGAATGTGTCTAGGGTGACTGATATTGTGGGATGTGTTTTGAACCCAGCTCTGGTGATCTCTCTATTCCATGGGGAAGCATCCAAGGGAATTCCCGCCCCTGCTCTCTCCACCTTAACCCACCTTTTGTCTCTTGGCACAGGTGCCATTCGCACACCCTCTGTAGGTGGGATGCGATCCAATATTGTTTGATATCTGGGAGCGCCATCCCCCCCTGTTGTTTTGATCTGCATACAACCTGCATCCTTAGTCTAGGTTTCCTATTCTGCCAGATGAACTTCCTGAAGGCTCTATTTAAGTCCCTGAAGAAGTGTGCCGGCAATCTGATTGGGAGGGCCTGAAACAGAAACAGCAGCCTAGGTAGTACCGACATCTTGATGATGTTCACCCTTCCCATCCATGAGAAGGTGGGCAAATCCCATTTCTCCGGGTCTTCCTGGATCTTCTGTGTTAGTGGGAGGAAATTCATGGCGTAAATGTTTGATAGTTGGCCCGGCAGTTGTGTTCCCAGGTACGTGATTGCAGATTTAGCCCATTTAAATGAAAAGGACTGTTGCAGGTTCCTCTTCATGTCCTCCCCGAGGGTCACACTTAGGGCCTCAGACTTTTCAAAGTTTATTTTATAGAAGGAGAGTCGGCCGTATATCTCGATCTCTCTCGATCTCTCAATACCGGGAGGGAGACACAAGGGCTTGTGACAAAAAATAAAAGGTCAACCGCGTAGGCAGCTACCTTGTGTATCCCGTCCGGAGTCCCGAGGCCTCTAATGTCACCGTTGCGTCGGACTCTGATCCTTGCCGACGGGGTGGTGTAGAGAGCCCCTATGTATCCTCTCATTACTTCTCCTAAGCCCACGTGTCAAAGAGTCTCTCCCATAAATGACCAGCTGACCCTATCGAAGGCTTTTTCGGCATCAGTGGAGAGAAGCATTGTAGGGGTCCCCGATGATCTTGCCCCGTGTATCATGTTAATAGCCCTGACTACATTGTCCCTGGCCTCTCTCCCCAAGACAAATCCGGTCTGGTCAAGATGCACTACCTGGGCCCCCACTGGCGCTTGTCTGTTCGCTAGGACTTTCGCGAATAGTTTTAGGTCTGTGTTAAGTAATGAGATAGGCCTGTAGCTCTGACAATATACTGGGTCTTTCCCCTGCTTATGGAGTACTGTAATATGAGCTTCTAGGTCCCTTTCAGAGAATGTGCCCTGTGTTTCTGTGTTTACAATCGTGTTCCAGGCCTTGACCACACGTGGTCCCAGGTCTGCCAGAAAGGATTTATAATATTTAACAGTGTAGCCATCAGGCCCTGGGGACTTCCCGGCCGGAGACTGCTTTACTGCCTCAGCCAGCTCTTCCACTGTGATGGGGGCCTCTAAAAATTCTGCCTCCTCCCTGGGAATCACCGGCATGCCGGAGCTTTCTATGTATTCCCTCTGTCTGTCCTGTTGACCCCTGGCACTGGAACCTGACGATAGATTATAAAGTCCCGAGTAGTATGATCTAAATGTGTCCGCTATCGTCTCAGGTGAGAGCTGCTTTTTTGGGGCTTTGTCCAGGATCCCTGCTATAAAATTTTGGGAGCGCTGTTGCCTCAAAGCCCAGGCGAGCAGTGTGCCACTTTTGTTTTCGTGTTTGTAGTAGACCCTCCTGCATTTTTTAATCGTGAATTTGGCTTTATTCAGGAGGAATGCGTTCAGGGCTTTCCTTGCCTGGATCAGCTTGCCAAGTCCCCTTACCGCCTCAGACTGCTTATGTGACATCTCTAGGATTTTGACCCTCTCCAGAAGCTTCTCTAGCTGGGCAGTCCTTTCCTTTTTTTTCCTTGTAGCGTGTTTGACCAATAAGCCCCTGATCACGCTCTTGTGTGCTTCCCAAAGCATTAGTGGTGACACCTCCCCTTTGTCATTTTCTTTGAAGTAGGCTTTAATGCCCTCCCCAATTTCCTTGGTGACCACCGCGTCTTGGAGGAGGGATTCGTTATGTCTCCAAGTCGGGGCCTATCTATTATGTCTAGATCTAAGTATATTAGGGCATGGTCTGAAAAAGAGATCGGGTGCATTCCACCTCCCGTCACACTGCCCAGTAGACTATGCGAAACTAGCAAATAATCAATCCTGGAATATGTCCCGTGCGTGTTCGAGAAGAAGGAGTAGTCCTTCACTGTGGGGTTAGCAATCCGCCATGCATCCATCAGCTGCGCCTCATGCAGTTTTTTCCTAAGTGTTCTAAGGGCCGACTGCGGGAGCGCAGATCTGCATGTTGACGAGTCCATTAAGGGCTCGATGGCTAGATTGATTTCCCCGCCCAATATCACTTCTCCCTCTGCGTATATTAAGGCCAGAGTATATGTACTGCTCCCCAGTAGTCCCTTAACCATGATAACCCTTCCTGCTTCGTCACCCCACTCCTCCTGCACTTCAAATGGGAGGGTTCTCGCAAGCATAATCGCCACTCTTTTCTTCTTTTTCCCCTCTGCTGCGCAGCTGATGAATGCCTGCGGGAAATCCCTGCAGGCCCAACCCCGGCCCAGCACGCGGGCGCCCCCCTGCCGTTGTGGGAGTCGTCCGGCATACACGTCTAGCTCTGGCGCCGTCCAATCAGGAATGTCGACCGCGTCTGCCTCCAGAAAGCGGAATAAGTCCTGAAGCTGGCTCGGCGACCTCAGGACAAAGTTATTCCTGTTTCTCCACACTATCAGCTGGAATGGGTGTCCCCATCTATATGCCGCTCCACGTCGCTGCACCGTCTCCAGGAGAGGCTTCATCAGTCTGCGCATGTGCAGGGTTCGCCTGGAGAGATCCTGGAGGATGATCACCTGTGATCCCCGGAACGTGATGGGACCTTTTTCCCAGGCCCGTTGGATTAGGTCTTCTTTTATCTTAAAGAAGTGGACTCTGCAGATGATGTCTCTAGGTCTATCACCTTCCTGGGGACGGGCTCCTAGGGCCATGTGGACCCGGTCCAGCTCAATATGGGTCACCTCGGGGGTGGAGATTGTTCGTATGACTCCTGTTCTCTGCGTCGTCGTGGACTAGGTACAGGTCAGAGAACTGTCTCCTATTGGATTCCTGCTGGTGCTCCAGTGCTGATACTCGCTCTTCCAGGGCCCTCTGCGAAGTTTCCACTCCATCTACTCTCTGGGTGACCTCCGCTACTGACCCCTGCAGGGACGCGAGCTCTCTTTTTATTGTCCCCTCCATTCTAGAAACATAGCCATCAAAGTCATTTCGCGTAGGCAAGCCCCACAGGGCCTCCTTGATATTGACCTTCACCGCTTTCGCTATGGACCAAGATAAATGGCCTAGGGAAATCGCTGGACCTGGACTTCGTCCCCATTCGGGATCCCGGCCGCCGTCCCCTGCCTGCCATCCACCATGCCACGAGGTCAGGCATCTATCTTCATGCATCTCCGCGCTCAACAGCTGTTTATCCTGAGGGGGGCACAACTCCATGACCTCCCCTGGTCCCGCACTCTGCTGGGAGCTGTTATTCCCGGCCCACCACTCCCGTTCCTTTTCGTGTTCCCCCAAGGGTGTGTGAATCAATATTGGGCTGTGAGAAAGCTCCGCTATCCCACTTGGGCCCAGGCTCATCGGGGGTGACGGGGAGCCCGAGAAAACGCTGCCGCACGGGGAGCCAGGCAATCTCTCCAGCGGGGAGCCTTCTCCATTTTGGGGGGGGGGGTCAGGCGGACAGGCAGAGCCCCTTCTGCCCTCAGAGAAGTCCGGGCTATAGGGGGTCATTTCGGGTGCGGCCCGCTGCTGTGATGCTGCTGCTGGGGGGGCTGGGCTTAATTTTGCAGCTCTCCTGCCTTTCCCCCCACCTGGCACAACCTCTCCACCTGTCTGGTTATGGGGGGGGGCTCATCGGTGGGTACCTTCGTTTTTTTCCCGGGGCCCAGGAGCGGTTTACTGACCTGGGTGCCGCCGGGTGTTCCTCCCTGCCAGTCCAACTCCCTGTGCACCTGTGCTGTAATGGTGCGTGCTCCTCTGTCAGCTGCCTGGCCACCAGTCTCGGCTCGTCTTCAGCCCGGGCTCTCTCCGCTGCCCCGGGCCTTCGCAGTGCTGCGCTCCTCCCCCCCCCCCCGCTCCCCCGCTCCTCGTCCGCCTCCATCTTGGATTTTGCGGCTCGGCTTTTCTTCTCCCCTCTGGCAGGGAAATACGCGGGGATGATGCGCTCTCTGCCCCTCCGAGCTGCTCCGTGATGCATCCCCCACCTGGGCATCCGTCTGCCTCTTCTGGTCGCGCTGTAGGTCCCGATCTTCAGGTGGTAACGTGCAGAGCTCCCTCACTGTGCTGCCTCACGCTTCCATGGCAAGCCACACCCCCCCTTACTCAATATTTTTATTACGTTTTCAATAAAGAAAAAACTGAATATTGGATTAGAATATGCATTGTATGGATTTCAGAAAAGGTAACATACAAAATTGAAAAATAAGCTTCTCTGACTGATAATCATCTAAATACGCCATTAATATTTTCTCAATAGATTAGCATAGTATTTAACAAAATATATCTAGATATCAGCCATTTAAATCAAATAGTACAAATCAAATAAATAGTACTAAGAAGAAGATGGGGAATTAAAGAACTCAGAGCCCAGTTTGCCCCCCCCCCCCAGAATTCCAGAATTCAGACCAAGAACGCCAAATATCCCTAAATTGCGACTCTTTATTAATTAAAATGCTACTCAGCTTCCAGCTTCCACCATTATCCAATTTAATTTATCAATAAACATTTGAAGTTGAGATTCACATGACTTAGCAATGGTCAATGTAGCTGCCAAACAAGCATAAAAATGTATTTTGAAATTTGGAAATCCCCACAAGGCAACCAATGGCAATTTATTATATATAAATTAAGACACAGAGCTGTCCCAATAGTAAAATCCCCAATCAAAAGCAAGGTGAAAACGTCCGAAATCTCACGACGCATGCACACTCTAGGTGCTTAATGTGAATCAGGCATGAGATTATAGTTCACCTAAAATGTGCCACGGTTTGTGAGTAGTAGAGAATCCGTGCGATGTGACACTACCACCACAACAGTTCACTCTTACCAAAATTAGTTGAAAATATTGCTTAAAGGCATGCACCCGCAGTGCCGCTCCACTCCAGACATGTAACTTCCAATACCAGTATATCAAGAGTAATGCCTCAGAGGTAAATCGCATGTAAAATAAGAGATATCTAGTGCAACTCCATAAGTCTCAGAACAGACATTTATTAACTCCAAGTAATGCACTTACAAAAAACATTTAAAATGACAGCTTTAAGAAATACGTGGTTACCCTGGACCATTCACTGCGGCCGCTAGTGCTGCGCCCTCGGGTTTCTCCACTGGGATCCAATAATGTTCCAATCCCCTTACCAGCCGCAATTTATTCACCCATTTCCACGTAACCTTGCTTATAATAAATGCTTGGAGCAAAATGTTACCAATTTAGGAAATTTCTACCATATATGAAACATATCACTCACCTGTTCGTAATTTCTGAAACATGAAGGAGATATATTATGGCATATATTTGCCAACCTACTAGGGACCATATACCAACGAATAAATTCTTGGATTTTAACAGTGTTGAGAGAACCTTTAGAACTTCAAACTCTGATCTTCAACTTTAAAACTTTGCTGTATGTTTGCTGTAAATTCACTTCCCACTTAAACATAGAAACATAGAAGGTTGACGGCAGAAGGCAGAAGGTCCATCTAGTCTGCCCTTATGTAACTGTATGTACTTTTTATCTTAGGATAGATGTGTGCTTATCCCAGGCATGTTTAAATTCAGTGTCTGTTGATTTTTCAACTACCTCTGCTGGAAGTTTGTTCCAAGCATCTACTACTCTTTCTGTAAAATAATATTTTCTAACATTGCCCCTGATCTTCCCCCCGACTAGCTTCAGGTTGTGCCCCCTTGTTCTATCATTAAGTTTCTTCTTAAAAACACTTCCCTCCTGAACCTTATTCAATCCTTTCACATATTTAAAGGTCTCAATCATGTCCCCCCTCTCCCTTCTTTCCTCCAGACTGTACAAATTAAGTTCTTTAAGTCTCTCCTGATATATATATATATATCATATAATATATAATAGATCATATAATCAAGTTTCATCTGTGAAGTATTTATATAAGGTGGAAATACCAAATTTCTCCTCCAGGATGAGTTAAGCATAATTTCTCAAAAATAGTAAGTTTAACTCTATCCCCTTCTTTAATTATCCTAGAATTTAAAAAAAAATTAGATCTGACCTCTGTTAGCAGCAAAGCCAACCCTCTCTTCTTTAGACGGCTGTTAGCCATGAAAAAGGTTCTAAAACTGTGATTTAAAAATTTTGGTGAAGTAGAATCTGTAAAATGGGTCTCCTGTAGCATGACTATGGCCCTTATTTAACAAGGGATAGCGCCAGGTAGCGAATGGTGAGCGAACGGTAATGACGGTCACCGCCTTGAGAACGCCGGCTCCCCTCCGCGATCACACATTTATCAAGCCGATCCTGCTTAGCGACTGACAGAGCGCCAGATAGCGAATCATTCATCATTACTCCAGCCTCACCCCACAGCGCCAGCGAGCGGCCTTGAACAGCGACAGGTATGACCTCTCGCTACCTGGCGCTCTCCAATGCATTTCAATGGAGCAATCTTTAAATATTCTTAATTTGCTATTAATGTATTTTATTTATTTTTTTTTTTTTTTTTTTTTAAATGTCAAAAATTCTGTGACCACTTCTGCAATGTTAGATATTTTTTTTAAGGTAAAAAAAAAAAAAAAAAATTTGTGCAGAATTGATATTACAGGTCTGATATTAATGTATTCATATTACAAAATGTTTTGAAAAACTTGTTTTTTTTTATCCAAAAATATGGTTGTTTGGGGGTTAAAAAACTACTTTTAACCCATCGCCGCCAGCTCTCTGGGGTTTAAACAAGCATCTCACTGCGCGAGAATTTTTTGAGCGTGATTTGTTAATGAATATGCTGGGAGCCATTCGCTATGGCCGTTCGCTGTCATGCGCTCCCATACAGCGCGGAACCTGTCAAACAGCGACTCCTCACCCAATATTCAACATTACGGCAAACCGACTGAGTCGCTATCAACTACAGAACAACGGGCAAGCACAGCGACTACTAGCGGGCGCTCTGAAAATGCCGCTACTGTCGCTCATCTGTCGCTACCTGGCGCTATTAATGAATCGGCCTCCCCGTCAGCCCCAAGAGTACCATAATAATAGAATTCTTTATTTTTTTTTAATGGGTGAATTAAAACCCTGGGCTCTTTAACCAAACTAGCCATTAATCACCTCCAAAAACGGGTCTCTCTAAAAAGACATACCAAGTTAAGAAAAGAAAAAACCCTTCCCATTTCACAAAGGGAGTTCATTGGGAAACAAGGCTCCCACTCCCCTAGTAAGTAAGGAGAATAAAAATAGAAAGAAAATTAAAAAACACACACAACAAAACACAAATCAAGAAACACTATAACACAAAAGGAAACATCCCAATACCCAAGTGTTCCAGGAAAGTGTTAAATCACAAGCCCCCCCCAAAAAAATAAGGGTGTTGATCTGTGAATCAAGCCTTTCCCCAGGAACATGTCCAACCTGCAGGCATATTAATCCTTAAGACAAATAAAGTCAATTTGTTTAATGAAGTATTTCCTCAAATATATAAAACACTATAATTTCTACAGTACTTAACAATAAACTATAAGGCTCTGTTCACTCCTTTGTTTTGTAAATAAGCCTTAGGGACATTGTATCAAAACAAACGCTGCACTTTTAATGCGTTAGAAAAGAGTTTGCATTGCGTTTGCGCCAAACTGCTTAACAGAAAACAACACAAAGGTACACTGCATTATATATATGCCGCCACAGACCCCCACTGACCTGCGTTGTTACACTGTTGCACTGAAAAAGGTGTCTGCAAAGCAGCGCAGATGTGTAAACTATCGAATCTAGAATAATGTGCACTGTTTCCTCAGCGCAGTAACTGCACTGCAGTGCAGCAACACAGAGGCGAATCAACTAAAAAATGTCAACACTATATAAACATAGTAAACAGCTATATTTTCAAAACATCTCTAATTCTTTGTTCATTTACAATACCAAAGTATTCATTTAGTTTTGCTGTTAATTTTTATTCTCTTCTTCTCATAATCCTCCTATTAGGATCAAAGTGTTAAAGGACATCAACCTAGATGTTGAAAAAACAAGAAGAAAGTGATAGAATCTTCTTTAACTAATGTATCCACTCTGGAACGCTTAGCAGATCTCCCAAATTTATTCTTATTCCATAAAGGTGAAAGAGGTCGAGGTTTAGCATCACTTCTAGAAGATTCCCCCAGGTAAGATTATATTATGCCAAGATCAAGCAGTAAATCTTCTCCCTCAGAAAAAGTTGCAAAGGAATAATTCTTGTCTTTCTAAGTAATGTTCAAATGAAAGAGGAAAGCCCATCTGTATTTGATGTTCTTCTGAATCAACATAGTCAGTTTTGACTGTTAATGAAGCAAGATCAGCAAAAAATTGGATTGGATTATCTCTCAACATTATATTAGGGTGTCCTTTAATTAGACAGTAATGCGGTTTTACCTTAATATCTCTTGGTGCTACGTCTTGTTCAGGTGCAGGGAGGGCCCTATGCACCCTGTCAAGGAGTAACTGACCTAACTGACCTGAGTAACCTACCTCAGCATGAGATAAAATTGCTCTTATCAGTTCTTTTATGGCCAAATCTAGAACTGTGATGGATTCAGGAAAGCATTGCACCCGAAATTCATATCTTCTAGACCCATTTTCTTGGTCTTACATTTTAGATTAAACTTGGTCTATCTGATGCTGCATTGATCCCCTAATCTGATCATATTGATTTATTCTAGTTACAGTTTCCTCCACCTTTCTTTCTATAGTATCAATTCTTTATTCTTTATCCCTATATTCTCAAAATCTTTTTTTCAATTCAATTTCTTATTCTGTGCTTTAATGGAGTGGGAAGAATCACCTCCATTGACTAACTGAGTGAAAAAACGGCAACATCACTAGATGAAGCTCTGGAAACTGCTGACATTGAATCTTCTGAATCCGAAGATTTCTTCTCTGGTAAAATATTCCTTATTTTTTGTTTCTCGGCTGTGGGCTGTTTCTGAATAACTATGCTGTGGCTTTATCTCACAGGCAGTCTCTCCCCCATTACAGTTGTCACTGCGGGACCTGTCCCTACATGCTGTCTGCGTTGTTTTTTTTTTCCGGGTTTTTTTTTACTTGGGCACTTAGGTTACCTCAGAAGAGAAGGCTAAATGTCCTAATGCTGCTGTGCAAGGCATTATTAATTAGTCTCAGGTCTAAGTAAAATGCTTTTATGCCCACGGGGTGACCACCATGTTTAGGCTCGTGCATGCGCTTCTGTATTTTTTTATACAGGAAATGTGAATAGGTGCCAAAATGATTGTCAGTGGTTGTCAACATTGATATTATCTACCTCCTCATTATGTACCCTATATACACACATATATAACAAAAGTTTAAATAGAAATGTTCCCATACATCACTTTAGAATGGTAGACATTATAAACCGGGGGGAGTTTTTGAATTCCATGACAGATAGCATACCTCCATGTGGCAGTTGTTCCGGGACACCAGATATTCAGACTGATGCAAGTCTATATAGCTGGGGAGGAATAATGAAACACCAGACCACTGTGGGTGGATCAATGAGAAGAAAAAAATAAGCACTCTCCAAAATATTTAAATGTCTAAACATGATTTCCTGTGCAATTTGGGGGCATTCAACCGCTTTAGTTGTTTTCCAAAAAAGGAGAATGAACAGCCAGAAATGCCCCCCTCAACATAAATTGAATCAAAATCGCTGATACAGAACCAGAATATTCCAAAAGAGTCACCTGAACTGCTTGAGAATAGGACAAAGGCATATTGAATACACAGTGCTAGTGACATAATTTACAGAACAAAATAATTATCAATGCAATGTGAATTGCTGCAGCTGTGTTGCAGGACTATGAAAGAAGCATTGTACTCCAATTTGTATTTTATGTTACTTTTTTCTCTGCCCCAGTTTAACCACTGCACTGCTATTGAAAATTGTTTTTTTCCTGTCCATATATAAAACAACTATTTGTTGAAACAATAATATGGCTTCTGTCTCTTTAAAAATATGCCCTCCAGCAATGTATCAACAGAAAGGCACAAATTTCACTTGATCCTATAAAATGTCCTTATTGATCCTCTGACACAGATGGCAAGAAGAAACAATAAGGTTTGGAGGGACAAGCAATATCGTCTTTGTTCTATGAATGGCTGAATTAAAACAAAAACTGGCTGTAAAATTGAGCTCTCCAGTGTCTAATCACATGATTATGGCAGCTTTTTGTCTGTGTGCTAATTTATTCTTTTTGGCTAATAGCTTGACTAGAGACGGAACAGTGATTAGAAGGCATATTTAACACCAGAAGCCTTATGGACTGAAGGTCTAGAGGCCAAGGTGAAGGAGTTAGAGCTCCCATTTTGTGTTTAAGGTTCACTGCCCTGGCAGCTGAGACATCTATTGTTTCTATTATTACCATAAAATTCTGCAGATCAATAAATATCATCACTTTTCCAATGAGCAGAACACTGCAGTATTTAAAGAGGCAATGCTTAGTCCGTCTATATGATGGCTACCCTATAACCACTTTTTGGATTAGTCTGCCAATGTAGTCTGCCAATGTAGTTTGCCAACATTGCGAATATGGATTTCTATTCCAGAATCTTTTCTGTATCTTTAAGCTGCACATCCCTGAACAATAATACTCATGGATAAGCTTTAAATATGCCAAAAGTGCCAGCACTTCCTCTTGGTACCATTTATGAGCTGGAATACAGGAGCTTGGGAGCAGCTGATAACAACAGAGACCAACAGCAACAATCTGACCTAGATCTAACTAGATCTGAATCTAGGGCATCTATCTTCAAGGCCAAAGAGGGTGGAGGACAGCAGTATTGTTCCCAGCTTCCATATACCGCCTCATAGGAAATAAAGTAGATCCACCAATATGCTTTGCATGGTGCTACAACCTTCTGTGTATTTAAAGCTCACTTGTGAGTCTGATCATTTTTGGAGCTAATGACCAGCTTGCACGTAAATGGCCATCTTAAATTTTGCTGAAGATGGCATACATTTAAACAAAAAACTGACCTGATCATTGATAGCTCACTATCAGATATAAGAAAGCTACGAACATATTGGCAAGTTTTCCTCGATAGACTGAAAAGCCTTGTTTGGGTTTTAGGTGCCTAGGTAATTTAATTATGTATAGGGGATTTCACTGAAGTGAGGAGAAGAGCTCACCACATTCTAGTGAATGACAAGTTCAATATGTATATGAACCCCCTTACAGTCAATGTGCAGCGTGCAGAGCCCCCTTCCCCCGAATTATCATATAACAAGTATTGTGCAGAATCCCTCAAATCACCCCATAAAAGGCAGCGTGCAGAATTCCCCCCATTCACCCCATAAAAGGCAATGCATAGAATACCTTCCAATACCCCAATAACAGGCAGTTTGCAGAATCCCCCCCAATCACCCCATACCAGATAATTTGCAGAATTCCCCCAATTACTCATGACAGGCAGTGTGCAGAATCCCCCCAATAACCATATACCAGCCAGTGTGCAGAATTCCCCTTAATCACCCCATAACAGCCAGTGTGCAACCCTCCCAATCACTCCATAAAAGGCAGTGTGCAGCCTGGCTGCACATTCATCACTAACTGTGCTGCTGCACCATAACACACCCCTTTAAAAGAAAATTCCGCTCTCCTAAATGGCACTCCCGTGTCACTGACTGCCGTTCAGCATCTGTTAAGTCTCCTGCAGCCCTGGTTGGTGGGTGTATTGTCTTCAGTGGGAGCCACCCATACACAGGTCATGCCCACCCCCATGGCAGGTGCCCATGGCCTGTGTATGGCCAGCGGGGCAGGTGACTGTGGCCTGTATATTTTTTTTGGGGGGGGGGGGCGTCTCAATTGCTGGTGCACCCCTGCGCATTAACTCCTATGCGGATTTTTATCCTTGCTGCATTGGCAAAATAGAGTTGTGAAAAATGGGTGTTAATGGGTACTTATCAAATGCATTCTTTGCCACATATGATCACCAAAACTTAATGTGACAGTCCTGACAAACAAATAAAAGAATAAATACTCAGCCTCTCTGATAGTGGTTAACACCTAGCAATTAAAGAGGCTATAAGGAAAATGTTGCCACCTTCGGGAAAGGACAAACCTTTACTTACTTTGAAGGCATGTCATAGCCCCACATCACATTCTGGTTCCAGAAGCCCTAATTTGGCTCTGATTACTTCATTTAGCACAAAAGCCATTGATAAGCATTGGAGATATCAAGATAATGTTCTGTGCCAAGTGAACCAATCAACCCCCATTGCCGGCTCTGAAAGATTCGGGGGCCGGCCAGCTAGGTGCCCCCGAGACACCCTTATTATTATTATTGTTTATTTATATAGCGCCATCATCTTCCATAGCGCTTTACAAAGTAGTAATTACAGACAGGGTAGAAACATACGATACATATACTATTTCAAATGCAGTTTTACAGAGTTGACAATGGATATTCTGAGTACAAGATACAATAGGAGAGAGAGCCCTGCCCTTGCGAGCTTACAGTCTAAAGGAAGAGGGGTGAAGACGAGGAGGAAGGATCACAAACAGTCAGTATTGAGCTTTGTGGCATGTGCTCTTTAGAAGATTGGTTAGGCCAGGTTATATGCTTCTCTAAAAAAGTGCGTTTTAAGGGTGCCTTTGAAGGTTTTGAGGGTTGTGGAGTGGTGGATTGGGTGCGGGAGGGCATTCCAGAAGATTGAGGTTGCACGTGAGAAGTCCTGGAGACGGGCGTGAGAAAAGGTGTCCAGGGTGGAGGACAGGAGAAGGTCAGTAGAAGAGCGGAGGCTGCGTCTAGGTTGATACTGTTGGATTAGAGATGAGATGTAGGGAGGGGCCTGGTTGGAGAGAGCCTTGTATGCGAGAGTTAGAGTTTTGAACAGGATTCGCTGTGGGACTGGCAGCCAGTGTAGGGATTGGCAGAGAGGTGCAGAACTGGAGGAGCGAGAGGAGAGATGGATGAGGTGAGCAGCAGAGTTCAGGATAGATTGGAGGGGTGCCAGTCTGTTAGTTGGTAGGCCACAAAGAAGGATGTTGCAGTAATCCAGACGGGATATGGCGGGATGCCCCACTGTGTGAACCCCCCCAGATTGCACGCAATCCCCTTTACACTTCTGCTGGTCCCTCGCCTCGATCGTGAGTTGTGGCCACATTCCGCCAATCCCTGCAGCTGTGCTTCACTGGGGAGCCCGGGATGTGCCCACCGGTGCGCAGTTCAAAACAACAGTTTTATGTGTGGCATAAAGTGCTGATTGAACAAGCGCCTGTGCATGCATCGTGGGAACGGCAAAAAGGTCAGTGAAGTGGGCGATCTCAGGGGTTTCACAATGCTGTGTGCAGCAGCCCATCAACCAGCTTTACCACGTTCGGGGCTGAGCGCTGAACTCGAACATGTATTTCTGGCTAAAGTCCATGTTCGGCTTTGGGAACCTGAATTCGCGAAGTTCGGTACAATTTCAAACTTTTCAGTTTGGGTTCGCCAATCTCTAAATATGAGTAAATCTATCAGATAGATATATAGGCTATAACTACAATATACTCTAAATGACATCAGTATTTCTCTATATACGTCTATGCAGACACACATAGACACACACTAGTGATATATGGCCGGCCACTGACTGCGATCCTTGTTAATTGAAAAAACAGCCCTCTACTACACATAACAAAGCAACCCTAATTTATTTTTATTGCTGTTTTTTCATAGCCCTGATTTACCACACACTAATCCCCTCAACCAAACACACTAATAAATTGATCCTAAAATGTGGCAAAATCAATGTGACTGCCGCTTTTTCCTAACTGATGTGTCCAAAAGATTTACCAGATTGTAAACTGTGAAGCCGGGGTAAATTGTGCAGCTGCTTATATAGCGAGAAAGGTTTTTGAAACTCATAATAACCTGTTAAAGAAACATGACTTTATTCAAGCTGATAATATTAGCATGACCTATTTTTATTTCTTGACCTAAAATAGTACATGTACAATAGATTTTTTCTCCTAAAGTGGACCAACACCCAGGATTTTGACTATCCTGGGTTTTGGTCCACTTCGGTGGGTCACCACGATCGGGGGTGCCCCGCTGTTGGAACCCCCCAGAAAGTCCCGAAAACTCACCTCTCCCCGCTCCCACGTGACCGCTGCAGCCAATCCCTGCCGGCGGACAAGCGAGAGGCAGCGCCGGACAAGCAGAGCGCGTCCGCCGCCGCCTCCCGCTCGTCCCTCTTACAGGGAGCGCACCCGCGCCGGCCATTCACAATCGGCCGGTGCGGGAGCGCGCCCTGCTAGAGGGACGCGCGGGAGGCAGCGGCGGAACGTGGAAAAGGTAGGATTGTGGGCTTCCTGGGGGGTTTCACCCCACGGGACATCCCGATTTCGGATGCCCTGCGGGGAGGGATCTGATCGGCCCGGGAATCTTATAGATTCCCAGGCCGATCCCCCCTGGGTGTTGGTCCGCTTTAAAAGGGGAATGAAACCGGTGATTTGACTTTCCCCGGTTTAGTTTCTTGCCACGTGGAATGCTGAATTGGGATGGCCTGCTGTGTGATACCCCTCAGAAACCCCACTAAAACTCACCATTGCCTGCTTCAGCGGTGCATGGGCTGGCTCTAGTCCAATCAGAGCCCTTTGCCTTGATATCATTCGGCAATGGGCTCTGTTTGAAATGTATGGAGCGGGATGCGCACATATCGCCAGGGATGCAGAGGATACGGCAGTGCACGCTCCCCATTCAAAACAATGAGAGCAGACTGCTGAATGACATAGGCCCTTATTTAAGAAGGGATAGCGTCAGGTAGTGGCTGGTTAATGACAGGTAGCGACTGGTCAACGCCAGACATGGCACACAATTACACATTTATCAAGCAGAATCTGTTTAGCGACTGGGATAGCGCCATCTAGCGTCTGATTCATCATTTTCCCAGCCTCAGCGACCAGTGCCAGCGTTCAACCTTGCACAGCGCCAGGTATGACCTCTCGCTACCTGGCGCTCTCCCATACATTTCAATTGACGATCCTTTACTTCTCTTTAAACGGGGTTTTTGTTTTGTTTTTTTTTTCCAAAAAATCACAAATAATTCTGTGACCTCTTCTGGCATTGGAATAGCAGTTTTTTCATAATTTTTTCATTTTTTTTATATATTTCCTCAGAAATGACATTACAGGTCTGCCATTAAAGTGTTCATGTTACAATGTTGTTACAATGTAATTCCATATGTTTTCGCTTTGTTACTAGTTGATAGATGCTTGAAAACACTTTAAACACACCGCCTCCTGCGCTCTGGGCTTCAAACAAGTATTTTTCAGCGCCAGAGATTTGTGAGGCTGTTTTTTTGCTAAATATGGTCGCTATGCTGGAGTCGGTCGCTATGAGCAGTCGCTAACATGTGCTCCCATACAGCGCTGTACTGGTCAAATAGCGACTCCTCACAATGTATTCAACATTACTGAACAGCGACTGAGTCGCTATAAAGTAGCGACCCACGGCCGAGCACTGCGACTACTAGCGGCCGCTCTGAAAATGCCTGCTACAGGCGCTCATCTGTCGCTACCTGTCACTATCCCTTGTTAAATAAGGGCCTAAGGCCCTTATTTATGAAGGAATAGCGACAGGTAGCGACTGGTGAGCGGCCGGTAATGACGGGCACCGCCACGAGAACGCCGGCTCCCCACCACAATCACACATTTATCAAGCCGATCCTGCTTAGCGACTGAGATAGTGCCATATAGCCACTCATTCATCATTATTCCAGCCTCAGCCCACAGCGCCAGCGTCCGACCTTGAACAGCGACAGGTATGACCTCTCGCTACCTGGCGCTCTCCAATGCATTTCAATGGAACAATCTTTAAATATTCATAATTAATTGTTATTAATGTTTTTTTTTTTTTTTTTTAAATGTGAAAAATTCTGTGACCACTTCTGCCATGTTAGATAATTTTTTAAGGTAAAAAATATTTTTAATATTATTTTAAAATAATTGATATTACAGGTCTGATATTATTGTATTCATATTACTAAATTCATCAAACATTTTTTTTTTTTTTGGTTTCCTAAAATATGGTGGTTTGGGGGTTAAAAAACTACTTTTAACACATCGCCGCCAGCGCTCTGGGGTTTAAACATGCATTTCACAGCGCGAGAATTTTTTGAGCGTGATTTTTTGATGAATATGGTGGGAGCCGGTCACTCTGACCAGTCGCTATCATTCGCACCCATACATCGCGGAACCTGTCAAAAAGCGACTCGTCACCCCGTATTCAACATTACTGCACACCGACTCAGTCGCTATCAACAACCGAACAATGGCCAAGCACAGCGACTACTAGCGGGCGCTGTGAAAATACTGCTACAGTCGCTCAACTGTCGCTACCTGCCGCTATTAATGAATCGGCCTCCCCGTGTCTAAATGCAAGGTGATGCAAGTCAAATGCAGTTCCAAAGTCTGCATACACAGGCCTTTATACAGCAGAGCCAGGTGAGAATTCTCACTGTAGGAGAGAAAACTGCCAGGGTGTATATTTTCCCCTGGCTCTGAATCAAAGGTAGACAATGACAGTCAATGG
The DNA here is from genome assembly GCA_027917425.1 of Gastrophryne carolinensis. NCBI lineage: Eukaryota > Metazoa > Chordata > Amphibia > Anura > Microhylidae > Gastrophryne > Gastrophryne carolinensis. The sequence continues at coordinate 80,987,005 of CM051234.1, forward strand.
CAGCTTTCTCTACTAAAAGAAATGAGAAGTCTCACCTGGTGCTGAATAGATCCCTAGATCCAACCCTCTGCTGCAAATATATTCCATATTTCTGGTTTGGCTGAGGTGTTCTGTGAAAGGAAACTATATTATATATTATGTTTTAGCTGAAGGTTGGGCCTCAAGAATTACAGTATTTCCTCTGGTAGGTCCAAGGTGCTTCAGTCCAATGCTGGTACCGCCCCTGCATGTATGGTTAAGAAATACATTTACAAACAACATTATTTGCATTTATTGTGGTATCTATGACCTGCCTAAAGGTATTGCACCTACAGACATGCACTTGGGCCATGGGTACTGATCCCATAGAGCTCCTCCACACTGTGTCTAGAGAGTTCCCCTTACCTTTCGGTTGCCATCACTGCTCTGTGCCCTCTAGTTTGAGAAACAAATAGCTTCTTTCAGGATAACCAGGGTCTAGAACCAAAACATAGGAACATTCAGCCAACACATTAGGAGGCCATTTTTAGCAGTGCTACAGATATTATTGGTGGTCATATAACAAACAACACTCATATCATTAACGCTAGAAAGTTTAGATTTCTGAAGCCCCACAAGGATGTTAATGGAACAACAACATATATTTAGTGATTAGTGGCTGCAGTTGTTTGTCATCTTGTGAATGTCTGTGCCAGGACAGGTTAGCTTTGCTGTACAACCTTACTCTATTGGTAAATTACAACATACTCACCGTTCATCTCTTTAAAGCTGAACAAAACCAGAAGTGTCTTACCCTGGAGTAAAAAAGATTCCCTAATTTGGGATGCCCCACTATGTCACTTCTCCCCAGATGAATGGCACATGCGCGGGCTCTCATCTGGTCAGTTTAGGTATATGGGGCCTGCAGGGTGGCAGGGAATAGCATTGGGCGAGCTGAGCCTGTAATATATGAACTGTGCAATTTTTGGTGCTGATATGTTTCTTAATGGTTAATGTGCCGTGGAGACTGCCTACTCCTTTTACCTCACTCCCGAGGATGTCCCTCCTTATCTTTACTCTCTCTGCCTCCTTTCTGTTAAGTTTTTCCTACTCTCTATGGTTTACTTCTCTCCATGTTTGTCCCCTAGCCGTCTGCCCCTACTTTATTTTGGGGTTAGGGCTAGTATAAGGCTAGGGTGCTGTATGATTGGTGGATAGAGACTGTGTCTCTATCCTGTGTTACATTTGGTCCCACGCAGAGGTACATAGTTTTAACTGCTTTAACTTAGGCGTCCCATGTTTTGTATATGGGTACAGTCCACCAAGGCTCCACATTGAACCCTATATGAGTCTCCCTGTTCTGTAGGGCCCCATCTGCCGTTGATCTATTTATACATGGGTGGGACGCTCCAGCCTCCCCTTGGGATGGTCCTCAATCTCTGCCTATTAGCAGTCTCGAAAACTTTCCTTTGGAAAGTCATTGGAAGACTCGACCCGGTTGGGTGCTGCACACTGTATGAGACTTGGGCCCTTATTCATCAAGCGATAGCGCCAGGTAGTGTCTCACTAGCGCCAGGTAGCGCCAGCTATCGGCGGCTACCGACTCCAGAACGCCCGGCGGCGGACACAATCACGCATTTATCACGCTAAATGAGGCTAGCGCCGACGAGAGCGTCAGCTAGCGCAGGATTCATCATGTAGCCGACTGCAACGAACAGCGCCGCTGCTAATCCCATCACAGCGCCAGGTATGACCTGTCGCTACCTGGCGCTCTCCCATACATTTCAATGGCAGACACTGCAATGATTTTTTTAAGTGGTTTTTGTGTTCTTGTCTTTTTGCAAAAATTCAACACATGTTGTTTCGGATATGTTTGATTATTCTGGCTTGTTTTTATTGTTTTTTTGATGAAAGATGTAATTTTTACACTGGAATGTTGTGAGTGAAATGCATCTCCTCCCACAAAACACATTAGGCTCAAAATAGCTTGCTTTCACAACACACATGGCTTGTAAAGCTACTTTTTATTCACTCATGTTTGGCGCTCACGTTCGAACCATTTCTATGGGAGTGGCCGTGAAGAACACACCTCCCTCCCCAAGCACCAAAGAAATATTACTAACAACCTATATATTCAAAAATTTATTGATACATATAAGTACATAAAAATATACAAAACACACACAACACAGGACAATTAAAACCAAATGGCAGGTCCCTTATATTATTACTCTAAATATATTCTATTTAACCAACCCAAGACATGGGTAAATCACTGTAGATATTCTGTGATGCAGTTGCTCCAGGAATATATGAAATCAATATGGGCAATCCTATAACTATGGATAGAATACAGGAGTCTGTGTACGCAGGGATAATAAATCCCTGCACCCACTTACCCCCGTACCTGTGCCGGCACCAAAGCGGACCCAAAAATAGGTCCTATATACTAATCAGTAATAATGACCAATGATACCAATGATACCAATAATGGTAGATAGAACAACCCTTAGTAATTAAACCCTATGCAGAGACATCCGCAGTATTAAAGTGCTAAGTGCTAAAGTGCATGCACACCGTGAATCAAACCACAATGCAAAATAAGAAAAGATACCAGTAAACAAAGTCCACTCACTAAATATTAGCTAAAGTGCATACCAAAATATACCCATAATTAATCAATAATAAATATTAGCTATTGCATAAAATACACTATAAATAAAAACATTAATGTGTGCTGAATAAATTGCAAATAAATATTACTACAAACCCCATAACTAATGACTCAAACTACATGAACCAATATAACAAGTGATATGAATATCAAAAAAAACGCAAAGGGAAAATAAGAGGAGTCTGCACAGTCTAATAGACATACTACCAGTGCCCATATGAACCAGGAGACATATCACGCATCACATCAAGAAAGGGACCGCAAAGAACCCAGGCCACCCGCGCCCGCCGCCCCCGTGCGGCTTCAAAAGGGTGAGCGCTCACGTTCGCTCATTGAAATTGTCAGCGCCCAAGCTATTCGGCAGCCCTGTCCTTGATGAATCTGTGGTGGTCAGAGTTTGTGCAGTCGCTGTTTTGATTCGCTATGTGGCGGCGCTAGCGGCGCTGTGCTGTTCATACATGTGCCTTTCTGCCATTTTGCCTGAATTCACTTGCAGCGACCCCAGTCGTTCTTAATGAATACACTGTAGTTGTGAGCGTGCATGTCCACATCCTTCTGGATTTGTTCAGGCGTACAAGCTCATAACAACCCGTTATGCATTCTCCTGTGTGCAACATTATCATTTAGTTGGATAGTTTTCTTGTGTTATTATTTTATGAAGGACTAAGATTGTTATTTGTAAGCAACCAGCTTTTCTCTGACCTATGCATTACAGGATATTGATCACCCAGCTAAATCAAGCTAATAATTAATGGCGTCTTGGCCAATAGCTTGTTGTAATGCGTAAAAATCCTCTTTCCGCCACTTTGCTTGCACATAGCGGATATTAGCTAGTTCTGGTGCGCGTTTTTTTTTGTTTTTGGTCTGGCGCTTTCGTTATATCCATTTCCGGTTTCCTCCTTTGCGTTTCAAAGCAACATAAAGCTAAAAATTAATAGCGCTTTGGCCAATAGCTTAATGTAATGCGTAAATCTACTACTACCGCCACTTAGCTTGCACATAGCGGATATTAGCTAGTTCTGGTGCGTGGATGTATTTTTTTTTTTTTTTCCTGTCGCTTTGGTCATATCCGGTTCCGGTTTCCTCCTTTGCGTTTCCACCATGATGCCCAGGAGAAGAGTCATGCGTGTCCCCAGCTCCTCCTCTGAATCTGGCCCCCCCACCCCTCCCCCACCTACCTCACCTCCCCCACCTAACCCCCCCCCCCCCCCCGGGCATGAGAAAAAAAAAAGGAAGAGGGTGGATAGCCGCGTAGATGACCTAACCCACTATAAGGGGGGTGTAAGATGACCTAACCCACTATAAGGGGGCTGTAAGATGACCTAAACCACTATAAGGGGGATGTAAGATGACCTAAACCACTATAAGGGGGGGGGAGTTGAGCTAACCCACTATAAGGGGGGGTGTAAGATGCCCCAAACCACTATAAGGGGGGGGGGGGGGGAAGTTGACCAACATAACAATTAGGGTTGTTGTGCAAGTTGGCCCAAAATGTTATTTAAATTTTGTTTTTTTTTTTAAATGCGAAAAAGCCAAATTAAATATAAATACTAACTGCACTTTTTATTCTTTTTCAGGCACCCCGATAACAATCCAGTGGATTACTAATTTTTCATTTCAAAACAAAACATTTAACACATAAATAAAAAATCTAAAAAAAAACATGTTGCAATGTGTTTACTTCTGAAGGTACTAACATTGATTTCAAGCCCACAGCAAAGCAAAGCGCAGGCGCTGTGTTGAATATCGTGTGTCAAAATGACAGCGCCTACAAAGCTGATCTGAAACATCATATTCAGCAATGTAGGCATTGTTCCCAACAACGCCAGGTAGCGACTGAGGAGGCCTGCTATAGCGAATCGCTGACGCCCGCGGCGTACGCTAGCGGCGCTCATAGCGCCATACTTCAGTCGCTCATCTGTCGCTACCTGGCGCTATTACTGAATCGGCCTCTAAACATCACTTTTCTATATGACTCCTAACCTGAATCCTCTGGATCTCAGGTTCTGGGGATGACAGGAGACCAATATAAGCATGCGCTATGATTTCCAGGTTCCAAAAAATGGGTCAGTTTCTAACTAATGTGCACAGTGGCTTCATAATTCTTTATGAAATACTATCCCCAGCATGTTTGGAGTTATACTTGAAGCATGCTAGCTAGAACAAGCTCACGGCATGGTATTCCTGCAAGTTCAGTTGTAGCTCCAGCCTGTCTATTGCAGGGGTGAATAGTACCAGTGAAATCCTTTAGACTGGACCCCCCCTGCTGGAGCCCTTGCTGAAATTGGTTGAGGCTTGCATTAAGGTCTTTTGGTTATGAACATGAGCAAAGCATTAAATAGAAATTATTTTTATATTTTCCTCATAGGAGATTGATTTAGTTAATATCCCACTCCCTCCTGCTACCCCTACTGTCTTCCCAGATACTGACCTGTTATTATGGAGGACCAATGGCAGACAGATAAATAGACAGAAAATACAAAAAATAGAAGCTGAATGTCTTGATTTAGTTTTCCAGCAGTGACTCTTTGGCATCAGTGGGCAACTTGCTTTTTTCTGACTTATGTAAACGTACTTAGAAACCCTACAGATAGGAAGCCCAGCAGGAGCCAGGAATGTTTAAATGTAATCAATTGTAAAAAAAAAAAAAAAAAGATGCAGTTTGTAGAAAAGCAATCTGTCAGACATATTTCTCCATGATTGTAAATAAAAAGGAGCTAAAAAAATCCTCATATCCACTATAATTAGAATTCGAGGAAGTCTTTTCTTTTCACAGTGTTTAAACATAAGTTATTTAATATCATAGAAGTGCCATTGACGGTCATTCATGCGTCTATAATGAACACAAACAGACCAAAATGCCAAAATGCACTCAGTCCACAGAGCCTGGTTAATAATACATAACTACCTGAATCAAGAATCCTGGTAGAGTTAGAGCATTAATTGGAGATCTGGACAGTATTAACCTTCCAGGAAAGTAACTGCTTCGGATCTCAGAGCCTGCCAGCTCACCACAAATCTTTAGCCACCATTTTCATATCCTTAATGATAGTACTTACAACTATTCTCCGAGGAGATGTCAGGCACTTAGCTTCTCCATGGTGCTCTCTCTCATGCTTGTTCTATTTCTGCTCTTAGACATGGCATTTGCTAATTGGCAGAGCTGCTCACTGACTGGTCAGTTTCTTAATAACAACTGATGAGGCTACTTATAGAATCTTGAGTCTTCCTATCTATATTTCCCATTAGGAACCCAAGGGCTTCTGCTATGAACTAGGGGGCAGCATCTGCCTCGGGCATATTTTAATGACAAACTCCAGCTATTTTTACTAGTTTTGGATAAAGTGGATAAGAGTTGGACTGACTTTAAAACTGACCAAAACTCTATAATTATAGTCTTAATCCACTTTTAATTATTAGGGAATTTCTAGTAAAACCCTGGGATCTGTGATATACGTTACCCTTTTCATAGTTCCTGAGGTAGTGACATGCAGCAATCAGCAGAGGCTGAGGCACAGCAGCAAACCGTAATGGGGACCCGAAAAAATGTGAGTATATAGAATGGGTTCAGTTTCTCAAGCCATTCCCACTGTGGGGTATCCCAAATCAGTTTGCCCTCTTGAGACGATTAAAAATGGACCAATACTCAAGTCGGGGATGGGGAACTTTTGACTGAAGTTTGGCTTTAACTACCACCAGTAAACAGAGCCCTGCCAGCACCAGAAGAATGCATCAGCTGTGTTTGATATAGCCCCGGGCCATTAAGGGTATTATATCGGGCCTGAAGCCAGACCCAGTAGCATATAAAATAACTGAGAAGCATAGAAAAGTCTGTTCGGAATCAAGATAACAGAGCAGCCCCAGAATAAGGTATATATTTAAGCGCTTTAAGATCACACTAGACAAACAATACCTAGATACATATACAGGTCAGAAGGACAAACCGGTACTTACAGTCAAAATTAAATAGTTTTAGTGTAAATCAGTTATTTCAGTGCAGACAGATGTTATGCAGTGATGCAGACAGCCACAGGGGCATGTAAAACCCCTGGACCTGCTATATATTTCCTTACCTTCTTCCGGGTTCCTGTGATAGTGACATGCAGCAGAGGCTGAGGCACAGAGGCAAACCGTAGTGGAGACCTGAAAGAAGGTGAGCATATCGAATGGGACCAGTTTCACAAGCCATTCCCACTGCGGGGCATCCCAAATTAGTATTGAGATGATAAAAACGGACCAATACAGTTAGAGTTCTGGTCCACTATAACTTTCCTATCCAGCGATTAAAATAAAAAAGGTTCATACTCACCTTTTGTCAAATCCTCTTTACAGAGCCATTATTTTCATACTTACCAATGAGAAGAAACAAGAAATTCCATTGTCCAGCGCCAGGCAGACATGGGGGCATTCATTAAGATGGCTTCACGCCCCCTAACACTATTGCATTGGAGGGGACATGTTGCGGTGGAGCGTGATACAGAGAAGTAGTTAGGCTTTCTGGCACCCAGGACAAAGATTCGAAATGGCACCCCCCACCTGTTCTCAGGCCCCCCTTTGGCACCCCCCTGACCTTCTGCATCTCCCCCCTAGCTAGGACCTGGAGTAATGAATGTATGGAGTCGCGTATGGGGGCAAGGCACCTCCGATGCCGCCATGCAAGGCTGCAAAACTAGCCATGCACGAAGGAGTTGGAGGGCAATGGCAAAGGGTAAATCTAGACTTTTTTTTTGCTTTTGCCTGGGCCACTACAGAACGCAGATTTGCAGTTTGCATTTGTATTTTTATTGTCAGTTACTCACTTGTGCTCTATTTTAGCTTGCCATATTTTTATAATTTTTTTTCCTTCTGTGTCGTGGCCCACATAACTATTGTAAAAATGACAGCCATCTCTCCATATAGCTTGCAGGGATCTTCTATATAATATACACCCCACCATTATGGCAGGCAATATCTAAATACCCATCTTAATCTCTATTTCTATCTAGATCAAGATTATGTATGCATGTTTAATAATATGAGCCACGGTGCCCAAACCACTTTAACTCCTTAACTGACACATAATAACTGAAGAAGTGATCCCGAAATTGTCCTTTTTTTTATACCAGATCTGGAATCTGTGTCACATGTGAATAAGGTGGAGCATAACTCCAGTTTCTAAAACTGCTTTTGAACCCCTTAATGACTCATTTTAGCCTTGAGGATCAGTACATTTTATCCATCCTTATGCTGCTTGTAGCCGCATCCCTGGCTTCCCTTTAGCTGTGGTGCACTCCTGCGCACAGCCATTCGGATAGGCTAGAAGCCCTTCCCAGTCCACAGGGGAGTCGCAGATGCTGCCAGTGGGCTGGGTCAGTCGGATTTTCGAGATCAACCAGTTGGTGGCAGGAAAAAAAAAATGGCAGGAGCGCATGGAATTCACAGTCGAAAAAAACTGGTGAGGTCTGTAGTGAAAACCAAAATAGGATTTGTGCTGCTTCAACACACAAAAGTGAAATCAAAATGTTAGTTCTAATTCCCCCCCCCCAAAAAAAAAAAAATCACCTGTACTTAACATCAGCATGCTTAAACCGGACCTTCAGCATCACTTTATGAAAAGCCCAAAGCCTTAAAAACTATTCCCAGCATCTTAAATTAATATATTTTACATTTTTCAGCACTTTTTATTATTTCCCCTGCTGGGTCGCTCTGTTCAGCACAGGATGCGGGCGCCACCATCTTGCCTCAGAAGCATCTTATACTGAGGAAAGGAGAGGGGGGAGTGCGGGGGGTGGGGTTATAGCTGTACTTTGCACAGACAGAGCAGAGCTGGGGTCAGGAAAAGGGTAGCAATCCCAGAATGCAGAGCAGCACAGTCAGAAGACACTCAGGCTGCCTGAGTCTGTGAAGACACAGAAGACACTCAGGCTGCCTGAGTCCGCATGGGCTGCCATCTTGTGTGTTTAAACGCTCATAAATTATTTTTAGACATATCTGTATGTACAGGGGGGAGGAAACATACAAGGGTGAAGGTCTGGTTTAAGATCTGAAATGTGAAGCAGTATTGTAGCCAAAAATAGAACAAAATATACAAAAAAATAAAAAAAGGGGGAAAAGTAGAAGAGGGAGAAGATGGAGAGAAAAGGAAAATGCAGATGGCAATAGTCTACCACTTTAACATATAACTACAACTTGACTACTAACAGAGCTTGATTCAGAGCTTTTGCCGAGAAACTCACCTGGGTTCCCAAAGCATTTAAGCTCCTTCCGAGGTGATTTTGTTGGTGAGGAAGGAAGCGAGAATTCTCACTTCCATCTGAGGTTTTACAACTTGCATGACAGTTGAATCAATCACTGTCAGCCGTGCCCTGGGCTGGTTCTCTCTTCATCTTCGGGCTCCTCAGTGCCCCTCCAGCATCTTCTTTGGGCAGCGCCAGTAGTAGTTGCTCTTTTGGGGTGCCCTTCCAAAAAGGTAACCAACCTTTGCACCAGACATAAGGACTTGTAACCCAGGGCTCAGAGGCCATGCTGCCCAGCCCTGGCCCTGCAAGTTACAAGCCCTTATGCCCTTCAGTATGGGTTTGGGGATCTTCCAGGGGTGCTGTGGAAGGTCTCCTTTTCATCTTTGGAGCTCTTTGGTGCACCTACAGCATCTTCTTTGGGCAGAAATGAAGCCAGACGCCGCTGCCTGCTCCCCCCTTCTTTTATCCTCACTACTCATAGGGAGACTGAGCTTTTAACGGGGGGGGGGGGGGGGGGGGGGCTGTGTGCAGTCTCTATGGGATTTCCTCCACGTGACTACACACGTCACAGGAGTAGTTGTATGGCAGGGTTTACCTTAGGAAACCCCTCTACATGCCCCCTCCCCTCCTGTGATGTATTTTGTCATGTCGGGGTGATCTTTGAGAGGCCCTGCCACTCAATATAAAAGGCCGCTCCCTGTGGCTCAGTATGGAGTCCCTGGCTGAAGCGAGGATGAAAGGAGGGGAACCTGTGTTCCCCAACTTAGCAAATGTCGGTCGAGCGTCAATAGACACCCGACCGGCTTTAATTTAACTGATGCTGTGCTGGACCCAGGACCAGTAAAAGTAAAATTTCCTGTCAGCACAGGAAATTGCTCTTAGTTTCCGTAGTGGGCAGGTGCATAGAATACACAGATTAACTAGTTGTGTCGTTACCAATTGCATTAACTCTTTACCTTCCTTGCAACCCTCTTACAAACTTTCATCTAACAAGATAGTTTGTTACTTGCAGGGTAAGCATTTCTTGCCAACCCTGATCAGGCATAAAACTCACGTAGGCCAGTTGACATCCTTCGAGTCTAGATGTCTTAAACGGGGTATTGGACCTGTGCTATAGGGCACAAGGGCCTGTAATGGCCAGGGCCAGGGGCTGGCCTTTTGGTGAGCATATCGAATGGGACCAGTTTCACAAGCCATTCCCACTGCGGGGCATCCCAAATTAGTATTGAGATGATAAAAACGGACCAATACAGTTAGAGTTCTGGTCCACTATAACTTTCCTATCCAGCGATTAAAATAAAAAAGGTTCATACTCACCTTTTGTCAAATCCTCTTTACAGAGCCATTATTTTCATACTTACCAATGAGAAGAAACAAGAAATTCCATTGTCCAGCGCCAGGCAGACATGGGGGCATTCATTAAGATGGCTTCACGCCCCCTAACACTATTGCATTGGAGGGGACATGTTGCGGTGGAGCGTGATACAGAGAAGTAGTTAGGCTTTCTGGCACCCAGGACAAAGATTCGAAATGGCACCCCCCACCTGTTCTCAGGCCCCCCTTTGGCACCCCCCTGACCTTCTGCATCTCCCCCCTAGCTAGGACCTGGAGTAATGAATGTATGGAGTCGCGTATGGGGGCAAGGCACCTCCGATGCCGCCATGCAAGGCTGCAAAACTAGCCATGCACGAAGGAGTTGGAGGGCAATGGCAAAGGGTAAATCTAGACTTTTTTTTTGCTTTTGCCTGGGCCACTACAGAACGCAGATTTGCAGTTTGCATTTGTATTTTTATTGTCAGTTACTCACTTGTGCTCTATTTTAGCTTGCCATATTTTTATAATTTTTTTTCCTTCTGTGTCGTGGCCCACATAACTATTGTAAAAATGACAGCCATCTCTCCATATAGCTTGCAGGGATCTTCTATATAATATACACCCCACCATTATGGCAGGCAATATCTAAATACCCATCTTAATCTCTATTTCTATCTAGATCAAGATTATGTATGCATGTTTAATAATATGAGCCACGGTGCCCAAACCACTTTAACTCCTTAACTGACACATAATAACTGAAGAAGTGATCCCGAAATTGTCCTTTTTTTTATACCAGATCTGGAATCTGTGTCACATGTGAATAAGGTGGAGCATAACTCCAGTTTCTAAAACTGCTTTTGAACCCCTTAATGACTCATTTTAGCCTTGAGGATCAGTACATTTTATCCATCCTTATGCTGCTTGTAGCCGCATCCCTGGCTTCCCTTTAGCTGTGGTGCACTCCTGCGCACAGCCATTCGGATAGGCTAGAAGCCCTTCCCAGTCCACAGGGGAGTCGCAGATGCTGCCAGTGGGCTGGGTCAGTCGGATTTTCGAGATCAACCAGTTGGTGGCAGGAAAAAAAAAATGGCAGGAGCGCATGGAATTCACAGTCGAAAAAAACTGGTGAGGTCTGTAGTGAAAACCAAAATAGGATTTGTGCTGCTTCAACACACAAAAGTGAAATCAAAATGTTAGTTCTAATTCCCCCCCCCCAAAAAAAAAAAATCACCTGTACTTAACATCAGCATGCTTAAACCGGACCTTCAGCATCACTTTATGAAAAGCCCAAAGCCTTAAAAACTATTCCCAGCATCTTAAATTAATATATTTTACATTTTTCAGCACTTTTTATTATTTCCCCTGCTGGGTCGCTCTGTTCAGCACAGGATGCGGGCGCCACCATCTTGCCTCAGAAGCATCTTATACTGAGGAAAGGAGAGGGGGGAGTGCGGGGGGTGGGGTTATAGCTGTACTTTGCACAGACAGAGCAGAGCTGGGGTCAGGAAAAGGGTAGCAATCCCAGAATGCAGAGCAGCACAGTCAGAAGACACTCAGGCTGCCTGAGTCTGTGAAGACACAGAAGACACTCAGGCTGCCTGAGTCCGCATGGGCTGCCATCTTGTGTGTTTAAACGCTCATAAATTATTTTTAGACATATCTGTATGTACAGGGGGGAGGAAACATACAAGGGTGAAGGTCTGGTTTAAGATCTGAAATGTGAAGCAGTATTGTAGCCAAAAATAGAACAAAATATACAAAAAAATAAAAAAAGGGGGAAAAGTAGAAGAGGGAGAAGATGGAGAGAAAAGGAAAATGCAGATGGCAATAGTCTACCACTTTAACATATAACTACAACTTGACTACTAACAGAGCTTGATTCAGAGCCTTTGCCGAGAAACTCACCTGGGTTCCCAAAGCATTTAAGCTCCTTCCGAGGTGATTTTGTTGGTGAGGAAGGAAGCGAGAATTCTCACTTCCATCTGAGGTTTTACAACTTGCATGACAGTTGAATCAATCACTGTCAGCCGTGCCCTGGGTTGGTTCTCTCTTCATCTTCGGGCTCCTCAGTGCCCCTCCAGCATCTTCTTTGGGCAGCGCCAGTAGTAGTTGCTCTTTTGGGGTGCCCTTCCAAAAAGGTAACCAACCTTTGCACCAGACATAAGGACTTGTAACCCAGGGCTCAGAGGCCATGCTGCCCAGCCCTGGCCCTGCAAGTTACAAGCCCTTATGCCCTTCAGTATGGGTTTGGGGATCTTCCAGGGGTGCTGTGGAAGGTCTCCTTTTCATCTTTGGAGCTCTTTGGTGCACCTACAGCATCTTCTTTGGGCAGAAATGAAGCCAGACGCCGCTGCCTGCTCCCCCCTTCTTTTATCCTCACTACTCATAGGGAGACTGAGCTTTTAACGGGGGGGGGGGGGGGGGGGGGCTGTGTGCAGTCTCTATGGGATTTCCTCCACGTGACTACACACGTCACAGGAGGAGTAGTTGTATGGCAGGGTTTACCTTAGGAAACCCCTCTACATGCCCCCTCCCCTCCTGTGATGTATTTTGTCATGTCGGGGTGATCTTTGAGAGGCCCTGCCACTCAATATAAAAGGCCGCTCCCTGTGGCTCAGTATGGAGTCCCTGGCTGAAGCGAGGATGAAAGGAGGGGAACCTGTGTTCCCCAACTTAGCAAATGTCGGTCGAGCGTCAATAGACACCCGACCGGCTTTAATTTAACTGATGCTGTGCTGGACCCAGGACCAGTAAAAGTAAAATTTCCTGTCAGCACAGGAAATTGCTCTTAGTTTCCGTAGTGGGCAGGTGCATAGAATACACAGATTAACTAGTTGTGTCGTTACCAATTGCATTAACTCTTTACCTTCCTTGCAACCCTCTTACAAACTTTCATCTAACAAGATAGTTTGTTACTTGCAGGGTAAGCATTTCTTGCCAACCCTGATCAGGCATAAAACTCACGTAGGCCAGTTGACATCCTTCGAGTCTAGATGTCTTAAACGGGGTATTGGACCTGTGCTATAGGGCACAAGGGCCTGTAATGGCCAGGGCCAGGGGCTGGCCTTTTGGCCCTTTAACCTTGGGGGAAGTAGGCTAATTGGGAAGAGGGTGAGAATAGCTAGAAAGTCAGTGGGAGCTTTACACCCACTGTCAGAAAGAGAGTACACAGAGGCTCTATGCATTCATAAGAGAGCGAAAGTGGGCCGAGTCCTAAAACATCAGGCATGGTTGCCGAGTGAGATAGAATTTCTGCATTTTGTCTTGTTTTGAGTACATAATCGCCTCCATGTCTTCAATTAAATTTACCTGGGTTAGCCATTCACTGATAGGAGTGTTTCGAGATTTCCAGTGTCTTGGCGCTTCTGTAGCAGTGGGATTCAAGAATAAAACCTGAAGCATTATGTACATACTGCCTAAACTTTCAAAACATACTGCCTTTCACCATATATGCAAGAGATCTTCTCTCCCTTTGCTGCATGCCTAGCAAGCCTTCAGTATATTGAGTTGTATTTTCTGTAGCTCCCTAGAAGTCCTATACCATCTTATCATCAGTTTGCATTTCGTCTCCATACAGACCCTTCTTCACCCCTCTTCCGAAAATTATATCCCCAAATCCTTTTTGCATTTGTCCTTACAGCTTCTTTTGTTTTCTGTTGAAGATTTATTCAACAACAACCTATAATTTTCAGGAGTGAAGGTGATCCTATTGACCTTTACCAAGGCATGCCTGTTCATTGTCACCACTCTAGAGACCCCCCACAACCATTTCTACAGTGCGATGAAGCCCGATTTGGAAATAAGCCTAAAGGGGGAAAGCCAACTGATGATCTTTTCTAATAGCTGATAATAGACTAAATTTACATTTCTAAAGAATTGATAGTCCAAAGAGAGCAACACTTTCGGTCCATTTCATTAAAAAGTCATTATATTGGCCCGGCGGAAAATCCAGATTAAAGCGAATTGTAGTCAGAGGGCCAGGTAGAGAAGAGATATCTGGACGAGAGCTAAAAATTTGTTTAAAGTTTGGTGAATACTCCGAGATCACCCCGTCCTCTCTCTTCCAACCATCCAGCATGCAAATTATAACTGGCCACAGGATATCTTACATGCCATGTTCACCCATTCCTTATTGCTAACATTAATATTCCAGTCTCCATGACTCTTGACAGATGCACCGCTTTATAATACAGATCTAAGTTGGGGGCACCCATACCGCCCTCCTCCTTAGGCTCTAAACTGACCCGCAGCTGTCTATAGGAGCAGATGAAAGATGCAAAAGTCCTTTTGACCTCTTTACGAAAGCCTCTAGGGACCTCCATTAGAAGGCATTTTTTACAAATTTGTTTTACAAAATGTGCATTGTGACTTGGCAATAATGTAAATGCAGAACATAAATGTCACCAAATGTAATTTTTCCATGTAAAATAGCTTTTCATGGCTTTTTTTGCTTACCAATGTGTTATTTGGACAACAATGAAACAACAACTAAAATGCAGCTTAAACGCACTGTAAAGTTTGTCCCCTTTGTCCCGAGCAGTGATATCTTGTCACTGTAATGATGTAACGCTGCCCAGTGCAGGAAACATTTTCAGGGTGCCAAAAAGTAATAAATACCCTCTGCAGTACCAAAAAGTCGGCGGTACAAAATGGCCTTCACTGGCACTCTTTGTGACTTCCAGCACCATTGTAGACATAATCACAGTGCCAGAAAATAAAATAAATCTGGGCACTTCAAACTGTTGCCACAGCCAGCAGGAAGATGCTAATAGGTTCAAGGAAAATGCATCAGCCCAGTAATGTGGCAGTAGGATCCCTATGTACTTAAACCGGAACTTCACCATGATTTGTTGAAAAGCCCAAATCCTTAAAAAATGATTCCCCAGCATCTAAAATTACTATATTTTTAGTTTTTAGTCACTTACTGCTGCAACTCTGTTCAGGACTTTAGGATACGGGCGCCCCCATCTTGACTCAGAAGCATCACACTTACTGAGGAGAGGAGAGTGGGATAAAGTAGAGGGGGTGGGTTATAGCTGTGCTTTGCTCAGACAGAGCAGAACTGGGGTCAGGAAAAGGTCAGAAATCCCAGAATGCAGAGCAGCACAGTCAGAAGGCACTTCCTGTTTGCAGGCTGCCTGGTGTTCCATGAACCGCCATCTTGGATGTTTAAAGGCTTATAACATGCAGTAGATGCAGGTAGGATGATTTTTAATGTGAGCAATCTGTATGTACAGGGTGTGGGAAACATATAAGATAGGCTCTTATTTAGAGTGAAGGACCGCTTTAAAGCGATCGGGGTAGACCCGTTGTGTGAAACCCCCCAGATTGCCGATTGCCGATGGTCCACTTTAATGCTTTTGTCCTACCAGGCAAATGGAAGAGATGTGCTAGAGATTTAACTAATGTAGGTCATGGTTTTAATATATGTTTAGAACCACATATTTGGTATACTTGGTTTTCAAATGTTGCCAAAGACCTCAAACTCCTTGTGCAGGTTAAATACGGATAGAACGGGTTTGGTCACAAAGAAAAGCATGTCGTCAAAATACGCTGCGACTTTGTATTCCTTCTTGCCTAAGAGCACTTCTGAGATATTAGGGTTCTGTTTCACATAAAGCTAAAAGGGTTCTAAAGATAAGGCAAATATCAGAGGAGAAAGATTGCTGTCCTTTCAGGTGCCATTCCTAACTTTCAAAGCTTCACACATAACATTATTTGCCCTCATTCTAGCCGAGTGGTATGAATAAAGAGCCAAAATTATATTTGTCATTGCCTGGCTGAATCATACCATAAATAGGAAAAGAGTGCAGAGTTCCACGGCCACGCTACCCTATTAAATGCTTTTTAGACTTTCGGTTTTATATATAACAGCCATTAGGGACCCCATGACCCCCACCTTGTTTTCTGCCTTTGAAAACCCATTGCAGCACCTTTGCATGAGAGTAAATTATATCTGAATTTCCTAACAATCCTGGCTTTCATTAGCGCAATCCCTTATTTTAAATTATTTGAGTGCTTGAATCCCAGGGGAAAGCTTTTTTTTAAATATAGCAAAACAACTGTGGATTACGTGTAAGGCTGGAAGCAGAGGGATGTAGCTGCGGCTGAATATGAAAGAGTTGCATCATACTGCTATGGGACACGCTTCCACAAGACAGGGTCTGACGTTACAACCTGCAGCTTGAACATCAATTATTATCAAATTTAGGATGGATATATATATTATAGTAGGAACTTCAGTGAATATAGGAAGTCATGTCTTGATATCAGTTCTGTAATTATAAATATACTGTGAGCGGTTGGGCGAACGGCAGTGACATGGACAACAGTCTTTCAACAGCAAAACGGCTTTATTCAGCAAATAAAGTGTTCAAACGCAAATGATCACTCACTTCAGGGATTGCAGCATCAATGAAATGAATCAAAAGTGGTTACTTCACCCAAATCAATGTAAGTCCAGGGATGGGTAGTCCAGCAAGCTGTAACTCCAAGGTAAGTTAAGTCCACTTTGCAGGGCATACATCCCCACAAGTCCAAGGTTAGGGGCGCAGAAGCCAAGTCCTTCGGCTTGCGTTCAGTCCTTTTGTTCACCACATGTGCAATTCAGCCTGGGCTCCCTCCTACAGGCTGGTCAACAGACAACTGACAGACCATGTGGCTCCTTTTTATTCAGGCTTCCCCTGCAATCAGCCTGATCACCTGTGCATGGCCTGAGACCAGGGAACAAACCTGAAAAGGATTGGGGAAAGTGACCTGGGTCCTGAAAACCCGGCACGGATCGTGCCTGATACAGCCTAGAAGGGGAGAAATACACACCATTTATGACATTTTTATACATTTTACCACAATACATAAAGTAATTGCGGCACTCCGATGTTTAAGTTCTAGACCCTTCTAAAACATAGATCTGATTCTTTGTAAACTATTACGTACAGGAGCTCTGTTGTGAAACCATCTAATAATAAAACTCCCTATGAACTTGCTAGACAGTGAGACAGGGAGTTTCTTATACACCCTGCAGGGATGTTAATCACCACAGCCATAGATAAACATCCTTGGTGACAGTAGAAGAATATAACAGGATGGCTATATTTTTAAATTTTAGTCTGGACAGGGACTAAGATTGCCATCTGGCTGGTATTTTTGTTTTTACTGTTACTGGACACTGTGCTACCGATTTTTTTTTACTGAAATTTAGTAATTGCCAGTATACTTTTTCAATCCTCAGCAGGCAGAGGCTGTGTGGCAACCTTAACAGGGACTTACCTTGAATGTGCCTACTGGGCAGCCAGATTTGGTGTAAAATCCCTCAATTCAAAACAGCAAACCCTCCCTTTCCGAGATCCCATGGTGTATTGGTGTATATGAGGGACGTTGAAGCCATTCCCAGCATCCCTCTAGCTGCTGTACGCACCAGTGACAGGCATATCTGAATGACTGGTGTGGGTACACACAGCTAAGAGAATGTAGTGTGCACAAGGTTCTTCCTGGAAATTTATACACTTTCCATATACATTGAAGGGCACAAATTGACTTAAAGCGGTCCAAAAGTCAAAAATGACTTAAACCAGACCAACACAAGAAGCAGTGCTCATATGCATCCCTCCCCAGAGCAATTTAGATTGCTGTAGATAAAAATTATTTAACATTTTTCCAAATCCTGCTGTGGAACATTTTAAAAACAAAATGTTGAATCCAGGCAGCAGCATGGTTGAGATGCTGGGAGAGGAAGCTCCAAATGTCCGATACCTTTCTTTTCCAACTGTGTCAGGCTATTGGTCCAGTTTAAAGTGGCACCATGGTCAAGTCACCACTTCCTCATTCATGGTATGTGGCACCAAATGGAAGTTAATCAGGTGACCAATGGAAACCTTTCAGGTTATATGTGCAAGCCCACTGAAAAATTTAGATTGGTCACCGGCAGTCACGGGATTGCCAGCCATACTTTAATGAGGAAGAGGTTAGAATATGGTTATAGTTCCTTTTTAAAGCGGATAAAACCCCCCTAAACAACTCAATCTATTTTGCTCCCCCCACCCCAGGCACATTACCATTTTGATGGTTTCTGCCCCTAATGCTGCTTGTATTCCTATTATAGTGATTTTCATTTTCATATTTTCATTTACCCCACATATGCCATTGTATGCCGTTGGTTTCTGACAGGATACCAAACTAGCTGTTTAAGCCCCCTCCTCGCAATCTTAAAGTGGATCAAACCCCAGGTTTTTTTTACTATTCTGGGTTTTGGTCCTTGCCCCCGGGGCACCCTGATCGAAGATGCCCTGCTGTGTGAAACCCCCCCAGATCCAGAGCGCCTACGCTCTGTGAGTCTGTTTTTTTGTTGAATACGGTGTGAGTCACTGAGAGTCGGTCGCAATGAGCTGGCGCTACCTTTCGCTCGCTGCAACGCTGTACTGGTGTTCGAGCAACCAACATACATCACATTCATCAATGCGGGCCAGATTACTACAGCGACTGAGGTGCTTTGTTACAGTGCCCGATACCCGCTTGCAGCGTCTACTAGTGGTCGCTTTAAGCGCCGCTATGCAGATGCTCATCTGCTGATACCTGGCGTTAGTAATGAATCAGCCTCCACATTGGCCCAGGGTGATTGCTAGCTCTGCAGCCTGGGAACTGCGTACTGTATTTGCTTGGAGGAGTACTTGCATAATGTTGGGGGGAAGCATGATTGAAACCTCTGCTGTAAACTGGCAGCATCAGGAAATGTATTTGTGTCAGAGATAGCGCAGCTCTATTTGTCGGGTAAATGCTATTTTGGTGTGGCGCGCTCTCAGAATGAGAGTAAACAGGCCCTCTTGGGAAACAGCACTGCTTAGGTAATTGTATGTAAAGGACAAATATCTGGCTTCCTCTTCCTCGCCACAAGGTTAACAGATGGCTGCGGGTCATCAGGGACATGCAGAGCTACTTGTTTTTTTTATACCTGCATTTGAGTTCATTTCTGAATTGTTCTGGTTTCCTGGAGGAAATTACATTCATTGATGAGTCCTGCTGAGGCCTGATGGAGAAGCTCCTCCAGCGCACTACAACAAAGGCATCCGCAACAGATTGGCCTTAAAAAATTCACTTTCTCATACAGTTGTTGGTTTACAGTGAAAGCTAAATGCATTACTTGCGTTTATTTACATGCTGTCTGGGGTGTGGTAAATCACTCATCCTGCGCCACACGTGCCCCATAGGGTACACCGCAGTGTTCACGGGCACACAAACAAGGGGGTGTCTTTCTGGTCTGGTGTAATATTTTAACAGTAAAACATTATCCCCTCTTGCTTTAAAAGTGCTATGAGGTATTATTTTGCCAATACTTATCATTAATCAGGTCTTTGGGGGTACTTGGTTAGAAGTTCTTGTTACAAGGTTGAACCACTGTGCACAGGAGTAGCTAGAATTTCTGGCACCTGGATTCACCTGTGCTCAGGTCCCCCTGACCTGTTGCACCCTTGACACCTGCCCCACCAGAGGGAGGATAAATTGGGACGCAAGGCGGGTATCTTAATTGATATAAACCGAAACCACAAGTAGTACACATTTATATTTTGGCATTAAAGTGTCCTGTAACCCCCTCCCCTGGTGCTGAGGCAGAATGGACGGGGGGTTACAAAAACAGAAAATCCTTACCTTGGCTGGGATCCAGCTGAATTCTTCCGGTGCTTCGGGTCTGGGTGCTGCCATCTCACAGAGAAAGCACAAAGCTGCTTCCCCTGCCCTCACTCATTCACTTAATGATCATGCACATAGCAGGATATGTCTCCTTGTTTGCTGTCTGTATGACAGCCGCATGTGCCAGGAAGAATGCCACAGGATCCAGATGAGGTAAGGTTTTTTTTTATTGTAAGCCCCCATCCTGCCTCAACGCCAGGGGGAGGTGCCAGGGTAGGGGGCTACTCAGAGACCAGACTTTAAGACCTTGATGAAGTAAACTTACCTTAAAATATCTCAGAATAAGGCGTAACAGAGTACTCACCATTTGTCCCCTGCAGCTGATCGGTCCTACTCTGGTGATCAGCAACTCACCCAATCCAGTCATCCGCACTTTGAGGTCAGGACCACACACCATCATTCACAGGGGTGGTGCCATGCCATCTTTATTCACTGCAATAGAAGGGTTTTGCCAAGGCCTGACCCACCCACTTCATTGCCCCGTCACATGTGCAGATATTTTGTTAGGAAAAATCAGAGCAAATATTTGTTATTGCACTTTTTGTGCGTTAATGCTAAAATGCTCACCGAGATGCAGGTTGCAACCCATACTGCAATGCACTCAATTGACCAAAAAATTAGCATAACTCTCCTTATCAAGAAAGTTTTTCATTGGGTGTGCTTTTGGGTGTGCACTGAATTTTACATCTGACTGAGCTTCTTCTTAGTTCAAAATGTTTCAAAAAACAAACATTTTTTCCCATTTTACACACACAAAAAAGTTCAATAAAATATTTGTTGTATTTCTTAAACAAAAATCACCTGCCCATGTGGTGGGGCATTTTACTGGTGAGGTGCATCATTTTTCTAATGACGTAATAATATTTTTTATGAGAGTTTGTAAACAGCAGCACCCTAAGGCAGACTTGCTTTACCAAACCTTTAGCATGACCCCCTTTGCTAAAAGCTGCACTAATTCACATTAAACTGCTCTTCCCTCACACAGCGCACAAAAGACCAGCACAGGGCTGTTTCTATAAGAGGGTGAGCAAGGCGATCGCCCTGGATGTCAATGTCCTTTATTCCAGTCATCCTATTTTCTGTAGATGAACTAGGGTCACTATTAGGGTTGCAGGCCATAAGACAGGGATCTCTTGCTCCCTTATTGGGCGCTGTCATGAGTTTGGGGCACAGCCTGCTGCTAAAGAAGAGGCTCAGCATGGCACAGACCTGTATGGGACAGCAGCAGCCCCATAGGATGGGTGAAGAGAGAATTTTCCCTTCCCCCACCAAGCGCTATTTCACCTAGAAACTGCCCTGAACCAGTACTCTGCAGCACATAGGGGTCGACTCTTTAAGATTGAAGTGATTCTAAAGGCAAAACAAAAAAAAAAGAAACAGCAGCTTACCTACAGCGATATCCTTCTTCTCTGCTCAGCTCTGCTCAGATGAACTAGGGTCACTATTAGGGTTGCAGGCCATAAGACAGGGACCTCATGCTCCCTTATTGGGCGCTGTCATGAGTTTGGGGCACAGCCTGCTGCTAAAGAAGAGGCTCAGCATGGCACAGACCTGTATGGGACAGCAGCAGCCCCATAGGATGGGTGAAGAGAGAATTTTCCCTTCCCCCACCAAGCGCTATTTCACCTAGAAACTGCCCTGAACCAGCACTCTGCAGCACATAGGGGTTGACTCTTTAAGATTGAAGTGATTCTAAAGGCAAAACAAAAAAAAAAGAAACAGCTGCTTACCTACAGCGATATCCTTCTTCTCTGCTCAGCTCTATGAATGAGGAAATTCCCTTCCTGGCTCTGGACACACCCTGCCGATGCCAATCGTTTTTGAGGTCCTATAACGGAACCACCATATCAAGCCCAACTAACTCTGTATCCAAACTTGATCCTACAGGAGTCTAAGGGCCACCCCAGCCTTCTCTAGAACCCCCCACAATGGAGTATAGGTTTGCTGCAGGTCGCTCCCCACGGAGACAAGGGCCTGTGCAGACAGCAGAGGTTGGCCTGGACAATGGAGAGACAGATGAGGTGGATAGCCGAGGTCAAAGGTCACAAGCAGAGATGCAGGTTTAGGAACGAAAGTCAGGGTCTAATGCGTGATAACTGTCCAAGCGAGGGGTAATGCCAGAGAGTAATCCGAGAGGCAAGGCCAAAGGTTGTACACAGTAAGGTGGTCAGTAAGGGTTAATCTGGAAGGCAAGGATCCAAAGCCAGGCAAAGGTTCATACACGGCAAAACAGAGTCCAAAAGGATTAATCTGAAAGCGGGGCCACTCAGAAAAGTCAGAGGTCGTATACTGGAGTACATGTCAAAGGTCACAGCGAGGTAACACGGACGACACAGGAAGAACTGCACAGCACTGACCTACAATTAGGGGATTTCCTTTATAGGGCTAGAGTCCAGCTGATTGGCCTTATTGCTGCCCATCCAAAGGGTTTCAGGTGTGCCTGGATACAGGTGATTGGTTTTGGAGTTTCCTTTTTTATGGTTTTTATATTTTACTGTCCATGACAAATGTCATGGAGTGGCAACGAGCCACTACAGGATACAAGGAGGACCCTGAGTTGATAACACCCTCAATCTCAAAAAGAGAGGGGGGGACTTGGATCGTCATGAGCCCCGACCACATAAGCATAACCATAGCTATAAGACATACCAACAAGACAATGTAACCATGAAGATACCAGTAGTTTTCTTTCACCTCAAGTGCTCTTTTCATTTCGAGGTGTCTCCTTGCCAGGAAAGAGAGTAATAGAGATTTTAAACGCAATATAATTTTATTGAAAAACATTTTTTATGACAAAAAAACACTGCAAAGTGTAAAAAATATATTTTAATACACAAAAAATGACAAACAAGGCATCTCATGTTAAAGCTCAAACGCTCCTAAAAAACAATATATAATTTTTCTGGGAAATCACTGGGGAATTTTTCTTCAAAAATCATAGTTAAACATGTATAGTGCAGAATGGTGAAAAATTGCCTGGCACCAGTGGTTAGCAAAACCTCTAGGTAGGCTGGCATTTAAAGGGTTAATCCCCATTTCTAATACAATACCTATCTTTGATCGTTTACATTGATTATGTACAGAATGTTAATATACCCACATGCAAGGGTACATCTAACTTTTGCAATATATACAATAAATATTATTGAAATATCAACCTTAATTTTGCAGAAAAAAGACATTTAATGATTTACCACTGATTTTGTTTATTTGATCATTGCCTTGATGTGAATTTCTGGCCTAGCACACTTGTAAAATGAAACTGTATTTGTCCCCATTCAGCTTTTCCCGGACCGTTTTCCTGCACCCAGCTGAAAAAAGGTTGCCCACCAATGTCACCATCATTATGTATTACTGTTTGGCTTGTGATTAAAATTATTGTGCTTAATTCTGTCTTTCAGCTAAAGGCAAATTCTTTGGTTTTGATGTTGAATTTACCAAGAACCTATTGGCATATGTTTGTCATGTATCCTTCTTGTGGTGCTTCTAGAATTTCTGAGCCACTAAGGGTTCTCCATTTTAATTTGTGGATCCCTTTCAGCTACTACAGCCATTTGGGTCAATTCTCAAACTTTGAATTTCATAGCCTTTATTTCTAGTCAGAAATGTCACCTGTTAAGCTGACTATTCCTGAATAAATTGACTTGTGTCTCTGCTTTTCAGCTTTTCAATTGCCATCAGCAGCAGAGGCAACACTAGATAGAGCTCCCACTACACCACCTGTGATTAGCACAGTTCCCATTTCTGACCACAGAAAATAAACACTAGTGGATTGTAAAGCCTGAAGAGTCTGTGTGGCTGTATTTAAATGTACAATGTGATCATTGGCTGGGGACATTCTACTGATTCAATCAGGTGGGGTTTATAAGTTCATTAAGGACCACTATTATTTCCAAACGATAACAGCAAAGAACAATACTTACTTATGGACCTCAAATATGACCTCATAGACAGCAGTTGGGATCATCATTGGCAGTGACATGGGCCAGATCATTTGAAGAACTAATTGTCAGATACCATGTGCATGGCAAGCAAGTATTTAGTTTAGAAATGGTTTACAGGAACTTCTTTGTCCGACTCAGGTGGCAATTAGAAAGGCTAAATATACACAATTTCTTGTTTATTAGTTTGATTTTTAGATTGTCTAAACATGGAATTTACCAACTGCAATTTTCCCAATGCAGTCCAAAAATAATTGATGAATAAGACATTTAAAAAAAAGTAAATTTGCAGGCCCTGGCGAATAATATTGCTGAGCACGCAGGGCAGTTTGGGAATTTCCTGGTTTTGAAATGGGGACTGGGAAGGCAGGCAGCTTATTTCTCCCTAGAGGCCATAACAATGGTCAGTTCTGAATCTCCATGGGAGGCTACAGGCACAGACCAGGAACTGAGCAGTTGGAGTCACTGTTTGGGAACAGGTGAGCAGAGTCTGCGTCTGGGAACAGTTGAGTGGAGTAACAGGCTGGGAGTGGAGTCACAGAATAGAAACAGGTGAAAAGAGACAGATGTTAGGAACATATCCTCAAAAGACAACAACCTGTCTACACAAATTGGGAGGCAAGCCACTTACCACCTGGGTCATGGCAGGTCTGGAGCTCAAGAAAACCCCTAACTGACCCATGTCGTCTGCAGAGCTCCTGATAGTGGAGGGTACAATAGGCCCTCAGAGGTACAGAGGGCAGAGTGCAGGTGGTACAAGGCAAATCAGACTTACTCTGGTTATTAGGTCACTGTGTCACACGCTCCACACCCACAGACAGCTCTTCCTCAAGCCAACTGGAGCCTGTTTGTAAGTTCTTAATTGTATTAACATTGTCTAATTTTTAAAATCCACTGAATAAAACTCCCGCCAAGCTTGTGGTTTATTCTCTCACAAAAGGAATAAGTAGGTATAAAATCCAGGGATGACAGGTTTAGTCTAACAAGGGGTGACAGACCTGGCTGCGGCATCACTTGCACCCCTTCCCGGCTATGCACAGCCACGCCCTCCGTAAATGAATGGCTATGCGTGGCCGAGCACAATCCAAGGATGCAAGTAATGCTGCGCTAATCATGTGCGCGGCTAGGATTTTATTTAACTTCTCCAGTTGCATATTTAAATGCACGGTCGAAGAAGCTGATTGGAGGAGAGCCGCCTCCCAGAACCGGCGTTGCCCCAGCAGGATGGACCAAAACCCAGGATGGTAAAAATCCTGGGTTTTGGTCCACTTCAAGTGAATAGGAAGCACAGTAAAAGTCGAGCCTCAAGGCTCCCTGGTTCCTTTGGATCGTCTACATGCCCTTGTAGCATAACCTGTAGCACAAACCAAAAAATCTAAGGAGCATTTCAGAATCAGAATCTTAAACTTGAAGGCATCAATGACCATTAAATGATGTGTCCATAGATACAGCATGTGACCGTTGGAAGCTGTATTCAGGAACATTCTGTGTTGTATGTAGAGTGCAATGGAAAATGTAATCTTCAAATACAAATTCAAAATAAATATGTGCTGTCAAAATGAAAAAAAAAAAAACATTTAAGTCCTTTTCCCCATACCAGAGGATACGTATCACATTTGTAAAAGATTATTTTGTCGCAGTTCTTGTACTGCAATCACCACTTATCCTGAACACAGCCTGGATTCTGAAAATAACGCATTAGCATAATAATGCATTTGAAACATGGAAGGGGCACTTAGGTAAAATGAATTGGATGGCACTGCTAGAAAATGATGGTTTCACTGAGATAGCTAGGCAAGGACAATTAGGGCTCATTTGCTCCAATGGGAAACATTGTATTTTCACTTGTGTGTTACATGTGTATTACTCAATATAAGCCTCATTTCCTGAACTCTCTTGGCACATCTGAAATTATGATTTAAAAAAAAAAAGAAAAAGAAAAGTGAAAAGGAAACAGACGTCAGCGTAATCATTAAAGTAAATATACATGGAAAAGAGACAAAAAATTGTTTTTACTAAACAAAGAAATTAAAATCACTTGAAATACAATAAATATTCTTCTCCACTTACTTGGATTTTGTAATGATAAAACCTAGATTATAATAGCTTCAGTTTGTTTGTCATATGATTCACACATATATTTAAAGATGTGGAGGCTAATTTATTGCGTTCTCCACTACAACCAAACACAATACAGCTCAGACCCATGTTTTTTTCTTTTTTTTGTTTCATTGTAACGTTTTTTTTTTTAATTTGTTGTATTTTTCTAAACCAAAAGAAAATGTTAAATCAATGTGAAATTTCTTTTGGCCACCTATTGGGGCTAGTAGGTCATTTTTTAGATGTTGAGGGGCAACTTTTTGGGTATGCTTTAGCTGGCTCTCACCTATATCTCCTTGCTGTTCCTACTGTAGCAATCCTATCCCAGTTTCTGTCACTTACCTGAAAAAAGGAATTAATCATTTGTGCCCGCCGGACAAAGCCAGTCTGGGTGTCTTATAATCATGAACGCTATTAATAGCGTTTCTTTAATAAGACGTTACAACATGCAACTGTGCGCTATTGGTCGTTTGCTGGGTCCACATCATCCAGACAACCCCATAACGTTTAGTTGGTTAGCATCTCCGGAAACGCGCTGCATCTGATTGGTGCAGCATTCACATAAATTAAAGGACAAACACCACCCACCGTCTTGTTGCTGTGACTTAGAGGCATATCTGCTTGTTGGTCTGGCGTCTGTTTATTGCAAGAATGGCACCTACTAGGCATCAGACATGTTCACTTGTCCTTTCACCTGTGGGGCACAGCTCCCGAGTTTTGGCTCGTGGGCTTGGCAATGATAATACTCGTACTCATACTGTGGTTCGAGTGTGTGGTTGCTGCAGTAGGCGGCCCCACAACAAGGCTTTATTGAGTTCTGTTGCTGGTGCATATGTATCTCCAACTGTGACCAGCCAACCTAGTGTTGGTGCACCCCACAGTTGCATGAGCCACATATGTCCAGCACTCTCCTACAGTACAGCACTCTCCTACAGAGATGTGCACTGATCTCAGTGGGAGCGGATCGTACTGAGACCACGTCTACTTGCTTTGCTGGCTATGCATATAAGCGCTGCGGGTGAGAGACAGTGAGTGGAAGGTAGGTGGGCATTCTCATGCCCAAGGGTACTCCTGATTTTAGGTCTGGCGGGAAAGTTCAGGAAAGTTACCCTCAATTTTTTTATGCCTGACTTGGTGCATGACGATCTTCCATTTTCACTAATAACCCAGGTACAGAGCCTCACTCATTTATCTTTCACTCTGGCCACAGTGTTATCCAATGGGTTGTTTACCCAGGTGTAAACAAATAACTAATCAAAATAATAATGAATATATATTCTTTTTAAATTTTGGAAACAATTAAAAATATTATATTTTGGTTTGCTCCTGCCAACTGTAAATGTACAGTTTTTTCACCCTTTAAGACGCACATAGGATTTGGAGGAGGAAAGTAAGAAAAAAAATATTCTAAACCAAATGTTGTGTTAAAACACCCCATTACAGGCAGTGTGGCATCTCTCTATCCCATTCTCCATGGGCAGTGTGGCATCCCCCCTCCCATTCCCTATAGGCAGTGTGGCATAACTCCCTCCCATTCCAATAGGCAGTGTGGCATTCCCCCATCCCATTCCCATAGGCAGTGTGGCATCCCCCACCCCATTCCCCATAGGCAGTGTGGCATTCCCCACTCCCATTCCCCATATAGGCAGTGTGGCATTCCCCCTCCCATTCCCCATATAGGCAGTGTGGCATTCCCCCTCCCATTCCCCATATAGGCAGTGTGGCATACCCCTGTCAAACTACTGAACCCTGATTGCAGAGACTAAGAACCGGCTCACCTCTTGACCGGAAAGCCTGGAATCTAAGAACCAACCTGCTTTTCCCTAGAGCCTCTAAAGGTGAGGATAGGCTGGGCCGCAGGAAGGCCACAGGTCAGGCAACCTTGGAGTGGGTATTGCCAAATTCCCTGGTAGAAGAAAGACCAAAGCTGGACTAGAGACGCAGGACAAGCTGAAGTTGTAGACAATGTCATCAAGTAGCCGAGGTCGTGGGCAGGCAGAACTGGATCGAGGTAAAAAACAAGCCGAGGTCAATATCTAGTGTGCAAATGCTAATGCACGGGAAACCTGGGTGCCCTCTGCTGGGAAATGAGGAACAGTCCTGGTTCTATGACACCCCCTCCCATTCCCTAAATAGGCAGTGTAGCATTCTCCCATCTCATTCTCATATGCAATGTTGCAGAATCACCCTCAACCCCCCCGAGAGAAAAAAAATGCATATTCACATGAGCCTCGCACTCGCGCCACAGCCATCAGAAGGCCAGCCGATAGAGGAGCAGAGGGCAGACAGGCCGTCTGCCTCTCTGGCTGGTGCACGCTGACACAAGACCCTGGGTCTGTGCAGCAGGTGGCCGTGGACTCCGGACAGATAGTATATATTGAGATATATTGTTTGCAAAATATCAAAATACAATTTAACCCTCATGCAGCAGCTTATAAAATAGCCAAAGTTAACCAAAGTTAAATCATTAACACCATTCTGACAGCAAAAAACATAAAGGGAACAATTACATTAACCCTTTAAGTGCCAGCCTACCTAGAGATGCTGTCACCCTCTGTTGCCAGGTCATTTTTCATCATTTTGTGCTATACATGTTTAACTGTGAGCTTTGAAGGAATGTACAGGAAATTCCCAGAAAAATTAGACTTTTTTTCATGAGAGTTTGGACTTTAACATAAAATGTCTTGTGTAATTTTTTAGTTTTTCAGTGCTTTATTTATATTCTTGCCTGAAATATGTGGAAATTATTGATAGACACTCTCCCCTGCCAAGGAAACACCGTTAACTGAAAAGAGTACTTTAGGAGGTTTTAAAATAAAATACAACTACTATGCACACACTAGTTTTCCCCTTTACATTTGAAACCCCCCCACATGCTATATATTCTCAAGCTTTCTAGGCGTACCAGGCTTGTTGTCATGGGTGCAGTTTTTGGATGCAAATCTTCGAAGAATTCTGAAAGCACAGGAACCCCCAAACTTTTAACCCTTTAACTGCCAGCCTACTTGAGATTTTGGGCCTTATTTATGATGTGCACCTTTTAGCATCATTTTTTGCGGCTTTAGCGCCAACTTTGGAGAGCCCTCATTGCCATCTTATCTTGCGCTGTTCTGTGTACTACATTGGTGCTAACAGTTGCTGCACTGAATGCTAACTAATTAGCTTTGATTGTTGCCCTTAGGTATTGACCAGCCTATGTGTTAGTGCCTGTTGGGCCTGGCAGACGATTATCCAGCGCCAGTGAGTGCCACTTTGTACTGCAATTTTCCCGGTACAGTTATGTACAAATAAGTGTGTTTAACATTAATTATTAGCATTAAACAGTTCAATCCAGTTCTGCCCATTGTGCTCTGTGGGATCTTGATCCAGGTTTCATCTGGCGCTGCTTCACCCAGAGTGCTCACCGCTGCATCCTTTTCAGCGCTAGTGTTTTTAAATAAGATGCTGTCGGCTGCATTGGTGCTGCCGTTTTTTTAAATACAAAACTACCAGAGTGGGTCCCCAGACTGGCCCACTGTGACCCCCTCAAGTGAAATGCTGCGCTAAGTAAAATAAAATTGATTATTTTTATTTCACCACCAGTACACAACACATATAACACATGCTAAAAAGACAATCGGAGCTCTAATCTAAATAATAAATATCCAAATATCAATAAATTCATAAATTGCTGCACAAAAAGCCAATGGGCTCCTTAAGTGAATGTGCTAAACAGTTAATATATACCCTAAAGAGGTGGTAAGAGGTGGGTGTAGTGTCATGGGTCATATAATTGCTTAGGCACCACCAACCACCAGTAGAGATGTGACAATAGTAAGAGAAACAACAACAGAGTGAAAAAATTAAGCAGCAAAAGGGTAAGAAATCATATTACTATATAAAATGAGCTCTGGCAATCAACAGAGCGACTCCACACCCGGCCAAAAAAGTGACACTGTGTGGCGCTGATGCTTCTTAAATATTGCTCTTTGTCACCCTCTGTTGGCAGACAATTTCCACAATTTTGCGCTATGTTTAACTGTGATTTTTGCAAGAATTTCCAGGAAAATTACATTTTGTTTGGCAAAGTTTAGGCTTTAACATGAATTTTTTTTTTTTACTTGCTCTCATAATAATTTTGTATACAAAATAAAAAAATATATATATATTTTAAAACTTTTTTTAATAAATGATTTTGTAAAGAAAACCATATTGCGCGTGAAAGCCCCATTCCTCCCAATTACAACAGTACCACAAATGTATTGTTAGCCCCCCATTCCTGCAAATAAGCTTTGTTTAATTTCTACTTGACACACACATTATGAATTTGATAAGGTAATAAACTCAAACTGAAAACTAGACATTTTCTAAATGCACAGAGTCTATGGAATTCAACGGAATGCTGCATGATCTTCTTTCAAAGGTTGTTGTGAAAAAATATATTCTTTAGCAATACAATAATGTCCAAGGCAGTTTTTTTTAACACTAGGTATGAGATCTGAACAATGTGGGTTGTAGATCCGTATAAACATTTTTCTTCACAAAATGATAACCTTCGTATAATTATACACTAATGCTCATGGCTATTTTTTACACTAAGGACCCGATTTCTCAAACTTCAGAATACTCCACATAGGTACACATTAGAGTAGTGCAAAATAGAATGGATTGCACCTCTAATGTTTTAGTAAATGTGTGTTTTTTTCCAGTGCAGCAACAAGCGTCAGTGTCAAAAAGAAAGTATAAAATTATTAACCTTATTTATAATGTGCATTTTCCTTTCCATTGTCCTTTCTGGTGCTGCGCTGAGGACTAATACGATGGTAGAAATTGCTAGCAAAAAGGCTAACCAATTTGCTTTGATTGTTGCACTAGGCCTGTGTCAGCTCCTGTTGGACCTGACTCGTAGTTATCCGAGCGCCAGTGAGCGCAACTTTGCACCGTCGATTGGTGCCGTATTTTTCCACTGCTGGTCAGTGTTTCATCATTACAGTTACAAGTGACACTGCCGGGGACAAAGGGGGCAAACTTTACATGCATTTAGGCTGCTTTTTAGTTGTTGTTGTCCAAATTACACTTTTGTAGCATAAACAAGCCACCCAAAAATATTTTTGTCTATCCTGGGTTTTAATCTTTGCCCCCCGGGCAGCCCGATCGGGGATCCCCCGTTGTGTGAAACCCCCCAGATCGCCCAATCTCACTTACCCTTTCCCGGATCTGCAGCATGCGCAACCCTCTCGTCCAATCAGCACGCTCAGATCTGCTCCAGCCCCTTCGCCCAGGAGCTCTTCTAATGCAAGTGGATCCGTGCTAGCGAGCGCATCCTCTGCTATCCTTTAACAGGGAGCGTGCCTGCGTGCTGTCCATTCACAAATACCTGACTTGGGCACGTGCTCTGCTAAAGAGATAGCGGGAATGCGCCCGCTCCTTGCGCATGTGCCATTGGATTGGAAATGAAGGTGAGTTTTTGGTCGACCTGGGGTGGTTTAATTCTGGATGCCTGAATCTGGATGGCCCAGTGGAGCGAGTGTGACTGCCCTGAAGTCTAATAAGCTCCAAGGTGGGTTTTGGTCCACTTCAACCTTTTTTTTACAGTACGCGGGTCAGTATGCTTATATAATTTGACCAGATTAAAATATATGACACAAATCCATGATCTCCTCCATTTTTAATGGGGCTTGCATAAGTGGCCAATGAGAGGTACGAACAGGCTAAAGTGAGTTCAAAGCATTAAAGTGGAGCAAACCCCACTGAATTCGATGTATATTTTCACCTACTGAATCATTCCGGAACACTAATTTCTGTGAGATGGCAGGCAATCACAAAATTGCCAAAAGGTCCTCTTCATGGGGGGAGAAATTCTGGGGATGTTAGTTACAAATGTGTGTTTTGGTCTGCTTTAAGTCTGTCATTGGGTAGGGTGGTGTTAAAGAACCCATTTCTTGCCATCTTCATTTTGTGCTAGTGTTTTGTATTAACCATACAGATTTTTTAGGGAACCTTTTCATATAAAAATAAATTCTCTGTCAACAAATAATAAGAATAAGAATAATATACTGTACATAAGGTAATAGACATTGCTATCACCTTCACCTAAACTAAATTACCCTAATGTGACCCATATAGGGCCTGATGCAGAGCCTCCTCTGAACTGCCCTTAAACCCTTCCGATTGTCCGGGCCTCCCGTTTGAATCGTGGCTCAAATGTGATGCAGAGCCTCGGTCGGAATGGCTCCCTAACTGATCCGTCAATTTCACTTTACTCGGAAAGCTTTTTTTGCTCTCTCGGGTGCCTTCAATTTGATCGGGGCTCCCGTTCCCGTTCACACGGGCGGCCCGTTTTTCCCTGATTTTTCCTGCCTTTTTGAATGTACCTGCTTGGTTTCCGTCGTATTTGACCTTCCATTTTGGTGGTTTTAGCAAGTATACTTACATCTCCATGGCTCTTCAGTTGCCAATCTGGCTACACGCAAGCGCACATCCCTCAAACTCCATTGGAATATACATATGGCAACCACTGCCAATTTGCCACATATTTTTTGGGGGACAATAAATTTGGGTTGTTCCTTTTTCCTTGTCATTAATGCATACCTTAATCTCCTTTGTGTTCCTTTTTCCTTGCCATTAATGCATACCTTAATTCTTTCTGATTGTTTTGGATTTATTGTACCATATCTAAACTTTTTGTGTCATATAAATGTGTGAGGATGTTGTGTGATTGTACATTTGCAGGAAACACAACTTTCAACTTTTTTTTTTTTTATTTTATTCCAACGTTTGAAATTGAGATTTTTAAACAAAGTTTTTTACAAATAATTGAATCTAAATGTTTTAACAAATAAACTATTTTCATTTTAAGCCAAATTAAAATTCTTTAGGCCTCGGTGTCTTGTGCCTGTGATTTTCTTGTATCTGTGAATGAAAAACAACATTAGTTTAGCATTGTTTATTTGGTTTGGTTGTGCGTGGTTTTTTTGGGGCCCTTTTTAAACCGGAACTTCTGCGTTATTTACTGAAAAGCCCAAACTCTTAACAAAAGATTCCGCAGCATCTCAAAATAATAGATTGTAATTTTTTAGTCAATCAATAATTATTCTTTCCACCACTGGGCTGCAACTCAGTTCAGGAATTTAGTATACGGCCATCTTGACTCAGAAGCATCACACTTACTGAGGAGAGGAGAGTGGGATAAGGTACAGGGGGTGGGTTATAGCTGTGCTTTGCTCACACAGAGCAGAGACCTCTTGAAAAGGTCAGCAATCCCAGAATGCAGAGCAGCACAGTTAGAAGGCACTTCCTGTTTGCAGGCTGCCTGATAAGATGGTGGCTTCCATAATCCGCCATCTTGGATGTTGAAAGCCTCATAACATGCACTAGGTGCAGGTAGGATGATTTTGAAGGTGGGCAAACTTTATGTACAGGGTGTGGGAAACATATAAGATAGACTCTTATTCTGAGTGAAGGTCCGCTTTAAGGGCTTTTTAGACAAAGTCTTTGGTTGTTTTTTTTGGTTTTTACATTTTGTGGCCAATGGAATTGTTGGTTCATTTACTTTGGTACCAAAAAACGCCACTTACCATGTTTTAGGCGCATATTGCGTCAGGGGCGGAGTCTCCATTCTTGCTCCCTTGGTTGCTGCTGTGAATCTGTTTGCATGACAAAGACACAGATATTAGAGACTGTTGTTGTCTCATGTACACAAAAAGCATTAACAAGTTTGCTGGCCTAACTAAAGTCACTTTTTGAACCTCTTGCTGCCTCACATTGCCCTAGTTCTGCTATCTGCATGTAGCCTAGTTTTGAGCTGCGTACATGTGTTAAAGTGGACCAACACCCACGGGTGATCGGCCCGGGAATCTATAAGATTCCCGGGCCGATCACCCCCCACCCCGCGGGACATCCGAGATCGGGATGTCCCGCGGGGTGAAACCCCCCCAAACACCCCAAACTCCTTACCTTATCTTCGGCGGCGGCCGGCCGCCGCCGCCTCCCTCGCGCTCCTGTAGGCGTGCGCGTGCCCGCGCCGGCCGTCTGCGAATGGCCGGCGGGGGCGCGCGCGCGCCGAAAGTGACGCGAGGGAGGCGGCGGCGGCGGCTGCCGCTTAGACGTTCTTGTACGTCGGCGCTGGGCGCGGGGAGAGGTGAGTTTTTCTTGGGGTTCGGGGGGGTTTCACACAGCGGGGCACCCCGATCGGGGGTGCCCCACCGAAGTGGACCAAGACCCAGGATAGTCAAAATCCTGGGTGTTGGTCCACTTTAAACTAAGGTGGGCTTGTATGTAACGTGAAAAACTAAGTTGGTTCAGACTATTCTGGCGCTTTGTTTTTTTTTTTATTACAAGGAATGTGTGCGCGCACATAAACGCACGCACGCATGCTCACATCCATGATGATGCCGTCCTGCTCCGGGGTAAAGATTGCGGCCGACAGCTTCTCTGGGTTTGCTCTGACGTTCCCCCGCGGAGACGTAGGTGAGTGCGTGCGTGCGCGCAGGCGCGCACCCGCTGTTGACCACGGCCACACGGAAAACATATTTAAAGCACAAGGCACTCAGCTCTGTGTTGGATACCATATCAATATGGGCAGACCTAAAGGGAGCAAAAAGAGCCAACCAAGGGCCGAGGCACATAGCAGCCGCACACATGCCTCATCCTCCACAAGACAGAAGAGCAGGCACCAGACACATGCCGAACATGCCCCAACTAAAACGGTGGATACTCCACACAAACAGGCACATTCAAAAAAACGCAGGACCAAGGGTACATTAACCCATTCACCACCACCTGCAAAAAAAACACGCACACACAAGGGTACCCCATCTAGTCAGACCATGCAGCATCCTCCACCTCCACACACCAAGCATACCCACAAATCCAAACACATAAGCAAGGGTAAGCGCATTGCAAAAACCACCACCCCACCCAGGTCACCCACCCCTCCACCTCCACCCTCTGGTTCCCCCAATTCCAGTACCTCAGATTCCACATGCAGCTCCACATCTGATAGCTCAACAGGAACCCAGACATTAAGCCAGAGAAGCACACACACAACATCCCCCTCCCCATAAGCCAAAGAAGCACACACGACTCCCCAGATACCCAACCATCAATTTCCTCAGAGGCAGGGGAGACCACATGTGGCAGACAACTACGGCGTGGCTCACTAACTGCCCGATTTTGCGATGCTCAAAGCATGGCGGTGGCAAATGCAGTTTGCGAGCATTATGATGCCCTATTTGGCTGCACCTCCAAAACCACCACTAAGCAGGCTAAGATGGAGATCTGGACTAATATTTGCAGGCAGGTCAATAGTGTGGGATCAGTCCGGAGAGATATTCAGCAAATAAAAAGGAAATTTGGGGACCTGAAATAC
Organism: Gastrophryne carolinensis; assembly: GCA_027917425.1. Classification (NCBI taxonomy): domain Eukaryota; kingdom Metazoa; phylum Chordata; class Amphibia; order Anura; family Microhylidae; genus Gastrophryne; species Gastrophryne carolinensis. The sequence continues at coordinate 81,022,246 of CM051234.1, forward strand.
TACAGCAAAAAAAAAATGGACATGCGCCGTCAGCAGAGGTAATGGACAATTTTTAGTCACATTGTTAAAAGGATGTAACACTTATTAGGTGTAATTTAATCTTCCCCAGCCAACAGACAGGGGGTGGAGCAGAAGTAAAGGAAAAAGTAAAATGCATTTTTTGTAACATTGTTAAAAGGATGTAACACTTATTAGGTGTAATTTAATCTTCCCCAGCCAACAGACAGGGGGTGGCTTACCCACTAAAATTATCCTTACGCCCGCCGAGGAACATGTATATACATTCATACACCCGGCCAGCATCCAGGGACTGGCAGAGGCACAAGACACAGACCGGAATGTAAGGTCCCAAGGTGAGTCTGATTTTGCCATGACCTAGTACAAAAAGTTCAAGAAGGCAGTGTTATGCTACACAACACACTGTACTTGGCCATTTAGCTAATCTTCCTATCTACATTCTAAGGACCAAGTCAACAGGACACACCAGGCCCCCAAACCCCTGCGTTAGCACCGAGGCCAAGGGCACACCAGGCTTCTACACCACAAACCCAAATTGTGGATTGCGATGAGGTAAGTCAATGGGCCTTGATGTGTACTTTTAACATTGATATTTGCGAGCTTTTGTGGACAGAAATAAACTAAAAGGATGCTATATTTCTTTAAAGACCACAGGAAGCCCACCCATCATCGACCATATACGAGATTTGGAGGAGGACACCCCACATATGTCACTAACCACTACTGCACCAGTGGCAGCAACGCAGGCAACCCCGGCACAGCCACCACATCCACAACCACCTTCGGAACCAGAACCAACCACCCGTCCCACTGCTCCTACCCAGTCTAGATGCCATATTTCCCAAAGAAGGCAACTTCAAATTTTGGAGGAAACATGGAGGCAGGAAAATATTGCCTTTGCTGCGACAACACAGCAATTCAATGAGACTGTGTGCACCCAACTCATAAACCTCAACGCCCAAGTAGAGGTATTAAACAGAAATATCTCTGCCCTAACCAGCCATATGGGTGAGATTAATCAAAGCCTGGCCCACATTGCAGCCAATTTGCAGGCACAACATCATTCCTCGTCACCATGCAACCCAACATACCACTAATTTGTGGGGAATACATTTTCTGTGCCCACGTGTAATTTTTCTTTTGGGCCCAAAAAAACAAATGACAAAACAAAATTTGTTTGAAAAAACAAAAAAAAAAAAATTGTGGTCTCTGAAAAAACACTAAACACTAGTTGTGCACGTATGGTTTGCGCGGTGCCACTTTGGGTGCAAGAAAAAGGAGGGGTGGGGAGGGCTGAAACTAAAGGTGGTGGAGTAGCCCACAAGCCAGGATTAGGTTTAGGACCGTTGCAGGCGTCTATTGTAGTGCCCCCCCCAGTCTCATCAAGACAACGGAACCTCATCTTCAAGAGAACAAAGCCTCGCTCCAACACAGAGCGAGTCCTCCTGGGGGCAGTATTGTAGCGCTCCTCTGCCTGTGAAGATCGGTGCAGGATGGGGGTCTTCATCCAGGGGACCAAAGGATAGGCAGAGTCTCCTGCCCTAAAACCAAAAAAAAAAATTGAAAAAAGGTGTGCATTGCAACAATAGAAAAGAGGGACAAATAGGTGAGCGGGGTAGGGTGGGAGGAAAGGACATTTGTAATGAGACTACATGCACATCCAACCTGTACTCTGATTAAAAAAGTCTGGGGAATACTACTTACATAAGAGGGCAAGAACATGACGCAATAGGGTACAATCACTTAACCCATTTAATTTGTAGATCAATAATTGGGCTCCAAATATACTACGAAAAAAGTTACCAAATAGTGTGTTACGGGAACAAACACAGTCAGAGAGGGTGGGCAACCAATACAAGTTTCAGACACATACCCAGTAGCCAGCCACCAAATAGATCGGCAGATTTGAATCGCTCATGTAGGCAGGAATTCCTAGGCAGGGAAAAACGACTCCCAAAAACCAAATCAGGGCCAGCCAGTGCCTGCACATTTATCCTATGTCCCATCTTCAAATGCCTGCACACAAACAATAAAATAAAAATTATGGAGACCCTGTAAAAAGGATCCCAAAAAAAAAACCATAAAAAATATCAAATACTCATGCCATCGATGTCCAAAGGCGTGCGGTGCAGCCTGGTTTCTGCCATACTCAGCAGGACAAGACCGCGGAGCTGGCGCTGCTGATGTGCTCCAACAGAGGACCGCTAGTCGCTCAGTAGCGCTCTCCCATACATTGCAATGGTGTTTTATTTGGTTGTGTATAAAGTAATGTACTAAATTGTTGGTTCAAATCATTGTGTGGCCTTTCCTGTCCAGCAACCAAACACTTTTATTGTGTTTTTTTATACAAAATTGTATGTGCAGGTCTGACATTGCAGTGTCATTGTCACAGTGTTAAAACAGTGTCATTCCATATGTTTTCGCTCTGGTGCTGGTGTTTTTGTGTTTAGAAACAGACTTTTATCACATAGCTTCTGACGCTCGACGCTACTGCTCCCAGTTTTAGAGCACCAACGCTGGTTGTGTGTAGTTTTTTCTTAAATATGGGCTTCAGCACCGAGTGCCGAATGCACTTAACCGGCGCTACCTATCATTCGCTGCAGCATTGTCCTGTTATTATATGTAGTGTAGACACCACCTAGCGTTCTACATTGGCTCTGCAGTGAATTAGGGAGAAGCTTCTACAGCGCCCTGCACACATCACATTTATCAATGCTGGACAGGATAGTACAGGGTCCGCTCGCTAAGAAAGGTCACAGTGCCCAACACCCGCTTGCAGCAACCACTTGCGGACGCTCTAAGCACCGCTACATAGACGCTCACATGGCAATATGTGGCGCTAGTCTTAAATTAGCCTCCCCGTCTTCCCCGGTTCCTCCATGCAGCTCTGGTGTCCCCAGACTTACCGATGGCAGAGAACAAGCAAATCCACCCTTCATTGCAAGGGAGGAGGCATCTAAGGGGTGTAAACATGTGTTGATGATTGCCCCACACTAGGGAACATAAAGCCTGAATTATGAAGCGTCAGCGCCACACAGCATCACTTTTATTGCCTCAGCAGCACTCTTCTTTTGGAATTAATCCTATATTAAGTTCTCTTGGATTTAGGCATGCCTGGAACTGCACACCGCTCACCAGATTAGCCTCAGTCGCTGTAGAAACCTGACCGGCATTGAATAATGTGATGTATGTTGTTCGCTCTAACACCAGTACAGCGCTGCAGGGAGCGAAAGGTAGCACCAGATCAGTGCAACCGACTCTCGGCGCTCAGCACCATACTTATCAAAAAAGGACACACACACAGCATCAGTGCTCTAAATCTGGTCGCTATAGCATAGAGTGCCAGACGCTGTGTGATTAAAGTCTGTTTTTGAACACATATACACCAGTAACAAAGCGAAAACACATGAAATTACATTGTTGTAACATTGTGACATTAATACTTTAGTGCCAGACCTGTAATGACAATTCTGCATAAAAAACAAAAAAAATCAAAAAAGTTTTCAGGTCAGGAGAGGTCACACAATTATTTGAGAAAAAAATTAAAAATCAAACAAACCCTGTTTAAACAGAAGAAAAGGAACATCCATTGAAATGTATGGGAGAGCGACAGGTAGCGACAGGTAATTCCTGGCGCTCTGGAAGCTAGAGCGCCAGCACTATACGCTGAGACGCTTGTAATGATGAATCGGCCGCTACATGGCGCTGTTAGAATTGCTCACCAGATTCGCTTTCATAAATGTGGTTTTGCGTACAGTGCCCAGTTTTCACCAGGCGCTGCCTGCCGCTATGTGCCGCTACGTAGCGTTAGCTCTTGATGAATAACCCCCAATGATTCAGTATTATGCATGCAGATGGCACAAGGGGGATTTGGGGAGTATTTTATTCCAACTGCGCCATGCTGTTGGTCTGGTTTAATATACTTTTAGAATTAAAAAAAAAACACATCCGGAATTCTTGGGCCCAGGTGAGTCAACCCGAGGTGGGATCATGAGTTTTCCTGGAGTTTAATTTGATGATTAGATCTAACTTATTTATACCTAAAAGATAAACTAAAACTGGTTGCACTTGATTCAGTCTCTTCTTTAGGGAGGCAGCTGCAGCAGGTTACAGGTCCATTATCTGCTATGTGTTAAACACTATATGGAGTAATCAGCTTAGCACGCTGTGTCTGCACAGCGTTACTGGAGATGGAAAGAGAAGATTAAAAATATCTCCACCATCTCCACCAACTCCCAAACATTTACACTATACAGGGTCCATAGGGAACACACTACAAATGCAATTATTTGGTGAAGTAAGAGATCCAAGTGAACAGAATTTGAGCTGAGCTGTCATTGTTTCCCTCATTTGTGCCTTATCTCTGCTGTTGCAAATAAGGAGGAGGGGGATGGGAATCGCCATAGAAACCCAAATCCCCCCCCTCCCTCCCCAAATAGCCTTCCTCACATTTACAGGGCATAACAATGTCTTTATGTGAAAACATAATCAACTTGACCTTGTCTTTGCAATAGTATCTGATCGCCACACAGAGAAGCAGAGGGAGGGGGGAAAAGAACAGTTTCGTTTTTTGTGTAGATCTTTGTTTAGTTGTATGTTTGCTATTATATCACATAAAGCAGATTTTCATATGTGCAACAACAAGAAAAAAAAACAAGGACTCATGTACTTTATCTTTATCAGCGGTAATGGAGGTTACCTAGCTACATCTAATTTAAAAAATGATGGTGTGTGTCAAATAAATTGATTTGACGCATACACACTATAATATGATATTAAAATTAAACTAGAATAGAAGAATTTATTTGCAAGGTAGCGAGTGTGAATAAGAAATTATTTTCAGTAATTTATTTATTATATCGTTACAGATACATTGGAGTACACTAGCAGAATTACACAAAAATAAGAACTGTTCAGTGAGACACAAAACTACAGAGGTACAGTTAGTAATGTAACAGTACAGTTCGGTGATAAACTCAACAGCTTTAGGTTATCTGCCAGGGAAGCGATAATCGAAAATGAATGTTACAGTAACTGGAGCAGTGAGACTCACTGAGACTGAAAATGTTTTCTGTGAACCCACTCACCCAAGTCCAAAAACCTACCTACAACCCTCAGCTAGAGTTGGTTACTTATCTGTGGGTTCCAATGGCTTTTAAGGGATTGACCACCCAAATTGAAAAACAAAACAAAAGGTTACTCACCTTTTGTCCCCTGCAGTTGATCTGTCCTTCTGGCGATCAGCAGCTCACCCATTCACCAGAGCTCATGCTACACCACGGTTCAAACTCCAGTTACTGGCACCGGATTTGGTCCATTTTAGAAATACAAAAATGAGGAATATGGAATAGGAATCCTATAGAATAGGAACCCTGGGGCAGGGGTGTAGCTAGGGGGGAACTTGCCCCGGGTGCAGCAGGTCAGGGGGTTCCAAAGGGGGGCCTGAAAACAGGTAGGGCGCCATTTAGAATCTTTGCCCCGGTTGCCAGAAAGCCTAGCTACTCCTCTGCTGGAGGGTAAGGAATAAAAGGGGGGTGGTCCAAAACCATTAAAGCAGAAGTGAAGGCTAATTACACAAATTGATTATATATGGTACCTTGGAACTCTGGTCAACTTTGGTGATTTACTCTCAATTCCCATTGCAAACCCTAGTTGTCACAGAAGAATAGGACACGCAGTAAGGAAATTTACCCTATTAGGGCTAAAATATTTTCTGTAGCTGTTTCCCAGCCAATTTCATTGTAATTGCAGACAAATAGACAGGCTACACACTGCTGAAAGGCCAGAGTGCCAGACGAGAAGATGCCCCCTTTCCACGTACTAAGTAGAAAGAACGTTGCCAGAAACTCCTGAAGCGAAATAAAATGTCCACTTTATTATTGAAGATTTAAAACCGATCATGTCTGTTACAGCAGCAATCCCTAAAATCAGTGCAGATTAGGGAACTCTGGGTGGCAGAATGGAAACATCGTTCCTCTAACGTGTTTTGGACAAATCCGAGTCCTTAATCAAGAAATGAGCAGGTATAAATAAGATAAATGGTAGGCTTACCGCCAAACCCGATGCGTAGGTTCTGGGAGTTGCTGGCAACATTCTTTCAATTTAATTGGAATTTCCTCTATTAATTTCTGAAATATAAAGGCCTACTGTAGGTAAAAGGTCAGCTGATCCTGCATCATTTCCTTACCTGACAAAAGGGCCTTCTTCTGTAATTTTTCATGAGCACAAACTTCTACAGCCTGATTATTGATGTTACTGACTGTTACTGTTGAATTTTGAGCACTTAGCAATGTTGGTCAGGGAGCAGTTAAGTAGTTAAAGGGGACCAAGACCCACTGAACCTGTGAAATAAATTTGTCCCTGCCAATACTCCCTACTTAGGGTGTAGAACTAGAAATGGATGTTCTCACTTTTTGAATTGCCCTGGAACACTGATTTTTCTTGCTGTCCCTTGTCGCGTGATGTCAGCAATCACTCATTGCAAAGATGTGGCAATGGCATCATTGCCACGCACATGACTAACAATGAATGGAGAGGGTGGCGCTTTACAGCTAAAACAGGCGCCATTATCTCAGAGTTGAGCGAAGCAGGAGCAGTAAAAATTGGCAAAATGTCTTTTTCATAGGGGATTAAATCAGGGGATGCTAGTTAAAAATGTGGGTTTTGGTCCGCTTTCACTTGCACTCATGTATCAGTGTCCAGTTGAAGAATTTGGTCAGTTTAATTGTAAAATCAAGGCTGTGGTTGCTGATTTCTAGCCCCGTTTCCATAATAAAAACTTTTTCTCGCATGACCACATTTTACTAGAATAAGCAGTATTCTGAAAACTAAAATCCACTAAAATCTATCCCCACTCAATTCACTGAGTTAATGTAATAATCACAGTGTAAGATTCACAGAGACTAGAGAGAAAACTGCAAGGCATAGTAACTTGGAGGCTTATTCATTACTAGCGCTAGGTATCGGCAGATGAGCGTGTGTATAGCAGCGCTTAGAGCGACCGCTTGTAGACGCTTGTATGCGGGTATCGGGCGCTGTAACAGAGCGTCTCGGTTGCTCCAGTAACCTGGCCGGCGATGATAAATGTGATGTATGTTGGGCGCTCTAACACCAGTACAGCGCTGCAGGGAGCGAAAGGTAGCGCCAGCTCAGTGCAACCGACTCTCAGCGACTCACACCATGCTTATCAAAAAACTACACACACACAGCGTCTGCGCTCTAAATCTGATCGCTATAGCATAGAGTGGCAGACGCTGTGTGATTAAACAAATATAGGTTTTGAAAAAGGCTTTGAAAAAGTTGCGACGCAGCAACGAAACGCGTTAGGTAGGAGATGGCGGTTTCAAAGGGACGGATTCCTTATGCTGATCAATCTTACATACTCAATTGGTTTATTCCGCTAACGGCCGTAGTGGAATAAGGGAAGAAAGGACTCCCAAGAATTCTATATTTAATACGCCATTGTACCACCTGGGAATTTGTGAGTGCATTTTTATTCATTAAATGTGTTTTATAAACTTGATGACAGAGTTGCACTAGATTCTTTGTGCTCTCTTTTTAATTTATGCATGGGATCTATATATGACTCTGAGGAGTGATTCCCCAATACATGATTGAAGGATTGCAAGCTACGGAACTGCTTCATACCAGTGGAATTCAGTTTGAAGCCATTTGATTAGATATATCTGGTAAGCGTACACCCTAAAGTTGGTGGGCACGTGTGCAGAGTTAAACTGTTGATGTGCATGCACCGTGGGATATTTTTGAAAATGTATTTCACCGGTTGAAGGATTATTGCCTTCTCTCTGCTCTGTGCCTTATAACTATATATTGCTGTGTGATTAAAGTCTGTTTTTGAACACATATCTACCTGTAACAAAGCGAAAATACATGGAATTACATTGTTGTAACATTGTGACATTAACACTTTAATGCCAGACCTTTAATGATAATTCTGCAAAAGTTTTCAAAAATAACTCTTTCTAGGCCAGGATTATTTGATAGAAAAAATAATAAAACGTCCATTGAAATGTATGGGAGAGCGACAGGTAATACCAGGATCTCTGGAAGCTAGAGCGCTGGCGCTATAGGCTGAGCAACCTGTAATGATGAATCGGACGCTACATGGCGCTGTTAGAGTCGCTCACCAGATTCGCTTTCATAAATATAGTTTTGCGTAAAGCGCCCGGCATTCACCAGATGCTGCCTGCCACTACGAAGCACTACCTGCTGCTATCCCTTGATGAATAACCCCCATAGTAACATAGTATGTAAGGCTGAATAAAGACTTTATTCCATTCAGTTCAGCCTGTTTATCTCCTTCCATTGGTCTACTAGCCATAGCTGGAAATGTTATTACATGCCAGGAAGGCATCCAGGTCACTTTTGAACATTTTTACTGTATCCTTCGTTACTACCTCCTCTGACATCGAGTTCCATAGACTCACTGCTCTTACAGAGAAGAATCCCCTCCTATGTCGGTGGAGAAAGCACCTTCCTCTAATTTTAGTGGATGCCGTTGTGTTATGGTTACACTCCGGGGTATAAATAGATTGTGGGACAGATAACTGCTTAGAACAGAAAATAGAGTTAGACAAATATACTTACATTTTTATTAATTTTTGAAGTTCTTTATTTTTTATTTATTATAATACAGCATTTTTGGTCACAAATGGCCCATTTGTCAAGCAACAAACAAAACAAAAAAGTTAGATAAATAACTACCAGGTATCAACATCAGAAGGTGAACGTGCTACATTAGACATATAAATGATCAGGTGTTTTTTTTCTTTAGACTTTCCTTTGTACAGAAAGGTTATAGAAAATATAAAATGACTAGTTTTCTTATAAGAAGAGAGATAAAATAATGGTTATGTAAACATACCCAGCCATAGACTAATTTCTCTTGCTATAAATGACTTTCTAGTCGTTACTATTTCTCTGACATTATGAAATATCTTCATTATCATCACTGCAGATGAAGGCCTAATGTCATGCTGACTGTAATGTGTGAAGAAAATAGCCTTCTCAACTGCTGAATGTTAAAAAAAAGGTGAGAACTGTAAGCTGAAGACTTTTAGCTTGTTACGCAAATTATAATCCAATATTGGGTAGATACAATTTTAAATGAATTCCCCCGCCCTAGCTTACTATGCTACCCAAACACTGCCACCCCCAAGATTTAGTGTACTTTTTCAATCCATAAGACGCACCAGACCAACTGACTGCACCTTGTGAGAAATAAGAGAAAAAAATATTCTGAACCAAACGATATGCTAAAATCCCCCCCCCCCCCAAGAACCTAATTACAGGTTAAAATCCCCCAACCAATCCCCTATAACAAGCATTGTAACACAATTCCCCAATAACAGACAGTGTGGCAAAATTACCCCCAATCCCGTATAACAGGCAGTGAGGCAGAATCCACCCCAATCCTATATTGGGCACTGTGCGGCACCACCCCCCACCAATTAAAAAGTGCACACAAAGCAGCTTCCTCTGCATACTCTCCCATTCACTTGAATGGGCAGACGGGTACGTGCAGAGAACGCAGGAAGCTATTCTGTGCAGTAAAGTAAAGATCACTGGATCCGGTGCCGGGGTGCTGACACCTTTAGGGGCGAAGGTTTGAAACAAGGTTTGAAACAAAAAGTTGTCTGAAAAATAAGGTCAAAATAACAAAAATATGGATATTGGATCCCAAAGTTTAGCAAAAACATTTAAAAAATTATAGTTTGTGGATCTCAGCTCTTCATTCAACACCTTCAACCCGTTCATCCTTCTCTCTGCAGCTGGATAAACACTTTCCTATCCAAAAGAACTCAACAAGTCAAACTCCGTCCTATAACATCCTATTTGAAGACCATAAGAATAAGTGTCCCTCAAGGATGTGAACTGAGACAGCATACACACTAAACAAAAAGGTCAACACCATGTTAGTTCCTGGTTGTGGAGGCTTAGTGGGTTCAGAGGTGATGTGGATAGACTAATGCCCAGAAGCTGAGCCTCCAGGGAGAGTTGTGCCCGGTTACTTCCAGGCAATGCTGCCGAAAGCTACTGCCTGACCTGGGGGACATTGCTGAAGAGGACGGCATGTAAATTGTATGCTGTGACAAAGATCATATAAATTTACCTCAGGTTGTGAAAAAAACTAGAAGGGAAAGCAAAGCTCCAGCTGGAGAGGAAACAAAACCCTATTTCAGGAGCTGGAGATACAGGTCGGAACCAGAGGCTGTTACAGTGAAGCCACCTTTGTAAACCTTTCTGGGGTATTTATGTGGTGTTTGTCCATTGCTAGGTGCTATGAACTAGGCATTTGAAAATGGGTGTGATTTTGGTCAAGCTGAGTGACCACTTCCCCTGGACTCTATACGATGAAGGAACAGGGGGGAATTTGGGTCAGTTGAGCAGGTTAAAAGTCTGGCTTTTGAAGAGCATCTAGAGTCAATAGTAAGGTAAGCAGATCAAAGGGTTTATACCCAAAATGACTTGACCATTCAAACCATATTCTGTACAAATCAGTGATATATCTGCTCTGTCAGCTTGTATATATGAAATGCCCCATATTAGTCCTTATTCATGAAGGGATAGTGCCAGATAGTGCCTATAAAGCGTCAGGTAGGGGCAGGTAGCGGCAGGTGAACGCCAGACACGGCACGCAATTACACATTTATGAAGCCGAATCTGTAGAGCGACTGGAACAATGTCGTGTAGCGTACGATTCATCATTATCCCAGGCTCAGTGTACAGCACGGGCGTTCAGCCTTGCAGAGCGCCACGGCTTACTCGTCACTACATGGTGCTCTCCCATACATTTCTATGGAAGATCCTTAAATCCCTTTCCTGATCCCAATCTTATATATATATATATATATATATATATATATATATATATTTTTTTTTTTTTTTAAATCTCAACACTTTCTGACATGTATCCTGGCCTAGAAAATGACACTTTTTTGATCAATAATATTTTTCTGCAGAATTGTCCTTACATGTCTGGTATTAAAGTGTTCATGTTACAATGTGATAACAATGTAATTCTATATGTTTTTGCTTTGTTACTATTGGATACATGTTCAAAAACAGACTTTAATCACACAGCATCTGGCGCTATGGGCTACAACTACATGATTTTGAGCGCAGGTGATGATGAATGTGGTGTGAGTCGGTCGCACTGAGCTGCCGCTACCATTTGCTCCCATACAGCATAGTACTGCGACTCACACATCATATTCATCAATGCCGGCCAGCGACTGAGGCACTCTGAAACAATGATCCATGGGCGAGCACAGCGACTACTAGCGGTCGCTCTGAAATCCTCTCTACAGATGCTCATCTGTCGCTACCTGGCATTAGTAATGAATCAGCCTGTAAGCAACAACTCCTGTACTGAGGCCCTTATTTAACAAGGGATAGCGCCAGGTAGCGAATGGTGAGCGAACGGTAATGACGGTCACCGCCACGAGAACGCCGGCTCCCCTCCGCAATCAGACATTTATCAAGCCGATCCTGCTTAGCGACTGACAGAGCGCCAGATAGCGAATTATTCATCATTATTCCAGCCTCACCCCACAGCGCCAGCGAGCGACCTTGAACAGCGACAGGTATGACCTCTCGCTACTTGGCGCTCTCCAATGCATTTCAATGGAGCAATCTTTAAATATTTAAAATTTAAATTAATTGTTATTAATGTTTTTTTTTTTTAAAAATGTCAAAAATTCTATGACCACTTCTGCAATGTTAGATTTTTTTTTTAAGGTAAAAAAAAAAAAAAAAATTTGTGCAGAATTGATATTACAGGTCTGATATTAATGTATTCATATTACAAAATGTTTTGAAAAACATGTTTTTTTTTTCAAAAAATATGGTTGTTTGGGGGTTAAAAAACTACTTTTAACACATCGCCGCCAGCGCTCTGGGGTTTAAACAAGCATTTCACAGCGCGAGAATTTTTTGAGCGTGATTTGTTAATGAATATGCTGGGAACCGTTCGCTATGGCCATTCGCTGTCATGCGCTCCCATACAGCGCGGAACCTGTCAAACAGCGACTCCTAACCCCGTATTCAACATTACCGCACACCGACTGAGTCGCTGTCAACAGCCGAACAACGGCCAAGCACAGCGAATACTAGCGTGCGCTGTGAAAATACCGCTACTGTCGCTCATCTGTCACTACCTGGCGCTATTAATGAATCGGCCTCTGAGTCTTCAGCATCTTTGTCTGACGAGTCATGTGAGGGAGAATGGCTGAAGTGCCTATAACTCAAATGAATGAAGCAGATACAGGGCCCCCTCTACACCTATGTTTGTCATGTTTCTTTGCAAGAAGCCCGCGTTGAAGTTTTTTATGCAAAAAAATAAAGTTCCTGGTTTTAGACACAGCTATGATTTTATTTTTTTTCAGTTATTACCAAATTTGGACCAAGATAGATATTTGAGATGCTTGTTATCAATGTATGTTAAAGTAAAGCAAGATTTCCATGGTGAATGAGATACAGATCGTGGATTTCTATAAAGACACTTGGGATTGTTTCAGAGACTGCACCTGTTTTTAACAACCCAAGCAGCGGTCTAACGCGTTTCGGACGCCGTTATGGTCCTTAATCATAGAAGTTCTATGTTTAAGGACCGTAACGGCGTATGAAACGCGTTAGACGGCTGCTTGGGTTGTTGATCTTTATTTTTTCATGCTGTATTGGATTATATGCATTTTAGAGGACCCAAATAAACATTATATTTTATGGAGTGCTGACCTTCCAGCGATTTTTTCAGTGCTCAAGGGGTGTGGGATACCCCGGTCTTTGCACCCACCGTAATGCATACCCCGGTCTGTGCACCCACTTTCTACCATTTGCCTGCCATCTATCTGTAGCCCTGGCAGGGGCCATTTTCAAATGCTGCTGCTCCGCCGACGCTGACAGGAAGAGGTTCTCGCGGACCGAGGTGAGTTACAGAAATGTGCTTCCTGCTGCACACTCTGTGTTGATTTTAATGGGGGCCGGGGTTGGGTCTCTGAACATTTATTTAAAGTTTGGCCGAACTTACCGGACCTGAACTTTTGGGAGAACGCTCATCCCCATTTATGAATTATTGAATTACCAGATGTTTCCCACAGGCCAGTCCCTTCAGCTGTGCATACCTTCCTCCAGTCATGCCTGGTATGGGTGCACACAGTGGATGAAGGGGTGCAGAGGGTGTTGGCAGGGGCCAATGTATGTGCCGTGTGATCACTGGATCTAGGTGAGTACTGGGCAAACTTGGGATTTCCCAAATCAGAACATCCCAAAATGAAATGACTCAAGGGCAAACTTGGAATGCTTTAGACTCCAAAGCTGGGTTACATGGGTTTTAATCTGCTTTAAGCTTTGTAGACTCAGCTACCTAACTTATTTTGGTCTGAAGCTTTGCCACTACTTCATTTAAGCTCTTCTACCAACAGAAACATTTGCTGGTCAGGAAATCAGTTTATTGTATAATAATACTGTTTTTGATTTATAAATAGCATGCGGGTAACTTTGGATTTACAATAACTACGGTTTTATTTTCACTGTAGTTTTCACCATCAGTGTTGCTTTGAATTAGCTGAGCACCATTGACTTTGCCACAGCGTCCCTTTAACAAACCTTTTTTAGAAAATGTAATTTAAAAAATATATTTTTAATACATCACACATGCTAATTGCTATTGACTTAAAGGACAATCATATAAACAGGCCTGTATCTCTAGCTGCGATCAATGCTCCAAGTAATTTGTGGACACCGAGAAAGAGAAAGGAATCGTCTTATGATATTACATTAGACATTTCTGACTGTGGACCATATTTATTAATTCTAGAGTTTTACCAGTCTGATGCTTGAAACTTCCAGTTATGTACAAAAGATATTCCAGTGAGAATGTTCACACTGGTAAATCCATACACTTGGGTCTTAGGATTTCGAATTTAGTATCTAAAAAGAAATATCAACAGTCAGGCAAAGCAGAATCCTAAACCGGACCCTCACTCTCAAGAGTCTATCTTGTATGTTTCCCCCACCCTGTACATGCAGATTGCCCACATTAAAATTATCCTACCTGTATCTACTGCCTTTTCTGGACTTTTAAACATCCAAGATGGCAGCACATGGAGTGTCAGGCTGCCTGCAAACAGGAAGTGTCTTCTGACTGTGTCGCTCTGCATTCTGGGATTGCTGACCTTTTCCTGACCCCAGCTCTGGTCTTTCTGTGCAAAGCACAGCTATAACCCACCCCCCTGTACTGTATCCCTTCTCTCCTCTCCTCAACATGTGGTGCTTCTCAGGCAAGATGGAGGCGCTCGTACCTTAGAGTCCTGAACAGAGTTGTAGCACAGTGGAGGAAAGAATAATACGTAAGCGACTTAAAGATTAAAATATATTAATTATAGATGCTGGGGAATAGTTTTTTAAGGATTTGGACTTTTTATTAAATGACGCTGAAGATCTGGTTTAATGAAATAGTCCAAACTACAAAAGAAGGACCAATCTGTGTGTGGTTGAAAAACATTTCTTGATTGTGTGTGTGTGTGTGTGTGTGTGTGTGTGTGTGTGTGTGTCTTTGTGTGTGTGTCTAAAAGTGAAAACATTTTTGAGAAAGTTACATTCATTGTCCAGAGTAAGATAAAAGAAAAAGCTCTATACTCACCTTTTGTCACGCTCATATGATTGCTCCTAGTCTGGTGCTGGTGCCGTACTTGATCAACAGATCATCTGCGAGGGACAAAAGTTGGGTTAAAAAATGAAAAACAGCCTTTACATTCCAGATACTTCAAACTGTTCCATGTGCAGCATTGCACCGTGTAAAGAGGGCTCTACTGGAAGGTTTTTTTTTTTTCTGTGACACATTTTTCTTTCATTGCGATACTTAAATAAAAAAAAAACAACTTATTAAAAAAATTGTTTTTTTGTTTGTTTTCTTACAGTGTTTCTCAGCCATGGGTCTTCCTCTTGTATCTTGTAGCCTCTGCTGTGTGACTTATGGGCTGTGTGCTAGAGCAGAACAGTTGTGGAGGTGTAGCACGCTGCTAAGGCTGGTAATGCAGTGGTGTGCATCACTTTGGAAGGTGTAGTCTGTGGCAGAGGTAGAGGTGTCCCCTGGTTGCTGACCTTTTCTCTGTTGGGATTTGATGTTAGCAGGGCAACGAATAGTCAATGGAGGTTTAGGCTTTGTTTTATTTCTCTGATTGCTACTTATATGGCACTGAAATCAGGTTGCCTCCTAGTTTGACATATTTAGTTTGGCACTGGCACTTTATATATTGCTTGATACAGTTATGAATTTTGTATTGGATGTTGTGTATTTCATTATTAAATGATACTGTGGGGGATGCCCCAAACTTCCCCCTTTGATGGCAAACCAACAGAGACTAACAATTGCACTCACACTATTCTTATTATGAAGTCAATGTTTTTATTATAGCATGTCAAAAATACAATTAAAAACTTTAAAAACCATATGCCGTGCTGTAAGTATTATCCACCACTAGGGGGCGCTGAGTCTGAATTACATTATATTCTATTTTAATCACTCCACTGTGTCAGTAATAAAGCATAAATATAGGGCCTTATTCATGAAGGGATAGCGTCAGGTAGTGGCTTGTACATGACAGGTAGCGTCAGGTGAACGCCGGACACGGCACGCAATTACACATTTATCAAGCAGAATCTGTTGAGCGACTAGAAGAATGCCATGTAGAATCCGATTCATCATTATCCCAGGCTCAGCGTACAGCGCCGGCGTTCAGCCTTGCAGAGCGCCACGTATTACCTCTCGCTACCTGTCGCTCTCCTATACATTTCAATAGACGTTCTTTTATTCCTCTTTAAACAGGGGGTTGGTATTTTTTTTTGTTTTTATTCTCAAATAATGTGACCTCTCCTGGCCTAGAAAAATACATTTTTGAAATTATTTTTCAGTTTTTATACATTTATGCAGAATTGACATTACAGGTCTGGCATTAATGTGTTCATGTCACAATGTGATTACAATGTAATTCCATATGTTTTTCGCTTTGTTACTGGTGGATACATGGTACAAAACAGCCTTAAATCAAATAGCCTCCGGTTGTGTGAGGCTGTTTTTTTTAATGAATATATTGTGAGTCCGTCGCACTGACCACTCGCTAACATTCGCTCCCATACAGCGCTGTACTGGTCATATAGCGACTCCCCACAATGTATTTGTCAGGGAACCGCGGGTCACATGATCCAACTATAAACCAGGGACCTCCGGACACACAGACCGCATTCCCCAAAACCCTAGTCCGAGTCCTCCTATCAAGAATACCAGGCCCAAAGCCTGCAGACACACAGATTCTTGGTTTAAGGCAAACAGGTCACTCAAGTTAAAATTTAAGTTTTAATGCTATAAGCACACTAGGCAGTGATAACAAACATTTGGCTATGATGGAATATGAAATTATACAGATACAAAATGCTGTTCTGAGATGGTTACAGGATAGAGTGAGTTACACAGAGAAACAATAGTCAGTTACCTTAATATGCAATCCCATACATAAAAAGCACAGAGCTATAAGTGAATTACAATATAAGTCCTCTTTAAAGTTCCTCCAACTTTTCTTCAAATCAATAAAGTGACTTTTCAATCTTTTCTTGTGTTATCCCACCACCAAAAGTGTCTGATCAAACGCTGAATTAAAAGGTCATAGGGGACACTCTCCAAACGTTTCCACAGCGACAGATATGATTCCACCGTTAGATGTATATGTGTGACCAACAAATATCCTCTTACAAATCGGTAATTTTCACTTCTGTCATGTATATTCCCAGCAGCTCCGGGAAACGCTTCATACGAACGGTAATAGATTATGCCACACGGTACCCAGAGGCAGTGGCCTTATCTATTCGGGCCGACAAGGTGGCCACAGCCTTGCTGGAGATATTTTCTCGGATAGGCTTTCCCCAGGAAATGCTCATGGATCGGGGGACCCAGTTCATGACGTAGCTGAGGGAGTCTCTCTGTAAGCAGATCCAGGTGCAACATCTGGTGACCAGCCCGTACCACCCACAGACAAATGGCCTCTGTGAATGGTTCAATGGCACCCTGAAGCAGATGCTTAAGATGTTGGTTGATGTCCATGGGCGTGACTGGGAGCAGTATCTCCCTCACCTGCTGTTTGCCTACAGGGAGGTTCCACAGGCCTCAACAGGGTTCTCCCCCTTCGAGCTCCTGTATGGAAGACGTGTGCGGGGACCCCTGGCCCTAGTGATGGAGGCTTGGGAAGGGGATCTGCCCCCCCCCCCAAAGTGTCAGTTGTCGAGTATGTGATGCGCTTCCGGGACAAGATGCAGGCCTTGGCACAGCTGGTGCACGACAATATGATGCAGGCCCAGGCTGAGCAGAAGAGGCGGTACGACCAGAACACCTGTGATCGGACCTACCAGGTGGGCCAAAAGGTGTGGGTGCTGGTCCCGGTACCCCAGGATAAGCTTCAGGCTGCTTGGGAAGGCCCCTATCTCGTGCACCAGCAGCTCAATGCCGTAACGTATCTAGTCACCCTAGACCCTGCCCGTGGACGGCGGAAGGCCTTCAACGTGAACATGATGAAGGCACATCATGAGCAGGAAGCATGTGCTCTCCCTAACTGCAACCTGCCAGAGGAGGGGGAAGCTGAAACCCTCCTGGATATGCTGGCCCAGGTTAGGGAGGGGGGACCCTTGAGGATGCCCAGATTGGTCATCAACTCACAACATACCAACGGTCCCAGCTCTGGGCCACCCTGCACCCCTTCTGAGACTTATTCAACAGCATGCCCGAACGAACTAAGCTAGCCGTCCACCATGTGGACACTGGGACTCACCCTCCGATCTGACGGGTGACCTACCACGTCTCCCTGGAGATCCAGCAGCAAATGCATCAGGAGATTAACAAGATGTTGTAGCTAGGGGTCATCCAAGCATCCAGCAGTGCTTGGGCCGCCCCAGTGGTCCTCGTCCCCAAGAAAGACCAGACCCTCTGGTTCTGTGTGGACTACAGGGGGCTTAATGCTGTCACGGTTGCCGATGCATACCCCGTGCTGCGCATCGATGACCTGCTTGACCAGCTGGCTGGGGCTAGCTACCTGACCATCATGGACCTGAGCCGGGGATACTGGCAGATTCCTCTGACCCCCGAGGCCAGGGAACGGTCGGCCTTCATTACCCCATTTCGATTATACGAATCCACCGTCATGCCGTTTGGCATGAAAAATGCCCCTGCCACTTTCCAGCAGATGGTCAACACCCTGCTCCAGGGACTAGAGGGGTACGCGGCTGCATACCTGGATGACATTGCCGTCTTCAGTCCCACATGGGAAGAACAGCTAGAGCACCTGTCACAGGTTCTCAGGTGGGTCCGTCAAGCAGGTTTGACCATCAAGCCAGGAAAGTGCCAGTTGGGCATGGGTGAGGTCCAGTACCTAGGGCATAGGGTAGGAGGGGGGACCCTGAAACCTGAGCCGGGGAAGGTGGAGGCAATCATCTCCTGGCCATCCCCTAGGACCAAGACCCAGGTGCAGTACTTTTTGGGATACTATAGGAGGTTCGTCCCGATGGGACAGGAACACCCCATCATGTACTTGAGCCGCAAGCTCCTACCCAGGGAAGTGGCGTATTTAGTCATGTAGAAGGAGTGTCTCTCAATGGTCTGGTCACTGCAGCGGCTGCAGCCATACTTGTATGGTCGCCACTTCATTGTGGAAACTGATCATAGCCCTCTCCGCTGGCTACACATCGTCTCTGGAACCAATGGGAGATTGTTGCGGTGGAGCCTGGCTCTCCAACAATATCAGTTTGACATCCGCCATAGAAAGGGCCGAGACCATGGAAATGCAGATGGCCTGTCCCGGCAGGGGGAGGTAGCCAGTGGGTGCATGGGTCAGTCCCGACAGGTTCTGGCACCTAGCACCCTCTAAAGGAGGGAGGTGTGAAGGAACGATCCAGCTTAAGTGCAGAAAACTCACATATACAAGTCTGGAGTTCCCCTTTATTTCCCTCCCCCTTTAAGGTTCTCTGTTCTTAGCAAATGTCTGCCATTACAAGGCCAGCAGGAAAAAGGAAGTCCATATATGGGCTTGGGGTCCTGACACTCAGGAAAGGCAGTTTGAGCTTCAAAGCCCCCCTGCTTCTCTCCTGCTGACTCTCACACCTCTAGTCTGAGAAGACTCCACTGGGTCTGCAGCTAGCTGGACCCCTGGCTGTGAATTTGTCACATGAAAGATGGGAGCCGCAGACATCCGGCACCAACACCAATCGGACCATAGCTGTGCCCCCATGTGTCCCAGCACTTAGCCAGGTACAGAATCAGAACCGGCTCACAAAACTGCACACGGGAGTAGGTTACGGCGGGCTCAGCAATAAAGGAAAACCAGGTAAATGGAGATCTAAGGTTCTGACCCACTTAGGGACCCCATTTCTGGACTCATCGGATGCCCGGCATCCAGCCCAATCGTTTGGTGCTGTTTACAAAGCCATATGACCCCCCTGCCCAAAGTTATAACCCCTAAAGGGTTTTAGGGGCTAAGGCACGCTCCAGAACAGTGGGAGGTGACAACCTGTACCACAGATGGGAGGGGTGGAGGGTAGACACCTGCTTAAAAGTAAGCCAAGGGGATGAGAACAGGGTCACTTATCTGGAGGGGTCTCGCGGCAGCGTGCTGGAGGTGTCCGAAATCATCTGTAAGCTCTTCACTTACCTCTTGTGGGAGCTCCCCATCACCACTACTCTGCAAACTGCATATTAAGGTATATAAATATAAAAAATACTGCGCTCCAAATTTGTGTACAGTGTTAAATTAAAAAAAGAGAAAGAAACAAGCTACACGTGCATAACCTATATCTCACCAATAAGTTCAAAATACAATCCCATACATAAAAAGCACAGAGCTATAAGTGAATTGCAATATAGGTCCTCTTTAAAGTTCCTCCAACTTTTCTTCAAATCAGTAAAGTGACTTCAATCTTTTATTGTGTTTTCTTGTGTTATCCCACCACCAAAACTTACCAGAGATGGTCTGATCAAACGATAAATTAAAAGGTCATAGAGGTCACTCTCCAAACGTTTCCACAGCGACAGATATGATTCCACCGTTAGATGTATATGTGTGACCAACAAATATCCTCTTACAAATCGGTAATTTTCACTTCTGTCATGTATATGATCACATTGCATTGCGCCATTATTACTGCTTTTTAGCTATAACATGTATATACATTGAAGGTTGCCTTCTGGTATGATGCAGGGCTAACTCAGTTACTTACTGACCAGAAACTCGTTTCAGGTCAGTAAGTTACTGAGTTAGCCCTGCCTTGTCGGCCCGAATAGATGATAAGGCCACTGCCTCTGGGTACCGTGTGGCATAATCTATTACCGTTAGTATGAAGCGTTTCCCGGAGCTGCTGGGAATGGACAGTGGCCCGATCAAATCCACAGCTACCTTCCTGAAAGGCTCCTCTATGATTGGCAGAGGCACCAGTGGGGCTTTGGGGCGAGGCCCTGCCTTCCCCACCTTCTGACAAACCTCACACGAACTGCAGTAGGCGGACACATCGACCCCCATTTTTGGCCAGTAGAAGTGCTGGGCCAGTCTGGCTTTGGTTTTTGTGACCCCAAGTGTCCTGCCATCGGAATCTCATGCGCAACCCGCAACAATTCTGCCCGGATGGGGTAGGGGACCACCAACTGTCGGTCCCTAGGCCACTCCTTGGTCCCAGACAACTCGTTCTTTGTCTGAGCCTGAGGGAGGCTGTGCCACCTGCTCCTTGAGAGCATTCAGGCTTTCATCGGCTTCCAAAGCTGCCTGAAACCCCTGGCTGGACGTGGCCAGTATCGAAAAGGCGGCCATGTCCTTAGATCGTTCCTCCGGATCTGTCACCTGACCTCCATCTGTCCTGGCAGCCACGTGGTTGGAAGGGAGCACACCTTCAGATCCCTGGGGTGCCCCTGGGCCCCTAGCGCCCCCACTGCAGGTGACAGCGGCCCCAGACACTGTGGCCGCTGGTAGCTCTAGCTTCCCTTCTGCTTCCAACCAAGTTTCCAGACCAGACTGGCTGGCCTGGGCCCTTAATACCCCGGCAGTGTAGCAATCCTGCGATGCGGACTCACCTAGGGGCCCCACGTCTCCTGGAACAGCCCTTACTTCAGTCACTGGTCCTACCACAGCCTTTGCTTGTCCCTGGCTCATCGCGTTGGGGATGAGCTCTGGGGACAAGAGATTACAGCCGGCTGGGTCGCCCTCCTCTTTCCCGAGGGAAGAAGGGCACCCCACTTCACCCACCCCCACATTCCCTGTAGCAGGCAGGTTACAAACATTACAAACATTATTGATTGTACACATCGGTGTATACATTACATTACCGTCTAGGGGACCAGACCTTGGGGGTTCAGTGGCCACATAGTGAGACATGAGCCGCCCCAAGTCTGTCCCTAGCAAAACACTGGCAGGGATATTCGACGATACCCCCACCTCCCGCACTCCCTGTCCAGCACCCCAGTCCAAATAAACCTTGGCAACGGGCAGTGTCGGTTCAGTTCCTCCAATCCCGGAGACCACGAGGGTCTTCCTGGGCGCCAAATCCTGGTCGCACCAGGGTCATCTCAGCACCAGTGTCCCTAAGTCCCATGAGCCTGCTTGGCTGGGGGGACCGGCAGGCGGGGCACGGTCCTCCGGACACACAGACCGCGTTCCCAAAAACCCTAGTCCGAGTCCTCCTATCAAGAATACCAGGCCCAAAGCCTGCGGACACACAGATTCTTGGTTTAAAGCAGACCTTCACTCTGAATAAGAGTCTATCTTATATGTTTCCCCCACCCTGTACATACAGATTGCTCACATTAAAAATCATCCTACCTGCATCTACTGCATGTTATGAGCCTTTAACCCTTTCAGTGCCAAGCACGTAGATTCTACGGGAGGGGGGACCCTATGTCATTTTTTTTTTTAAATTAACCCCTTATGTTTATAGTGTGGATAGTAGTAGTATTTTATTTGTAAATGTTATATAGTGGTATTTTCAGTTTGGGGGGTCTCCTGGGCAAGAATGGGGGGGCTACTGATACATATGTGGTACTGTTGTAATCGGGAGCAATTGGGATTTCACATGCAATATGGTTTTCTGTAATAAAGTAAATGTTTTATTTAAAATATAGGAGACAATTGTCTAAAAAATATTTATTTATTTATTTTTACACAAAAATATAAAAAAAAACTGTAGAAAAATGACAAACAAGACATTTCATGTTCAAGCCTAAACTCTGCTGCAAAATATATATCTATAATTTTCCTGGAAATTCCGGCAAAAATCATGGTTAAACATGGCGCAGAATGGGGAAAAATGACCTGTCAACAGAGGGTGACAAAACTTCAAGTAGGTTGGCAATTAAAAGGGTTAATAGTACCTATGCATGTTGGGTATTGTTCTGCTCGGGGGACCTTGCTCTTTCAGATTTAGCTTGTTTTTTCTTGTTTGCATATTTATATTTTAGGAAAACATGTTAGTTATTAAGTTTTTTTCATTTTTTTAGGGAAACCCTGTGCAACCTAAGAATTCTTTGAGGGATTACTTCCAGAAAGGTGAGCCTACTACAACAAGCTGGGTACTCTTAGAAAGCTTAACATGTGTACTTTCAGGGAATATATGGTTTATAGGGGATATTCCAAATGTAAAGGGTTGTTTTGGTTGAAAAATTGCAAGGTGCGCATTTTGTCTTCAGAGCTGAAATTTTCAAGTAAAATTACTGTTATGCGCATGCTTTACTTTGGGGTGTTTGCCAACTCTTCCCTTGACAGTACCTATGCATGTTGGGTATCTTTCTGTTCGGGGCATGTTGCTTTTTGAGATTTTACTTGTTTATTCTTGTTTGCATATAGTTTTTTTAGGAAAATGTGGCTTGATTCTTCCTTTTTATTCTTTTCAGGGAAACTTTGTGCAACCAAAGAATACATTGAGGGATTACTTCCAGAAAACTAAGCCCACATAAACAAGCTTGGTACGCCTAAAAAGCTTGAGGTGTGTAGTTCCAGAGAATATATAGTTTGTGGGGGGTATTTTAAATGTAAATGGTTGTTTTTCTGGAAAAACTGCAAGGTGCGCATAGCGCATAGCATAGTTCTATTTTATCTGAAAATTTCCTAAAGCTCTGTTTCAGTTTGGGGGAGTCTCCTGGGCAGGAAAGGGTGTCTACCAATACATATGTGGTACCACTGTGACCGGGAGAAATTGGGGTTTTGCACGCAATAAAACTTTATTGACAAACTTACATTTTTTATTACAAAAAAACACTACAAATTGCAAAAAATAGATTTTTTTTTATTTTTTTTGCACATATTTCACCAAAAAGTATTGAGAATACACTAAAAAAAGGCCAAACAATAGATTTCATGTTGAAGCCCAGACTCTCTTGAAAAAAACAATATATCATTTTCCTGGGAAATCCCTGGAAATCCTTTCAAAAATCACAGTTGAACATGTGTAGCGCAAAATAGTGAAACATGGTCTGGCAACAGAGGGTGACAAAAGCTGCAGGTAGGCTGGCAGCGAAAGGGTTAAACATCCAAGATGGCGGCTCATGGAACATCAGGCAGCCTGCAAACAGGAAGTGCCTTATGACTGTGCCGCTCTGCATTCTGGGACTGCTGACCTTTTCCTGACCCCAGCTCTGCTCTGTCTGAGCAAAGCACAGCTATAACCTGCCCCCCTGTATTTTATCTCACTCTCCTCTCTTCAGTAAGTGTGATGCTTCTGAGTCAAGATGGTGGCGCCCGTATCCTAAAGTCCTTAACAGAGTTGCAGCCCAGTGGGGGAAAGTAAGTGACTAAAAACATAAAATATATTAATTTTAGATGCTGCTAATCGTTTTTTAAGGGTTTAAGCTTTTCAATAAATTATGGTGAAGGTCCGGTTTGAGGCAAACAGATTGCTCAAGTAAAAATTTACATTTAATGCTATAAGCACACTAGGCAGTGATAACAAACATTTGGCTATGATGGCATATAAAATGATACAGATGATACAAATGCTGTTCTGAGACGGTTACAGGATAGAGTGAGTTACACAGAGAAACAATAGTCAGTTACCTTAATATGCAGTTTGCAGAGTAGCGGTGATGGGGAGCTCCCACAAGAGGTAAGTGAAGAGCTTACCGATGATTTCGGACACCTCTAGCACGCTGCCGCGAGACTCCTCCAGATAAGTGACCCTGTTCTCATCCCCTTGACTTACTTTTAAGCAGGTGTCTACCCTCCACCCCTCCCATCTGTGGGACGGGTTGTCACCACCCACTGTTCTGGAGCGTGCCTTAGCCCCTAAAACCCTTTAGGGGTTATAACTTTGGCTTTGGAAACGGCACCAAACGATTGGGCTGGATGCCGGGCATCCAATGAGTCCAGAAATGGGGTCCCTAAGTGGGTCAGAACCTTAGATCTCCATTTACCTGGTTTTCCTTTATTGCTGAGCCCGCAGTAACCTACCCCGTGTGCGGTTTTGTGAGCCGGTTCTGATTCTGTACCTGGCTTGTTGCTGGGACACATGGGGGCGCAGCTATGGTCCGATTGGTGTTGGTGCCGGATGTCTGTGGCTCCCTTCTTTCATGTGACAAATTCACAGCCAGGGGTCCAGCTAGCTGCAGACCCAGTGGAGTCTTCTCAGACTAGAGGTGTGAGAATCAGCAGGCTTTGAAGCTCACACTGCCTTTCATGAGTGTCAGGACCCCAAGCCCATATATGGACTTCCTTTTCCTGCTGGCCTTGTAATGTGTGAGTTTTCTGCACTTAAGCTGGATTGTTCCTTCACAGTATTCATCAATGATGCATAGCGACTGAGTTGCTCTGAACTAGCGACCCACGGCCGAGCAAAGTGACTACTAGTGGGCGCTCTGAAATGCCTGCTACAGACGCTCATCTGTCGCTACCTGCTGCTAATAATGAATCAGCCTGATATTCTAAAAATATAAGGCACTAAATCTATATACATGTGTAATAAAGTGCTAAGTGCCAAAAAAGTGCATCAGTAACCAATATTTCATATAAGAGAGGTTATTTGAGTGCAAAGAGCAAAAGACACAGTGCATTCAAGGTATCTCAAATCTTACATATCCTGCGACCCAGACCAGCTATCCCCCTGGGGGCCACCATTATTTCATTATTATTATTATACATGTTGGAGTCCCTTCCTATGAATTTTTGGTCTCAAGCATATGTTTCTGTGCATGTGTCAATGCTTTTTTTATGTAACATGGGTTTTGGTCCACTTTAACTGGCAAAACTAGGAACATTTCTGTTCCTCACCATATAGCTCTGTAATTTCTGTTTTGTCTTACTATGCCAAGGGATGATTTTCTTTGCATTAAAGCAAAACTAAAACCAGCTGGGTTGGCACTGTAATCTAAAAGATTCCAGGGCTGACCACTGGACTTTCCTCGGGCAATCCCAGATGCCCCACTCTGTGAAACCCCCCATGGGCTCTGCAGCGGTCACCTCTTGCCTCACCGATATCAACAACGGCGCCCACATCCCAGCTCCTTTGGGCTGTGTGCGTGCTCCTGTGCCCAGTCTTATACTCAGATAGGCTGGGGACAGAAGCACGCGCTGCAGGAAGTGACCCCACTCTCGCTTCCATTGCCGGGCTCTCATGTAAACAGAGCACGTTTGGCGAGCAATTAATATGCACAGTGAGCAGCTCTGATTGGATGAGAGCATGTGCAGTGCCTTTGGACTCACCTCTTGTCCACCTGCAAATAATCGCTCTTAGTCCTGTGCTCTGACCCTCATCTGATGACTGGATCCAAGTCCCTTACTGCCCAGCACTAGCGTCTGTATTCTCAACAGCTCCCCTCCTCTATCAGTCACTGTGGCACTGGCAGGCCAGGGCATGCCAGGTCTTAGCACTCCCCTTCCATAGCAGTGAATCTTGACAAACAGCGCAGGACTGGGATCCAGAGATCAGGTAGGAGCACCAGACTAGTAGCGATTAGAGATGAGCGAACTTCTTGAAAGTTCGATTCGGGCGATTCGCCGAATTTCCCCAAGAAATTCGCCCGAATCGAACTTTCACAAATCGCTCATCTGAAAAAAAAATGCCGGCATGGTGGGAGCGGGCAGGCCGGCTACGCTGTCAGCGGGCTTCTGCCGCCCGCATTTTTTTTTTTTATTTCAGGGAAAATTCGATCGGCACGAACCAAAAAAAATTCGGGTTCGTGCCAAATCGAATTTTCCCTGAAATTCGTCCGAACCGGTTCGCTCATCCCTAGTAGCGATCATCTACAGGGGACAACAGGTGAGTAAAGTATTTTTTTATTTTTTTTTGCCTAGACCAGAAACCCGGCCAGTGGTAGGCTAGAGGTGGAAAAGATCAAGGACACACTAAAATACAATACCAACAACATCCACATGATGTGTACCAATGCTCGCAGCTTGGGCAACAAGCTCTGTGAATTAATGGCTATCATATCCAGAGATGAATTGGATCTTGTTGCAATAACAGAGACTTGGTTCAAGGATGACAATGACTGGGAGATAGCCATACCCGGTTACACATTGTACAGAAAAGACAGATTGGATAGAAAGGGCCGTGGAGTAGCCATTTATGTCAAGACTACACTTCAATCAACAATAATTCAGCATACACATAATGAACTAGAAACTCTCTGGGTTACCATGAAGACTAAGGAGGGAGCTGTGGTCAGAATTGGTGTGATATATAGGCCCCCTGGACAATCTGAGGATCTAGATAACCTGTTAATAGATGAAATCAGTGGAATGGCAGAGAAGGGGGACATTGTAATTACAGGTGACTTCAACATGCCTGATGTGGACTGGAATATCCCAAGTGCATCGACATGCAAGAGCAGGACTATATTAGAGGCACTTAATGGAGTGTCTCTAAAGCAACTTGTGACATTGCCAACTAGAGGAGATAAGATTCTGGACTTAGTTCTGACCAATGGGGATCTGGTGTCCACGATCAGGGTTGAAGAAAATCTGGGTTCCAGTGACCATCAATGCTTATGGTTCAGAATAAAAACAGACATTGTGCAATCACACACCAGAACCAAAGTGCTAGACTTTAGGAAGGCAAACTTCAAGGAAATGGCGGAGTGTGTAGAAAGAAAATTAGGTGAGTGGAACAGAGTAGCAGAAGTGAGTGCCCAGTGGTCACTATTAAAAATGGCCATCTTAAAGGCAACTAAGCAATATGTGAAACAAACTAGCAAGAATAAAAGGAAGAAGAAACCATTATGGTTTACTAGGGAAGTCAGCACTATCATAAAAGATAAGAAGTCTGCCTATAAAGTAAGTGGAAGTGTAGCTGACAGAGAGGCGTATAAAATTAATCAGAGGGAAGCAAAACTGATTATAAGGACTGCTAAAGGGCAAAAGGAGGAAGAAATGGCCAAATCTATGAAGAGGGGAGATAAAACCTTTTTCCGATATATTGGTGACAGAAAGAAGAAAAACAATGCAGTCTCAAAAATTAGAAATAGGGAAAATAAATATATTGACGGAGATAAGGCTGTGGCTGACCATCTGAATAGCTACTTTTGTTTGGTATTTTCAGATAGTAGCAGGCATGGCCATAGCACAGCATCCCGCTGGGAGGGCACAGCTCCGGAGTTTCTGGAGGCTGATGTCCTATCCGAGCTGGCACATCTAAAGGTAAGTAAGGCGATGGGTCCAGATGGAATCCACCCCAGAGTTCTAAGGGAACTTAGGTTTGTGATTGCAGCCCCTCTGACTGATTTACTTAACCATTCCCTTTCAACTGGTGAGGTTCCAGATGATTGGAGAATGGCCAATGTCGTACCAATCCATAAGAAAGGGAGTAGAGAAGAAGCCAGAAATTACAGGCCAGTTAGTTTAACATCTATAGTGGTCAAATTATTGGAAACACTCTTAAAAAAAAAAGATAATTTCCCATCTAAAAATTAATGACCTATTGGACCCAAAACAGCACGGCTTTACTGAGGGCCGATCATGTCAGACCAATCTTATTGATTTCTTTGACAATGTCACTAAAGTGTTAGATGAAGGTGGTGCTGTGGATATCGCCTATCTGGATTTTAGCAAAGCCTTTGACACTGTACCACATAAGGAGCTCATAGATAAATTATTGAAGGTAGGACTCAATCCCTGGATAGTTCAGTGGATTTCCAGTTGGCTGAGGGATCGGTATCAGAGCGTTGTTGTAAATGGTGTGCAATCTGAACAAAGGCGAGTTACAAGTGGTGTGCCACAGGGCTCTGTCCTGGGCCCCATTCTTTTTAATATATTTGTAAGTGACATAGGAGAAGGCTTGGTAGGAAAAGTTTGTCTGTTTGCTGATGATACAAAGGTTAGTAATAGGGTGGATATTCCTGGAGGTGTCTGCAACATGGAAAATGATTTATCTTTACTGGATAGATGGTCAAAACTGTGGAAACTAGAGTTTAATGTCTTTAAATGTAAAATCATGCACTTGGGTAGAAGGAATCCCTGCTCTGAGTACCGTATGGGCAGCACTGTGTTAGCCAGGATCTCGGAGGAGAGAGATTTAGGGGTACTGATTACTGATAGCTGCAAGATGAGTGGACAGTGTAGCCAGGCAGTGGGAAAAGCAAGCAGGATGTTCGGCTGCATAGCTCGAGGCATCACCAGTAGGAAGAGGGAGGTTGTGATGCCGCTGTATAGAGCCCTGGTAAGGCCACAGCTAGAATACTGTGTGCAGTTCTGGAGACCTTACCTGCAAAAAGACATTATTCAAATAGAACGTGTCCAAAGGCGGGTAACGAAAATGGTGGAAGGACTTAAACTTAAAACTTATCAGGAGAGACTTAAAGAACTTAATTTGTACAGTCTGGAGGAAAGAAGGGAGAGGGGGGACATGATTGAGACCTTTATATATGTGAAAGGATTGAATAGGGTTCAGGAGGGAAGTGTTTTTAAGAATAAGCTTAATGATAGAACAAGGGGGCACAACCTGAAGCTAGTCGGGGGGAAGATCAGGAGCAATGTTAGAAAATATTATCTTACAGAAAGAGTAGTAGATGCTTGGAACAAACTTCCAGCAGAGGTAGTTGAAAAACCAACAGTCACTGAATTTAAACATGCCTGGGATAAGCACACATCTATCCTAAGATAAAGAGTACATACAGTATACACATAAGGGCAGACTAGATGGACCGTATGGTCTCCTTCTGCCGTCAACCTTCTATGTTTCTATGTTTCTATGAATTTAAAGGAGCCGTATTGCACAATTGCCCAATATTAAAAACTCCTATAAACAGAAAGATACAAGCTTTGCTGGAATGTTTCTGATGCAGGGTGTATAAGTGACCCAGGGCCCCGGTGCATGCCCTGGTATACCCAGTGATGATGCAGGAGCTCAGACTGGGCCCCAGAATAATTCTTTGTTGGGCCCCATGGGTACACTCAAGTTTGACCTTAGGACCAGAGGATGATCAGCAGCAATGGAGAATTAGAGGGCGATCGGTGGCAGCTTAGATAGAGGTGAGGACAAAAGGTTGATCGGCTGCAGCGTTGGGCTCTTTAGTGGCAGACGAGAAGGCAACGAGGATCAGAAGACGATTAGCAACAATAATGGAAAAATGACAGTGGAGAAGGCAGTAAAGACTAAGAGGGGGTTTGGGTGGGTGACTGGCAGCAATGGAGAAGGCAACAAGGACCAGAGGACAATCAGCATAAGCAGAAACTATAGCAAGGGCCAGAGCAGCGGTCCTCAACTGTCTTATGCTAAGTACCCCATGGCAACAAGCAGTTACAACCAAGTACCCCAAGGAGGAGATCAATAACTGATGTTACCAAAATAAGTAGGTCACAGGTCTTGTAGTGCAATAATAACCTTCCTGTTGGTGCACCCCTTAACATTACTGCTTACCCCTGTTGAGAAACGGTGGACTAGAAGACAATTGATGGAGAAGACATTAGGGACTGGAGGTCGATAAATGACAGGACCCATCAGAGGCAGCAGAACTGAAGTTGACGGGCTTCATCAGGGCTCACTGCGACACAAGGTCCAACATAAGCCTGGATCGGCCTTGAAGTGACTCTCCCTCCTTCTAACATACTTATTTGAATATTTATTACTGGATTTTTTTCACAACATTGCTCCTTTAAGTTTTGGAGGTAAGTTTTCTTGCAGTGTAGCCTTATTATTGGGTCTGGTCAGCAATATAATTGAGACCTGACATATGACTGCCCGGTGTTGCTGGGCAAATCTAACAGAAGGTAAAAAGAAGATTTTGAAAAGCTTTAGCAGTATACTAAAATATTCTGTAGCAGTTATATAAAAGTCGTAAACATAATTCCCTTTGTTAGAACCATCCAGTACATCTTTTCATGCACAGCGCTGAACTTCTGTCATTATGACAATTTCAAGCACCTTTTAAACTGCCCGTCATTGTTACAGGAAAATAATGAGCGTTATTGACTATGGCAAGGATACTGCCGCAGACATCAGAATGCTTGTGACCTTGTAATAGGGAAGACAATGAATGTTTACTCTATGAACACAAATTCAGTTTTGCCTTAAAAAATGTCGCATAAAACATTGCTTTGATATAAAAAAATTTTTTTAAATGGACACAGAAAATATTTTCGTCTGCAAAAAGAATAAAGAAATGAGCACTGTAGGCCTTTGTAGCAGACATCTGGATCACATTTCCGTTTATGATGGATGAATAACGGTGGCTTGCATAACACAATCCTTTCTGACAGAATAAACTGAATTTCTTAGACTGGTAGCTAAAATCTAATTTAATATGACAATTAAATGTCCAACAGTTTGTGCATCGA
Organism: Gastrophryne carolinensis; assembly: GCA_027917425.1. Classification (NCBI taxonomy): domain Eukaryota; kingdom Metazoa; phylum Chordata; class Amphibia; order Anura; family Microhylidae; genus Gastrophryne; species Gastrophryne carolinensis. The sequence goes on from CM051234.1 coordinate 81,053,064, forward strand.
TCGTTCAAAATTGGTTTGATCGAGCGATCTGCGACGTGGGTGTGGGCCACTTCCAGCACATAGAGCAATAACACCAGAAACACCACCACACCAATTACAACAAGCTGCCACCACCATCACAACTATACTTTAAATGATTAAATCAGGCCGGTGGAACCCTCCTCAATCACCATCCGATCAAAATCGAGACAGTCACCACACACACCTACACACCACATACAAGCAGGGTACAGGCAATCCACACTGATTCCATCCCACACTTCCTGCTGTAGAGTCTGATCAGTTCTGCTGTTGAACGATCAGGTACAATCAGCTTGCAATCTGCTGGTTCACACACAGTCACTATGCCACACTCCAAGGGCCTTATTCATGAAGGGATAGCGCCAGGTAGTGCCTTGTAAACGCTGGAGATGGCACGCAATTCCATATTTATGAAGCCGTATCTGGTGAGTGACTAGAACAATGCCATGTAGCGTACGATTCATCATTATCCCAGGCTCAGCGTACAGCGCCGGCGTTCAGCCTTGCAGAGCGCCACGTCTTACCTGTCGCTACCTGGCGCTCTCCCATACATTTCTATGGACGATCCTTAAATCCCTTTCCTGATCCCAATTTTTTTTTTTTTTTTTAAATAAAATCTCAAATCTTTCTAACATGTATCATGGCCTCGAAAATGACATTTTTGAAAACTTTTGGATTAATAATATTTTTATGCAGAATTGTCCTTACATGTCTATTATTAAAGTGTTCATGTTACAATGTTATACCAATGTAATTCCATATGTTTTCTCTTTGTTACTAGTGGATACATGTTCAAAAACAGACTTTAAAGTGGACCAACACCCAGGATTTTGCGGGCGCCCTGGGGGGTTTCATACAGCGGGGCACCCCCGATCGGGATGCCCCGCAGGCAGGGAGCTGATCGGCCCGGGAATCTTATAGATTCCCGGGCCGATCAGCGGTGGGTGTTGGTCCACTTTAATCATACAGCCTCTGGCACTATGGGGTACAACTACCCGATTTTGGCTGCCGGCGCTGTTTGAGGCTGTTTTTTTGATGAATGTGGTCGCACTAAGCTGGAGCTACTGTTCGCTCCCATACAGCGTAGTCCTGCAACACAACATATTCAGTGTCGGCCAGCGACTGAGGCGCTCTGAAAGAACCATGGTCGAGCATAGCGACTACAAGCTCTGAAATCTGCGCTACAGACACTCATCTGTCGCTACCTGGCGTTAGTAATGATGTTATACTATGGGGTTATACTATGGGGTTTATTCATCAAAGGATAGCGCCTCGTAGCGGCAGGCAGTGTCTGGTGAAAAACAGACTTTAATCACACAGCGTCTACTACTCTGTGCTACAGCGACCAGAACCAGAGCGCCTACGCATTGTGTATCTGTTTTTTTTGTTGAATATCCCTGCAACGCCCTACATACATCTCTTTCATCAATGCTGGCCAGGTTACTACAGCGGCTGAGGCGCTCTGTTACAGCGCCCGATAGCCGATCACAATGTATACTAGCGATTGCTCTTAGCGCCTCTGTACAGACGCTCACCTGCCGATAGCTGGCGCTAGTAATGAATCAGCCTGCCTATGATTAGATACTCTTTCCTAATCATACAATGGATTAGATCTTACAGTCTACAGGTTAATACACATTTACGAGCGGCAATACAATTCAGAAACCAGGGTCGTTTTTAGAGCTTCAAGTGAACCATGTTAGGAGTTTTCTAATTGCCAAAAAGGTAGGCCTGTGCTTGGTTGTAAAATTTAAATTCAAAATAAAAAGACAAAAATACAAATAATAAAAAAAGCAATATACAAAAATGTGCAGAAAAACAGTTTGAAAATAAAAGGGGAGAAAAAACTGAAAATCCTATACCTCATAAATAGGGATGAGCGAATCGATCCGGACGAACCCGGATTCGATCCGAATTTCAGGAAAAATTCGATTCGGATCGAATCCGAATTTCCCCGCGATTCGATCGCTCGAAGTTTTCCTTTAACATCCATTCATTTACATTACAGGCATTCTAAGATGGCGGACGGGACATGTCCAGACATCAACCCCGCGCCAGTGCAAGCTGGGACAGTCACATGCAGCCTATCAGCAGCCAGCAAGCCCGGTGACGTCACAGCGGTATTTAAGGCCGGCCATCTTGCTTTCCAGCATCATTTCTCTATTGCATTCGTGAGAGACAGAACGCTGTGTAGCTGAGGGAGAGACAGACAGTTAGACAGGCAGGGACAGACAGGGACAGGCTGGAGACAGGCAGGAGACAGACAGGAGACAGACAGAAAGTAAGCGAAAAACAGGGAAAGGAAGGGAAAATCGGAGGCTGTCAGTTTTTCTTTTTTTTTTCATCCAGCCTGCTTTGTTAGCGTTTTCAGGCTGCTTACACTAACTAACAGTGCATATATACTGAACTGATCTTAAGTCTGCTGTGAGGCATCCCATTCTGTGACTACACCAGCCTCTATTTAATAGCATAATAACCATTTGCACTTATTCTCATAGAAATCAGGCCTGATAAAGACACTTTTGCTGTGCATGGTCTCTGGTTTTTGTGGCATCCCATTCTGTGACTACACCAGCCTCTATTTAATAGCATAATAACCATTTGCACTTATTCTCATAGAAATCAGGCCTGATAAAGACACTTTTGCTGTGCATGCTCTCTGGTTTTTGTGGCATCCCATTCTGTGACAACACCAGCCTCTATTTAATAGCATAATAACCATTTGCACTTATTCTCATAGAAATCAGGCCTGATAAAGACACTTTTGCTGTGCATGCTCTCTGGTTTTTGTGGCATCCCATTCTGTGACAACACCAGCCTCTATTTAATAGCATAATAACCATTTGCACTTATTCTCATAGAAATCAGGCCTGATAAAGACACTTTTGCTGTGCATGCTCTCTGGTTTTTGTGGCATCCCATTCTGTGACAACACCAGCCTCTATTTAATAGCATAATAACCATTTGCACCTATTCTCATAGAAATCAGGCCTGATAAAGACACTTTTGCTGTGCATGCTCTCTGGTTTTTGTGGCATCCCATTCTGTGACAACACCAGCCTCTATTTAATAGCATAATAACCATTTGCACTTATTCTCATAGAAATTAGGCCTGATAAAGACACTTTTGCTGTGCATGCTCTCTGGTTTTTGTGGCATCCCATTCTGTGACAACACCAGCCTCTATTTAATAGCATAATAACCATTTGCACTTATTCTCATAGAAATTAGGCCTGATAAAGACACTTTTGCTGTGCATGCTCTCTGGTTTTTGTGGCATCCCATTCTGTGACAACACCAGCCTCTATTTAATAGCATAATAACCATTTGCACTTATTCTCATAGAAATCAGGCCTGATAAAGACACTTTTGCTGTGCATGCTCTCTGGTTTTTGTGGCATCCCATTCTGTGACTACACCAGCCTCTATTTAATAGCATAATAACAATTTGCACTTATTCTCATAGAAATCAGGCCTGATAAAGACACTTTTGCTGTGCATGCTCTCTGGTTTTTGTGGCATCCCATTCTGTGACAACACCAGCCTCTATTTAATAGCATAATAACCATTTGCACTTATTCTCATAGAAATCAGGCCTGATAAAGACACTTTTGCTGTGCATGCTCTCTGGTTTTTGTGGCATCCCATTCTGTGACAACACCAGCCTCTATTTAATAGCATAATAACCATTTGCACTTATTCTCATAGAAATCAGGCCTGATAAAGACACTTTTGCTGTGCATGCTCTCTGGTTTTTGTGGCATCCCATTCTGTGACTACACCAGCCTCTATTTAATAGCATAATAATAACCATTTGCACTTATTCTCATAGAAATCAGGCCTGATAAAGACACTTTTGCTGTGCATGCTCTCTGGTTTTTGTGGCATCCCATTCTGTGACAACACCAGCCTCTATTTAATAGCATAATAACCATTTGCACTTATTCTCATAGAAATCAGGCCTGATAAAGACACTTTTGCTGTGCATGCTCTCTGGTTTTTGTGGCATCCCATTCTGTGACAACACCAGCCTCTATTTAATAGCATAATAACCATTTGCACTTATTCTCATAGAAATCAGGCCTGATAAAGACACTTTTGCTGTGCATGCTCTCTGGTTTTTGTGGCATCCCATTCTGTGACAACACCAGCCTCTATTTAATAGCATAATAACCATTTGCACTTATTCTCATAGAAATCAGGCCTGATAAAGACACTTTTGCTGTGCATGCTCTCTGGTTTTTGTGGCATCCCATTCTGTGACAACACCAGCCTCTATTTAATAGCATAATAACCATTTGCACTTATTCTCATAGAAATTAGGCCTGATAAAGACACTTTTGCTGTGCATGCTCTCTGGTTTTTGTGGCATCCCATTCTGTGACAACACCAGCCTCTATTTAATAGCATAATAACCATTTGCACTTATTCTCATAGAAATTAGGCCTGATAAAGACACTTTTGCTGTGCATGCTCTCTGGTTTTTGTGGCATCCCATTCTGTGACAACACCAGCCTCTATTTAATAGCATAATAACCATTTGCACTTATTCTCATAGAAATCAGGCCTGATAAAGACACTTTTGCTGTGCATGCTCTCTGGTTTTTGTGGCATCCCATTCTGTGACTACACCAGCCTCTATTTAATAGCATAATAACCATTTGCACTTATTCTCATAGAAATCAGGCCTGATAAAGACACTTTTGCTGTGCATGCTCTCTGGTTTTTGTGGCATCCCATTCTGTGACAACACCAGCCTCTATTTAATAGCATAATAACCATTTGCACTTATTCTCATAGAAATCAGGCCTGATAAAGACACTTTTGCTGTGCATGCTCTCTGGTTTTTGTGGCATCCCATTCTGTGACAACACCAGCCTCTATTTAATAGCATAATAACCATTTGCACTTATTCTCATAGAAATCAGGCCTGATAAAGACACTTTTGCTGTGCATGCTCTCTGGTTTTTGTGGCATCCCATTCTGTGACAACACCAGCCTCTATTTAATAGCATAATAACCATTTGCACTTATTCTCATAGAAATTAGGCCTGATAAAGACACTTTTGCTGTGCATGCTCTCTGGTTTTTGTGGCATCCCATTCTGTGACAACACCAGCCTCTATTTAATAGCATAATAACCATTTGCACTTATTCTCATAGAAATCAGGCCTGATAAAGACACTTTTGCTGTGCATGCTCTCTGGTTTTTGTGGCATCCCATTCTGTGACAACACCAGCCTCTATTTAATAGCATAATAACCATTTGCACTTATTCTCATAGAAATTAGGCCTGATAAAGACACTTTTGCTGTGCATGCTCTCTGGTTTTTGTGGCATCCCATTCTGTGACAACACCAGCCTCTATTTAATAGCATAATAACCATTTGCACTTATTCTCATAGAAATCAGGCCTGATAAAGACACTTTTGCTGTGCATGCTCTCTGGTTTTTGTGGCATCCCATTCTGTGACAACACCAGCCTCTATTTAATAGCATAATAACCATTTGCACTTATTCTCATAGAAATCAGGCCTGATAAAGACACTTTTGCTGTGCATGCTCTCTGGTTTTTGTGGCATCCCATTCTGTGACAACACCAGCCTCTATTTAATAGCATAATAACCATTTGCACTTATTCTCATAGAAATTAGGCCTGATAAAGACACTTTTGCTGTGCATGCTCTCTGGTTTTTGTGGCATCCCATTCTGTGACAACACCAGCCTCTATTTAATAGCATAATAACCATTTGCACTTATTCTCATAGAAATCAGGCCTGATAAAGACACTTTTGCTGTGCATGCTCTCTGGTTTTTGTGGCATCCCATTCTGTGACAACACCAGCCTCTATTTAATAGCATAATAACCATTTGCACTTATTCTCATAGAAATCAGGCCTGATAAAGACACTTTTGCTGTGCATGCTCTCTGGTTTTTGTGGCATCCCATTCTGTGACAACACCAGCCTCTATTTAATAGCGTAATAACCATTTGCACTTATTCTCATAGAAATCAGGCCTGATAAAGACACTTTTGCTGTGCATGCTCTCTGGTTTTTGTGGCATCCCATTCTGTGACTACACCAGCCTCTATTTAATAGCATAATAACCATTTGCACTTATTCTCATAGAAATCAGGCCTGATAAAGACACTTTTGCTGTGCATGCTCTCTGGTTTTTGTGGCATCCCATTCTGTGACAACACCAGCCTCTATTTAATAGCATAATAACCATTTGCACTTATTCTCATAGAAATCAGGCCTGATAAAGACACTTTTGCTGTGCATGCTCTCTGGTTTTTGTGGCATCCCATTCTGTGACAACACCAGCCTCTATTTAATAGCATAATAACCATTTGCACTTATTCTCATAGAAATCAGGCCTGATAAAGACACTTTTGCTGTGCATGCTCTCTGGTTTTTGTGGCATCCCATTCTGTGACTACACCAGCCTCTATTTAATAGCATAATAACCATTTGCACTTATTCTCATAGAAATCAGGCCTGATAAAGACACTTTTGCTGTGCATGCTCTCTGGTTTTTGTGGCATCCCATTCTGTGACAACACCAGCCTCTATTTAATAGCATAATAACCATTTGCACTTATTCTCATAGAAATCAGGCCTGATAAAGACACTTTTGCTGTGCATGCTCTCTGGTTTTTGTGGCATCCCATTCTGTGACAACACCAGCCTCTATTTAATAGCATAATAACCATTTGCACTTATTCTCATAGAAATCAGGCCTGATAAAGACACTTTTGCTGTGCATGCTCTCTGGTTTTTGTGGCATCCCATTCTGTGACAACACCAGCCTCTATTTAATAGCATAATAACCATTTGCACCTATTCTCATAGAAATCAGGCCTGATAAAGACACTTTTGCTGTGCATGCTCTCTGGTTTTTGTGGCATCCCATTCTGTGACAACACCAGCCTCTATTTAATAGCATAATAACCATTTGCACTTATTCTCATAGAAATTAGGCCTGATAAAGACACTTTTGCTGTGCATGCTCTCTGGTTTTTGTGGCATCCCATTCTGTGACAACACCAGCCTCTATTTAATAGCATAATAACCATTTGCACTTATTCTCATAGAAATTAGGCCTGATAAAGACACTTTTGCTGTGCATGCTCTCTGGTTTTTGTGGCATCCCATTCTGTGACAACACCAGCCTCTATTTAATAGCATAATAACCATTTGCACTTATTCTCATAGAAATCAGGCCTGATAAAGACACTTTTGCTGTGCATGCTCTCTGGTTTTTGTGGCATCCCATTCTGTGACTACACCAGCCTCTATTTAATAGCATAATAACAATTTGCACTTATTCTCATAGAAATCAGGCCTGATAAAGACACTTTTGCTGTGCATGCTCTCTGGTTTTTGTGGCATCCCATTCTGTGACAACACCAGCCTCTATTTAATAGCATAATAACCATTTGCACTTATTCTCATAGAAATCAGGCCTGATAAAGACACTTTTGCTGTGCATGCTCTCTGGTTTTTGTGGCATCCCATTCTGTGACAACACCAGCCTCTATTTAATAGCATAATAACCATTTGCACTTATTCTCATAGAAATCAGGCCTGATAAAGACACTTTTGCTGTGCATGCTCTCTGGTTTTTGTGGCATCCCATTCTGTGACTACACCAGCCTCTATTTAATAGCATAATAATAACCATTTGCACTTATTCTCATAGAAATCAGGCCTGATAAAGACACTTTTGCTGTGCATGCTCTCTGGTTTTTGTGGCATCCCATTCTGTGACAACACCAGCCTCTATTTAATAGCATAATAACCATTTGCACTTATTCTCATAGAAATCAGGCCTGATAAAGACACTTTTGCTGTGCATGCTCTCTGGTTTTTGTGGCATCCCATTCTGTGACAACACCAGCCTCTATTTAATAGCATAATAACCATTTGCACTTATTCTCATAGAAATCAGGCCTGATAAAGACACTTTTGCTGTGCATGCTCTCTGGTTTTTGTGGCATCCCATTCTGTGACAACACCAGCCTCTATTTAATAGCATAATAACCATTTGCACTTATTCTCATAGAAATCAGGCCTGATAAAGACACTTTTGCTGTGCATGCTCTCTGGTTTTTGTGGCATCCCATTCTGTGACAACACCAGCCTCTATTTAATAGCATAATAACCATTTGCACTTATTCTCATAGAAATTAGGCCTGATAAAGACACTTTTGCTGTGCATGCTCTCTGGTTTTTGTGGCATCCCATTCTGTGACAACACCAGCCTCTATTTAATAGCATAATAACCATTTGCACTTATTCTCATAGAAATTAGGCCTGATAAAGACACTTTTGCTGTGCATGCTCTCTGGTTTTTGTGGCATCCCATTCTGTGACAACACCAGCCTCTATTTAATAGCATAATAACCATTTGCACTTATTCTCATAGAAATCAGGCCTGATAAAGACACTTTTGCTGTGCATGCTCTCTGGTTTTTGTGGCATCCCATTCTGTGACTACACCAGCCTCTATTTAATAGCATAATAACCATTTGCACTTATTCTCATAGAAATCAGGCCTGATAAAGACACTTTTGCTGTGCATGCTCTCTGGTTTTTGTGGCATCCCATTCTGTGACAACACCAGCCTCTATTTAATAGCATAATAACCATTTGCACTTATTCTCATAGAAATCAGGCCTGATAAAGACACTTTTGCTGTGCATGCTCTCTGGTTTTTGTGGCATCCCATTCTGTGACAACACCAGCCTCTATTTAATAGCATAATAACCATTTGCACTTATTCTCATAGAAATCAGGCCTGATAAAGACACTTTTGCTGTGCATGCTCTCTGGTTTTTGTGGCATCCCATTCTGTGACAACACCAGCCTCTATTTAATAGCATAATAACCATTTGCACTTATTCTCATAGAAATTAGGCCTGATAAAGACACTTTTGCTGTGCATGCTCTCTGGTTTTTGTGGCATCCCATTCTGTGACAACACCAGCCTCTATTTAATAGCATAATAACCATTTGCACTTATTCTCATAGAAATCAGGCCTGATAAAGACACTTTTGCTGTGCATGCTCTCTGGTTTTTGTGGCATCCCATTCTGTGACAACACCAGCCTCTATTTAATAGCATAATAACCATTTGCACTTATTCTCATAGAAATTAGGCCTGATAAAGACACTTTTGCTGTGCATGCTCTCTGGTTTTTGTGGCATCCCATTCTGTGACAACACCAGCCTCTATTTAATAGCATAATAACCATTTGCACTTATTCTCATAGAAATCAGGCCTGATAAAGACACTTTTGCTGTGCATGCTCTCTGGTTTTTGTGGCATCCCATTCTGTGACAACACCAGCCTCTATTTAATAGCATAATAACCATTTGCACTTATTCTCATAGAAATTAGGCCTGATAAAGACACTTTTGCTGTGCATGCTCTCTGGTTTTTGTGGCATCCCATTCTGTGACAACACCAGCCTCTATTTAATAGCATAATAACCATTTGCACTTATTCTCATAGAAATCAGGCCTGATAAAGACACTTTTGCTGTGCATGCTCTCTGGTTTTTGTGGCATCCCATTCTGTGACAACACCAGCCTCTATTTAATAGCATAATAACCATTTGCACTTATTCTCATAGAAATCAGGCCTGATAAAGACACTTTTGCTGTGCATGCTCTCTGGTTTTTGTGGCATCCCATTCTGTGACAACACCAGCCTCTATTTAATAGCATAATAACCATTTGCACTTATTCTCATAGAAATCAGGCCTGATAAAGACACTTTTGCTGTGCATGCTCTCTGGTTTTTGTGGCATCCCATTCTGTGACTACACCAGCCTCTATTTAATAGCATAATAACCATTTGCACTTATTCTCATAGAAATCAGGCCTGATAAAGACACTTTTGCTGTGCATGCTCTCTGGTTTTTGTGGCATCCCATTCTGTGACTACACCAGCCTCTATTTAATAGCATAATAACCATTTGCACTTATTCTCATAGAAATCAGGCCTGATAAAGACACTTTTGCTGTGCATGCTCTCTGGTTTTTGTGGCATCCCATTCTGTGACAACACCAGCCTCTATTTAATAGCATAATAACCATTTGCACTTATTCTCATAGAAATCAGGCCTGATAAAGACACTTTTGCTGTGCATGCTCTCTGGTTTTTGTGGCATCCCATTCTGTGACTACACCAGCCTCTATTTAATAGCATAATAACCATTTGCACTTATTCTCATAGAAATCAGGCCTGATAAAGACACTTTTGCTGGGCATAGTACTACTGGATCTTTTTTGGGGGCATCCCATTCTGTGACTAAAGCAGCCTCTGTTTAAGACCATATAAGCTTTTGCTCTTATCATATTTGAAACTAGGCCTGATAAAGACACTTTTGCTGGGCATAGTACTACTGGATCTTTTTTGGGGGCATCCCATTCTGTGACTAAAGCAGCCTCTGTTTAAGACCATATAAGCATTTGCTCTTATCATATTTGAAATTAGCCTGATAAAGACACTTTTGCTGGGCATAGTACTACTGGATCTTTTTTGGGGGCATCCCATTCTGTGACTAAAGCAGCATCTGTTTAAGACCATATAAGCATTTGCTCTTATCATATTTGAAATTAGGCCTGATAAAGACACTTTTGCTGGGCATAGTACTACTGGATCTTTTTTGGGGGCATCCCATTCTGTGACTAAAGCAGCCTCTGTTTAAGACCATATAAGCATTTGCTCTTATCATATTTGAAATTAGCCTGATAAAGACACTTTTGCTGGGCATAGTACTACTGGATCTTTTTTGGGGGCATCCCATTCTGTGACTAAAGCAGCCTCTGTTTAAGACCATATAAGCATTTGCTCTTATCATATTTGAAATTAGGCCTGATAAAGACACTTTTGCTGGGCATAGTACTACTGGATCTTTTTTGGGGGCATCCCATTCTGTGACTAAAGCAGCCTCTGTTTAAGACCATATAAGCATTTGCTCTTATTATATTTGAAATTAGCCTGATAAAGACACTTTTGCTGGGCATAGTACTACTGGATCTTTTTTGGGGGCATCCCATTCTGTGACTAAAGCAGCCTCTGTTTAAGACCATATAAGCATTTGCTCTTATCATATTTGAAATTAGGCCTGATAAAGACACTTTTGCTGGGCATAGTACTACTGGATCTTTTTTGGGGGCATCCCATTCTGTGACTAAAGCAGCCTCTGTTTAAGACCATATAAGCATTTGCTCTTATCATATTTGAAATTAGCCTGATAAAGACACTTTTGCTGGGCATAGTACTACTGGATCTTTTTTGGGGGCATCCCATTCTGTGACTAAAGCAGCCTCTGTTTAAGACCATATAAGCATTTGCTCTTATCATATTTGAAATTAGCCTGATAAAGACACTTTTGCTGGGCATAGCACTACTTGTCCCTGCCAGGGCATCCCATTCTGTGACTAAAGCAGCCTCTGTTTAAGACCATATAACCATTTGCTCTTATTATATTTGAAATTAGCCTGATAAAGACACTTTTGCTGGGCATAGTACTACTGGATCTTTTTTGGGGGCATCCCATTCTGTGACTAAAGCAGCCTCTGTTTAAGACCATATAACCATTTGCTCTTATTATATTTATATTATAAGACACTTTTGCTGGGCATAGGCTTACTGCTGCCTGCCAGGTGCACTTCTGTTGAGGCATCCCATTCTGTAACATAGCATACCCCTCTTTATTTACACTAAGCAGCTCTCTTATTTACACTAAGCAGGCCTGTTGGAGGCTGAGTGTTACTGCTCACTTTTGGTGTGCATTATATTCTGTTTCATATAGACCCACCGCTGCCCGGGGGATCTTAAAATATCACCTACTACCACGCCAGTTAGACTATGTCGGGCAGACAAGTGCCTGGAAGTGAAAAGAGGAGTGGCAGAGGCCAAGATTCCGCAGGCAGAGCTCGCATCAGACTGGGGGCCAGTAGCAGCAGGAGTCACGCTGAGAGACCTAATCTGCCAGTATCTGCTAGCGGTCGGGTCTCCACCAGTAACGCATCTGCCGTGGTAGATTGGTTGACGCGCTCATCAACAACATCATCACAACTTACGTCTGAGACCCCCAGTCTAGGGTCGGTAGGTTCCTCTGACACAACCCTGAGTTGGCATGCCCCGAGAGCAGTCCCTGTCCTCCCATTGCCTCTGTCCTACGCCGTTCCCTCCCCCAGCGACGTATCCTATGCTTTGGGTTCAGCTCCACTCTTTAGTGAGGAGGACCATCAGATAGAGGACAGTCAGCAGCTACTGCCCAGCCAAGAAATGGAGGTGGCTTCTCTAGCTAGGCAGACAAATAGTGATGTGGACAGTGTCGTGGGTGCTGCGAGCGTTCCAGCTCCTGCGCCAGACACTGTTGACGAATCCACGAACATCAGTGACGTACAGCCACAACTCGGTGATGATGATGATGATGACGATGAAGCCGATCGCACTTGGGAGCCGGGTGATGAAGGGGCTTCATCGTCATCATCAGGAGAAGAGGGGCGCAGGTTGCCCCGGAGTCAGCAGCTGAGGCAGCAAGGTGGTAGCAGTCAGCATGGGGGCACAATTCCAAAGGCTGGAGCCGGCCGGGGCCGGGGTAGAGCACCTGCTGTGCGGCAGTCTACCTTATCGGGAGGTAGTGGAGCAGGGGTTCCTGGAGTTGGCAACAGCAGCAGTGAATCAGTGAGGCCAGGGGGTGGGAAAAGTAGCTACTCGGCAGTGTGGCAGTTTCTCCTGAGGCATCCGCAGGAGGGTAACATGGCCACATGCAAGATATGTAGGCAAAAGGTGAAGCGTGGCCAGGGTCCAAATGTTGGCACCACGGCCCTGCGTCAACATATGATGCGTCACCATAAAACGACCTGGGAGAACCGAGGCTCCCAAGGGGTGGTCCAGTCTGCTTCCTCACCAAGTGAGCTCCCAATTTCTGCCAGCCAAGGCTCCAGCACCTCAGCCGAAGGCAGCTGTGCGTCATACCCATCCTCTGTCGCTCCTGCTCCTCCTCCTCCTCCTCCAAGTCATGCATCCCGCCAGCAATCCATCAGCGAAGCCATGTCCAAGAGACAGCAGTATGCGCCCACTCATCCTACGGCGCAGAAGCTGAATGTGCTCCTGTCCAAGTTGCTGGTGCTGCAGTCGCTCCCTTTTCAGGTGGTGGAATCTGCACCTTTCAGAGAACTGATGGCTTGTGCCGAGCCGAGGTGGAGAGTCCCAAGCCGTCATTTCTTTGCCAAGAAGGCAGTACCAGCGCTGCACACTTTTGTTGAACAGAAGGTGGGCCAGTCCTTGAGCCTGTCGGTGTGTAGAAAAATACATGGCAGCGCCGACATCTGGAGCTGTAACTACGGTCAGGGGCAGTACATGTCGTTTACGGCCCACTGGGTGAATGTGGTCCCTTTGCAGCAGCAACTTGGACAGGTCACGCCGCTTCGGCCTCCGCGCTCTCTGCCCATTGGGCCTGTGACACCGTGCGACTCGGCCTCCTCATCCTCCGCCATCTCCTCACCCTCCACTGTAGGCTCAAGTCTCAGTGCCCCTCCAGTCTACCATGTGTGCAGGGCACGGAGGTGTCACGCAGTGCTTCACATGGTTTGTCTTGGCGAACGGAGTCACACAGGGGAGGAACTGCTTAAATGTATTCATCAGGAAATCCAAACATGGCTTACTCCGAGAAAACTTAAAATGGGAATCATGGTTACCGACAATGGGAAGAACATTTTGTCTGCGCTGCGCAAAGGAAGCCTGACCCATGCCCCCTGCATGGCTCACGTCTTCAATCTGGTTGTCAAGCGGTTTCTGAAGTGTTCCCCCCATCTGCAGGACATCCTAACAACTTCAAGGAAACTTTGCATGCACTTCAGCCACTCCTACACCGCCAAACACACCCTTCTTGAGCTACAGCGTCAGAATGGTATCCCCCAACATTTGATTTGCGATGTTTCCACCCGTTGGAATTCCACCCTTCACATGTTGGACCGATTATATGAACAGAGAAAAGCCATCACGGATTTCCTGATGATCCAAGCAGATAGGGGGACTCCCCTGTGTAACTTCAATGTCAACCAGTGGCAGCTCATACGTGACACCTGCCGTTTGCTCAGGCCCTTTGAGGAAGCCACTTTATTTGTCAGTCGGCAGGATTACGGGATGAACGACGTGATTCCACTGCTTCATGTACTACAGCACATGTTGGAAACCATGGCTGGTCAGGGCACTGGAGACATGGCGTTTACATCTTACGGCCACATGAACCCCGTTGGAGCTGAACTGGAGGAGGAGGAGGAAGAGGAGGAGGAGGAGTTGCCCAGCGAAACACAGTTTAGGCTTGGCGAAATGGCTGGTTTATCTAGTCAGCGGACAGGAGAGGAGGAGCAGGAGCAGCCAGAGGAGCTAGAGGTTTTTGAGGAAGGCGAGACAGAGGACCCGGGCACACCGTGGCAGTATGCAGTGGAGATGGAGACAGGTAGTCCATCCGAGTCACTTGCGCAAATGGCACGAAGCATGCTCACGTGCTTGCGTAGTGACCCCAGAATTGTTTCCATCTGTCGGCGGGATGACTTCTGGCTGTCCACCTTATTGGACCCTCGCTTCCGGCACAAAATGGGGGCATTTTTTAAACCCACCGAGAGGGAGGACAAACTCAACTACTACAAAGACATTCTACGTAGGCAGTTGGCCGATGCCTATCTGCGCCATGGTCCATACTCTCGCAGGTCTGACTCGAGGGGACCTCTGCGCTCACCTTCCACTGCCATGGCCGCTGGGGGGGTTGGCAGGAGCAGCAGCAGCAGCTCCATCAGCAGCAGCAGCCTCAGTCTTCAGTCGCTAATGAGTAGCTTTCTACACCCGCATAGTGAGGCTACTCATGAGCAGCAGGAAGACCTGGAGCAGGACCTCAACCAGCAGGTCATGTCATACTTTGACATGACCATGCCAACACACCTTGAGGATCCGCTGGACTTCTGGGCAGCCAAACTTGATTTGTGGCCGCAACTAGCAGAGTTTGCCCTGGAAAAGCTGTCCTGCCCGGCAAGTAGCGTGCCATCTGAGCGGGTGTTTAGTGCGGCGGGGGCCATAGTTACGGCGAGGAGAACTCGTCTGTCAACTAAAAATGTGGAGAGACTCACCTTTGTCAAAATTAATCAGGGATGGATCAGCCAGGATTTCCACCCACCAATGCCTGATGCATGCGACTAGATTCAGCATGGTGCCACGTTTTACACTTTCCAAATGGTGCAAAACATATTTATGTCTTTAGGCCATTTTTTGGGCTCCTGCTGCTGCCAACTTCTGCCAACTCCAGGGTGTGATTCATCCAATTGTTGGGCTCTTGAAGCCAACCCCAGTGTCACTTTAAAGTAATATTTGGGCTCCTGCTGCTGCTGCTGCTGTCAACTCCTGCCAACTCCAGGGTGTGATTCATCCAATTTTTGGGCTCCTGAAGCCAACTCCAGTGTATATTTGGGCTCCTGCTGCTGCTGCTGCCAACTTCTGCCAACTCCAGGGTGTGATTCATCCAATTTTTGGGCTCCTGAAGCCAACTCCAGTGTATATTTGGGCTCCTGCTGCTGCTGCTGCTGCTGCCAACTTCTGCCAACTCCAGGGTGTGATTCATCCAATTTTTGGGCTCCTGAAGCCAACTCCAGTGTATATTTGGGCTCCTGCTGCTGCTGCTGCCAACTCCAGGGTGTGATTCATCCAATTTTTGGGCTCCTGAGGCCAACCCCAGGGTCTCTTTAATGTAATATTTGGGCTCCTGCTGCTGCTACTGTCAACTCCTGCCAACTCCAGGGTGTGATTCATCCAATTTTTGGGCTCCTGAAGCCAACTCCAGTGTATATTTGGGCTCCTGCTGCTGCTGCTGCCAACTCCAGGGTGTGATTCATCCAATTTTTGGGCTCCTGAAGCCAACTCCAGTGTATATTTGGGCTCCTGCTGCTGCTGCTGCTGCCAACTTCTGCCAACTCCAGGGTGTGATTCATCCAATTTTTGGGCTCCTGAAGCCAACTCCAGTGTATATTTGGGCTCCTGCTGCTGCTGCTGCCAACTTCTGCCAACTCCAGGGTGTGATTCATCCAATTTTTGGGCTCCTGAAGCCAACTCCAGTGTATATTTGGGCTCCTGCTGCTGCTGCTGCTGCCAACTTCTGCCAACTCCAGGGTGTGATTCATCCAATTTTTGGGCTCCTGAAGCCAACTCCAGTGTATATTTGGGCTCCTGCTGCTACTACTGTCAACTCCTGCCAACTCCAGGGTGTGATTCATCCAATTTTTGGGCTCCTGAAGCCAACTCCAGTGTATATTTGGGCTCCTGCTGCTGCTGCTGCCAACTCCAGGGTGTGATTCATCCAATTTTTGGGCTCCTGAAGCCAACTCCAGTGTATATTTGGGCTCCTGCTGCTGCTGCCAACTTCTGCCAACTCCAGGGTGTGATTCATCCAATTTTTGGGCTCCTGAAGCCAACTCCAGTGTATATTTGGGCTCCTGCTGCTGCTGCTGCCAACTTCTGCCAACTCCAGGGTGTGATTCATCCAATTTTTGGGCTCCTGAAGCCAACTCCAGTGTATATTTGGGCTCCTGCTGCTGCTGCTGCTGCTGCCAACTTCTGCCAACTCCAGGGTGTGATTCATCCAATTTTTGGGCTCCTGAAGCCAACTCCAGTGTATATTTGGGCTCCTGCTGCTGCTGCTGCTGCCAACTTCTGCCAACTCCAGGGTGTGATTCATCCAATTTTTGGGCTCCTGAAGACAACTCCAGTGTATATTTGGGCTCCTGCTGCTGCTGCTGCCAACTTCTGCCAACTCCAGGGTGTGATTCATCCAATTTTTGGGCTCCTGAAGCCAACTCCAGTGTATATTTGGGCTGCTGCTGCTGCTGCTGCCAACTTCTGCCAACTCCAGGGTGTGATTCATCCAATTTTTGGGCTCCTGAAGCCAACTCCAGTGTATATTTGGGCTCCTGCTGCTGCTGCTGCCAACTCCAGGGTGTGATTCATCCAATTTTTGGGCTCCTGAGGCCAACCCCAGGGTCTCTTTAATGTAATATTTGGGCTCCTGCTGCTGCTGCTGCTGTCAACTCCTGCCAACTCCAGGGTGTGATTCATCCAATTTTTGGGCTCCTGAAGCCAACTCCAGTGTATATTTGGGCTCCTGCTGCTGCTGCTGCCAACTTCTGCCAACTCCAGGGTGTGATTCATCCAATTTTTGGGCTCCTGAAGCCAACTCCAGTGTATATTTGGGCTCCTGCTGCTGCTGCCAGCTTCTGCCAACTCCAGGGTGTGATTCATCCAATTTTTGGGCTCCTGAAGCCAACTCCAGTGTATATTTGGGCTCCTGCTGCTGCTGCTGCCAACTCCAGGGTGTGATTTATCCAATTTTTGGGCTCCTGAGGCCAACCCCAGGGTCTCTTTAATGTAATATTTGGGCTCCTGCTGCTGCTGCTGCTGTCAACTCCTGCCAACTCCAGGGTGTGATTCATCCAATTTTTGGGCTCCTGAAGCCAACTCCAGTGTATATTTGGGCTCCTGCTGCTGCTGCTGCTGTCAACTCCTGCCAACTCCAGGGTGTGATTCATCCAATTTTTGGGCTCCTGAAGCCAACTCCAGTGTATATTTGGGCTCCTGCTGCTGCTGCTGCCAACTTCTGCCAACTCCAGGGTGTGATTCATCCAATTTTTGGGCTCCTGAAGCCAACTCCAGTGTATATTTGGGCTCCTGCTGCTGCTGCTGCCAACTCCTGCCAACTCCAGGGTGTGATTTATCCAATTTTTGGGCTCCTGAAGCCAACTCCAGTGTATATTTGTGCTCCTGCTGCTGCTGCTGCTGCCAACTTCTGCCAACTCCAGGGTGTGATTCATCCAATTTTTGGGCTCCTGAAGCCAACTCCAGTGTATATTTGGGCTCCTGCTGCTGCTGCTGCCAACTCCAGGGTGTGATTCATCCAATTTTTGGGCTCCTGAAGCCAACTCCAGTGTATATTTGGGCTCCTGCTGCGGCTGCTGCTGTCAACTCCTGCCAACTCCAGGGTGTGATTCATCCAATTTTTGGGCTCCTGAAGCCAACTCCAGTGTATATTTGGGCTCCTGCTGCTGCTGCTGCCAACTTCTGCCAACTCCAGGGTGTGATTCATCCAATTTTTGGGCTCCTGAAGCCAACTCCAGTGTATATTTGGGCTCCTGCTGCTGCTGCTGCCAACTCCTGCCAACTCCAGGGTGTGATTCATCCAATTTTTGGGCTCCTGAAGCCAACTCCAGTGTATATTTGGGCTCCTGCTGCTGCTGCTGCTGCCAACTTCTGCCAACTCCAGGGTGTGATTCATCCAATTTTTGGGCTCCTGAAGCCAACTCCAGTGTATATTTGGGCTCCTGCTGCTGCTGCTGCCAACTCCAGGGTGTGATTCATCCAATTTTTGGGCTCCTGAGGCCAACCCCAGGGTCTCTTTAATGTAATATTTGGGCTCCTGCTGCTGCTGCTGCTGTCAACTCCTGCCAACTCCAGGGTGTGATTCATCCAATTTTTGGGCTCCTGCTGCTGCCAACTCCAGTGTCTCTTTAAAGCAATGTTTGGGCTCCTTCTGCCCCTCATAGTGATGCCACTTCAACTCTCTGCAATTGTGCCGCTCTGCGATTCTATTAGCGATGCCTCTGATCTGCATGTGATATTTATTCAAAGTATTATTTAACTAACCCAGCACGCATCCTGTGCGTGTTACAGCAAGGCAGAATGGTTTACAACCCTATTGAGGCTCTAGGAGGCTCAGAAATAGCCGTTTTTAATAGCGATTTGTCGCGAATTTATTCGGGTCGAAACGATTTTTGTCGGAAAATTCGGCGAATCAGTCGAATCGAATTTTTCAAAAGTTCGCTCATCTCTACTCATAAAGTGATACAAAGTCTTCAGATGCTGAGGGTTGCAAAAGCAGATGGGTTGGACACACCATGATCACGGATCGGACCCTCTGTATGTGACCCATAAAACAGTTTCTCTCCCTGGATTTATGCTAGATTCCAAGGGTCTGGAAGACAGATGATACCCCCCTCCCCCGCGTGGGTGCTGGGGGTCAGCTGATATTTTATTTAGCCTGGAGGACAAATTATTTGTAGTTACCCGTTTTGTACATTTATTCTCCAAGCTGCACTCTCCCCACCTTTTTCCATTTCATATGTCAGTCTGATCACTTGGAGAGAAGGCCCCATCCCCTTGGCAGAAAGCATAAACTGAACAGAGTTAAGCCCCACCCTTCCTGTCTACCTCAGTTCTTTGTGCTTCCTCTCAGAGGGAACCACTGGACAGAGTGTCTGAAGACTGTTAGTCGACGGCCAAATGTTTTATTTTAGTTTTTTATTTTAACAACCCATCATTGCTGGAAAAGCCCACTGTGTAGATGTCACATACAGGGTGTAGTCACATCTGCTGATGTGGGGCAGCTAGGGCAAAAATTATACCCACATAGTTTTTTTGACCTATCCACTAGTTGTGTGAAGTCCCTTTAGGAAATCCTGGGCAGTTTTTTAATTGTATAATAGTATGTCAGCTTCTGGTCGCACGCTGGATTCAGGCTGTGGTGTATAAGCTTTTTTTATTTTACTGCAGCTGATTCCCTCCAAATTAAAAAAAAAGGGGCGGAGCCTATGGCTGGGACCCGGTGTGTTGACGTCAATTCCGTGCGGAGACCCGGAAGGCAGAAGGTGGCATTTCTCCCTGGCCAACGAGCAGGTCAAAGGGAGGCAAGACAGGACGAGCGGCAGTGCGGCAGCAGTATGTCGGAAGGGGGTCAAGCGTCTCAGCACTCCAATCGCCACAATCGCGGCGAGCCCGGCAGAGAGCACCGCTCTTTAAGCGGTCCTTCACGCTGAATAAGAGCATATCTTATATGTTTCCCACACACTGTACATACAGATTTCTCACATTAAAAATCATCCTACCTGCATCTGCTCCATGTTATGAGCCTTTAAACATCCAAGATGGCGGCTCATGGAACATCAGGCAGCCTGCAAACAGGAAGTGCCTTCTGACTGTGCAGTTCTGCATTCTGGGATTGCTGACCTTTTCCTGACCCCAGCTCTGCTCTGTCTGACCAAAGCACAGCTATAACCTGCCCCCCTGTACTTTATCTCACTCTCCTCTCCTCAGTAAGTGTGATTGTTCTGAGTCAAGATGGCAGCGCCCGTATCCTAGAGTCCTGAACAGAATTGCAGCCCAGTGGGGGAATGAATAATAAGTAGGTGACTAAAATCTTAAAATATATTAATTTTAGATGCTGGGGAATCGTTTTTTAAGGGTTTGGGCTTTTCAATAAATTATGGTGAAGATCCGGTTTAAAGAGGTGAATATCTTCCAGAAGTCGATAGGATGGTGACTGTTTCTGTATTGGATTGTCTAGATAGGGTCAGGATATGAGGTAAAGCTTTTATTATTTTGTCTTATTATATGTTTTAGCCTGAAACACCAAAAGTTAAAGATGCTGACCCCCCTGAGCCCAAGAAAGCGGTTAAAAAATCCAACAGGTGTGAGGGATGCAATTGTGTGCTTCCGGCCTTTGTGCCAGGAATGCAGGGAAGCTAAAAGGGTCGCAGATGCGGCTGCTCTATTAAAAGAGGTCTTAATAATGAAGCCACAGATTGTTTCAATGCAGGAGGCTCAGAAGGAAAGGTTGCATCCTGAGCCATCCATTGCTACTGCACCGTCTGTTAACCTAATTATAGAAGGTTTGGGGGAAAGTTTCGAGGCATCCTGATTGGCTAACACTTCTGACGTTTTTTTCCGGGCCCGCTACAGTTCAATGCAGACTTAGAATCAGACGAGGATCTGTCCTCTCAGTTTTCTAGTGATTAAGAGAACATGGATAACGAGGGTTCAGATGAATGGATAAGCTGTCAGCGGAACTCAAAAAATTATTACGCCACCTTTATGGCACTTGGAGAATCCAGGAGGAAGAAAGGCCCTTATCTATTCAAGATGAATTATAAAAGAAGTTGTTGAAAACAAAAATAAAAAGTTTTCCAGTTCATTCAGCTTTAAAGTATTTAAATTGTCAATATATGGGAAAAGCCAGAGAAAAAGTTTTTTTATGCCGAGATCCTTAAAGGATCAGGACATAGAAATTTGGAGTAAGTTGGATGCATCATTGAGCCAGATGTCCAGGTCAGCAAACTTAAATTTTGAGGATCGCAGTTTTGACATTTTGGCTAAAAGAGCCTGGGATGTGGCCTCCTTTTCCTATAGGCCATCTTTGGCATCCAATGGTATCCTAAGAAGCATGGCGGTCTGGCTTAATTACTAAAAGTGTTATATGGAAAGTAATACTCCAGGGGAAAGTCTTCTTAAGGTTCTCCTAACTTTTTCAGTTATTTTCCTGACCAATGCTTCAGTGGAGAACATTAGGGCTACAGCAAAGATTTCTGCTTTAGTTTTCTGTATTAGGAGGGCCTTGTGGTTAAATACTTGGTCAGGAGATAAGGTATCTAAAACCAAGCTGTGTGGGATCGCCATTAGATAATATTTTATCCGGGGCGAATGAATCTGGTAAGAGATTTCAAAAAGGTGGAGGTTTAATGCTAGGATGAGGATTAGAGGCAGAGGTAACGTATATGTATTACTCAGCCTAGACAGCCTGAGCAAAGGAAGCAGGGATCTCAGGCGAGGCTCCAAAGGAGGTTTAATGTTCAGTTTAAACCTAAAGTCTCAATCCTGACAATTAATTGCCAGTGGGGGCAGACTCTCCAGCTTTGTAGCCTCCTGGAGAACAGTCACCCAAAATCAGTTTGTGCTACAATCACTGCAAGAGGGTTATCGGTTAGAATTTTTCTCCCTCCCCGCTCCTCCTTTTTTAGTGACCAAGCTCCCAGGGGACCCCAAAAAGTAGGTTATCTTACCCTTCTTCTGTAGCTCCTGCAGAAAGGGGTGATAGAAGAAGTCCCACATTCCCTTCAGGGGGTGGGGTTCTACTCTCATGTTTTCCTGGTTCAGAAACTGTCAGGAAAGTATCAAATGATTTTGAATCTGAAAAGATTAAACAAGTACATTTGATACAAGAAGTTCAGAATGGAGTCAATCTATTCAGACAGGAACATTCTAATAGAGAATGCATGGATGGTGAACCTGGATTTACAGGACGCCTACCTACATATACCCATTTTGATTGCTCACCGCAGGTATCTGAGATTTGCAGTACAGATAGACCAAGAGATTCTGCACTACCAGTACAGAGCACTGCCATTTGGTCTGCCCTCATCCCCAAGGATCTTCACAAAGATCCTGGCCAAACCAATGGCTCATCTAAGGCAACAGAGAGTCACAGTGGTCCCTTATCTGGATTACCTTCTACTGCTAAACAGGCCAGAACAACTCTTGATAGACCTAAAAAAAAACCCTCAACACTCTTTAGTGTACTGTCTGAGCAGGGTAGAGGTTCAACAAACAGAGTGTTGCCTGAATCAGGTAGTGTTTCATCAGATTGTGTTTGGGGGCCTCCACAGGTGGATCTGTTTGCCAAGGCCAGCAATGCAAAGTCCAAAAAATGTTTCTCACTAGCAAGGGGAGAGGGTGCGCTAGCAGTGGATGCTATAGCTTAGCAGTGGAGGTTTCACCTTGCTTATGCTTTTCCTCCTTTCACAATTATGCCACAAGTCATCTGCAAGGTGGCACAGTAAGAGATTCAAGTCATCCTGATAGCTCCTTTCTGGCCCAAAAGAGCATGGTTCGCGAAGTTAGGAAGAATGGTGAAGAAGGGTCCCTGGCGGCTTCCAGATCTTCCAAACATCCTTCATCAGGGCGACATTCTGCATCCCAATCCAGCAAAGCTTCAACTGACAGCATGGATTTTGAAAGGGGTGTTTTACTAAAGTGACTGAAACTCTGCTAAGCAGCTGAAAATTAACCACTAGAACAATCTACAGAAAGGTATGGAAATGTTTTTCTTCTTATTGTGAAGTTAACAAGTTGAAGAAAAGAAAGATAGCTACAGTTCTCGAGTTCCTGCAGGTAGGATTCGAGAAAGGGCTAACAGTAAATACACTAAAGACTCAGTCTTCCACCCTCTCAGTTATTTTTGAACAGAATCTAAGGGCCTTATTTATCACGGGCTAGCGCCAGGTAGTGTCTGACGAGCGCCAGGTACCGGCAGCTATCGGCGGCTACCGACTCAAGTACGCCCGGCGGCGGTCACAAGGACGCATTTATCAAGCTAAATGAGGCTAGCGCCGGCGAGAGCGACGGCTAGCGCGGGATTCATCATGAAGCTGCCTGGAATGAACAGCGCCGCTGCAAATTCCTTCACAGCGCCAGGTATGACCTGTCGCTCCCTGGCATTGTCCAATGCATTTCAATGGAGCAATGTTTAATTAATCATAATTAATTGGTATTATTATTATTTTTTTTTTTTTTAATGTCAAAAATTCTGAGACCACTTCTGCAATGTTAGGTTTTGTTTTAAAGTAAAAAAAATTAAAAAAAAAAATTTGTGCAGAATTGATCTTACAGGTCTGATATTAATGTATTCATATTACAAAATGATTCAAAAAACATGTATAACGTTACAATCAAAAAATATGGTTGTTTAGGGGTTAAAAACTAGTTAACACCCATCGCCGCCAGCGCACTGGGGTTTAAACAAGGAATGGACAGCGCTAGCAAATTCGGAGCGTGATTTTTTAATGAATATGAAGCAAGCCGTTCGCTCTGGCCATTCGTTGTCAGGCGCTCACATACAACGCTGAACCTGTGAAACAGCGACCCCTAAGCCCGTATTCAACATTACCGCACACCGACTGAGTCGCTGTCATCAAGCAAACGCCGGCCAAGCACAGCGAATACTGGCTGGCGCTGTAAAAATCACGCTACAGTCGCTCATCTGTCGCTTCCTGGCGCTATTAATGAATCGGCCTCTAAGACAAAGTTATACTGAGACCTAATCCACTTTTTTTTTTCAAAGATTGTGACTACAACTAATAGGATGCAGGAAGTAGTTCTTCTGACTCTACCAGTAGGAGCTGGCAAGGAAGAAGATCTCTCACTATTAGATGTTAGAAGAGCCTTAATTATTTATTTGGAAAGATCCAGAGAATGGAGGCAGGCGGAACAACTCTTAATAACTTTCAGTGGCAAAAAAAAGGGTTTAGCAGCCTCCAAGTCCACCATAACCAGGTGGATAAAACAGACTATTGTACAGGCTTATGTTATTAGGGTGGCTTCTCCCCCCAGAGGTGTATGCCCATTCTACACAAGCTATGTCAGCATCCTGGGCAGAAAGGTCTGGGGCATCGTTGGAAGAAATCTGCAAGGCAGCAATGTGGTCCTCATCCTACACCTTCCTTGGGTGTGGGAGTACTTTCCATGGAAATGGAGCAGCATGGGAGAAGTCAGGAGGATCAAATATAAATCCCATGCAAATTCAATGAGGCATTTCTACATCTGAGGTGCAAATAATTATTAATGGGGTAAATCTTTTATTTCATAATAATAATGTGTAATAACAGAAGCCTGTAGGGAATCCAACATTTGGAGAGGTTCATATTTTATGTGTTTGGATTTCCACAGGCTGCTAAATTCTAAATTGAAATATTTACCCGCATAAATATAATTTGCACTACTTTAGAACTGCCCCTTCACATGTGCATGAGATTTGTTTTGTTAAGTAGAAGTGTTAAATAAAGCCCTTTATCTTCGGTTACAGACATATGCCTATAATATACACGTACAGGCATACATAAAAAATATCACATATATGCTAGACCCCTAATCAACACCTTACTGCCTCCAGCTTCTTCAACCGGAATGAGAAGAAAATTGAATTTGCAATTATTTCTCCTTCCCAAACTGTTTTCTACCTGCAATTTAAGCTAACAATCCCTGTTTGTAACAACCCAATACCAATTCTCCCAATTCTCAGTAACACTAGTACAATTTTTCTCAATGCATTAAATACAATTGTCTTATGTTGGGGTGATTGAGCAACATTTGTAAAAAGTTCACTTAAGCGCCTCGATGCATTAAACTTTTCCTCAAATATTTCACAAATAAAATGGCTATTTTATGTTTTATTTTAGAATGGGGAAAATGATAAAATAAGGTGTGATCCAAAGAAGAAAGAACATTACAGGAGTTTCTAAATATTTAAAAGTTCACATATAAAATGGATATTAACACCTATAAATTCACTCTTCGGAGGTACATAAAAGGATAGTAAAAAAGGGAGGTAAAAGGATCCAGCAGCTCTAAAACTTTATTATTTTACAATACATTTGTCACATTACAATAGTGCAAATTGTTCTCCAAAGTCCTCCCTCTGCTTCATTTAACTGTACTGTAAGTCCATTTTTGATGACATTTTTGAAAGGGTATATTTTTTGTGCCAAAGGGCGACCTTAAACCGGACCTTTACCATGATTTATTGAAAAGCCCAAACCCTTAAAAAATGAATCCCCAGCATCTAAAATTAATATATTTTAGGTTTTTAGTCACTTACTTATTATTCTTTCCCCCACTGGGCTGCAACTCTGTTAAGGACTTTAGGATATGGGCACCGCCATCTTGACAGAGCAGAGCTGGGGTCAGGGAAGGACAGCAATCCCAGAATGCAGAGCAGCACAGTCAGAAGGCACTTCCTGTTTGCAGGCTGCCTGATGTTCCATGAGCCGCCATCTTGGATGTTTAACCCTTCTAGTGCCAGCTATGTGGGTCTCACGTAGCTGCCTCTACTCCACTTAAGTGGCAGCTATGTGAGACTCACGTAGCTGACTTTAAACCCCCACAGTAAAAAAAATATAAAAGTAAAATACTCACCTGACCCTGACCTGACTCGTTGGATCCGGCCGGGTCTCCTCTTTAATTTGGTGCCATCCGATCCCCCGTGGGGGGAATAGCGCCCCCCCCCCCCGCTTCGGCAGCAGCAGCTGCTAACCGTAAAAAAATAAAAAATGACATTTACTTACCTGTGGCCACGCTGCCTCCCGACGGGTCTCCTCTTCACTGGGGGGGCCTCCGATCGCCTCTTCCATGGCGAGGAGAGGGCAGAAATTGCCCTCCCCCCATGTCATTTTTTTTTTAATTAACCCCTTATGCTCTGTCGCCCAACAGCTATAAAAGGCTTCCAGCAGGTGAGCAGAAGGGACACAGTGCAAGATGGATGGGAGGTAAGTATTTAAAAAAAATATATATATATATTTTTTTCTCTGTGTGTGTGGTGTGTTTTTTTTTTACATTTAACCCCTTGTGAACTGGTAAGGGGTCCAAGAGATCCCTATACCAGTTCACAAGGCTGGGGGCTGGCAAGTCACCTATGGCTAGTGGGTGACTTGCCATTAACCCCCGGCACCCCCATTACCTGCCTCCCCAAAGCCCGGGGGGGGGGGGCAGAAGAGCCTGTGGCCATGGGCTATGCGGCTTGTAGCCTGCAGAGCCAGGGGCCACAAAAGCTGGCCCCTGCGTCCTGTTCCTACAAGCCCTGAATAGCTGGTCCCGGGCTGGTTACTTCGGGTAAGGGGGACTCTATGTCATTTTTTTTCTCGATTTAATCCTTTGTAGTGTGGATGGTAGTTATATTTTATTTGTAAATGTTATAAAGTACTTGTTTCAGTTTGGGGGTCTCCTGGGCAGGAACGGGGGGCTACTGATAAATATGGGGTACCGTTCTAATCGGTAGAAATGGGGCTTTCTCATGCAATATGGTTTTCTTTAATAAAATACATTTTTTATTTAAAATAAAGGAGACAATTTTCTAAAAAAAATTGTATTTCTTTTTTTTTTTTACTTAATAATAATATTGTAAAAAACAGAATTAAATTTACAAACAAGACATTTCATGTTAAAGCCTAAACTCTGCTGCAAAAAATATATATATATCATTT
This sequence comes from Gastrophryne carolinensis, assembly GCA_027917425.1. Classification (NCBI taxonomy): domain Eukaryota; kingdom Metazoa; phylum Chordata; class Amphibia; order Anura; family Microhylidae; genus Gastrophryne; species Gastrophryne carolinensis. Next base: position 81,079,958 of record CM051234.1, read on the forward strand.
TCCTGAAAATTCCAGCAAAAATGGCGCAAAATGGGGAAAAATGACCTGTCAACAGAGGGTGACAAAATCTCAAGTAGGCTGGCAATTAAAAGGGTTAAAAGTAGCTATGCATGTTGGGTATTGTTCTGTTCGGGGGACCTTGCGCTTTCAGACTTTGCTTGTTTTCTCTTGTTTGCATATTCATATTTTAGGAAAAGGTGTTTTTTATTTTTTTTATACATTTTTTTTAGGGAAACCCTGCACAACCAAAGAATTCTTTGAGGGATTAATTACAGAAAGATGAGCCCACTACAACAAGCTGGGTACGCTTAGAAAGCTAAACACGTGTACTTTCAGGGAATATATGGTTTATTCCAAATGTAAAGGGTTGTTTTGGTTGAAAAATCACAAGGTGCGCACTTTGTCTGTAGAGCTGAAATTTTCAAGTAAAATTGCCGTAACGCACATGCTTTACTTTGGGGTGTTTGGCAACTCTTCCCTTGACAGTAGCTATGCATGTTGGGTATTGTTCTGTTCGGGGGACCTTGCTTTTTCAGATTGATTTTGTTTTTTCTTGTTTGTATATAGTTTTTTTAGGATAATGTGGCTTTGATTCTGCTTTTTTATACTTTTTTTAGGGAAACTCTTTGCAACCAAAGATTACATTGAGGGATTACTTCCAGAAAACTATGGCCACATCAACAAGCCTGGTACACCTAGAAAGCTTGAGGTGTGTACTTAGAATATATAGTTTGTTGGGGGTATTTCAAATGTAAAGGGTTGTTTTTCTGGAAAAACTGCAAGGTGTGCATAGTGCATATCCCAGTTGTATTTTATCTGAAAATCCCCTAAAGCTCTGTTTCAGTTTGGGGGCGTCTCCTGGGCAGGAAAGGGTGTCTACCTATACATATGTGGTACTGCTGTAACCGGGAGAAATTGGGATTTTACATGCAATAAGATTTCTTTGACTATTTTTTTTCACATATTTCACCCCAAAATTTTGAGAATACACCTAAAAAATGACAAACAAGACATTTCATGTTAAAGGACAGACTATTCTGAAAAAAACAATATATAATTTTCCTGGGAAAGCCCTGGAAATCCCTTCAAAAATCACATTTGAACATGAGGAGCGCAAAATAGTGCAAAATGGTCTGGCAACAAAGGGTGACAAAAACTCCAGGTAGGCTGGAGGTTAAAGGGTTAAAGGCTCATAACATGCAGTAGATGTAGGTAGGATGATTTTTAATGTGGGCAATCTGTATGTTCAGGGCGGGGGAAACATATAAGATAGACTCTTTTTCCACTTTAAGGTGCTGAACTTTTTAGTATAATTTTTTCCTATGTTAGAAAATGTGTGTTTTATGGAGAACTGAACTTTTGTTCATCTTCATTCAGTTGCCATTGGCAACTTACACCAAGGATGTACACCAAGAGAAAAGTGAGCCCTGTACACACAGACCACTGCTGCTTTGGACATGCTCAGCAGCAGTGTTCTGTATGTATAAGATTCACATCTCTCTTCTTGGTGTACAGTTTTGCAACAGATTGCAGATAGTGAAAACTGCTTTCATAAAGCCCATATTTCATTTTTTCATTTACATATAAAAATTTAATAAATAAATAAGGTCAGCACCTTGAGAACATCATTTTGGCACCCAAAAATAGATACTTTCTAAAATTAAGAAGCAGCAACAGTTGGCACCAATGTGTATGCCATATCGGGTCGAATTTATGACTCTCACTAGAGATGAGCGAACTTACTAAAACTTTGATTTGGGTGCTTTGTCGAATTTCTCCAAGAAACTCGGGTTCGTCCGAATCGAACCTTTAAGAATCACTCATCTCTAGGGTTTAAAAAACTCACCTGTTCCAGGTGGTGGGAGGGGGTGCGGGCTTCCTCCACTGGGCTTCTCAGCCTGCAGGTGGGGGTGCAGGCTTCACCTGCCCAGCTTTTTGGGCGGTGGACTTTCCTCCCCCGGCTCCAGCTAGAAGGTGGGGGTGCTAGCTTGCCCGACTTGTGGCGGTATGCGGGTGTGCTGGCAGCTCGGACAGTGGGTGCACTGTCACCACTATCCTTGTTCCAGCAGCAAGCCAGCTTCCGCCACGCACACTGGATCCAAGCGTGGCGGAAGCTGACTTGCACAGCTGACAGTACGGCTGGCCTCCCCCTCTCCCACAGTGCTGTGTGTATTGCACAGTCACTTACCTACTTGCCAGGCTTCCCCGTCATTCTGGTCCAATGACTGGCTGCGGGCGCAGGTTGGCTTGCACAGCTGACAGTGCAGCCAGTTTCCCCACTCCTCCAGTACACACAGCACGGGGGGGGGGGGGGTGGCGTAGTCGGCTGCACTGTCAGTACCTGCCACCAGCTGCCCTCCACTGGAACCGAGCGATGGGGGGGGGGGCAGTTGCAGGTAAGTGAAAATTCGGTCAGCATGAACCCCCAAAAATAATTAGGTTTCATGTTGAATCATGTTTTTAGCTGAAATTCAGAACGAACTTGGGTTCAGTTCGCTCATCTCTAACTCTCACTCAAATGAGCACCCAGATTTAAACTTTCGTCACAAAAGGAATAACATGACCCCCGCTGCCTGTCTACATATTTTTCACCTAAATCTTAACAAAAGGCACTGTATTAACCCCATTGACCTTGAACCAGAATAGGTGAAGTGAGCACTACCAGCTGGGTGTGTGTGTGGTCAGCGCCAGCAGGAGCTCGCTGTGCCAAGCAAAGTGAACACTGGAGCTGTTATTACTGAACTAAAAGTGGATTTTACATAAAAATAAATGAGGGAAGCATTTTTGAATGACAGCAATCTGGATAGTGCAGGGGTGCTAACCAGATGCACACAACTTTTTTTTAGGGTGTTATTCTGGTTAAACATATTCTTTATCTATCCCATTTACATGCATAGTATTTTTAAGATGCTGGTGAATGCTGTTTTCATTTGCTGATTTAACTATTATAACACCCTACTCTGTGGCCTTTTAATCCTCCCAGCCTTAGCTCTTATACTCTCCTAATTTACCTCTATTCAAGTGTCTGTCACTCATTCACCTGGCTGCCAATAACACAAAGAATACGGTTATACAGTTATAAAAGGATGACCTTCAGCACTGTCCAACCTTGCTCCAGATCCAGATACCATATTATAAGTACATTCTGTATTGCTCATGGCCACCACCTCCAATCCTCCTTTCACATTCCCAACTATAGAATGTCTAATGACCCCAATTTATATTCTTGTCTTAAGAGCACTTTGGAAGGTTTGAATGCTTGGAACGTTTGAAATATAAGGCAACACAACTAGAACACAATGTGTTCACAAAGCATCTATTGAGTAGAGCAATACATGGGCAATCTCACTATAAGCAGTTTTATATGAGGTCCATTATAATGGAGGACTGCCCAGTGAATCTCTGCTTGCCTGCTGTGTGCTCCGACCCAGGAAACTATGTAGAGCACTCACAGAAGAGGGGAGGGGATGCTGCTCCATGCACTTCCTGTGCCACATTAAAATACATTATTGTAATAGAGTGGTGGATCGTGGAATGGTAAGTGCAGGGGTTAGGCAGCCATTCTGACTAGGGATGAGCGAATCGATCCGGACGAACCCGGATTCGATCCGAATTTCAGGAAAAATTCGATTCGGATCGAATCCGAATTTCCCCGCGATTCGATCACTCGAAGTTTTCCTTTAACATCCATTCATTTACATTTACAGGCATTCTAAGATGGCGGACGGGACATGTCTGGACATCTATCCCGCGCCAGTGCAAGCTGGGGCAGTCACATGCAGCCTATCAGCAGCCAGAAAGCCCGGTGACGTCACACAGCGGTATTTAACGGCGGCCATCTTGCTTTTCCTCATTTCTCTATTGCATTCGTGACAGACAGAACGCTGTGTAGCTGAGGCACTTAGACAGGCAGGGACAGACAGGGACAGGCTGGAGACAGGCAGGAGACAGGCAGGAGACAGACAGGAGACAGACAGAAAGCCAGGGAAAGGTAGGAAAAACGGAGGCTGTGACAGGGAGATTTTTTTTTTTTCATCCAGCCTTTGTTAGCGTTTTCAGGCTGCTTATAGTAACTAACTGTGCATATATACTGAACTGATCTTAAGTCTGCTGTGAGGCATCCCATTCTGTGACTAAAGCAGCCTCTGTTTAAGACCATATAAGCATTTGCTCTTATCATATTTGAAATTAGCCTGATAAAGACACTTTTGCTGGGCAAAGCACTACTGTACCCTGCCAGGTCCATTCCTGCCCAGGGCATCCCATTCTGTGACTAAAGCAGCCTCTGTTTAAGACCATATAAGCATTTGCTCTTATCATATTTGAAATTAGCCTGATAAAGACACTTTTGCTGGGCAAAGCACTACTGGACCCTGCCAGGTCCATTCCTGCCCAGGGCATCCCATTCTGTGACTACAGCAGCCTCTGTTTAAGACCATATAAGCATTTGCTCTTATCATATTTGAAATTAGCCTGATAAAGACACTTTTGATGGGCAAAGCACTACTGGACCCTGCCAGGTCCATTCCTGCCCAGGGCATCCCATTCTGTGACTACAGCAGCCTCTGTTTAAGACCATATAAGCATTTGCTCTTATCATATTTGAAATTAGCCTGATAAAGACACTTTTGCTGGGCAAAGCACTACTGTACCCTGCCAGGTCCATTCCTGCCCAGGGCATCCCATTCTGTGACTAAAGCAGCATCTGTTTAAGACCATATAAGCATTTGCTCTTATCATATTTGAAATTAGGCCTGATAAAGACACTTTTGCTGGGCAAAGCACTACTGGACCCTGCCAGGTCGATTCCTGTTGGGGCATCCCATTCTGTGACTAAAGCAGCCTCTGTTTAAGACCATATAAGCATTTGCTCTTATCATATTTGAAATTAGGCCTGATAAAGACACTTTTGCTGGGCAAAGCACTACTGTACCCTGCCAGGTCCATTCCTGCCCAGGGCATCCCATTCTGTGACTAAAGCAGCCTCTGTTTAAGACCATATAAGCATTTGCTCTTATCATATTTGAAATTAGCCTGATAAAGACACTTTTGCTGGGCAAAGCACTACTGGACCCTGCCAGGTCCATTCCTGCCCAGGGCATCCCATTCTGTGACTACAGCAGCCTCTGTTTAAGACCATATAAGCATTTGCTCTTATCATATTTGAAATTAGCCTGATAAAGACACTTTTGCTGGGCAAAGCACTACTGTACCCTGCCAGGTCCATTCCTGCCCAGGGCATCCCATTCTGTGACTAAAGCAGCCTCTGTTTAAGACCATATAAGCATTTGCTCTTATCATATTTGAAATTAGCCTGATAAAGACACTTTTGCTGGGCAAAGCACTACTGGACCCTGCCAGGTCCATTCCTGCCCAGGGCATCCCATTCTGTGACTACAGCAGCCTCTGTTTAAGACCATATAAGCATTTGCTCTTATCATATTTGAAATTAGCCTGATAAAGACACTTTTGCTGGGCAAAGCACTACTGGACCCTGCCAGGTCCATTCCTGCCCAGGGCATCCCATTCTGTGACTACAGCAGCCTCTGTTTAAGACTATATAAGCATTTGCTCTTATCATATTTGAAATTAGCCTGATAAAGACACTTTTGCTGGGCAAAGCACTACTGTACCCTGCCAGGTCCATTCCTGCCCAGGGCATCCCATTCTGTGACTAAAGCAGCCTCTGTTTAAGACCATATAAGCATTTGCTCTTATCATATTTGAAATTAGGCCTGATAAAGACACTTTTGCTGGGCAAAGCACTACTGGACCCTGCCAGGTCGATTCCTGTTGGGGCATCCCATTCTGTGACTAAAGCAGCCTCTGTTTAAGACCATATAAGCATTTGCTCTTATCATATTTGAAATTAGGCCTGATAAAGACACTTTTGCTGGGCAAAGCACTACTGTACCCTGCCAGGTCCATTCCTGCCCAGGGCATCCCATTCTGTGACTAAAGCAGCCTCTGTTTAAGACCATATAAGCATTTGCTCTTATCATATTTGAAATTAGCCTGATAAAGACACTTTTGCTGGGCAAAGCACTACTGTACCCTGCCAGGTCCATTCCTGCCCAGGGCATCCCATTCTGTGACTAGTGACTAAAGCAGCCTCTGTTTAAGACCATATAAGCATTTGCTCTTATCATATTTGAAATTAGCCTGATAAAGACACTTTTGCTGGGCAAAGCACTACTGGACCCTGCCAGGTCCATTCCTGCCCAGGGCATCCCATTCTGTGACTAAAGCAGCCTCTGTTTAAGACCATATAAGCATTTGCTCTTATCATATTTGAAATTAGCCTGATAAAGACACTTTTGCTGGGCAAAGCACTACTGTACCCTGCCAGGTCCATTCCTGCCCAGGGCATCCCATTCTGTGACTAAAGCAGCCTCTGTTTAAGACCATATAAGCATTTGCTCTTATCATATTTGAAATTAGCCTGATAAAGACACTTTTGCTGGGCAAAGCACTACTGTACCCTGCCAGGTCCATTCCTGCCCAGGGCATCCCATTCTGTGACTAAAGCAGCCTCTGTTTAAGACCATATAAGCATTTGCTCTTATCATATTTGAAATTAGCCTGATAAAGACACTTTTGCTGGGCAAAGCACTACTGGACCCTGCCAGGTCCATTCCTGCCCAGGGCATCCCATTCTGTGACTACAGCAGCCTCTGTTTAAGACCATATAAGCATTTGCTCTTATCATATTTGAAATTAGCCTGATAAAGACACTTTTGCTGGGCAAAGCACTACTGGACCCTGCCAGGTCCATTCCTGCCCAGGGCATCCCATTCTGTGACTACAGCAGCCTCTGTTTAAGACCATATAAGCATTTGCTCTTATCATATTTGAAATTAGCCTGATAAAGACACTTTTGCTGGGCAAAGCACTACTGTACCCTGCCAGGTCCATTCCTGCCCAGGGCATCCCATTCTGTGACTAAAGCAGCCTCTGTTTAAGACCATATAAGCATTTGCTCTTATCATATTTGAAATTAGGCCTGATAAAGACACTTTTGCTGGGCAAAGCACTACTGGACCCTGCCAGGTCGATTCCTGTTGGGGCATCCCATTCTGTGACTAAAGCAGCCTCTGTTTAAGACCATATAAGCATTTGCTCTTATCATATTTGAAATTAGGCCTGATAAAGACACTTTTGCTGGGCAAAGCACTACTGTACCCTGCCAGATCCATTCCTGCCCAGGGCATCCCATTCTGTGACTAAAGCAGCCTCTGTTTAAGACCATATAAGCATTTGCTCTTATCATATTTGAAATTAGCCTGATAAAGACACTTTTGCTGGGCAAAGCACTACTGGACCCTGCCAGGTCCATTCCTGCCCAGGGCATCCCATTCTGTGACTAAAGCAGCCTCTGTTTAAGACCATATAAGCATTTGCTCTTATCATATTTGAAATTAGCCTGATAAAGACACTTTTGCTGGGCAAAGCACTACTGTACCCTGCCAGGTCCATTCCTGCCCAGGGCATCCCATTCTGTGACTAAAGCAGCCTCTGTTTAAGACCATATAAGCATTTGCTCTTATCATATTTGAAATTAGCCTGATAAAGACACTTTTGCTGGGCAAAGCACTACTGGACCCTGCCAGGTCCATTCCTGCCCAGGGCATCCCATTCTGTGACTACATCAGCCTCTGTTTAAGACCATATAAGCATTTGCTCTTATCATATTTGAAATTAGCCTGATAAAGACACTTTTGCTGGGCAAAGCACTACTGGACCCTGCCAGGTCCATTCCTGCCCAGGGCATCCCATTCTGTGACTAAAGCAGCCTCTGTTTAAGACCATATAAGCATTTGCTCTTATCATATTTGAAATTAGCCTGATAAAGACACTTTTGCTGGGCAAAGCACTACTGTACCCTGCCAGGTCCATTCCTGCCCAGGGCATCCCATTCTGTGACTAAAGCAGCCTCTGTTTAAGACCATATAAGCATTTGCTCTTATCATATTTGAAATTAGCCTGATAAAGACACTTTTGCTGGGCAAAGCACTACTGTACCCTGCCAGGTCCATTCCTGCCCAGGGCATCCCATTCTGTGACTAAAGCAGCCTCTGTTTAAGACCATATAAGCATTTGCTCTTATCATATTTGAAATTAGCCTGATAAAGACACTTTTGCTGGGCAAAGCACTACTGGACCCTGCCAGGTCCATTCCTGCCCAGGGCATCCCATTCTGTGACTACAGCAGCCTCTGTTTAAGACCATATAAGCATTTGCTCTTATCATATTTGAAATTAGCCTGATAAAGACACTTTTGCTGGGCAAAGCACTACTGGACCCTGCCAGGTCCATTCCTGCCCAGGGCATCCCATTCTGTGACTACAGCAGCCTCTGTTTAAGACCATATAAGCATTTGCTCTTATCATATTTGAAATTAGCCTGATAAAGACACTTTTGCTGGGCAAAGCACTACTGTACCCTGCCAGGTCCATTCCTGCCCAGGGCATCCCATTCTGTGACTAAAGCAGCCTCTGTTTAAGACCATATAAGCATTTGCTCTTATCATATTTGAAATTAGGCCTGATAAAGACACTTTTGCTGGGCAAAGCACTACTGGACCCTGCCAGGTCGATTCCTGTTGGGGCATCCCATTCTGTGACTAAAGCAGCCTCTGTTTAAGACCATATAAGCATTTGCTCTTATCATATTTGAAATTAGGCCTGATAAAGACACTTTTGCTGGGCAAAGCACTACTGTACCCTGCCAGGTCCATTCCTGCCCAGGGCATCCCATTCTGTGACTAAAGCAGCCTCTGTTTAAGACCATATAAGCATTTGCTCTTATCATATTTGAAATTAGCCTGATAAAGACACTTTTGCTGGGCAAAGCACTACTGGACCCTGCCAGGTCCATTCCTGCCCAGGGCATCCCATTCTGTGACTAAAGCAGCCTCTGTTTAAGACCATATAAGCATTTGCTCTTATCATATTTGAAATTAGCCTGATAAAGACACTTTTGCTGGGCAAAGCACTACTGTACCCTGCCAGGTCCATTCCTGCCCAGGGCATCCCATTCTGTGACTAAAGCAGCCTCTGTTTAAGACCATATAAGCATTTGCTCTTATCATATTTGAAATTAGCCTGATAAAGACACTTTTGCTGGGCAAAGCACTACTGGACCCTGCCAGGTCCATTCCTGCCCAGGGCATCCCATTCTGTGACTACAGCAGCCTCTGTTTAAGACCATATAAGCATTTGCTCTTATCATATTTGAAATTAGCCTGATAAAGACACTTTTGCTGGGCAAAGCACTACTGTACCCTGCCAGGTCCATTCCTGCCCAGGGCATCCCATTCTGTGACTAAAGCAGCCTCTGTTTAAGACCATATAAGCATTTGCTCTTATCATATTTGAAATTAGCCTGATAAAGACACTTTTGCTGGGCAAAGCACTACTGGACCCTGCCAGGTCCATTCCTGCCCAGGGCATCCCATTCTGTGACTACAGCAGCCTCTGTTTAAGACCATATAAGCATTTGCTCTTATCATATTTGAAATTAGCCTGATAAAGACACTTTTGCTGGGCAAAGCACTACTGGACCCTGCCAGGTCCATTCCTGCCCAGGGCATCCCATTCTGTGACTACAGCAGCCTCTGTTTAAGACTATATAAGCATTTGCTCTTATCATATTTGAAATTAGCCTGATAAAGACACTTTTGCTGGGCAAAGCACTACTGTACCCTGCCAGGTCCATTCCTGCCCAGGGCATCCCATTCTGTGACTAAAGCAGCCTCTGTTTAAGACCATATAAGCATTTGCTCTTATCATATTTGAAATTAGGCCTGATAAAGACACTTTTGCTGGGCAAAGCACTACTGGACCCTGCCAGGTCGATTCCTGTTGGGGCATCCCATTCTGTGACTAAAGCAGCCTCTGTTTAAGACCATATAAGCATTTGCTCTTATCATATTTGAAATTAGGCCTGATAAAGACACTTTTGCTGGGCAAAGCACTACTGTACCCTGCCAGGTCCATTCCTGCCCAGGGCATCCCATTCTGTGACTAAAGCAGCCTCTGTTTAAGACCATATAAGCATTTGCTCTTATCATATTTGAAATTAGCCTGATAAAGACACTTTTGCTGGGCAAAGCACTACTGTACCCTGCCAGGTCCATTCCTGCCCAGGGCATCCCATTCTGTGACTAGTGACTAAAGCAGCCTCTGTTTAAGACCATATAAGCATTTGCTCTTATCATATTTGAAATTAGCCTGATAAAGACACTTTTGCTGGGCAAAGCACTACTGGACCCTGCCAGGTCCATTCCTGCCCAGGGCATCCCATTCTGTGACTAAAGCAGCCTCTGTTTAAGACCATATAAGCATTTGCTCTTATCATATTTGAAATTAGCCTGATAAAGACACTTTTGCTGGGCAAAGCACTACTGTACCCTGCCAGGTCCATTCCTGCCCAGGGCATCCCATTCTGTGACTAAAGCAGCCTCTGTTTAAGACCATATAAGCATTTGCTCTTATCATATTTGAAATTAGCCTGATAAAGACACTTTTGCTGGGCAAAGCACTACTGTACCCTGCCAGGTCCATTCCTGCCCAGGGCATCCCATTCTGTGACTAAAGCAGCCTCTGTTTAAGACCATATAAGCATTTGCTCTTATCATATTTGAAATTAGCCTGATAAAGACACTTTTGCTGGGCAAAGCACTACTGGACCCTGCCAGGTCCATTCCTGCCCAGGGCATCCCATTCTGTGACTACAGCAGCCTCTGTTTAAGACCATATAAGCATTTGCTCTTATCATATTTGAAATTAGCCTGATAAAGACACTTTTGCTGGGCAAAGCACTACTGGACCCTGCCAGGTCCATTCCTGCCCAGGGCATCCCATTCTGTGACTACAGCAGCCTCTGTTTAAGACCATATAAGCATTTGCTCTTATCATATTTGAAATTAGCCTGATAAAGACACTTTTGCTGGGCAAAGCACTACTGTACCCTGCCAGGTCCATTCCTGCCCAGGGCATCCCATTCTGTGACTAAAGCAGCCTCTGTTTAAGACCATATAAGCATTTGCTCTTATCATATTTGAAATTAGGCCTGATAAAGACACTTTTGCTGGGCAAAGCACTACTGGACCCTGCCAGGTCGATTCCTGTTGGGGCATCCCATTCTGTGACTAAAGCAGCCTCTGTTTAAGACCATATAAGCATTTGCTCTTATCATATTTGAAATTAGGCCTGATAAAGACACTTTTGCTGGGCAAAGCACTACTGTACCCTGCCAGATCCATTCCTGCCCAGGGCATCCCATTCTGTGACTAAAGCAGCCTCTGTTTAAGACCATATAAGCATTTGCTCTTATCATATTTGAAATTAGCCTGATAAAGACACTTTTGCTGGGCAAAGCACTACTGGACCCTGCCAGGTCCATTCCTGCCCAGGGCATCCCATTCTGTGACTAAAGCAGCCTCTGTTTAAGACCATATAAGCATTTGCTCTTATCATATTTGAAATTAGCCTGATAAAGACACTTTTGCTGGGCAAAGCACTACTGTACCCTGCCAGGTCCATTCCTGCCCAGGGCATCCCATTCTGTGACTAAAGCAGCCTCTGTTTAAGACCATATAAGCATTTGCTCTTATCATATTTGAAATTAGCCTGATAAAGACACTTTTGCTGGGCAAAGCACTACTGGACCCTGCCAGGTCCATTCCTGCCCAGGGCATCCCATTCTGTGACTACATCAGCCTCTGTTTAAGACCATATAAGCATTTGCTCTTATCATATTTGAAATTAGCCTGATAAAGACACTTTTGCTGGGCAAAGCACTACTGGACCCTGCCAGGTCCATTCCTGCCCAGGGCATCCCATTCTGTGACTAAAGCAGCCTCTGTTTAAGACCATATAAGCATTTGCTCTTATCATATTTGAAATTAGCCTGATAAAGACACTTTTGCTGGGCAAAGCACTACTGTACCCTGCCAGGTCCATTCCTGCCCAGGGCATCCCATTCTGTGACTAAAGCAGCCTCTGTTTAAGACCATATAAGCATTTGCTCTTATCATATTTGAAATTAGCCTGATAAAGACACTTTTGCTGGGCAAAGCACTACTGTACCCTGCCAGGTCCATTCCTGCCCAGGGCATCCCATTCTGTGACTAAAGCAGCCTCTGTTTAAGACCATATAAGCATTTGCTCTTATCATATTTGAAATTAGCCTGATAAAGACACTTTTGCTGGGCAAAGCACTACTGGACCCTGCCAGGTCCATTCCTGCCCAGGGCATCCCATTCTGTGACTACAGCAGCCTCTGTTTAAGACCATATAAGCATTTGCTCTTATCATATTTGAAATTAGCCTGATAAAGACACTTTTGCTGGGCAAAGCACTACTGGACCCTGCCAGGTCCATTCCTGCCCAGGGCATCCCATTCTGTGACTACAGCAGCCTCTGTTTAAGACCATATAAGCATTTGCTCTTATCATATTTGAAATTAGCCTGATAAAGACACTTTTGCTGGGCAAAGCACTACTGTACCCTGCCAGGTCCATTCCTGCCCAGGGCATCCCATTCTGTGACTAAAGCAGCCTCTGTTTAAGACCATATAAGCATTTGCTCTTATCATATTTGAAATTAGGCCTGATAAAGACACTTTTGCTGGGCAAAGCACTACTGGACCCTGCCAGGTCGATTCCTGTTGGGGCATCCCATTCTGTGACTAAAGCAGCCTCTGTTTAAGACCATATAAGCATTTGCTCTTATCATATTTGAAATTAGGCCTGATAAAGACACTTTTGCTGGGCAAAGCACTACTGTACCCTGCCAGGTCCATTCCTGCCCAGGGCATCCCATTCTGTGACTAAAGCAGCCTCTGTTTAAGACCATATAAGCATTTGCTCTTATCATATTTGAAATTAGCCTGATAAAGACACTTTTGCTGGGCAAAGCACTACTGGACCCTGCCAGGTCCATTCCTGCCCAGGGCATCCCATTCTGTGACTAAAGCAGCCTCTGTTTAAGACCATATAAGCATTTGCTCTTATCATATTTGAAATTAGCCTGATAAAGACACTTTTGCTGGGCAAAGCACTACTGTACCCTGCCAGGTCCATTCCTGCCCAGGGCATCCCATTCTGTGACTAAAGCAGCCTCTGTTTAAGACCATATAAGCATTTGCTCTTATCATATTTGAAATTAGCCTGATAAAGACACTTTTGCTGGGCAAAGCACTACTGGACCCTGCCAGGTCCATTCCTGCCCAGGGCATCCCATTCTGTGACTACAGCAGCCTCTGTTTAAGACCATATAAGCATTTGCTCTTATCATATTTGAAATTAGCCTGATAAAGACACTTTTGCTGGGCAAAGCACTACTGTACCCTGCCAGGTCCATTCCTGCCCAGGGCATCCCATTCTGTGACTAAAGCAGCCTCTGTTTAAGACCATATAAGCATTTGCTCTTATCATATTTGAAATTAGCCTGATAAAGACACTTTTGCTGGGCAAAGCACTACTGTACCCTGCCAGGTCCATTCCTGCCCAGGGCATCCCATTCTGTGACTAAAGCAGCCTCTGTTTAAGACCATATAAGCATTTGCTCTTATCATATTTGAAATTAGCCTGATAAAGACACTTTTGCTGGGCAAAGCACTACTGGACCCTGCCAGGTCCATTCCTGCCCAGGGCATCCCATTCTGTGACTAAAGCAGCCTCTGTTTAAGACCATATAAGCATTTGCTCTTATCATATTTGAAATTAGCCTGATAAAGACACTTTTGCTGGGCAAAGCACTACTGGACCCTGCCAGGTCCATTCCTGCCCAGGGCATCCCATTCTGTGACTACAGCAGCCTCTGTTTAAGACCATATAAGCATTTGCTCTTATCATATTTGAAATTAGCCTGATAAAGACACTTTTGCTGGGCAAAGCACTACTGTACCCTGCCAGGTCCATTCCTGCCCAGGGCATCCCATTCTGTGACTAAAGCAGCCTCTGTTTAAGACCATATAAGCATTTGCTCTTATCATATTTGAAATTAGGCCTGATAAAGACACTTTTGCTGGGCAAAGCACTACTGGACCCTGCCAGGTCGATTCCTGTTGGGGCATCCCATTCTGTGACTAAAGCAGCCTCTGTTTAAGACCATATAAGCATTTGCTCTTATCATATTTGAAATTAGGCCTGATAAAGACACTTTTGCTGGGCAAAGCACTACTGTACCCTGCCAGGTCCATTCCTGCCCAGGGCATCCCATTCTGTGACTAAAGCAGCCTCTGTTTAAGACTATATAAGCATTTGCTCTTATCATATTTGAAATTAGCCTGATAAAGACACTTTTGCTGGGCAAAGCACTACTGGACCCTGCCAGGTCCATTCCTGCCCAGGGCATCCCATTCTGTGACTAAAGCAGCCTCTGTTTAAGACCATATAAGCATTTGCTCTTATCATATTTGAAATTAGCCTGATAAAGACACTTTTGCTGGGCAAAGCACTACTGTACCCTGCCAGGTCCATTCCTGCCCAGGGCATCCCATTCTGTGACTAAAGCAGCCTCTGTTTAAGACCATATAAGCATTTGCTCTTATCATATTTGAAATTAGCCTGATAAAGACACTTTTGCTGGGCAAAGCACTACTGGACACTGCCAGGTCCATTCCTGCCCAGGGCATCCCATTCTGTGACTACAGCAGCCTCTGTTTAAGACCATATAAGCATTTGCTCTTATCATATTTGAAATTAGCCTGATAAAGACACTTTTGCTGGGCAAAGCACTACTGGACCCTGCCAGGTCCATTCCTGCCCAGGGCATCCCATTCTGTGACTACAGCAGCCTCTGTTTAAGACCATATAAGCATTTGCTCTTATCATATTTGAAATTAGCCTGATAAAGACACTTTTGCTGGGCAAAGCACTACTGTACCCTGCCAGGTCCATTCCTGCCCAGGGCATCCCATTCTGTGACTAAAGCAGCCTCTGTTTAAGACCATATAAGCATTTGCTCTTATCATATTTGAAATTAGCCTGATAAAGACACTTTTGCTGGGCAAAGCACTACTGGACCCTGCCAGGTCCATTCCTGCCCAGGGCATCCCATTCTGTGACTACAGCAGCCTCTGTTTAAGACCATATAAGCATTTGCTCTTATCATATTTGAAATTAGCCTGATAAAGACACTTTTGCTGGGCAAAGCACTACTGTACCCTGCCAGGTCCATTCCTGCCCAGGGCATCCCATTCTGTGACTAAAGCAGCCTCTGTTTAAGACCATATAAGCATTTGCTCTCATCATATTTGAAATTAGGCCTGATAAAGACACTTTTGCTGGGCAAAGCACTACTGGACCCTGCCAGGTCGATTCCTGTTGGGGCATCCCATTCTGTGACTAAAGCAGCCTCTGTTTAAGACCATATAAGCATTTGCTCTTATCATATTTGAAATTAGGCCTGATAAAGACACTTTTGCTGGGCAAAGCACTACTGTACCCTGCCAGGTCCATTCCTGCCCAGGGCATCCCATTCTGTGACTAAAGCAGCCTCTGTTTAAGACCATATAAGCATTTGCTCTTATCATATTTGAAATTAGCCTGATAAAGACACTTTTGCTGGGCAAAGCACTACTGTACCCTGCCAGGTCCATTCCTGCCCAGGGCATCCCATTCTGTGACTAAAGCAGCCTCTGTTTAAGACCATATAAGCATTTGCTCTTATCATATTTGAAATTAGCCTGATAAAGACACTTTTGCTGGGCAAAGCACTACTGTACCCTGCCAGGTCCATTCCTGCCCAGGGCATCCCATTCTGTGACTAAAGCAGCCTCTGTTTAAGACCATATAAGCATTTGCTCTTATCATATTTGAAATTAGCCTGATAAAGACACTTTTGCTGGGCAAAGCACTACTGGACCCTGCCAGGTCCATTCCTGCCCAGGGCATCCCATTCTGTGACTAAAGCAGCCTCTGTTTAAGACCATATAAGCATTTGCTCTTATCATATTTGAAATTAGGCCTGATAAAGACACTTTTGCTGGGCAAAGCACTACTGGACCCTGCCAGGTCGATTCCTATTGGGGCATCCCATTCTGTGACTAAAGCAGCCTCTGTTTAAGACCATATAAGCATTTGCTCTTATCATATTTGAAATTAGGCCTGATAAAGACACTTTTGCTGGGCAAAGCACTACTGTACCCTGCCAGGTCCATTCCTGCCAAGGGCATCCCATTCTGTGACTAAAGCAGCCTCTGTTTAAGACCATGTAAGCATTTGCTCTTATCATATTTGAAATTAGCCTGATAAAGACACTTTTGCTGGGCAAAGCACTACTGTACCCTGCCAGGTCCATTCCTGCCCAGGGCATCCCATTCTGTGACTAAAGCAGCCTCTGTTTAAGACCATATAAGCATTTGCTCTTATCATATTTGAAATTAGGCCTGATAAAGACACTTTTGCTGGGCAAAGCACTACTGGACCCTGCCAGGTCCATTCCTGCCCAGGGCATCCCATTCTGTGACTACAGCAGCCTCTGTTTAAGACCATATAAGCATTTGCTCTTATTATATTTATATTATAAGACACTTTTGCTGGGCATAGGCTTACTGCTGCCTGCCAGGTGCACTTCTGTTGAGGCATCCCATTCTGTAACATAGCATACCCCTCTTTATTTACACTAAGCAGCTCTCTTATTTACACTAAGCAGGCCTGTTGGAGGCTGAGTGTTACTGCTCACTTTTGGTGTGCATTATATTCTGTTTCATATAGACCCACCGCTGCCCGGGGTTTTTTTAAATATCACCTACTACCACGCCAGTTAGACTATGTCGGGCAGACAAGTGCCTGGAAGTGAAAAGAGGAGTGGCAGAGGCCAAGATTCCGCAGGCAGAGCTCGCATCAGACTGGGGGCCAGTAGCAGCAGGAGTCACGCTGAGAGACCTAATCTGCCAGTATCTGCTAGCGGTCGGGTCTCCACCAGTAACGCATCTGCCGTGGTAGATTGGCTGACGCGCTCATCAACAACATCATCACAACTTACATCTGAGACCCCCAGTCTAGGGTCGGTAGGTTCCTCTGACACAACCCTGAGTTGGCATGCCCCGAGAGCAGTCCCTGTCCTCCCATTGCCTCTGTCCTACGCCGTTCCCTCCCCCAGCGACGTATCCTATGCTTTGGGTTCAGCTCCACTCTTTAGTGAGGAGGACGATCAGATACAGGAGGACAGTCAGCAGCTACTGCCCAGCCAAGAAATGGAGGTGGCTTCTTTAGCTAGGCAGACAAATAGTGATGTGGACAGTGTCGTGGGTGCTGCGAGCGTTCCAGCTCCTGCGCCAGACACTGTTGACGAATCCACGAACATCAGTGACGTACAGCCACAACTCGGTGATGATGATGATGATGACGATGAAGCCGATCGCACTTGGGAGCCGGGTGATGAAGGGGCTTCATCGTCATCATCAGGAGAAGAGGGGCGCAGGTTGCCCCGGAGTCAGCAGCTGAGGCAGCAAGGTGGTAGCAGTCAGCATGGGGGCACAATTCCAAAGGCTGGAGCCGGCCGGGGCCGGGGTAGAGCACCTGCTGTGCGGCAGTCTACCTTATCGGGAGGTAGTGGAGCAGGGGTTCCTGGAGTTGGCAACAGCAGCAGTGAATCAGTGAGGCCAGGGGGTGGGAAAAGTAGCTACTCGGCAGTGTGGCAGTTTTTCCTGAGGCATCCGCAGGAGGGTAACATGGCCACATGCAAGATATGTAGGCAAAAGGTGAAGCGTGGCCAGGGTCCAAATGTTGGCACCACGGCCCTGCGTCAACATATGATGCGTCACCATAAAACGACCTGGGAGAACCGAGGCTCCCAAGGGGTGGTCCAGTCTGCTTCCTCACCAAGTGAGCTCCCAATTTCTGCCAGCTAAGGCTCCAGCACCTCAGCCGAAGGCAGCTGTGCGTCATACCCATCCTCTGTCGCTCCTGCTCCTCCTCCTCCTCCTTCAAGTCATGCATCCCGCCAGCAATCCATCAGCGAAGCCATGTCCAAGAGACAGCAGTATGCGCCCACTCATCCTACGGCGCAGAAGCTGAATGTGCTCCTGTCCAAGTTGCTGGTGCTGCAGTCGCTCCCTTTTCAGGTGGTGGAATCTGCACCTTTCAGAGAACTGATGGCTTGTGCCGAGCCGAGGTGGAGAGTCCCAAGCCGTCATTTCTTTGCCAAGAAGGCAGTACCAGCGCTGCACACTTTTGTTGAACAGAAGGTGGGCCAGTCCTTGAGCCTGTCGGTGTGTAGCAAAATACATGGCAGCGCCGACATCTGGAGCTGTAACTACGGTCAGGGGCAGTACATGTCGTTTACGGCCCACTGGGTGAATGTGGTCCCTTTGCAGCAGCAACTTGGACAGGTCACGCCGCTTCGGCCTCCGCGCTCTCTGCCCATTGGGCCTGTGACACCGTGCGACTCGGCCTCCTCATCCTCCGCCATCTCCTCACCCTCCACTGTAGGCTCAAGTCTCAGTGCCCCTCCAGTCTACCATGTGTGCAGGGCACGGAGGTGTCACGCAGTGCTTCACATGGTTTGTCTTGGCGAACGGAGTCACACAGGGGAGGAACTGCTTAAATGTATTCATCAGGAAATACGAACATGGCTTACTCCGAGAAAACTTAAAATGGGAATCATGGTTACCGACAATGGGAAGAACATTTTGTCTGCGCTGCGCCAAGGAAGCCTGACCCATGCCCCCTGCATGGCTCACGTCTTCAATCTGGTTGTCAAGCGGTTTCTGAAGTGTTCCCCCCATCTGCAAGACATCCTAACAACTTCAAGGAAACTTTGCATGCACTTCAGCCACTCCTACACCGCCAAACACACCCTTCTTGAGCTACAGCGTCAGAATGGTATCCCCCAACATAGTCTGATTTGCGATGTTTCCACCCGTTGGAATTCCACCCTTCACATGTTGGACCGATTATATGAACAGAGAAAAGCCATCACGGATTTCCTGATGATCCAAGCAGATAGGGGCACTCCCCTGTGTAACTTCAATGTCAACCAGTGGCAGCTCATACGTGACACCTGCCGTTTGCTCAGGCCCTTTGAGGAAGCCACTTTATTTGTCAGTCGGCAGGATTACGGGATGAACGACGTGATTCCACTGCTTCATGTACTACAGCACATGTTGGAAACCATGGCTGGTCAGGGCACTGGAGACATGGCGTTTACATCTTACGGCCACATGAACCCCGCTGGAGCTGAACTGGAGGAGGAGGAAGAGGAGGAGGAGGAGTTGCCCAGCGAAACACAGTTTAGGCTTGGCGAAATGGCTGGTTTATCTAGTCAGCGGACAGGAGAGGAGGAGCAGGAGCAGCCAGAGGAGCTAGAGGTTTTTGAGGAAGGCGAGACAGAGGACCCGGGCACACCGTGGCAGTATGCAGTGGAGATGAAGACAGGTAGTCCATCCGAGTCACTTGCGCAAATGGCACGAAGCATGCTCACGTGCTTGCGTAGTGACCCCAGAATTGTTTCCATCTGTCGGCGGGATGACTTCTGGCTGTCCACCTTATTGGACCCTCGCTTCCGGCACAAAATGGGGGCATTTTTTAAACCCACCGAGAGGGAGGACAAACTCAACTACTACAAAGACATTCTACGTAGGCAGTTGGCCGATGCCTATCTGCGCCATGGTCCATACTCTCGCAGGTCTGACTCGAGGGGACCTCTGCGCTCACCTTCCACTGCCATGGCCGCTGGGGGGGTTGGCAGCAGCAGCAGCAGAAGCTCCATCAGCAGCAGCAGCCTCAGTCTTCAGTCGCTAATGAGTAGCTTTCTACACCCGCATAGTGAGGCTACTCATGAGCAGCAGGAAGACCTGGAGCAGGACCTGAACCAGCAGGTCATGTCATACTTTGACATGACCATGCCAACACACCTTGAGGATCCGCTGGACTTCTGGGCAGCCAAACTTGATTTGTGGCCGCAACTAGCAGAGTTTGCCCTGGAAAAGCTGTCCTGCCCGGCAAGTAGCGTGCCATCTGAGCGGGTGTTTAGTGCGGCGGGGGCCATAGTTACGGCGAGGAGAACTCGTCTGTCAACTAAAAATGTGGAGAGACTCACTTTTGTCAAAATGAATCAGGGATGGATCAGCCAGGATTTCCACCCACCAATGCCTGATGCATGCGACTAGATTCAGCATGGTGCCACGTTTTACACTTTCCAAATGGTGCAAAACATATTTATGTCTTTAGGCCATTTTTTGGGCTCCTGCTGCTGCTACTGTCAACTCCTGCCAACTCCAGGGTGTGATTCATCCAATTTTTGGGCTCCTGAGGCCAACTCCAGTGTATATTTGGGCTCCTGCTGCTGCTGCTGCCAACTCCTGCCAACTCCAGGGTGTGATTCATCCAATTTTTGGGCTCCTGAAGCCAACTCCAGTGTATATTTGGGCTCCTGCTGCTGCTACTGTCAACTCCTGCCAACTCCAGGGTGTGATTCATCCAATTTTTGGGCTCCTGAAGCCAACTCCAGTGTATATTTGGGCTCCTGCTGCTGCTGCTGCCAACTTCTGCCAACTCCAGGGTGTGATTCATCCAATTTTTGGGCTCCTGAAGCCAACTCCAGTGTATATTTGGGCTCCTGCTGCTGCTACTGTCAACTCCTGCCAACTCCAGGGTGTGATTCATCCAATTTTTGGGCTCCTGAAGCCAACTCCAGTGTATATTTGGGCTCCTGCTGCTGCTACTGTCAACTCCTGCCAACTCCAGGGTGTGATTCATCCAATTTTTGGGCTCCTGAAGCCAACTCCAGTGTATATTTGGGCTCCTGCTGCTGCTGCTGCCAACTCCAGGGTGTGATTCATCCAATTGTTGGGCTCCTGAAGCCAACCCCAGGGTCTCTTTAAAGTAATGTTTGGGCTCCTGCTGCTGCTGCTGCCAACTTCTGCCAACTCCAGGGTGTGATTCATCCAATTTTTGGGCTCCTGAAGCCAACCCCAGGGTCTCTTTGAAGTAATGTTTGGGCTCCTGCTGCTGCTACTGTCAACTCCTGCCAACTCCAGGGTGTGATTCATCCAATTTTTGGGCTCCTGAGGCCAACTCCAGTGTATATTTGGGCTCCTGCTGCTGCTGCTGCCAACTTCTGCCAACTCCAGGGTGTGATTCATCCAATTTTTGGGCTCCTGAGGCCAACTCCAGTGTATATTTGGGCTCCTGCTGCTGCTGCTGCCAACTTCTGCCAACTCCAGGGTGTGATTCATCCAATTTTTGGGCTCCTGAAGCCAACTCCAGTGTATATTTGGGCTCCTGCTGCTGCTGCTGTCAACTCCTGCCAACTCCAGGGTGTGATTCATCCAATTTTTGGGCTCCTGAGGCCAACTCCAGTGTATATTTGGGCTCCTGCTGCTGCTGCTGCCAACTCCTGCCAACTCCAGGGTGTGATTCATCCAATTTTTGGGCTCCTGAAGCCAACTCCAGTGTATATTTGGGCTCCTGCTGCTGCTACTGTCAACTCCTGCCAACTCCAGGGTGTGATTCATCCAATTTTTGGGCTCCTGAAGCCAACTCCAGTGTATATTTGGGCTCCTGCTGCTGCTGCTGCCAACTTCTGCCAACTCCAGGGTGTGATTCATCCAATTTTTGGGCTCCTGAAGCCAACTCCAGTGTATATTTGGGCTCCTGCTGCTGCTACTGTCAACTCCTGCCAACTCCAGGGTGTGATTCATCCAATTTTTGGGCTCCTGAAGCCAACTCCAGTGTATATTTGGGCTCCTGCTGCTGCTGCTGCTGTCAACTCCTGCCAACTCCAGGGTGTGATTCATCCAATTTTTGGGCTCCTGAAGCCAACTCCAGTGTATATTTGGGCTCCTGCTGCTGCCAACTTCTGCCAACTCCAGGGTGTGATTCATCCAATTTTTGGGCTCCTGAGGCCAACTCCAGTGTATATTTGGGCTCCTGCTGCTGCTGCTGCCAACTTCTGCCAACTCCAGGGTGTGATTCATCCAATTTTTGGGCTCCTGAAGCCAACTCCAGTGTATATTTGGGCTCCTGCTGCTGCTGCTGCCAACTTCTGCCAACTCCAGGGTGTGATTCATCCAATTTTTGGGCTCCTGAGGCCAACTCCAGTGTATATTTGGGCTCCTGCTGCTGCTGCTGCCAACTTCTGCCAACTCCAGGGTGTGATTCATCCAATTTTTGGGCTCCTGAAGCCAACTCCAGTGTATATTTGGGCTCCTGCTGCTGCTGCTGTCATCTCCTGCCAACTCCAGGGTGTGATTCATCCAATTTTTGGGCTCCTGAGGCCAACTCCAGTGGATATTTGGGCTCCTGCTGCTGCTGCTGCCAACTCCTGCCAACTCCAGGGTGTGATTCATCCAATTTTTGGGCTCCTGAAGCCAACTCCAGTGTATATTTGGGCTCCTGCTGCTGCTACTGTCAACTCCTGCCAACTCCAGGGTGTGATTCATCCAATTTTTGGGCTCCTGAGGCCAACTCCAGTGTATATTTGGGCTCCTGCTGCTGCTGCTGCCAACTTCTGCCAACTCCAGGGTGTGATTCATCCAATTTTTGGGCTCCTGAAGCCAACTCCAGTGTATATTTGGGCTCCTGCTGCTGCTACTGTCAACTCCTGCCTACTCCAGGGTGTGATTCATCCAATTTTTGGGCTCCTGAAGCCAACTCCAGTGTATATTTGGGCTCCTGCTGCTGCTACTGTCAACTCCTGCCAACTCCAGGGTGTGATTCATCCAATTTTTGGGCTCCTGAAGCCAACTCCAGTGTATATTTGGGCTCCTGCTGCTGCTGCTGCCAACTCCAGGGTGTGATTCATCCAATTGTTGGGCTCCTGAAGCCAACCCCAGGGTCTCTTTAAAGTAATGTTTGGGCTCCTGCTGCTGCTGCTGCCAACTTCTGCCAACTCCAGGGTGTGATTCATCCAATTTTTGGGCTCCTGAAGCCAACCCCAGGGTCTCTTTGAAGTAATGTTTGGGCTCCTGCTGCTGCTACTGTCAACTCCTGCCAACTCCAGGGTGTGATTCATCCAATTTTTGGGCTCCTGAGGCCAACTCCAGTGTATATTTGGGCTCCTGCTGCTGCTGCTGCCAACTTCTGCCAACTCCAGGGTGTGATTCATCCAATTTTTGGGCTCCTGAAGCCAACTCCAGTGTATATTTGGGCTCCTGCTGCTGCTGCTGCCAACTTCTGCCAACTCCAGGGTGTGATTCATCCAATTTTTGGGCTCCTGAAGCCAACTCCAGTGTATATTTGGGCTCCTGCTGCTGCTACTGTCAACTCCTGCCAACTCCAGGGTGTGATTCATCCAATTTTTGGGCTCCTGAGGCCAACTCCAGTGTATATTTGGGCTCCTGCTGCTGCTGCTGCCAACTTCTGCCAACTCCAGGGTGTGATTCATCCAATTTTTGGGCTCCTGAAGCCAACTCCAGTGTATATTTGGGCTCCTGCTGCTGCTACTGTCAACTCCTGCCAACTCCAGGGTGTGATTCATCCAATTTTTGGGCTCCTGAAGCCAACTCCAGTGTATATTTGGGCTCCTGCTGCTGCTGCTGCCAACTTCTGCCAACTCCAGGGTGTGATTCATCCAATTTTTGGGCTCCTGAAGCCAACTCCAGTGTATATTTGGGCTCCTGCTGCTGCTACTGTCAACTCCTGCCAACTCCAGGGTGTGATTCATCCAATTTTTGGGCTCCTGAAGCCAACTCCAGTGTATATTTGGGCTCCTGCTGCTGCTACTGTCAACTCCTGCCAACTCCAGGGTGTGATTCATCCAATTTTTGGGCTCCTGAAGCCAACTCCAGTGTATATTTGGGCTCCTGCTGCTGCTGCTGCCAACTCCAGGGTGTGATTCATCCAATTGTTGGGCTCCTGAAGCCAACCCCAGGGTCTCTTTAAAGTAATGTTTGGGCTCCTGCTGCTGCTGCTGCCAACTTCTGCCAACTCCAGGGTGTGATTCATCCAATTTTTGGGCTCCTGAAGCCAACCCCAGGGTCTCTTTGAAGTAATGTTTGGGCTCCTGCTGCTGCTACTGTCAACTCCTGCCAACTCCAGGGTGTGATTCATCCAATTTTTGGGCTCCTGAGGCCAACTCCAGTGTATATTTGGGCTCCTGCTGCTGCTGCTGCCAACTTCTGCCAACTCCAGGGTGTGATTAATCCAATTTTTGGGCTCCTGAAGCCAACTCCAGTGTATATTTGGGCTCCTGCTGCTGCTGCTGCCAACTTCTGCCAACTCCAGGGTGTGATTCATCCAATTTTTGGGCTCCTGAAGCCAACTCCAGTGTATATTTGGGCTCCTGCTGCTGCTACTGTCAACTCCTGCCAACTCCAGGGTGTGATTCATCCAATTTTTGGGCTCCTGAGGCCAACTCCAGTGTATATTTGGGCTCCTGCTGCTGCTGCCAACTTCTGCCAACTCCAGGGTGTGATTCATCCAATTTTTGGGCTCCTGAAGCCAACTCCAGTGTATATTTGGGCTCCTGCTGCTGCTACTGTCAACTCCTGCCAACTCCAGGGTGTGATTCATCCAATTTTTGGGCTCCTGAAGCCAACTCCAGTGTATATTTGGGCTCCTGCTGCTGCTACTGTCAACTCCTGCCAACTCCAGGGTGTGATTCATCCAATTTTTGGGCTCCTGAAGCCAACTCCAGTGTATATTTGGGCTCCTGCTGCTGCTGCTGCCAACTCCAGGGTGTGATTCATCCAATTGTTGGGCTCCTGAAGCCAACCCCAGGGTCTCTTTAAAGTAATGTTTGGGCTCCTGCTGCTGCTGCTGCCAACTTCTGCCAACTCCAGGGTGTGATTCATCCAATTTTTGGGCTCCTGAAGCCAACCCCAGGGTCTCTTTGAAGTAATGTTTGGGCTCCTGCTGCTGCTACTGTCAACTCCTGCCAACTCCAGGGTGTGATTCATCCAATTTTTGGGCTCCTGAGGCCAACTCCAGTGTATATTTGGGCTCCTGCTGCTGCTGCTGCCAACTTCTGCCAACTCCAGGGTGTGATTCATCCAATTTTTGGGCTCCTGAAGCCAACTCCAGTGTATATTTGGGCTCCTGCTGCTGCTGCTGCCAACTTCTGCCAACTCCAGGGTGTGATTCATCCAATTTTTGGGCTCCTGAAGCCAACTCCAGTGTATATTTGGGCTCCTGCTGCTGCTACTGTCAACTCCTGCCAACTCCAGGGTGTGATTCATCCAATTTTTGGGCTCCTGAGGCCAACTCCAGTGTATATTTGGGCTCCTGCTGCTGCTGCTGCTGCCAACTTCTGCCAACTCCAGGGTGTGATTCATCCAATTTTTGGGCTCCTGAAGCCAACTCCAGTGTATATTTGGGCTCCTGCTGCTGCTACTGTCAACTCCTGCCAACTCCAGGGTGTGATTCATCCAATTTTTGGGCTCCTGAAGCCAACTCCAGTGTATATTTGGGCTCCTGCTGCTGCTGCTGCCAACTTCTGCCAACTCCAGGGTGTGATTCATCCAATTTTTGGGCTCCTGAAGCCAACTCCAGTGTATATTTGGGCTCCTGCTGCTGCTACTGTCAACTCCTGCCAACTCCAGGGTGTGATTCATCCAATTTTTGGGCTCCTGAGGCCAACTCCAGTGTATATTTGGGCTCCTGCTGCTGCTACTGTCAACTCCTGCCAACTCCAGGGTGTGATTCATCCAATTTTTGGGCTCCTGAAGCCAACTCCAGTGTATATTTGGGCTCCTGCTGCTGCTACTGTCAACTCCTGCCAACTCCAGGGTGTGATTCATCCAATTTTTGGGCTCCTGAGGCCAACTCCAGTGTATATTTGGGCTCCTGCTGCTGCTGCTGCCAACTTCTGCCAACTCCAGGGTGTGATTCATCCAATTTTTGGGCTCCTGAAGCCAACTCCAGTGTATATTTGGGCTCCTGCTGCTGCTGCTGCCAACTTCTGCCAACTCCAGGGTGTGATTCATCCAATTTTTGGGCTCCTGAAGCCAACTCCAGTGTATATTTGGGCTCCTGCTGCTGCTACTGTCAACTCCTGCCAACTCCAGGGTGTGATTCATCCAATTTTTGGGCTCCTGAGGCCAACTCCAGTGTATATTTGGGCTCCTTCTGCCCCTCATAGTGATGCCACTTCAACTCTCTGCAATTGTGCCGCTCTGCGATTCTATTAGCGATGCCTCTGATCTGCATGTGATATTTCTTCAAAGTATTATTTAACTAACCCAGCACGCATCCTGTGCGTGTTACAGCAAGGCAGAATGGTTTACAACCCTATTGAGGCTCTAGGAGGCTCAGAAATAGCCGTTTTTAATAGCGATTCGTCGCGAATTTATTCGGGTCGAAACGATTTTTGTCGGAAAATTCGGCGAATCAGTCGAATCGAATTTTTCAAAAGTTCGCTCATCTCTAATTCTGACCATAGAGATCCCCACTAGCAATCATGAATACTGGACCAAAAATCAAATATTAGTTTTTATATGGTTTAACAGCAATACTTATTCCATATCTTCCCATATTTTCTGGGTGCCATGAGACTGGGATGGATGTAATGGTCCATATTCCAAAAGGCCACACAAACTTTATGTCACTATTTTGCATTGATTTTCTGTTTTTTAAGGGTTAGCGGTGATGCCAGATTTGGAGTCAAGTCACGGAGCAGGGACTGGATTTACTGAGCACTCACATCAATGATAGCAGGAGCAGGGGAAGCCCTGGGTTGAATATGTTGGTGTAGGATCTACATAACTATGCTCAACATCCTTGTCCCTTTGTAGTGACTCCATGGCGTCATCAGCACTGACCACTCATTGGTGGTGAAGTGCTGTTGGTCTGCACTTTGACTCACCCGGACAATATGGAGCTGGAACTCCACTATTGTCTACCGCTGCTCACACACCGTTTCCAGCATATACAAAGTGGAATTCCACCTGGTTAGCAAGTCACATATGGGGCAGTGGGTGGGAAGTCTGAAGTGGTGATGTGGACACTGGAACTAATATCATTGCCCAGTGTACACCTTATTTGATTTGCAACCTATGTGTGCAGGCCAGGGATGGCCTGGCGAGAAAAGTAGTGGTGGTTGGGAATGACATATTGTGGGACAGCCACCACCATCAGACCTTTAAAACTGTCTGTCTCCACCAGGCAGAATGGGAGCATTTCAAAGGCTAATCATTTTGAAATGCTCGCATTCAGGGCCAGGGCTCATGGATGAGATGGGCCAAACATCCGCTTTCTCTCCAAAGTTTGAGGGATGGACAGATGAATGCTTTTCTTGGATGCTGTGGACAGTCTTGGTGCTGTTGGTGCAGCTGCAGGTGGTGGTAGTACTCTTACATCTTCTCTTTGGGGGGAGACAGGTGGCCATGTCTTTGGGGAGGCGGAGGCAGAGACTAAGTCAACTGAAGCAGAAAAGGAAACCTCGGGTGTTAGCATGTGTTCTTGCCACTGCAGCTTATGTTTAAATTGCAGGCACTGGTGGCACAGTGTGCAAATGACCAGTGTGTTGTCTGTGCACTGCTTAAAAAAAATTCACATTTGCATTAGCTTTGGGCGTGGTGGGCAGTAGTAGCAATGGGCTGACCGCTGAGGGTTTGCACCCTTCTCCCTCTTCTGCTGGCTACCTGGGACCTGAGTGACCACCACCAAACTCTGATGGGCTTCAGTCCATGTTGGGTCTAGGACTTTGTCATCACCCCTGGGATCATCTTCCACCCCCTCCTTCATGCTACCCTCCTGTGTGCCATATAATCTATGACTGCTTCAACTTGTTCTGGCCTCGGTACTGGGGCCTATCAGTAGCCAATCAACCAGCTTCCCTGGGTTCCAGGTTGGCAACTTTAGCGCGGACTCGCTGAAGTTTGTGCTTGGGTATTTAAGCCCGAGCTCGCAAGGTTCGGTACGAGCCTGAACTTTGCAGCTTGGACTCGCTCATCACTACTGGTTATGCTAACCAAGAGTGGGATGCTAATATGAGCAGTGGTCAATACCATACAGGAACAAATTCTCAGCAGGTTGTCTGCAGCTGAGGATGTGTGATATAAAGGCTGCAGGATGTAAAGTGAGTATCAAAGTTTTTTTCCTGCCAGCCTCCCTTTAAATTACTGATTAGAAGGAGAGGAAAACAGGGGGAACACTAGATACAGGGTGTACATAGGTTTTACAGTGCCCGGTGGCACAACAATGCTATGAGCAGAGGGAGGATTCAAATTTTTAACTAACGGTTCCTTATACATAAAGTTCCCAAGGGCTGCATACATTTATATTTTTAAAATTATTTTTGCATGCAATATAGTAGTAATATATAGTAATATAATGCAAGCAAACTGTGTAATTTTATTGAAATGTGTCTAAGCAATATTAAGAGATTGTATAACTTATTTGTGCCACTTCTCCTTGGTTCTGAGAACTGCTACAATTTTAACAACTGATTCTGGAGAACCAGGGAGAACCTGTTAAACCCCACCCCTGGCTTTGAGTCTTCTAGCTTTTCCACCTACCAAGTGTCTGCATTCGGCTCCCTATCCCCCAAAGCCGCTCATCGGAATGAAAGCAGCTCCATTATGGAACATAGCAACTTGGTGTTTAGAAGAGCATCACTCTGTCCTGTCAATGCTGTGTCCTCTTCTGCCTCACGCAGCCACTCCACATCCCCCCATGACACATTACATCCGGCAGACCCAAAAAGTAATAAATACAGTGCAGCTTACACTGGCCCCCCTTCTGCTATAAGCCTGATAGCAGCTGCCACCCCTGTCTGTATGGCACTATGGCATGTATGCACCCTGATCGGATACCCAAGGAGAAGAGAGTATAGAGCAGAAGACATGTTCAATGCAGTATAAGGTTAGAACAAATAATAAGGTTAGAACAAATATGAAGCAGTTGCTGTTGGCTTCAGCATCTAGCAGATTGTTAGTGACTTTACTGGGGGCAGTTTCAGTGAAACAGTTGCAGAGGACTGAAAAGACTTTGAAGGTAATAGTTAAAACCATTAATCAATAATATTCCTCTACTTGCTTTTTTTAAAAGAGCACAGGCAATTTAAAATTCATTATAAAAAGTATATAAATATATATATATATATATATTTATATATTTAGAGCGCATGAAGGACTCTGGGGAAACATTGTCAATATTCTTCCTTCAATCTTGTTTCAGGTAGAATATATTATTCTCTTTCCATACATTTGTAGTGTATGTGTAGCCTGTGTGCTTCTTGTATTTTCTTGTTCTGGCCTATAGCTCGTTATAATGTGAGTGACAGGAATCAAACAGGGTTACAATAAGAAAGGATACTTGAAATAAAGATTTCTATTTATGGCTCTCAAATCATATAGAAATGGATAATGAACCATGGTCATGTTAATTCAAAGCTAAAGGCCAACTCCAGGGTAATTATACAGCTCTTCAAGATCACCTTGATTTCAGCCACTACGGTAACCCAAATATTCGTCTTTAAAGTAGACAAAAACCTTATAGGTTCTGGGTTTTGGTCCAGTTTAAAAGAATTGTCCAGGCTAAGCATAAAAACAAATGATTGTATGAGTGCTGAAATCCTGCACCTTATTTCTAGACCAGCCCCTGAATTATATTTATTGAAGACCACATTTTAACGATGGACCTATACAAAGAAGCAGAGAAATGACAGACAGGTGGAGCCAGGAGCAGTTATTCTTCACACACAAGCATTAGTGTGTTCCGGGGTGGAGATAGGTCCATCTCTCAATGCTAAAAGGTTTTCATTAATTATAATTATTATTGGTTACTTATAGAGATCCATCCTCTTCCGTAGCGATGCACATCATATAATTACAGACAAGGTAAAACATGCTGTACAGGGACCATTACAAACTAGATACTACAAATTTCAGACAAAATGTTGTGGGAACAGGTGACAAAAGGAAAGAGAGCCCTGCCCTTGAATAATCCATAGGCTGGGCTACAGGAGACAGGAGAGGCTAAATCTTAGAAACAGCAGCTTTATTCAGCAGCACACCGAGATGAAGCGGGCAGCAGCTGGGGCAGAAAGTTAAGGTGATTGCAGGCGATGGGGGACACCTAGTCAGCTGCCCCTGGAGTCAGTTTAAAGATATAATGGTGACCCAGCATGCAAACCGTTCATACTATATCTATGTCCATGGTGCCAGGGGTGGACTGGACATAGGGAGACCCGGGACAATATCCGGTGGCCTGAACTGTTTTTGGCCAGCTGGGATGCTGCTTTTAATACCCAAATTCAATCCCTGCCCCTTTAGCCTCCCTCTCAGCTCCCTATACCCACCCCCACTGTACCCACAAGCCAAGAAACCCTAGCCTCCAATTTTGTAGCCCCAGCATCATGGTTGGGGGGGGGGCTCAGTTGGGATGTCTTGGGCCAGCCAGGGCTGGTAAAATCCAGGGCTGTTTTTTGTACCCAGTCCGCCACTGTATGGTGGCATAGATAATATGTCAAACTTCACAATAACTATGGCACTCTAATTAGATTCTTGGTAAAATTTGACACTAACCTAGTCCATAGGTCACAGTGCTAAGGGACTACTAGGGACTTGGGGCTGTCAACTGAACTAGGCAGTAGGGTGGTGTGTCCCTCTTTGAATAATGCTGGAAGCCTGCCAGTGCTGATGCTTGCCTAACCTTGATTTGGCAACTGATAAATAGAATTAAAATCTTTAAAGTTATACTAAAGCCAAACCCGATTATTGTCCCACTGTCTCCAGCTACATGTTGCACTGCCCCCAACTTCAATCCGTTTTCAAAAACCCCCTGTAGTTCCTAAGTTGTTATTAAAAGTTAGAGCATTGGAGATGCAGAGAGAAAAATTAGGCAAAACAGTGGGTGTGGCAACAGCGATGTGATGTAAGCACACTGTGTGCTTTACATAAATCATAGTTACAAAAATAAGTGCATTGTTGTGCCAGCACATAGTGTGTCCAGAAAAAGGGGGTGAGAGATGATTCAGAGAGGCAGCCAGTCAGGATATCTGGGGAGGGAGTGTGTGTGTTTCCGTTCTCGGTCCATTAAAGGTTGATTGAAGGACCAGGTCAGCGCGGTGGAGACTGAAAGCTGCATATCCTCACTAAGTATACTGACATAGCAGGAAGGAGAGCATTGGAGGGACTCAATATAAGGTAAGCTATTGATATTTGTCACTTTAGTCACTTTAAGTAAGCCTTGTAACTACATCCAGTCAAAAAATGAGAGCTTAGTAAATTGCTCCCCAAATGCCCCCCTCTGACATAAGAGAGGACTTAACCCCATGCAGATATTGTGGAATAGCAGGCAGATTATGTGTTCTTGAATTACATGGGAGCTCAGTGATTTACACCTGAGAGATATGCTTCTGAAAAATACATTGTTGCTAGAGAAAACAGATAGGCTTAGCACATCGATTACATCATTTTGCCACACAATAGTGGAAACTTTAAAAAATGTAATTAAAAGTGGAATTACCCTTTAAGCCTGCGGCTGCCTGGCACCAGGACTCCCATTTAAGCCCTGCACTGATTGCACACCTTGCTAACTGGATTAGCCTCAGTCTTTGTTCCCTGATTCTGAAAGATGCCTCTTCCAGTTGCTGAACCGGAACTATTCCACGACCCTCCATGTGTATCTCCCTGGATTACCTGCCTGTTGTAACTGCTGTTGACCCAAAGTGTGCTTGGAACCGTGCTCAAACCTCAACCTGCTCCTGCTAAAGGTTTGAACTGGTTTATGCTCTGATATCTGCTTATATGTTGCCAACTGAGATTGAACTGTATTTTATGCTCTGAGATCTACTTACACAATGCCAACTCAGAATGAACTGTGTTTAGGCTCTGAGTAGAGATGAGCGGACTTCCTAAAAATTAGATACGGGCGATTCACCGAATTTCTCCAAGAAATTCAGGTTCATCCGAATCGAATCTTTGAGGATCGCTTATCTCTGGAAAACACACCGCACAGTGTGCACACTGGATCCAAGCGTGGAGCTGGAACGAGGATGGTAGTGAGTTATTTTTTTCTACCCTCCGCCCAGTCAATTTCAGGGAAAATTCAGTCAGCACGAACCCCCAGAAATTCAGTTTCGCGCTGATTTGAATTTTTCCTGAATTTCGGAACGAACTTGGGTTCTGACGAACCAGTTCACTCATCCCTAGCTCTGAGATCTGCTTACACATTCAGTTCAGGGGAACTCCGACTCGAGAGACAAGGGAAGCCACCTCCGCATTCAGGACCCCAACCAGATATGCCACTGATCATCAGAGGGGTGGTTTAGGGGAGCAATTTGAGAAACTTTATTTTTTGGACTGGTCGCCCGCTTTACCACTGCTATTTATTCACTGCTGTACAGAATACACAACTGGTGGGTCAGTTTTAGGGTGAATACTGCTGTGATAAATGTGAGCATGTATCTAGAAGCCTAAGTTAGAG
This sequence comes from Gastrophryne carolinensis, assembly GCA_027917425.1. Classification (NCBI taxonomy): domain Eukaryota; kingdom Metazoa; phylum Chordata; class Amphibia; order Anura; family Microhylidae; genus Gastrophryne; species Gastrophryne carolinensis. The sequence continues at coordinate 81,112,284 of CM051234.1, forward strand.
ATCTGGGTGATTGACAATTTTGAAAGGAGCCTGCTGCTCACTGCAGTAGGTGGGGTAGATACAAAGGGTGGAGAAAAGGGTCAGACGGAGCAGGTAAGTAGCTGTGTAAATGCAATTAGAGGCAGTAGAAAGGTAGCACAGAAAAAGGAAGACCATACCTATGTCTGTGCATCCTAAACAAATTTCCAAGTTGGGTAATGATGCAAGAGTGTCAATCTCAGAAAGACTCACTCAGAAAGAAGTGGATACTGCTCTCCCTAACAAATCGGAGGACAGCCCCTCTAGTAATCGGTAGGGTGAAACTGCAGATAGGACAGTTTATGATCATAGGGGTTAGAAAGTTTGAGGTGTCTGATAAAATAAAATTTTATTGAGCTTTAAAAAGCAACTGTGTATGCAGGACAAAGACATCCTGAACGCCACCCACTGCTATGCGTTTCTGGGGTATACCTCCTCTATTCATGCATGACCAAGGGGGTATGCCCCAGAAATGCATTGCAGTGGTGTTAAGGATGTATTTGTATTAAAGAGGAGCATTGGATCAGAAATAAATCAGCCCCTACTTACCTTTCGGATGCGGCAACATCTGGCTGCTTCAGGGCCTGAACACTGCCCCCTGCACCAGCTTAGCCATATGTTAGTGGCAGCGCGGCTCAGCGAAGTCTTGCAGGATTTCAGATTGCCCCATTGCATCCCACTGTGCAGGCGCAAGATCGGGGTCACGCGCAGTGCCTGATGGGATGCAAGATGGCACCACCCATTAGAAGGTCACCTAGAATCCGAGGGACCCAAAAGGTGGATCCCCTGGCGAGGTGAGTTTTTATTGCCAGAAGATAAAACTGGGGGGGGGGGGGGGGGGGGGGCAGCAGATCGGTGAGGTTTGGGGGAGGTTTTATCTTTAAAACCAAAAATCTCACTGAGATGCAGGTTGCAGTTCATGTTGGTGGTGCACCTGCCTTTACCTAATAATTAGCCTGGCCCCCATAGATTAATTGTTTGTCAGGACTTCCTCAGCTCAATGGTTTGCAGTCTCCCTGGTGCCAGGGTTCTGCATGTGGTGGTAATAGTGGATAAATTACTGGAAGGAGCTGAATGACTTGATTACTGTTATAGCACTTGAGAAAGACATTTAGTTAAAGTCATATTAAGTGATTGTAACTATCCCAGTTTATTAATAAAATGTTTATCTCCCACAACTTACTGAAGAGGAAATTAACAACTCATTGATCACATCAGGGGGTAATATATCAAGTATCATATATAAGATTTAGTGCAGCCATCTTGCACATTTGGATGTGAATTGTCACCTGCACCTCAGTGAGCTTTTTCATTTTAACACACAAAAAGCGCATTTTTACAGGTTACAAAAATGCCCCATCACATGTGCAGGTGCAGAGGCTGCAATTCACACCCAAATGTGCACCCAGGGCTTAACTTGCTTCACTAAATTTTTAGCATGACCCTCACAGTTTTAGATTTCTGAAGCTAATCAGCTAATGAATTATACAACATGAAAAAATAATCACGAGAAGCGCTCTTGAGAAGTATACAGAGACTATTAAATAACTAAACATACAATGACATGGTGATGTCAAATCATCACCAACAACATGTCCACCCACTCACCCTTCCTTTTCAATAGACAGAGTCAGATAATCAATGTATGAAACCTTTTCCTCTTTGTGTCGGCTGTGGAGGGGGGTGGGGAGTACTGATTGTGTTAGTGGATGGCTATTCAGGAGTATGTTTTTTTTTATCTGTTACAAAGTAATGTATGAATTAGGTTAGCAACTCTTTCTTTTGTATACCCAAGGTAATTTTTTTTCTATAAGCCCTCTTGCTAAGTACTAACATTAAAACATTCACACGAGGAAATCTGAAGAGTTATATTTGGATATTATATTTATTCATTTTGGTAGACACATTTGCAGTATTACATACGCTATATATGGCTCCTGGAGTTTGGTACTGACACTTTGGGGTATGAAGGTGTTGGTCTTTAAAGAGGAACAAAACCCACTTCTGGGGCATCCCAATTTGGGAGCTGAGTGGCAAGAAAAGCTGTACCTCCACTGGCCGCATCCCCGCTCTCCTCTAGCTGTAGGGCATGTCTGCACCAGCTATTCTATGATGCTTGACCTGGCTATGCTCCTGGGTAAAAGATATACAGCGCTGAACGGCGCTGGAGGAAATTGAAATTCAATAAGGCTTTCCTTCTTTATAAACAAGCCCTTCAGGAACTTCGGACTGCTCTTTCACCCGCCAAACAAGCGTACTTTACCTCCCTCATATCTACACAGGCCTGGAATCCCAAACAACTGTTTAAAACTTTTAACTCTCTGCTTCGCCCATTACCTCCTTCCACCTCCCAAATAACAGCTGAGCAGGTTGCCACATTCTTCACTAACAAAATTGACAGCCTCTATGCCGGCTTAACTCCTCTATCTATTTCACCCCACCTGACTTCTCCTCTAACGACTTCCCAAACCTATTTATCCCTGCTATGAGAATAAAGACTGTCCTCCCTCATATCTAAGGCCCACCTCACTACTTGTCCTTTAGACCCCATTCCATTCCACCTTATTCCACAACTGTCCTCATCCCTCATACCAGCTCTTAGATCACTATTTAACCTGTCTCTCTCATCCAGCACCTTCTCTTCACTATTCAAACATGCTATCATAACCCCAATACTCAAAGAATCCTCTCTGGACTAGTCGCTCCTCAACAGTTACCGACCGATCTTGCTGCTTTCTTTTTCATACAAACTTCTGGGACAGCGTGTTACACGCTACATCTCTGCTAACTCCTTACTAGATCCTCACTAGATCCTCTGCAATCTGGATTCCGTCCGACCACTCTACTGAAACCCTAACCAAAGTAACTAACGATCCATTAACAGCAAAATCTAAAGGCCACTACTCTATCCTGATCTTCTTTGACCTATCCTCTACTATCAACACTGTTGACCATTCTCTTTTACTCCAAATTCTGACATCTCTGGGAATTCAAGGCTGTGCACTTTCATGGCTTTCCTCCTACCTTTCTGATTGCACATTTAGTGTGTCTCACTCAAACATGGTTTCCTGTCCCCGCTCTCTGTCACAAAGTTCTGTTCTTGGACCGCTTCTCTTTGCAGTCTACACCTATGGTCTTGGACAATTCATAAACTCTTTTGGCTTTCAATACCACTTCTATGCAGATGACACTCAAATCTACCTCTCTGACTCAGATCTCTCTTCTCTCCTATCCCGTGTTCCTGACTGTCTGACAGTTATTTCATCATTCATGTCATCTCGCTCCCTCCAACTGAACATGGGCAAGACTGAGTTTGTAGTTTTCCCACCATCAAACTCTCCTACTGCCTCCACACCAACTATATCTGTCACTGACCTCACAATTACTGCACAATGCCTAGGGGTTATATTGGACTCCTGTCACTCATTCACATCTCATATTTAATCACTTGCCACCTCCTGCCGTCTCCAACTCAAAAACATCTTCCGCATCTGCCCCTTCCTCTCACCTGATACCACCAAAATTCTAGTCCACAAACAGACTGACACTACTCCAATCTTTTCTCAACTCTGCTGCTGGTCTCATTAATTTCTCTAGTGCTGCTCCACAATGTCAGGCCCACCACTGGCTGCCAATTTCAGTGAGAATCCAATATAAAAAATACTAACCTTGACGTACAAAGCACTCCACAAGCAGGCTCCTGTCTACATTTCTATGCTTATCAACAAATAACAACCCAGACGCGATCTCCGCTCCTCTACCCAGGAGCTCCTCCTATCCTTAACCCTAATCACCTCCTCACACTTATCTTATAAAGTGCTCTTTCCAGTTTGTGGCGTCTCCTGGGCAGGAACGGCTGTCTACTGATATATTTGTGGTACCGTTGTAATCAGGGGGAATAGGGCTCTTGCTCATGCAATATGGTTTCTTGAAGACATTACATTTGTGGCTGGCACAAAGTGGTCAACCATTATCTTTGTGGTTCTTCAGTGTGATGGTTCATAACTGTCCTATAGTTGCGCTACATCACTACTGAAGATGGCACTATTGGATAACGAATGGATTGTGGCACTACAGGTCTACCAAGCCATTGGCTATAACCTAACCAGATAGGAATACAGCTGAGCTGCCATTGGTTGAGGTGAGTAATACTAGAGAGAAGGTTCTAGAAGGCAGCCAGAGGGAATCTATATAAGGACGTCATGGGTTAGTCAGGGGGGAGTCACCTCAGTATTGTAGTAACCGAGAGTGAGGAAGGTACCAGCAGAATCAACTAGTAGCAGTCAGCAGTCACTGGTGTAGGAGAGAGCAGAGGAGCACATTCATACCTAACAAGTGACTACAGGAAAGGTGAACCATTCCACCCGAGATGCTGATGGAGGAAGCTATTCTGCTACGGGACAAGAATGAGCGCCCACCACCTGTTGAAGTCCATCTGGATGTAATGCTGTGCTATGGAAACTGCTGGAAACTGCTGATGGTACTGATGTAGATTATGACTGTATGACCTGCTGTGAACCATCAAGTGTTCCTGAAGCCCTGCTAATAAAGTAAGTGCCCTTTTGATAAAGTCAGTCTCATTTGGAGTTATTGGATGCAATCCACATTGGGAGGTCCCCCCAAGCCCATTAACCAAGAACCCACTCCCCATACGCCTGAGGAGCTAAGCCCCCCAGGTACATGTGTGCTACACATTTTTATTAAAAATTGTTTTTTACATTTTATTTCCATATACTTTACCTATAGATATTGAGAAAGCACTGGCAAAAATTACAAACAAGACATTTCACGTTAAGGCCCAAACTCAGCTGAAAGAAAAACAATATGGGGGTTATTTAAGGTAGTGCCACGTAGCACCACATAGCGTCGGGTGAACGCTCGGCGCTGTATGTGAAAACCACATTTAAGAAAGCAAATCTGGTGAGCGCCTCTAAAAGTGCCATGTAGCGTCACATGTATTACTAGCGGTGGCTCGGTGTATAGCGCCGTCGCTCCAGGTTCAGCAGCGCCATGTAGTACCTTTTGCTCAGTAGCGCTCTGCCATACATTTCAATGGTGTTTCATTTGGTTGTGTTTAAATAGCTTTTTGCTATAGTAAACTTTACAATTTTTTGCTCAAATCGTTGTGTGGCCTCTTCTGCCAAGCAAACAAATGGCGATACGTGGCACTAGTATTAAATCAGCCTCTATATCATTTTCCTGGAAATCCATGAACATTTCTGCAAAAATCACAATTTAACATATATGGTGCAAAGTGGTTAAAATGGACAGGCACCAGAGGGGGGCAAAACCTCTAGGTAGGCTGGCAGGTAAAAGCTTGATTAAAATCTAGCCACCAAGTTGCCATTCACTTGTATGGCAGCAAATGGCAGTCAATCAGGTTTGATGTTCAAGCTCACCTGGCAAATACATATAGTAACTCTGTCACATGATTGACAGCCATATCTTGAATGAGAAGGTCATAAGCATTGACTGACTTCATCTTGAACTTTAGCTGGAAGGTTTAAACCTACATTAACCACAAACACAGACCTATATCATCACACAGATCGGCTTCTGTTGCATCTATTTCTTTGTTTAGGGCCCCAACATATCTGGGATCTTACTGTTGAGTCTAGCACTTCTGGCTGGAGGTGTATACCAGTGTATGACAGCAGTCAGCAAAGCCCTTAGAGAATAATGAGTGTCTTGGTCTCTTTTCATGCTCCGTAACTGCCCCCCTATAGGGCACCTGCCAAAACTGCAGGGAAATTACAGAGAGGAAGGTTCCGTGGACACAGTGAGAGACACTGAAGGAAAGGGCACCAGGTATGCAACAATATTACAAAATACATGGTCGTTTCTTCTACAAATCCCCTAATGTAGTATACCTTTATCATGTGTGTGCAGTGCCCCTCATTCACCTACATTATGTAGGCGCAATAAAGCAAGAAAAAAGAGCAGGCCTAAGTGACCTCAAGCTCACTGTGCTCAAAGGGGGCTTCACAAAAAGAGAGACTGGGTTGGGAATGTAAGTGTATCAAATAAGCTAAGCAGAGATAATAATTTTATCTATCATTATAACATGAATTGAATGGACTGGATTCACCATGCGTGCTTTATCTCATCCCATCCTTACCAGCCAACCATTTATTGTCATGATCCCCTAATTGTTATCCCACGGCTCATAGTTTTACAGCTTACTAATAACAGAGGTCAAAAGTCTACAACTCTATGGCTATAGCTAAAACTACTGCTTTGATAGCATCTCCTACCTAATGTGGTGAGCAATAACAGATTTGGTGAGCAGTAAAGCATGTCAGAATGTGAAATGTTTACTTGATATAAATAAGAAAATGGAAAGTGCTACTTGATGAAAAAAGGTTGGGAACGCCTGTGTTAGACCCCACCACCAGGCCAGTGTTGGAGGATGTGAGGCGTAAGGTTCTTTGGACCTAGGGTACAGTGTCACCTGGCGAGGTGTGAGTGAGGTATTTTTGCTGGATGTAGAAGTTACTTCAGTTTAAGCAAAAAAATTGGTTTCTTTATTCTAACTTTCAAAGCATTTGCTTAGCATCCCTCAGCACTTTAGCACTGCTTACAACCTTCTGGCCCTGCTGGACTTTCATTATAAGTTATTCAGGTCTTCTCCCAACCTGACTTTCTTCAGGGCTGCCACAGACTCCTAGTCTCCTCTGAGCCCTTTGCTGGCATAGCCGGACTCCTACTGCTGCTTCCAAGCTCCTCTCAAACATTAAACTCATCCCCCTTATGCAAACATTTCCAGAACCAAGATCTAGGTCAGATCCCCCCTTTAATACTGGCTCAGGTAACAGCTTATTTTCACACAAATGGGTCAGAACAAGTGTCCCATGTGAGCTGAGTTGCCAACACTGAAACTACTTCCTGTTTGTCAGCCCCCCCCCCCTCCCCAAAATAAAATCCAACATGAGTATTATATGACACTTTCTTTATGTTACTCTATGGAGCCTGTTGTTCCCTATGGGGGTGATCTCACTACTGCCATCTAGAGTCTAGCTTCTATTACTACAAGTGCCATAGGACAGAATCCTAATTGAATCCAACAACATCTAACTAATGTCTCTATCAGGGCCTACTCCACTAAAAGGGTTCTAATGCTTACTAACTGTAGATCAAATGTCTTTCCTCTATGCTTGACTGACCCCTATGCTTGCAGCATAATTGGGTTTACCATGTCATCATGGCAAAGGTAATGAGAGGCCCAGACAATATAGGCTTTTATGGGCCACATAGCAAGCTAATCAGTATCATGTATTAGTGTCTGGGCCCATCATGATATATATGCATATATGTAATGGCTGGGCTCTGCCCTTTAACTCTTTAACTGCCCGCCTACCTAGAGTTTTTGTCCCCCCCCCTGTTGCCAGACCATTTTCACTATTTTGATATATACATGTTTAACTGTGATTTTTGAAGGAATTATCCAGGAAAATTATATATTGTCTTTCTCAGAAGAGTCTGGGCTTTAACATGAAATGTTTTGTTTGGCAGTTTTTTGGTGAAATATGGGCAAACAACTAAACAATATATGTGCCGCAGGGCGACGCAGCACTCCTGCTGCTGGGAGCGCGGCGCGTCACTCTGGCAGCCCCTCTCTAGCTGTGCAGGCACGCGTCCCGCAGTCTGTAGATTTCGCCTCTAGGAGGCGCTGTGCACCGAGTGGCAGGCAGCACAGAGTGCTCCACACCTGATGGGAATCAGGGGCTGATCAGCCTTGCAGCCAAGACTGACCAGCCCCTGGATAGTGCCTCCAATCACTCACAGTGTTGTAAATTGCACCAATCAGCACATACACTCCCCCCCAGGGTGGCCATTGGTTGATTCCCCAATAAATATGGAGTCAGCCCAGCACTCAGTGCCCGTGATAGTCGCTTGTGATTAGGGTGTGATTCTGTTAGTTGTTATCTGATTCCGACCCGGCTTGATCGACCATTCCTGTCTGCTGCCTGTACCGACCTCTGCTTTGTCTGACCACAAACCTGCCTGCCCCTCTGGATACCCTGCGATCTCTGACCTCCCGGCTTGACCCTTCGGCTACCCCTGACTACGCACCTGTCTCATCCCTGTACTCTGACGCACCCTCCGGATTGACTACCTGTGAACGACCTCGGCTTGGGATACCCTCGTGATTCATCGGCCTTCTCCGTAAGCAGCCATCCTTTGCGCCTATTAAGACCTGGGGGCAACCGTGTCCGGTGAGGCGTACCTAGCGTCCCGGCAAACGGGGGACTATATGCAGAAGCGGCGGTGGAGATTGGGGGTTGCCTGCTTACAGAAGGCTGGTGTCCCGCTGGGCATCACATTATCACGAGCCAAATAAATGGACCAAATTTTGGAACAGGTGCAGGCCCTGACCACGGCAGTGGAGCACCTGGCACTTCAAGTGGTGGCTCAGGAGAACCGTCCAGCTCCTGCACCCTCTGTGCCCCAGGGGGCAATTGCCGCCTTTCCGGTTGAACCCAAGATTTCCCTTCCAGAGAAGTTTTCGGGGGACTGAAGTAAATTTGCCAATTTCCGGGATGCCTGTAAGCTCTATTTTCAGCTTCGCCCTTATGCTTCCGGCTCCCAGGAGCAACGGGAGCATCTCCCTTCTGCATGGGGATCCCCAATCCTGGGCTTTTAGCCTCTCCCCTCAGGATTACGCCCGCCAATCTGTCAAGGAATTCTTCAAGGCCATGGAGATCCTGTATGATGACCCAGACCGAGGGGCAACTGCTGATGCCAAGCTACGATCTCTCAGACAGGGGTGAAGACTGGCAGAAGAATATTGCTCGGAATTCCGACGCTGGGCAGTGGATTCTCGCTGGAATGACCCAGCATTGTGTGGGCAGTTCAGGCTAGGTCTGTCAGAGGTCATAAAAGATGTCATGGTAAATCACCCCGTACCTAACACCTTGGATGAAACCATGCAATTGTCTATCCGCATCAACCGACGCATACGAGAAAGACGCCTGGAAAAAGGGGCCCAGTCTGAAGTCAGTATGAAGCCTGAGGCCTTAGTCCCCTCTTCTTCTGAAGAACCCATGCAGCTTGGGGCCACCAAGCTTTCTGAAGCGGAGAGGCGGAGGCGTCTGTCGCAAGGCCTATGCCTTTATTGCAGAGAAGTCGGTCACCTGGTCCGCTCCTGCCCTCCGAGACAGGCATCGGGAAACTTCAGAGCCTAGGTGGGGTCGAGGAAACCCACCTAGGCTGCTAAGTATTTCCTCTGTGTTGCACACAAATTACGTTGCCTGTCGAGATTACTCATGATTTTGAGTCCAGATCTGTGGAGGCTCTTTTGGATTGTGGGGCCGCCGGGAATTTTATTGATTGGGGCCTGGCTCAAGCATTAAAGATTCCGCTGCAATCTTTATTCAATCCAATTAGAGTCAAAGCCATTGATAATACCCCCCTTGTCGGGGGCCTGATTCAGTACCGTTCTCCACCAGTGTTTGTTAGAGTGGGGGCGGGACACACCGAGCTAATGAGTTTCCTTCTCCTTAAGATGCCTCTTACCCCTTTAGTTTTGGGACTCCCCTGGCTGTCTAAACACAATCCCCAAATTGACTGGGTCTCTGGGCAGGTTATCAAGTGGGGGCCACAATGTTTCCAGTCTTGTCTTGAGCTTCCTGTACGTGCCACTCGCTTGACTGCTGAGGGCATTCCTACCCCCTATGCAGAATTCGCAGACGTGTTCTCTGAAAAAGCTGCTGATGAACTCCCTCCTCATAGGCCTTTTGACTGCCCGATTGATCTTCTCCCCGGGACTATGCCACCTCGGGGAAAGATTTATAATTTAACCCGAGCTGAGAATAAGGCCATGAAAGAATACATTGCTGAGAATCTGCAGAAAGGTTTTATTCTGCCGTCTACCTCACCAGCGGGTGCCGGATTTTTCTTTGTGGAAAAGAAAGATGGTGGCTTGCGCCCCTGTATTGATTATAGGGGCCTGAATAAAATTACAGTTAAAAATAAATACCCCCTTCCCTTAATAGAGGGACTCTTTAACCAGGTCATTGGGGCCCAGGTTTTTTCTAAGCTAAGAGGGGGGCTTACAATTTAATCAGGATCCGTCAGGGAGACGAGTGGAAGACTGCCTTCAACACCCAGGATGGGCACTATGAATATCTTGTTATGCCTTTCGGCCTATGTAATGCCCCGGCAGTCTTTCAGGACTTTGTTAATGAAGTTTTTAGAGAATACTTGGGCCGTTTTGTGGTCATCTACTTAGATGACATCCTAATATTCTCACAGACCTTAACCAAGCATAGAGAGCATGTACGGATGGTTCTACAGAAATTGAGAGAGAATCACCTCTATGCCAAGCTAAAAAAGTGCGTTTTTGAGGTTTCTGAGGTTCCATTCCTAGGATACATTGTTGCTGATACTGGGTTAACAATGGATCAGGCCAAAGTATCTGCGGTCCTCCAGTGGGAACAACCCAAAGATTTGAAGGGTTTACAGAGGTTTCTGGGGTTTGCTAATCTTTATAGGCGCTTTATAAAAAACTTTTCCACCTTGGTAGCCCCACTCGCCGACCTCACTAAGAAGGGGGTGTTTACCCCTACTTGGTCGGGCCAATCCATCCGGGCCTTTGAGAACCTTAAGTCTGCCTTTAGTTCAGCACCTGTGTTGACCTACCCTGATATCCACCGAGTCTTCATAGTCGAAGTAGATGCATCCGAGCTCGGGGTAGGGGCAGTTCTCTCACAGTACAGTGGGTCTCCTGAACGGCTACATCCCTGTGCCTTTTTCTCGAGAAAATTTAATTCCGCTGAGCGGAACTATGATATTGGCAATCGAGAACTTCTAGCTGTGAAATTAGCCTTTCAGGAATGGAGACATTGGTTAGAGGGGGCCCAGTTCCCAATTACGGTATTCACATATCACAAGAATTTAGAATACATTGAATCAGCTAAAAGGTTAACCCCCGTCAGGCCCGATGGTCTCTTTTCTTCTCTCGATTTAATTTCACTATAACATACAAACCAGGAACAAAGAATATTAAAGCTGACGCTCTCTCCAGAAGTTTCACAGTTGATAAAGTCCCTGTAGAGGAGATCCTTCCCATAATCCCACGACACAAGGTCATAGCTGTCATCCAACCTGACCTGTCGAGTGAGCTAAGCCGATTTCAATCAGATTCTCCTCCGGGCAAACCCGATCACCTCCTCTTTGTACCCCTGTCCCACCGTCCGGCAGTACTTCAGCAGTTTCATGACTCCAAGACGGTGGGTCATCCAGGGGTTAAAAAGACTTTGGCCCTTCTAGCCCGTCATGTCTGGTGGCCATCTTACAGGAGAGATACCCAGGCCTTTATTCAGGCCTGTAAGATCTGTGCCCGTAGCAAAACCCCCAGGTCAGCTCCTGCCGGACCTCTGGTGCCCCTGTCCACTCCTTCAAAGCCTTGGACGCACTTGGCAATGGATTTTATTACTGATTTACCACAGTCCCAGGGATATACAGTTATCTGGGTTGTGGTAGATCAATTTAATAAAATGGCACATTTTGTCCCCCTAAGAAAGCTGCCCACAGCCCAAGAATTGGCTCAATATTTCTTAGATCATATTTTTAGACTTCACGGAATTCCAGAAGATGTGGTCTCAGATAGGGGGGTCCAATTTGTGTCACGCTTCTGGAGGGCATTCTGCCCCCGGCTAGGCTTCACTGTTTCTCTGTCTTCAGCTTTTCACCCTCAGTCCATTGGGCAGATGGAAAGGACCAACCAGTCATTAGAACAATATCTCCGTTGCTTCACCTCCGATATTCAGTCAGAGTGGTCCCAATTTCTTCCCTTTGCCGAATTTGCCTTCAATAATGCAATTAACTCCTCCACGGGGGTATCACCCTTCCGGTGTGTATATGGGAGGGATCTTAAGTTCTCAGCACTTTCAGGCTCATCCTCTGGTTTGCCTTCTTTAGACGATTGGTTGTCCCAGTGGCCAGATTTATGGGCCAAGATTCAGCGGCATTTGGTCCAGGCATCGAGTCAGCAGAGGGTCTTTGCGGATCGTCGCAGACTATAAAGTGGGGGATTTGGTCTGGCTCTCTACCAAAAATTTAGCACTACGCCAACTCTCTGTAAAATTGGGACCACGATATATTGGCCCTTATCCCATTTTACAGAAAATTAACCAAATCACATACAGACTCAAACTTCCACCATCTCTGAGGATTTGTAATTCCTTTCACGTTTCCCTCCTTAAGCCTGCCAGGGGAGTGGAGGAAGATTCCTCTCCTTCTCTTATTCTAGTTGATGGTGAGCAGGAGTTTGAAGTCGCATGAATTCTGGATTCCCGTTTCCTCTGGAATTCCTTGCAATATTTAGTCGACTGGAAGGAATATGGGCCAGAAGAGAGGAGTTGGGTTCCAGCTAGAGATGTGTATGCGGACTGTTTAATTAAAAGATTTCATAAAGAAAATCCTCTTAAACCCAGGGTGGAGGGTCCTGGGGCCCCTCCTCAAGGGGGGGGGTAATGTAAGGAACTTACCTCTGCCAGGGGCGCGGCGGCGAGCGTCCGCAGGGCGACGCAGCACTCCTGCTGCTGGGAGCGTGGCGCGTCCCTCTGGCAGCCTCCCTCGCCCCTCTCTAGCTGTGCAGGCACGCGTCCCGCAGTCTGTAGATTTCGCCACTAGGAGGCGCTGTGCTGCGAGTGGCAGGCAGCACAGAGTGCTCCACACCTGATGGGAATCAGGGGCTGATCAGCCTTGCAGCCAAGACTGACCAGCCCCTGGATAGTGCCTCCAATCACTCACAGTGTTGTAAATTGCACCAATCAGCACATACACTCCCCCCCAGGGTGGCCATTGGTCGATTCCCCAATAAATATGGAGTCAGCCCAGCACTCAGTGCCCGTGATAGTCGCTTGTGATTAGGGTGTGATTCTGTTAGTTGTTATCTGATTCCGACCCGGCTTGATCGACCATTCCTGTCTGCTGCCTGTACCTACCTCTGCTTTGTCTGACCACGAACCTGCCTGCCCCTCTGGATACCCTGCGATCTCTGACCTCCTGGCTTGACCCTTCGGCTACCCCTGACTACGCACCTGTCTCATCCCTGTACTCTGACGCACCCTCCGGATTGACTACCTGTGAACAACCTCGGCTTGGGATACCCTCGTGATTCATCGGCCTTCTCCGTAAGCAGCCATCTTAAGCCATATTAAGACCTGGGGGCAACCGTGTCCGGTGAGGCGTACCTAGCGTCCCGGCAAACGGGGGCTTGACTATAGGCAGAAGCGGCGGTGGAGATTGGGGGTTGCCTGCTTACAGAAGGCTGGTGTCCCGATGGGCATCACAATATATATGTTTACATTTTTTTTTTTTTTTTTTTGGAATAATAAAATGCACATTTTTCAATTGTAAAATTATATTGCGTGGAAAAGCCCCTTCCGGCTACAACGCTACCACATATCTATTGGTGGACATCCAGAAAAGCAGTTTAGGAGTTTTTCATATAAAATACAACTGCCACGCCTGGCAGTTTTTCAAGAAAAACAATCCTTTACATTTGAAATATACAAACTGTATATTTTCTGGAAGTACACACCTCAAGCTTTCTAAGCGTACCAGGCTTGTTGACATGTGCATAGTTTTCTGGAATTATTCCCTTGATAAATTATTTAGTTGCACAGGGTTTTTCCAAAAAATAGAATAAAAAAGCAGAATCAAAAACAAATTTCCTTAAAAAACGATATGCAAACTAGAAAAAGTTAAATCTGAAAAGATCCCCCAAAAAGAACAATACCCAACATGTATAGCTACTTTCAAAGGTAGCGTTGGCAAACAACTCAAAGTAAAGCATGTGTGTAATTTTACTATTTGCTAAAATTTCAGCTCTGCAGACAAACTACGCACCTTGCGCTTTTTTAACCAAAACAAACCTTTACATTTGAAAAACCATATATTCCATGAAAGTACACACATTAAGGCATACTTAGCTTGTTGTAGTGGGTGTAGTGGTTGCACAGGGTTCCCCTAAAAAATGTATAAAAAAGGAGAATAAAAAACAAATTTTCCTAAAATATCAATATGCAAACTAGAAAAAACAGTAAAACCAGCGTGGGCACCAGCTATTGGGAGCTTGTAGACCAGGGCATGGGGGCTAGATGGACTGACACTCAGGCCCCCGAAGGCTACAAAGCCACATAGCCCTCGTGGGCCAGTGGCTCTTCTGCTCCCCCCCCCCTTTGGCCATGGCAAGTAATACAGCTGGGGGTTAATGGCAAGTCATCTGCTTGCTGCAGGTGACTTGCTGGCCCCTAAAGCCTTGTGAACTTGTATAGAGGTCTCATGGACCCCTTACCACTATACAAAGGGTTACATGTAAAAAAAGCACCTACAATAAGACAAAGGTGTTTTATTATTTATATTTATATACTTACCTTCCCTGATAAGTGTTCCACGCCAAGAATAGGTTTTTGCTATTCTGCTGCTGGAAGCCTTTTATACCTGCTGAGTGACAGGACATAAAGGGCTAATTTGAAAAAAGAATGGCATAGCGTCCTCCCTCTTGCGGAGGGGACTCCATTTTTTCATTTTTAAGGGTTAAAAACTTCTCCTTAGTTAAAAACTCAACCCTTCCTGGCTAGTCGCAGGTGACTTGGCAGACCCCCAATAGGGTATAGGGGTCTCATGGATCCATTAACCCTTTTGCTGCCAGCCTATCTGGAGATTCTGTCACCCTTGTTGCCAGACCATGTTGCACTATTATGCGCTCCACATGTTCAACTGTGATTTTTGAAGGGATTTCCCAGGGAAATTATATATAGTTTATTTCAGCCTGGTCTTCTAACATGAAATGTCTTGTTTGTCATTTTTTATGTGTATTCTCAATATTTTTGGGTAAAATATGTGCAAAAAAATATATATATATTTATATTTTTATATATTTATATTTTTATATATATATATATATATATATATATATATATATATATATATATTATATATTTTATTTTTTTACAATTTGCAGTGTTTTGTTGTAATATAAAATGTAAGTTTGTCAATAAAATCTTATTGCGTGTAAAAGCCCCATTTCTCCCGGTTACAACGGTAATGTATTGGTAGACACCCTTTCCTGCCCAGGAGACTCCCCCAAACTGAAACAGCGCTTTTAGGGTTTCCCCCCAAAAAAGAATAAAAAAACAGAATCAAAGCCACATTTTCCTAAAAACAATATGCAAGCAAGAAAAAACAAGTTAAATCTGAAAAAGCATCATCCCCCAAACAGAACAATACCCATAGGTCCTGTCAAGGAAAGAGTTGTCAAACACCCCAAAGTAAAGCATGTGCGTAAAAAAAATTTTAATTGAAAATTTCAGCTCTGCTGACAAAGTGCGCACCTTGACAATTTTTAACCAAAACAACCCTTTACATTTGGAATATCCCCCATAAACCACTATATTCCCTGAAAGAAAGTACACATGTTAAGCTTTCTATGTGTACCCAGCTTGTTGTAGTGGGCTCAAATTTCTGGAAGTAATCCGTCAAAGAATTCTATGGTTGCACAGGGTTTCCCTAAAACATTTATAAAAAAAACACCTTTCCCTAAAATATCAATATGCGAACAAGAAAAAACAAGCTAAGTCTGAAAACGCAAGGTCCCCTGAACAGAACAATACCCAACATGCATAAGTACTATTAACCCTTTTAATTGCCAGCCTACTTGAAATTTTGTTGACAGGTCATTTTTCACCATTTTGTGCTATGTTTAACCGTGATTTTTGCAGGAATTTCCAGGAAATATATATATATATATATTTTTGAAGCAGAGTTTTGGCTTTAACATGAAATGTGTTTTTTGTAATTTTTTTACTGTTTTTTTTAAATATTCAATATTTATTTTCAAGTCAAAAAAACTAAAATAAAATAAAAATTATTATTTCTTTTAAATTGTCTCATTTATTTGAAATAAACAATTTATTCTACTAAAGAAAACGATATTGCAAGTGAAAGCCCAATTTTTCCTGATTACAACGGTACCACATATGTATCGGTAGCCCCCCTGTTCCTGTCCAGGAGACCCCCCAAACTGAAAAAAAAACACTTTATAACATTTACAAATTAAATACAGCTACTATCCACACTATAAAGGGTTAAATTAAAAAAATTCCCGGGGGAGGGGGAGCCATTTTTTTGGGGGAAATTTAAAACCCTTAAAAATCCCCCCCCCCCAAAAAAAATGGCGTGAGGTCTCCTCTAACATAACCAGCATAACCAGCTATGGGGCTTGTAAAACAGGGCATAGGGGCCAGCTTTGGTGGCCCCTGGCCCTGCAGCCTACAAGCTGGCATAGCCTATGGCCACAGGCTCTTCTACCCCCTCCTGGGCTTTGGGGAGGCAGGTAATGGGGGGCTCAGAGTTAATGGCATTGGAGGGGGGAGCAGGCGATCAGATCATCACCTGCATCCCTCCTCCTGTGGCCAGCGATGACAAGTGACAAGTGAAATGAGCCAGGACGACAGCCCGGAGTGACGTCATAAACCCCGCCCCCTAATGCACCACTATAATCTATAATACTGTGTATTTATATGTAACCACAGACTATAATATAGCTACTCTTATGTTTTCTGATTCTTCCTATTTGCTATTATTATGATATTGCTATTATATAGAGAATTCAAAGAGGATGTGGGTACACTTACACACTAGTAAAGAGAGGGACAAGCAGTGTTATAACCTTACTCACACTAGCAGATATCTATAAGGCTCATGTTTGGTTAATCACAGAGAAATAGGTCTACATCCCAACGGTGATTTAGACCTCGGGGAATGCATGTATCTAATTTAAAGATCCAAAAGAC
Organism: Gastrophryne carolinensis; assembly: GCA_027917425.1. Classification (NCBI taxonomy): domain Eukaryota; kingdom Metazoa; phylum Chordata; class Amphibia; order Anura; family Microhylidae; genus Gastrophryne; species Gastrophryne carolinensis. The sequence goes on from CM051234.1 coordinate 81,129,107, forward strand.
CTCCCGTTGAGGTAACTTTTCTTATAAGTCTCCTCCTCTGGGTCCAAGAGTGACTCTCTCTATTGCAGAGCATTTTAAATATGAGAGATCCCCTGCATGTTTTTCTCTAAAATGACGTCCCACATTAGAGGACAAATTGGACTGATACTGGGAGGCAGCTGCTATATGCTCTGCAATTCTCCGTTTAAGAGGCCTAATTGTAAATCCAATGTATTGTACCTGACATGAAACACATGTTATAAGATACACTACTTTGGATGTATTACAATTAATAAAGCTTTTGATATTAAACGTATCTTTTGTTACAGCAGATTGAAACTCTCTGCCAGGGGAAACAAATTTACTTAGACCGCATCGCTGGCCTGCGCATTTAAAGAAACCGCAACATGAAAGCCAGGTCATTGATTTGTCCCTGTATTTGGTGTATAAACTGGGAGACAATTTTTTGTGTCTGCGGCTCACAATCCTAATACCATCTTTCAAAACATGTTTTAACTGCGGATCACAATTTAGAATGGGTAAATGCTTATTAACTATATCCTTTACTGCTTAGAATTCTTCACTATATGTTGTCACTAGAGTCAGAGCACTGTCCTCATTGTTATTCGATCTAACATGATTATCTCTTTTATTTTTCTTCTGACCTATGTCTAATAACATTGCCTCCCTATCTCTAGATTCAGCAGTAATTCTTGCTTTCCCTAGTAATTGATCCGAGTAACCTCGATCCTGTAATCTTTTTGAGATGACCAATAATTCCTGTTCACACGTGTCTTGTTCAGAACAATTCCGGTGGGCCCGAACCATCTCGCCGACCGAAATTGCCCTGATCGTATGAGCCGGGTGACAGCTTTCCGCTCTCAGCGTTGTATTTCCTGCGGTCTTTTTTCTATATGTTTTTGTTTTAACACCTTTTTTATCTGCTGTCACTTCCAGACATAAGTCAAGGAATGAGATGCAATCAGAATGACTTTCAGATGTGAAGTGTAAATTTAGATTATTTTCATTCAAATATTGGACGAACTGTACTATTGTACTTTCATCTCCATCCCATATAAAGATCAGATCGTCAGTGTATCTGCCAAAATATTTGATCCTGTTTAAGAAAGGGTTATCATGACCATAAATAGTCGCCCTCTGCCACCAACCCATATAAAGGTTGGTGAGAGAGGGCGAAAATGGGGCACCCATAGATGCCCCACAGAGTTGTAAATAAAAATCCCCTGCAAACAGGAAAAAATTATGTTTGAGAAGATACTCTAAAGATAATATCAAAAATGTGATCAGATCCTGAAAATAAGTCGAGTAATTGTGGAGATGAAAATATATGGCCTGCAACGCTAAGTCATGGGGAATAATAGAGTACAGGGAAGACACATCACAAGTGAACCACCTGAAACTTGGTTGCCACTGAAAATTAGAAAGGGAACAAATTACGTCCCTTGAATCTTGCAGGAATCGCGGGAGTCTGCGGACCAGGGGAAGGAGATGGAAATCTACCCATTGCCCCAGTCTCTCATTCAACCCCCTCAATCCCCGCCACAATATGCCTCCCCAAAGGGGGGCGATGTGGCTTGTGGATTTTGGGGAGATGATGAAAGACCGGGGCAATGGGGGAGTCCAGATATAATGCCATACATTCAAGGCTTAGAAGGGTTAAGCATGATCCAGATGTGACTGCCATGGGACCCATTTGTTAATTTATAATGAGCTTTATGCAAGTTTACATTTAATTATCCATTAATTGTTTGCAAATAATCCCCGTTAAACCCTGAAATCGCATCTTTCTCCTCACCCCCCCAGTGAACGCGGTGGCCAATGGTGGGCCTCTAATTTGACTGGAATCAAGAGGAAAAGATGCACTGATGTTGTTGCGACATGTCTGTCGAGGGCACTTTTTGACACCACAAAGCTCACTGCCATTCATATACTATGCAATGGCCAAGTTGCACGCATCTATAGCAGGAAAAGTTTTTTTTTTTTATCCCAATTTAGGTAGAGGAGCCTACTCAGCTCTGGAGGGTGGGTCTACGGGAGAGTGATATAGAGGGATGAACTGCCCTTGCTGGAATGCTGGATCATCATCATGGCCAACGGCCAAACCCCATACAGAAATTCTGTCTGTACCATCCCGATGCCGCTCCTGGCAGAAGGATCGATAGCCGTTACTGTATACAGCCCAGCCCAGATACATGTAAACCTACAGCTGTGACTAAATATAGAATGGCAGGGAATGCTCCGCTATCATCTCTTCAATATGTGACCCTCTAACATCATATCCATGATGCAATTCAGGTATAGCATCACACAGTGTCGAGAACAAAATTATATGCACATTAAATACTACACAACTGACTTCCTATTTAAAATGACATTTTCTGTTATACCTTATATTATGTAATCTTGACACCTAAAAATAAAAGTAAACAAAACAGAGCTGATAATTTTCCAACACTCCCATTTGCTCCCACACAACAAACTCTGTTAACAATTCCACAATAAGTGCAATTCCCAAAGCTCAATGCCTAGGAGTCATTCTGGACTCAGCCATATCATTCAAACCTTACATTAACACCCTAGCCAACGCCTGTCCTCTCTAACTTCATGCGTTCCTCTTGCTTGACCACTAAAACAACACCCTACAGCCCTCGAACTACAACAGACTATTATTATTATTTTTTTGTTTATTTATATTGCACCTTATTGCATCTTATGCTGTAGCACTGTATAATTACAGACAAGGTAAAATGTACTTTACAGGGATAATTACAGACTAGATGCTACATAGGTCAAACCAAATGTTGTGAGAGCAGGAGACAATAGGAAAGAGAGCCCTGCCCTTGATGGTTTATAGTCTAAAAGATAGGCGTGAAGACAAAAAGGGGAGGGATCAAAAGTGGTAGATTTTGAGTTTGGTGGGATGTGCTCTGTGAAGGATTTGCTTAAGCCAGATTATATGCTTATCTGAAGAGGGGGGTTTTGAGGGCACTTTTAAAGACTTGGAACATTATAGAATAATGGATTGAGCAGGAAAGGGCATTCCAGAAAATTGGAGGGGCACAGGGGAAGTCTTGAATGCTGGAGAGAGGAGGTGACCAAGGAGGACAGGAGAATGTCAGAGGCAGAACAAAGATTGCACCTGGGTTGGTATCGTTGGGTTAGAGATGAAATGTATGGAGGGGTCTGGTTGGAGAGTGCAATATGTGCCTAGCCTTAGTACGTTAGGAGTTGTCATTTTGCAGATTAATTTCTCTTCCTAGCTACTTACCTAATAGGCAATTTGAGAGTGGAAAAAGGCTACACTAGCTGGGTGAATGGTGGAGAGTAATTCATGCATACATTGGCACCTTTTACTACATTGGGAAGGTCAGTGGACTCTTGTGAATGATGCTAAAATATTTTCGAATGCAAAAAATGTTCACATGGAAATGGATTTGCTGAAATGAATAAGCACGAATGCACTCGAGCATAAAAAGATTGCACAACTAAAATTAGTACTGAATAACAATAAAGAGGATGCGAAAATGGATTGTTTTACAACAAATGATGTGAAAGTCCATTTATGAAAACGAAAAATAATGCAGGCTCACAGGGGAAGTGATGATAAAAACATACTTTATTTGATCCTTTAGGCTATACAAACATACCTTTTATGTTGTAACTCCTTTCCCCTGTCCTTCCCCGATAACGAAAGAATCCTCAGGCAGCACCAACCCCCTCATCTCCAAAGGCTGGCCAGTGAGCAATCAAGCTCGAAGCATCGCCATGATGTATGGTAATGGGCCATATAATCCTGGGGATCACTTCCTGGAGCACTAGGGTGCGTTCTCACACCATTGTGGAACACAATATGGGCATCAGGGCCAGTACATCACTGTGCTGCCTGTTGATTTGTGGCAATGGAAAGCCCTGAGAGGAAGCACAGCCCTGCCCATCCCCCTGCCCCCGTCCCAATTACAGCCATAACTATAACCACTCTCTATAGGGAGGGCCAGAAGGCTGATTGATGTCAATAGCTAGGTGGGGACGGGCCAGGGGAAGGAGGAAGGCGGGGATCAGCCCCTCTAACAGGAAAAAGGTCTGCGCTGCCCGAGGTCACCACATTCCAGATCCAGGTGCAGGCAATCCACTCTCTCTAATTAATCCTATCATTATAAAAATACATGTATGATATGTAATATTGTTACAAATATAGAATCCATTACATTAAACAAGTATACAAATTCTATTCATGATTACTTTAAGACTATAGATAGAGCTGATCATATAGTGGAAACTCCAGCTTCATCATACAAAAAATAATACAAACTGGAAATATAGGAAAAAAGCTTATTTAACCATGTTCTTTACATAGCTCTAGATCCATTTTTAAATTCATACCCTGTGGGAATATCCATCTGGGCTCCTTGTACATCAATAATTTTCTCGTGGTCCCTATTTCAATTGCTTGAATATACAAGGATTCAGTGGACCCATCATGATTTTTAATGCAATGTTTTGCAACTTGTGATAGGCGTGACACAAAGTTTTGCTTTTCATCCTCCAGATGTTCAGAGAACCCCTTTTTTAATTTGTGAGAGGTGCAACATACTGTATCCTGTATGCACTACATGTAATAATATAAACTACCCCTTTCAAATCACAACTTATGAACTGTTCGATTTTAAATATAGAACCATTTGCACACAAGTAATGGAGGTGCTCTGTTTAACGTATTTACATGTTGAGCATCGGGGATGGTTACATTTGTAAAACCCTACTGTCCTTAACCACGTTTATTTTCCTATACTTAACCTATACATATATTTTCTCCTCTATTTGTCATCCACATGGGATACCCTCAAGTTCAAAGTTTATCCTTAACCACTTTAACTGCTCTCTGCTAATTAGATTCTTTTGAGCAATTGTGGCAGACCCTAGCTAATTCCCCCACCGTTATCGCCTTCTTTGTACGGTAAGGTTGTAAACTTTTAGCATACAATAAGGAATTACCTGGTGAGGGCTTACCATTCTCTATCCTCAAAGTTAAGTCTAGGCAGTCTACACCTGCTGGGTGACTTAAATGGGTAACTTTTAGATTTACCTGTTTGCTGTTCACATACCCGCCTCTGGAATTAATGAGGAGGTCATCAATGTACCTTCCATAGAAGAATACGTTGAATCGAAATGGATTGCTAACTCCAAAGATGTGACGCTCCTCCCACCACCCCATGAACAATTGGCCAGGTATGGTGAGAAGGGAGAACCCACAGAAGCTTCAGAAGCTTCAGATCTCTGGAGTCAAAATGAAAATAATACTGAATAGTTATCCGTAAAAAATTCAGAGGCGAGGAGAATGAACTGAGTCTTCTCCACGGAGCATTAAGAGTATTTTTCCAGGTGAAACGAAATCGCCTCTATGACTAGATTATGTGGGATGCTGGTATAAAGTGCACTTACGTCCATGGGGCATCACCTTGCATCATCTGGCTACTGGATCTGAGACATGAACTGTAATACATTCTTGGTATCTTTAATGAATCCTGGAAGGTGCTTCACAAAAGACTGTAGTTGGAGGTCTACCCATTGTCCCAACCTTTCACACAACCTCCCAGTTGCAGTAACAATAGCCCTCCCCTGAGGGGAGCGTAAGGCTTTTTTAGATCTTGGGAAGGTTATGGAAGATTGGCACAATGGGAGACCTCACCTTAATCAATTCCATTTCTTTCATAGACAACACTCCTAAGGCAAACCCTCCTCTGCTACTCTTTAAGGAGCCTTTAGGAATTTATTGGTGGGGTCAATTGGTAGAGGGCAATAGGTATTTTCATCTGGTAATTGTCAAATTGCCTCCTGGATGTAATCATTCCGTTCTAGTATAACTATTGCTCCCACCCCTTATCCATCTGATGGATTATTATTTGTGTGTTGTCCATGAATTGTTTTATTTGTGTCTTGGACATACACCGGGTCTCTTTGCTTCCTTCCATTGTTTACATTGGCCAGGCCTTATAATTCCCTTTCAACTTTATCCTGGAATAAATCCAAATGTATTGATTGTTCTCCACTGTCTCTTGCATTTGATTGGTGTCCAAATTTCCTATCGATTGTGGCTCCATAACTGCACAATGTTCCTCAACTTGTATAATCCCTGTTTCAGTAACTATCTCAGTTTCAGTTTGTTTGTCTCTTTTTGGGGCACCACCATCATTAGAATCTGTGTAAAAATTAAGCTTGAGTGTCACTGCTCTCATAAATTTATTGATGTCAATGATTGTTTGAAATAAATCAAGGTCTTTAGACAGTGCATAACTTACACCCTTCATAAGTAATTGTTCTTGACTATTTGTCAGAATGGCCGATGAAAGATTGACAATATTTCTCTATTCTCTATTTCTGTATATCTGTCTCGTTTGCGCAGAGTGTACCTTTTGCCGCCGGAGGCGCTTTCTACCCGCTCTTCTTGTTCTTTTGTTTTATTTTTTTGGGCTTGTTGCAACTCTGCATGTTTTTTAATTGTTGGTTTGATCGTTCATCTGGACTGGTATAGTCACTTGAGGCACTGCCTCTTTTATATTCCCAATCATCAGACCCAAAAGCTCACAGATCTTGATGGATTTTTCTTCAAAATAGTCTCTGGTTTATGTGGCCTTCTTCTTCTTAGGCCCATTGTAGCACTTTCTAAGTCTCTTGATGTATGTTTCCAGGTGTACACTCTGTGTGTTTTATAATCCTCCTGATGCCTAGAAAACGTGTTCTTTTTGGTAGTGATTAAATTCTCTTCCATTATCCAGACATGCTTGGATTTTTTCTAACTTTAAACAATAGGCAAATCTTTGTACTGTTCCAGTTCTTTCTCAACCTCTGTAATCTGGACCCGTAGTGTGTCCAGTCTAGTTTGTTTGTGCATAATATTTAAGTTCTAGGAGTGAAAGAGATGCCTTGGATAAAATACTGTTCCTCTCTGTTAGAAAATCATCAGAGAATATATGTGTAGGCATTTTTTGAATTCTCAAACTGCAGGGGATTGTCTCATTTTTAATGTATTTAGTGAAAGTAGTTTGATCCCACCATGTGCGGAGTTCATATTGTAACAGATCCTGTCGTTTATACATTACATTTTTTAAACCTTGTGGCTGTTGGGATAAAGTCTCCCCCTCAAACATGGTATCCGCTTTTGTATTGCGGTTACTACGGCGATGTTGTATAATGTTTAATTCTGGATTCATGCTTATTAGGCAGAAGCAAGAGGAAAAATTCAATGGGTAATTAAAGGATTAGATTTCCATTCCGAATAGATGTGTGCCTGTGCCTGTAACATCTCTTCAGGCAATCTTATCTTATATGCCTCAAAACTGTAGCGTGGGGAGCACATGTGAAAGAAAATGGTCAATATGAAAATATTGGAACAGGGCTCTTACCCCCATGATAAAGACTGATTTCCTCCTGGGGCCAAGACTGGACTTTCCACTCTAAACATCTCTCAAAGCTAAAAATAATGCTTGCTCGCACTTTATTTGATCCTTTAAAATTGCTCCTTATCCAAAGGCTTTAGGCTATACATACCTTTTATGTTGGAACTCTGCAAATCTCTCCCTGGTCCTCCCCCGATAGCCTGGAAGAATTCTCAGGTATCACCAAACCCCTCTGTCTCCAAACGCTGGCCAAGGCGCAATCGAGCCCGACGCATCTCCATGATGTATGGTAATGGATGCTCGCAGTGACGCACCGATCCTTGTGCCCAAGTTGCGTTCCACAGTGGGGCATCCCAATTCTCGATGCCCTGGGGGACGGAACCTATCGGTCCTGGAACTTATAGATTCTATGGATATTGGGGCGTGGGTTTTAGTCCACTTAAAAAAAAAACAAGACAAAAACAAGCCTGGCAGGATATTTATTGATGTCGGGTGTATAAGTGATCCCTCCTCTTGCCATTCAGCATATTTAAATGTATCTTTAGACCATTTTTTTGCAACAACAATATTAAATCATCTTGATTTAAATGCTTATTTCCAAGTCTTGTATTGGGACTTTGACTGCAGGAACATGACTTTCCTGCAGATGCAGTTACAAAAATAATACATTTTACCTTGACCCACGATTACTTCTGTTTTGGCCAAGACCTATCCTTGCAGCAGATGGGTGGGTGTTGGGCTCAAGAGTTGCACCACAGTATACAAATGTATTTATGGCAAAACTGGAAGAGCAGTTCACAATGTCATAATGTGCTACTAAAACCAATGGCCTATTCTTACAAAATAGAGACATCGTCTCCAGATACAACAGGATCTGTTCTTATATCATAGACAAAAATGCACATGTGGGCAGTATAAAAAGGGACTTCATTAAAGTGGACCAACACCCAGGATTTTCACTATCCTGGGTGTTGGTCCACTTCTGCGGGGCACCCCCCAGAAAGCCCCCAAAAACTTACCTCACCGCCGACGGACAAGCGACGGACAAGCTGAGGCGGGAGAAGGTAAGGCTTGTGGGCGTCCGGGGGGGTTTCACACAGCGGGGCATCCCGATTTCGGATGCCCCGCGGGGAGGGAGCTGATCGGCCCGGGAATCTTATAGATTCCCGGGCCGATCAGCCATGGGTGTTGGTCCACTTTAAGCAGGGCTATAAACCACAACAACCCAGTTACATAAACACACTTCCCCAGAGACAAAAAAGAATCCTAAAAGAACTGTTTCCCACCGGCTGTCACATACATTTTTACGAATTTGTCATTATTCGTGTGCATCAGTAGAAAAACAATTGCACTTCTTTTGCAGTCTTGAATAGAGCTCCACTTTTGGTTACTTTAAGAAGATACATTTAACACTTTACATAAATGATTTTACAGTACATGCTGTGTCACACAGATACGAAGATTACAAATCCTGTACTAAAAAAGCTTTTATGAACTGTAGATTAGTATTTTGTATTGCCTCTGTTGGATATTATGGATTGCTGTGAGTTCAGAGGTTAGTAGTATGACCTGTTACTAATATGTATAACAAATAGAAATCCAACTTTATCGTGCACTAGTTTTAACACTGGAGGACAGCTGTAGATGGCTAATTACTTGACTATAGTTTCACTGTTTTCGTGAACTGCTCTGCGGGATGTCAGATTATTTAATTCAGGATGTTAAAAAGATTCCAAAATGTCACAATAATTATATCACAGCAGGCAATTAAAACACTGGAAAATGCCAACTGACTGTGAGTGTTCCTTGTTATTTGAGGAACTAATGAGTGACTGACAGAAGAAGCAAGCACAAGTGGTGCAGGGATAACGTTAGCTGGACACAAACACACTTTGCCTAGAGGGGTAGACCAACTTTTTTAATTGTAATTTTTTTAATAGAGGCAGTATAGAGGCTCAGAGGCGAAAAGTTCTACTTAAAGTCTGTGTTTATTCACAAAAAATGTCCATAACACAAAATATCCTTTTTGGGTTACATCACCTTTTCAGGAAAAGTGCCACAGAATTGCATCAGACAGGCAACGGCCCTTTTTAGTTTTTTGTCCAAGCTTGCACACTTGTAGCCGAATCCAAGTCGGGTCCACATGAAATAGCCTGTATAAGAGCTTCCAGCCAGGCACACGGGGAGGCCGATTCATTAATAGCGCCAGGTAGCGACAGATGAGCGCCAGTAGCGTGATTTTCACAGCGCCAGCTAGTATTCGCTGTGCTTGGCCGGGGTTTGCTTGTTGACAGTGACTCAGTCGGTGTGCGGTAATGTTGAATACGGGGTTAGGGGTCGCTGTTTCACAGGTTCCGCTTGTATGGGTGCGCCTGACAGCGAATGGCCAGAGCGAACGGCTTGCTGCAGATTCATTAAAAAATCACGCTCAAAAATTTCTCGCGCTGTGAATTCCTTGTTTAAACCCCAGAGCGCTGGCGGCGATGTGTGTAAAGTAGTTTTTAACCCCCAAACAACCTTTTTTTTTATATGTAAAAATTATACAAGTTTTTCTAAACATTTTGTAATATGAATACATGAATTTCAGACCTGTAATATCAATTCTGCACATTTTTTTTTTTTTTTTTTTTACTTTAAAAAAAAACCTAACATTGCAGAAGTGGTCACAGAATTTTTGACATTAAAAAAAAAAAAAAAACAGTAATAGCAATTAATTATGATTATTTAAAGATTGCTCCATTGAAATGCATTGGACCACGCCAGGGAGCGCCAGGTCATACCTGTCGCTGTGATGGGATTAGCAGCGGCGCTGTTCGTTGCAGTCGGCTACATGATGAATCCCGCGCTAGCTGACGCTCTCGCCGGCACTAGCCTCATTTAGCGTGATAAATGCGTCATTGTGACCGCCGCCGGGCGTACTTGATTCGGTAGCCGCCGATAGCTGGCGGTACCTGGCGCTCGTCAGACACTACCTGGCGCTAGCCCTTGATAAATAAGGGCCAGAGTCTCACTCCACAAGTGAGTTCTAGACACAGTGCACAGCTGACTCCCCAGGCTATTTATGCGGCTCGCAAAACCCGGACCTGGGTAGGGGATGGAGTCCCACCCTGCTCTACTCCATCCCAGTAAAGCCGTCCCGGGTTAGCCTTTCGGCTATACTAAAATTTTAGCAGCAGACTGTCATTAGCAGCTGATGCTGACGGCACCTTGCACCTTACCACAATATATATATATATAGTGGTAAGGTGCAAGGTGCCGTCATTGACGGTAGGTATGTGGCACCAAGGTACCTGGCCTTGGTGCAGTAAAGCTGTGTAGTTTTCTCCAGCATCAGCTGCTAATGGCAGTCTGCTGCTAAAAAAAATATATATATACAATTTTTACATGTGTGAGGACGCCTACACATAACATTTTGTTAGACCGCCTTCAGCTTCGAATATGGCACACATTTGCTGTTGCAATGTCACATTTATTTCTGTCCAGGGTTGCATTCATTTTACCCAAGACCTTGTATTGATAATGGAAGATTTGGACCACTGTGCATCCCAAAGATTCTCAATGGGGTTCAGATCTGGGATCTGTAGTGACCGTTCCACGTGTAACAATAATGTCTCATGTTCCCTGACCCACTTTCTCACAAACAATGAATCCCAGCATTGTCATCTTGGATTCTGCCATCAGGGAAGAAAACCATTTCAATCACCTCTCCTACCCTGATGCACCCACCATTTTGGAACTGGGTTAATCGGGACTCATCAGACCACATGGCCTTCTTCCATTGCTCTAGCATCCAATCTTTATGCTCCCTGGCAATTTTTTGGCGGATAGTAGAATATTTAGGTGCTCCCAGAGATGTGGGGGGACAGTAGAACAAAAGGCCTTAAAGTGGAACTGATTGTTTTATTGGACCAAAAGACAAAATGGAGCTCTACTCTAGAGCTTTCCACTGAGATGCTCCAGTTAAGGATGCCCTGCAGCAAGGAACTAATACTTAAACCTCCAGTCAAAAAACATACTCACTAGTGAAAATTCAGGTCTGCATTACTTCACCTATACACACTTCCACTACCAAAATTGACTTCAGAGGTCCAGAGATTGGGTATGGTAAATAAGCTGCTGGAGCAGGGGTTTAATTTAGTTGTACCCCACCGCAGGGCATTCCAAATCGTGATACGCTTGTGGGAAGCTACTGTCCAGACCAAAAGTCTACTTTGACTTTTAGTTTGGTTTTAACCAAATATGCTTGCCTTAATAGGTAAGCACTTTAAATGCGTGGATGGTTGGTGATGATGAATTATGTAGGGGGCAGAGGGAGCGATATTCCCCATTGTCATTGTGACACTGCCATTATTGTTAAGAGCAGTGGTTGGCTGGCCCTAGAGATCACAGGGAAATTTCATTGTGGGTTCCCTACTGTACTTCTGGAGCAGACTGGGCTGGCCATATTATACAGCATGTATCTGTCTCACCCAGAGCCTCTGTCATAATTCACTTTTTCCTCTTCTAAACTCACCCCTTGACTTCATACCTCCCAAGTCTGCCTGCCAACCCCTCCCTGAATACCCAGCCCCACGGCACCCCACAGACATAATATCCCAGCCCATGTCCTACCCTTGCAATGCTATTTTGTCAGCTTCCTGTCTGTGAGGGCCATACTCACCCCTGCCACTGTATCTGCCCCTAAAATACTAAAGCTTCAGTACCTTCTCTTTAAAAGGTGTCCACACTTGTCCATGATCTATCCCTGAAATGTTTCATCCTTAGCTGATCAATGCACTGATTGAATGGCTAGGAAGCACATGGGGGTTGGCTGGTCCCAGCAGTCTGGTCATAGGGCTAGTCAATAAATTCCTTGGCCCCATTAAATGTACTAATCGCCATCTCCCCCTTATTTGTACTTAACTAGACACTGTTATTAATCTACTGGCATTTACCTATAGCAAAGGCCACTCACCTCATTGGTGAGATTAGTAAATTAGTACATTTGCATTTTTTTAGTCTTAAACTACATGCTTTAGAGCAGCAGTCCTTTTATCCAGTTATCACCTTTATAAAGACCTGACCACACTGTGTACACTATGAGTTCCAATATCACCGAAGATTCATAAAGGGAAGGTGACTTAATAAGGACGGAAATGGCTTATCAAGGTCTGCCAGGTCACTAATTAGCCACACAATGAAAAGTACTTCATATTAAACTTGCAATCAAATGAGAGCAGCAGGTTTTATAACGTCTTCTTCATTTTAATAGCTACCGTTTCATAATTAATGACAGTTTAACAGCCTTTCAATGGCAACTTTAAATGCAAGTGAGAAAACATTGATACATGCATTATGCCTGCTGGTATTTCAAAAACTAAAAAAAAAATAATGAAAAACTGATATCAGTTATATCGTTTGTTATTCTTTTAGCACTTTAATGCACATAAATTACACAAACTTGGTAATGAAAAGACTAGGACAAAGAAATTCTTAGATTGAAAAGCAAATGTAAGTGCCCTGAATGGCTTTGTATATTGAGACTGTAAACTCAACAGCAATAATAAGGCAGCCAGCAGGTCACCTGAAGACTGTCCCATGTGCCTCTCCTCCTGCAACTCTGGGTGGAAGCTGTAGCAGGGCTTCAATGTTTGCCTTTCAATTCCATTCCTCTGGTCTAATTGGTCTAACAGCAAATCTTTTCCTCGGTGCTCTCAGTGTGAGCCAGCTTTATAGTACCTAGGGGTGACTTTGAAATTTGCCCACCGAATAAATCCATTACAGGGCCTCCATTACAGATACTGGAGCAAAGGGCTCTATTCTCTGCAGCAGAGGGGGCAGGTGTGCTGGGAAGTGTGACCAAACTGAAGTAGCACGAAGCAGCTTCAGCACAAAAGTTGGTTATCAGTTGGTTTGTTTGGTTGGGGTGAACCTAGCCTCTCTGTTGCTTGAGGTGAAATATACTGTAGAATGTGGCTCTTGAGGATGTGCGCTCCACTCTTTCTATGATGGGAATGGCACTGGTAAACTCACCTCACCGGCAATTCCACGCCGCGTCCTTGCTATACATTTATTGTGAACACGTACCCACACCAACCATTTCTAAATGGTTATGAGGGTATGTGGTAAAGTAGGGGTGTCAGCAGCGGAGCGTTCTCTAGCTCTTCTTTCAACTCTGGATGGCACAAAAATATTGAAACCGAATGCGAACCACTGATTGGCTGAACGGTATGTGCATGTTCCATGGGATCACAGGAAATGTTAGATTACATCCCCCCCCAATCCCCACCACTCCCCAACCCTCAAAGCTTTCAAAGGTGCCCTTAAAATCTCTTCAGACAAGCATACAATCTAGTTTAAGCAATTATTTAAAGGGCACAAAGCTCAATACTTACTGTGATCCTTCCCCCTCATCTCCACCCCTCATCCTTTAGACTGTAAGCTCCTCAGGGGCCGGGCTCTCTCTCTCCTATTGTATCTTGTATTCAGAATATTCATTGTGAACTTTATAACACTGAATTTGTAATAGTCTATGTACTGTATGTTTCTACCCCCTCTGTAATTACTACCTTGTACAGTAATAACAATTACATAGATTTGGGTGATTTCACACAGATTTCCCCAAATTGGAAAAAAACTATAAACATTTTTATCCTTCAAAGGAGGTCTAAGCCACACCTAACATCTGTCCTTTCCCATCTTTAGTGAAGCCCACAAAAGGGTTGATTCAGAGCCCCTTTCTCATCATTTTTTATGGAGGTCTTGCTACCAAACGAAAAATCATGCAAAAATGAAAACATTTCACACTAAAGTTCTCGCAGAAAAAAGGCTTTGCTGAATCAGACGAAGGGAAAAAATGAACGAGAATGGAAATATTCATGCAAAAAAAAGGTGCGAAAGGGGCTCTGAATCAGCCCTAATAAGGCTGTGCAGGGTCCTATACAGACCTAGGCTGGCCCTGATGTCTACAAGATTCCAGGCCGGCCTACTAAGTGCCACTTAATCTTGATTCAGGATATTACACACCCCGTTTATGCACACATACACCAATATATATATATATATATACCCCCAGGGCTGCCTCCCTCACCCCTCTGCCATCCCTAAACCTCCCTCATCCCCTCTGCCATCCCTAAGCCTCCCTCACCCCCTCTACTATCCATAAGCTTTCCCCACCCCCTCTGCCATCCATAAGCCTCCCTCACCCCCTCTGCCATCCCTAAGCCTCCCTCACCCCCTCTGCCATCCATAAGCCTCCCTCACCCCCTCTGCCATCCATAAGCCTCCCTCACCCCCTCTACTATCCATAAGCTTTCCCCACCCCCTCTGCCATCCATAAGCCTCCCTCACCCCCTCTACTATCCATAAGCTTTCCCCACCCCCTCTGCCATCCCTAAGCCTCCCTCACCCCCTCTACTATCCATAAGCTTTCCCCACCCCCTCTGCCATCCATAAGCCTCCCTCACCCCCTCTGCCATCCCTAAGCCTCCCTCACCCCCTCTGCCATCCATAAGCCTCCCTCACCCCCTCTGCCATCCATAAGCCTCCCTCACCCCCTCTACTATCCATAAGCTTTCCCCACCCCCTCTGCCATCCATAAGCCTCCCTCACCCCCTCTACTATCCATAAGCTTTCCCCACCCCCTCTGCCATCCCTAAGCCTCCCTCACCCCCTCTGCCATCCATAAGCCTCCCTCAGCCCCTCTGCCATCCCTAAGCCTCCCTCACCCCCTCTGCCATCCCTAAGCCTCCCTCACCCCCTCTGCCATCCCTAAACTTCCCTCACCCCCTCTACCATCCCTAAACTTCCCTCACCCCCTCTGCCATCCCTAAGCCTCCCTCACCCCCTCTGCCATCCCTAAGCCTCCCTCACCCCCTCTGCCATCCCTAAACTTCCCTCACCCCCTCTACCATCCCTAAACTTCCCTCACCCCCTCTGCCATCCCTAAGCCTCCCTCACCCCCTCTGCCATCCATAAGCCTCCCTCACCCCCTCTACCATCCATAAGCTTTCCTCACCCCCTCTACCATCCCTAAGCCTCCCTCACCCCCTCTGCCATCCATAAGCCTCCCTCACCCCCTCTACCATCCATAAGCTTTCCTCACCCCCTCTACCATCCCTAAGCCTCCCTCACCCACTCTGCCATCCCTAAGCCTCCCTCACCCCCTCTACCATCCCTAAGCCTCCCTCACCCCCTCTGCCATCCATAAGCCTCCCTCACCCCCTCTGCCATGCATAAGCTTTCCTCAACCCCTCTACCATCCATAAGCTTTCCTCACCCTCTCTGCCATCCCTAAGCCTCCCTCACCCCCTCTGCCATCCCTAAGCCTTCCTCACCCCCTCTGCCATCCCTAAGCCTCCCTCACCCCCTCTGCCATCCCTAAGCCTTCCTCACCCCCTCTGCCATCCCTAAGCCTTCCTCACCCCCTCTGCCATGCATAAGCCTCCCTTACCCCCTCTGCCATCCATAAGCTTCCCTCACCCCCTCTGCCATCCCTAAGCCTTCCTCACCCCCTCTGCCATGCATAAGCTTCCCTCACCCCCTCTGCCATCCCTAAGCCTCCCTCACCCCCTCTGCCATCCCTAAGCCTCCCTCACCCCCTTCGCCACCCACTAGCCTTCCTTACCTCCCTCTGCCATCCATAAGCCTTTCTAAACCTCCCAGTTTGCTATAAGCCATTTTTGCCCCCTCTCAAACCCCTAAGTCTTTCTTGTCCCGCCTCAAGCTGTTAAAGCTGAATCAAACCTGGAAATTTGACTCTCAGGTTTCGTTCAATGCCAGCACTGCCGCGTTCTGAGCCCCCGGGGCATCCCAAAAGGGGTGTGAAATTTTCACCCAGTAAAACACGTCTACTTGGTCCAACATTGCATACTCGGGCTCTTGTCCAATCAGACCCCTTTGACGTGTTTACATCCTTCAGCAAAGGGCTCTGATTGCCTTCAATAGCGATCGTGCACTGCCGCATCCCTGGGGGCATGCGGCTCCTGCCCCAGCCTATCTGAATGGCACACACCACCAGGGATGCAGGGAATGCGCCAGTTCACGCTCCCCACTGTAAACAATCGTCAAACATCTCTGATTGGATGAAAGCCTGTTCATACCCCCT
Source organism: Gastrophryne carolinensis (assembly GCA_027917425.1). NCBI lineage: Eukaryota > Metazoa > Chordata > Amphibia > Anura > Microhylidae > Gastrophryne > Gastrophryne carolinensis. Next base: position 81,145,586 of record CM051234.1, read on the forward strand.
TGGACTTAGTAAAAAGTTATTACTGGCACCCAAGGAGATTTCACAAAGAAGAGCATCCAGCAAAGCCATCAGACGACCCTGGAATATTTTAGATTCTAGGCTGACTTCTGGGAGGTTTTGTTCCGCTTTAAAGTGGACCACGGCTGCATCTCGCGCTTCTCTCTAGAAGGGGCGCACCCGGTGCACTCCCTGTTGGAGGGAAGCGCGAGATGCGGCCTCCAGCGCGCTGTGGTTGTCCATCCCTTGTCCATGCATACCACAGCGGCTCTGAGCGCTCTGATCGGACGAGCGCTCGCGTATGCGCCGAAGGAGCGGGGTGAGGTGGGTTTTTTATGGCATTCTCGGGGGTTTCCCCTATCGGGGTGCCACGTGGAAGTGGACCAAAACCCAGGATAGTGAAAATCCTGGGTGTTGGTCCACTTTAAAGAGGAACAACACAAATGAATTTCACTTTCCTGTGTGTTGTTCCTCTCTGCGGCAGCATCCCAAATTGGGATGCCCCGCTGTGTGTACCCCCCCAAGTCGCCCCATTTTACTCACCTTCCTTCCGCTCCCACGGCACAGACTCGGGTGAGAGCGAGTGTGCTCACTGGTTTAGATGGCTAAGCCGAGTGGCACCGCCAGCTGCATCCTCCACTCATCTTGAAGGAGGGCTAGGCGTGGGCGCACGCATGCACGGCTAGAGGTGAGTGGGGATGCGGTTGGAGCACACAGGTTCGCAAGGGCTCTGAGAGTGGGGGTTTCCGGGGTTCATGGGTGCAGGGGGCTCTTTGTAATCAGGGTCCCTGGGCATGTTTTCCGGATAGCTGGGACTTGCGAAGGGAGGCCCTGCCCCCAGCTGAATGGCATGATCCTGGGGCGGGCCCCAAGCCAAGAGCAGGGCCCGTATGCTGCAAAACACTGTGGTCTCTATTCTGCTTTGACGTTCAGGGGTTAATAACTCCGTGCCTCTCCCTCCCTGCTGTACCTGTCTGACACTGATGATTAGCAAACTCCGGCATGCTCCGGCATCGGTATTTACTTTGTCAATGCTGACAGTGATGTCACTTGCTTTCAGCCACCCCAGCGTGTCCAGGAGCCTCATCAATCACAGCCAGTTGATATATATATATATATATATATATATATATACACACATTAACCCATAAACTGACTCCTCACCCGTTTCTCCCTTACCTTATACTTGTCTGGAGCCAGAAAGCAGCCCCTGCGGCACAGTCACGTGTCTTCTGTGCTGGGAGGACTGTGCGACATCAGGTAGGCGGAGGCGAGCCATTCTCTCCTGTATGTGAGCTGGCTGCATTGCAGTATATGGTCAGACGAACGGCGGCACTGTGTGTGCGTGCGAGCAGGCAGCTGCCCAGTGATCGCAAGGAAGACATTGTAGTGCTGCTGTGGCCCTAAAATGGCCGCCCCACCCCAGGCCACGCCCGAGGCCAGTGCCTCATTCACCTCATGGCTGCTACGGCTCTGTAGCGGGCGCCGGGCAGCCTATGCGGGCCGCGTTTGCAGGCTGCTGGGCCTGTTTTAACGTAGGGGCCTGGAGCGGCAGCTCCGTCCGCCCCTACGTTAATCCGGGCCTGAGAATACCACGCTATAAACTCACTAATGTAAAATATTGCTCAAAACGTGCATAAAGGAGCCAGTAGTAAGAGCTTCTAGAGAAAATAAAAAATATATAAAATGCATGATGCTACTTTAGACACAACAGTTTCTAGTTGAAATGTCCTTAAAATAACAGTCCATCTGTTCGCATATAGGAAGAAGAAGTTATCTTCTAACCTAACACCTCCATCCCAATGTGCCTGTTAAATAAAGCTCCTCACCTTTGTATCCCTCATTCCGAGTCAAGCAGGAGTGTAAAAAAAGCATATAGCGTGATTCTGTTAAAACAAAATCAATTTAATTAGAAGTTTTAAAATGCACTCACAAAGGTCGTATAAATTAGCACTTGTATGAAATCCATAGTTACATAGTTAATACAATTGAAATAAGACCGCTAATAGTAACTGTTAATGTTATTTCCTTCAAATTCTTTTTTGAAGCTGTCAGTGGTTGATGCTGTAATAAGCTTCTGGGGGAGACTATTCCACAGATTTATAGTTCTTATGGTAAAGAATGATTGTTGCCTCCGGAGACTGAATTTCTTTTTTTCTAGTCGAAGGGAGTGATCCCTTGTCTTTAGACAGGATTTTACCTGAAATAGTGTTTCCCCAATTTTTTTGTATTGGCCATTTATAAATTTATACAAGTTAACCATGTCCCCCCCCCTCAGTCGTCTTTTCTCAAGACTAAACAGATTTCATTCTCGTAATCGTTCCTTATAACTAAGATCCTTCATTCCTCTTATTAGTTTGGTGGCTCTCCTCTTCACCCTTTCCATAGTCAGAGCGTCCTTTCTATGAATGGGTGCCCAGAACTGGATGGCATATTCCAGGTGAGGGCGCACCAGTGCCTTGTAAAGAGGCAAAATTACATCCCTATCCTATGATTCCAGACCTCTTTTAATGCATGATAATATCTTAGTGGCCATGAAAGCAGCAGCTTGGCATTGCATACTGTTATTTAGCCTGTGATCGACCAGTACCCTCAGATCCTTCTCAGCAAGTGTTTCTCCTAGTTTTACTCCCCTGAGGATATATGTGGCCTTTAGGTTGTTAAATCCAGTACACAAGATTATGTTCCTCCTCCACCAGGGCCACCAGGCTTATCCCTTTAAGTGCCAGCCTATCTAGATATTTTTCACCCTCTGTGGCCAGACAGTTTTCACTATTTTGCGCTACACATGTTTAACTGTTTCCAGGGATTTCCCAAGAAAATTATATATTGTTTTTTTTCAGTGGAGTCCGGGATTCAACCTGTCTTTTTTGCCAAATATTTGCAAACACATAAAACAAATCTATTTTTTATAATTTGTAGCATATTTTTCAGTAAAATCATATTGCGTGTAAAAGTCCCATTTCTCCTGGTTACGATGATAACACATATGTATTGGTAGACACCCTTTCCTGCCAAGAAGACTCCCCTAAACTGAAACAGTGCTTTAGGAGGTTTTCACGGAAAATACAACAGCTATGGGCACCTTGCAGTTTTTCAAGAAAACTATACTAAACTATATATTCTCTAGAAGAACACACCTCTCTACAGACAAAGTGCTCACCTTGTGCTTATTCAAACCCTTACACTGGAAATACCCCCCATAAACCATATATTCCCTGAAAGTATGCACCTTAAAGTGGAACAAAACCCAAGCCAATCGGCCCGGGAATCTATAAGGATTCCCTCCCCCGGGGGATCAGGATGCCCCGCTGTATGAAACCCCCCAGGTTGCGCCATACCCTTACCTTGTTTCCCGGTCCAACGGCGCATGTGCGAGCCATGGCTGCAACCCCACTATCCCTCAATCCGGGTGCGTGCCTGCGGCAGGCATTTGGGAATGGCTGTTGCGGGCATGCTCCCTGTTACAGCGGAGGATGCAGCCGCCAGCACGCTCTGAGCCGTTGGCTTTAGGTGAAGGCTTAAACGACGTGACATCAACGGGTTCAAATGTGATGATTGGATGAGCGGCCACTCTTGCACCATAGGACCAGGAATAGGTGAGTTGGCATCGGCGATCTGGGGGGTTTCACACAGCAGGTGCCCTGGGGATAGTCAAAATCCTGGGTTTTGGTCCACTTTAAGCTTTCTAAGTGTTCCCAGTTTGTTGTTGTGGGCACATCTTATTAGGTAAGTAATCCCTAAAAAACTCTGGTTGCACAGGGTTTACCTTAAAAATGTATAAAAAAGCTGAATAAAAAACACATTTTCCTAGAATATCAATAGATTGATAGAATAAAATTGCTAAATCTGAAAGCATAAGGTTCATCGAACAGAACAATTCCCAACAGGCATAGGTAGTTTTAACCCTTTTAACTGCCAGCCTAATTGAGCTTTTGTCACCCTCTGTTGACAGGCCATTTTCACCATTTTGAGCTATGTTTAACTGTGATTGTTGCAGGAATTTCCAGGAAAATTACACATTGATTTTCTTCCATCAGAGTTTGGGCTTTAATATATATATATATTTTTTTTATTAACTTTTTTTTCAAAGAAAACCATATTGTGTGTGAAAGCTCCATTCCTCATAATTACAACGTTCCCACATATATACTAGTAGCCCCTCGTTCCTGCCCAAAATACCCCCCAACTGAAAAGAGCGGTTTATGATATTTTCAAATACAGTACAATTACTATCCGCGGTATTAAGGGTTAAAAAAAATAGTTGTGGGGTCCCACTACTCGATTGAATTCTTCTTCCTATATGCAAATATACGGAATGCTATTTTAAGGGCATTTAAACTAAAAATTGTTGTGTTTGAAGTAGCTTCATGCACTTAATTTTTTGCAAGTATATATTGGTCACCTGAAATCGGGCATTTTTACAGATAAGGTGAGGACATTTTTTAAGTTTTACACTTTAAACCATACAAAGTTAAAGTTAAAACTCCCTTTTTGTCAGGTTTTTGGTATTCTGCCTTATTGCTATTCTCTTTTGGAATGTAAAATAAATATTTGTGTTAAGATTGTGCCCCCAGACCTGTGATTTACTTTCCAAATGTCTTATTTTCCTGTGGCTCTGTCTTGCTAAAGTGGTAGCAACTTTCCTGGCCTTGAGTAAAAATTACTGGCTAGTCCCATAAACCTTCCACTTTAACAGGTGACCTTTTCAGCAGCTTTGGCTAAATCAAGCAGCAGTAATGACCAGTTGAGGACGCTGCCAGTAACCCCAGTTGCGCTGCAATGAATAAATGTTTCTTAATTGTCATAGAGGATTCTAACCGCAAATTTATTTAATATTAAGGTAATCGCTAGGTGTCGAAAGAATAGAGAGCATATATATAATCAATATTGCATTCCTTGATCTAGTGTAAGTTGGCAAAGCTTAAAAAGAATGGGGCACTTATCGCTGCGGCCCAGGGATTAAAAAACCTGACCTTGGCTCTTGGGAGTTAACCACTTCTGAAGATGAATCTGAAGCTTGTTATCGGGTGTACGTGCCGCTTGCTGTGTATCCCAATGAAGTTAGGAGGCTATATGCGGTTAAATGTCCAATTTGTTTCTAGTCTCTGAGAAGAGGGAGTGAGCTTCCAGCACAGCCGCGTTTCCTATTGCTTCTGTAGAACAATGCGCGTTTCGTCCTTCAACGTCCTCAGGTTCTGACAGGTTCTGATTGGTGTCCCCAATCAGAACCTGAAGACGTCAAAGGACGAAATGCACGTTGTTCTACAGGAGCAACAGGAGACGTGGCTGTGCTGAAAGCTCTCTCCCTCCTCTCAGAGACTAGAAACAAATTGGACATTTAACTGCATATAACCTCCTGACTTCATTGGGATACATGGCGAGTGGCACGAACACCTGATAACAAGCTTCAGATTCATCTTCAGAAGTGGTTAACTCGCAAGGACCCAGGTCAGGTTTTTTAACCCCCGGGCCGCGGCGGTAGTTTTTTCCATCTACTTTGTCAACTTTTTATTTAACCTTTGTTTTTACTATTTGGGCTAGCCCCTCAAATCCAGTTGTTGTTCTGTTTATTTACTCTTACTTACTTTTAGAGCTTCCCTACAACACTATAAACATTTCTGCTGCCAGTAACCCGTTAGCTACTGGAACACAAAATTTGGATTCCCTTTCCTAAATAAACTGAATCACAGCAGGATGGGTTAAACTTGCAAGCTTAGGGATTTGGAGTGGCTTCTCTGCTTCAGCCAATCAGATGATTAGCAGGCCAGAGTCAGGAAGTCTCCACCAGATTGTGTATATTGCCAAGGTAAACATACTGTTGCTACAGGAAACTGGTTTTCTTTTATAATACAGAGTTGCAAACAAAGAAACAAACAAAAAAAAACTTAAATAGATAATCTTAGAACCTTTAAGAAATCATTGTGCACACAATAATGAAAACTTTTAGAAAAGACATTGTAAGTGAAATTATCCTTTAAACTTTTAAATAATTAGCATGCCCCCCACTGTCTGCGGCAAAAATTAAATTTACATTTGTCCTTGTAACACAGAAATTTGGTCAGTAAGACAAAGTACTTGTATTTTTTTTTTTTGTAAAAAACATAAAATATGCGTATTTCCTAAAGTTCATCCATTTACATATTTACATGCGTTGTGCTCAGTAGGCTCTGATTTAGCGGATGGAATGAGGGCGAAGCAAGAAAGCGATGAGGTTGCCATAGGAATGTCAAACAAGTGGCCTTTTCCTTGGAAACAGTAAGAAAACTCATTGTGTAATATAAGGCTGGGAGGAGGGGGGTCATAGATACCTCTCTGCAAACAGAGAGCGTGACTCCAACACACAGAAAAACTGGAACAACTGCAACCCAGTTAAACAACCATCCAGTAATGTACCACTTCAATCAACATAGATTCTAATGCTACCTGAAAATTTCCTTATTGTGACTGTGACCAGGGGCTGACCGGCCATAGGGAGACCCGGGACAATGCCCAGTGGACTGCACTACTTTGGGGCCAGTTGGGCTACTGCTTTTAACACCCACATTCAATCCCTGCCCACTTAGTCTCCCTCGCAGCCCCCTGAACCCATCCCCACTGTACCCACAAGCCAATGAACCCCTGCCCCTAATGCTATAGCCCCGGCATCATGATTAAAGCCTCAGTAAGGATGTCTCAGGCCAGCCAGGGGCTGGTAAAATCCAAGGCTGATTTGTGGTCTCAGTCCACCACTGACTGTGACTGTGTAGTAGAACTAAACAACAGACAATACAAGCGGGGATGCAAGCTAAAAAAAACAGATAGAAGCCCAAACTCAGGCCAAGTAATTCAGTACTAGGTCCATGCTTCCATGCTGGTCTTGCAGCCCATGTGACGGCTGGGGCCAATGTAGTCCAAAAGGTGGACATGCACATGGCACGTACATGCACAGCCAATCAGATTGAGTTGAGTGTAAATATTTCTGCTTGACTTCAGGTGCTCAAATGCAGTCACTTTTAACTTTTTGGGGAGATAAAATTACTCAAATTTTACTTTAGGTCGTCTTTAAAGAAATCCAACAAGCAGTTAATGAAAATGTAGCTTTTAAAGTGCCCATTCTTGTTCTTCCTGACAAGAAAAGACAATGGTGATGGGAGGAAGCTGCCTGTGTCAGTCTGTCTTGTGGTTTGAGGCCCAGCAGGTGGCAGAGGTATATTGACACCATCAAGGTTTAATGTGGGCTCTTCACCCAGAACTAATCTGTATTTTATATTCTGGGTAACTGTAAATGACTCTCTCATCTCCTGGTGACTTTTTAAGGTTTAGTTTTGAAGAGAACTAGGTATTCTCAAAAGCTCACCATAAAAAATACACAATTAGCCTAAAGGAAAAGAACTGGCATGGACATGGTCCTGAACAGGTGATCCACCATCTACCATATATTTTGCCCTATAAGATGCTCTGTTTTTGCCTATAAATGTGGGGGGTGGGGGATAGGGGAATGTCAATGCGTCTTATTGAGTGAATAAAAAAAAAACAACAAAGAAGTAAAAAAAAGATATACTTACAAGAGTCTTGCTCCTGCACTGCGGTGACTGGGAGGCCAGCCGATGAAAGAGCGACGGGCAGGGCAGGCAGGGAGAGGAAAGGGTCAGCTTGAAGTGGACCAACCACATCCTATAGGATTATAGGAGAATTATAAAAAAACATGTATCAACTCCCCTTAGTGTCCTGGTAATGAATCGGATAAAAATACTCACAAACGATTTTGGCTTCAAAGGGAACAATGGGGGAAAATTAAGTGATTTTTTTTTTACTCTCATCTTCCTTCTGCACAATTTTCAATAGGCTCTAATTGTTCCCAGCATGGGATTGCAAGGAGGGGGGTTTAACCCTTTAAGTGCCAGCCTACCTGGAGTTTTTGTCACCCTTTGTTGCCAGACTATTTTGCACTATTATGCGCTCCCCATGTTCAAATGTGATTTTTGAAGGGATTTCCAGGGATTTCCCAGGAAAATTATATATTGTTTTTTTCAGCAGAGTCTGGGATTTAACATGAAATGACTTGTTTGTCATTTTTAGGTGTATTCTCAATATTTTGGGGTGAAATATGCGCAAAAAAATAAAAAAATATATATTTTTTACAATTTGTAGTGTTTTTTTGTAATAAAAAAAGTACGTTTGTCAATAAAATCTTATTGCGTGTGAAACCCCAATTTCTCCCGGTTACAGCGGTACCACATATGTATAGGTAGACACCCTTTCCTGCCCAGGAGACTCCCCCAAACTTAAACAGCGCTTTAGGGGATTTTCAGATAAAATACAACTATGCTATGCAATATGCGCACCTTGCAGTTTTTCCAGAAAAACAACCCTTTGAAATACCCCCAACAAACTATATATTCTCTGGAAGTACACACCTCAAGCTTTCTAGGTGTACGAGGCTTGTTGATGTGGCCATAGTTTTCTGGAAGTAATCCCTCAATGTATTATTTGGTTGCAAAGAGTTTCCCTAAAAAAAGGATAAAAAAGCAGAATCAAAGCCACATTTTCCTAAAAAAAACTATATACAAACAAGAAAAAACAAGTTTAATCTGAAAAAACAACATCCCCCGAACAGAACGGTACCCAACATGCATTGCTACTGTCAAGGGAAGAGTTGGCAAACACCCCAAAGTAAAGCATGTGCGTAACGGTAATTTTACTTGAAAATTTCAGCTCTGCAGACAAAGTACGCACCTTGCGATTTTTCAACCAAAACAACCCTTTACATTTGGAATATCCCCCATAAATCATATATTGCCTGAAAGTACACATGTTAAGCTTTCTAAGCGTACCCAGCTTGTTGTAGTGGGCTCATCTTTCTGGAATTAATGCCTCAAAGAATTCTTTGGTTGCGCAGGGTTTCCCTAAAAAATTTATAAAAATGCTGAATAAAAAACACCTTTTCCTAAAATATAAATATGCAAACCAGAAAAAACAAGCGAAGTCTGAAAGCGCAAGGTCCCCCGAACAGAACAATACCCAACATGCATAGCTACTTTTAACCCTTTTAATTGCCAGCCTACTTGAGATTTTGTCACCCTCTGTTGACAGGTCATTTTTCCCCATTTTGCGCCATGCTTTGCGCCATTTTTGCTGGAATTTTCAGGAAAATTATATATATATTTTTTTGCAGCAGAGTTTAGGTTTTAACATGAAATGTCTTGTTTGTAAATTTTATTTTGTTTTTTTACAATATTATTAAGTAAAAAAAAAATAAATAAATACAATTTTTTTTAGAAAATTAACTCCTTTCTTTTAAATAAAAAATGTATTTTATTAAGGAAAACCATATTGCATGTGAAAGCCCCATTTCTACTGATTAGAACGGTACCACATATTTATCGGTAGCCCCCCGTTCCTGCCCAGGAGACCCCCCAAACTGAAACAAGTACTTTATAACTTTTGCAAATAAAATACAACTACCATCCACACTACAAAGGGTTAAATCAAGAAAAAAAATGACATAGTGTCCCCCCTATGGAGGGGGGGGACATTTTTGGGGGGATTTTTAAGGGTTAAAAACCCGTAAAAATCCAAAAAAAAATTGACATGGGGTCCCCCTTACCCAAAGTAACCAGCCCGGGACCAGTTATGCAGGGCTTGTAGAAACAGGGCACAGGGGCCAGCCTTTGTGACCCCTGGACCTGCAGGCTACAAGCCCGCATAGCCCGTGGCCACAGGCTCTTCTGCCCCCTGGGCTTTGGGGAGGCAGGTAATGGGGGTGCTGGGGGTTGCCATCTGCTAGTCGCAGGTGACTTGCCATCCCCCAGCCTTGTGAACTGGTATAGGGGTCATGGACCCCTTACCAGTTCACAAGGGATTAAATGTAAAAAAAAAACACAGACACACACAAAGAGATAAAAATATTTAATTAATTTTTTTTTTTTTTCTATAGTTACCTCCCATCCATCCTGGAGCACTGTGTCCCTCGGCGATCACTGGCTTCTGCTCACCTGCTGGAAGCCTTTTATAGCTGCTGGATGACAGAACACAAAGGGTTAATAAAAAAAATGACATAGGGTCCCCCCTCCCGGGTTAAAAACCCTTAAAAATAAAAAAAAAATTGACATGGGGTCCCCCTTGCCTAAAGTAACCAGCCCGGGACCAGCTATGCAGGGCTTGTAGAAACAAGGCTCAGGGGCCAGCTTTTGTGGCCCCTGGCCCTGCAGGCTACAAGCCCGCATAGCCCGTGGGCCCGGGCTCTTCTGCCCCCCCCGGGCTTTGGGGAGGCAGGTAATGGGGGTGCCGGGGGTTAATGGCAAGTCACCCGCTAGTCGCAGGTGACTTGCCATACCCCCAGCCTTGTGAACTGGTATAGGGGCCATGGACCCCTTACCAGTTCACAAGGGGTTAAATGTAAAAAAAAGAGACTGACACAAGAAAAATAAATCTTTATAATTTTTTTTTTTTTTTTACTGTACTCACCTCCGATCCTGCGTCCCTTGTCGCTGTCCCGTGCCGCTGTCATGTCAGTGACAGATGCCGGTAGTGATCACCGCCGGGCGGGTGAGAGGCGAGGAGGCACCTCGCCTCACACCCGCCCTGCTCCGATCACCTTGGAGGTAGTATAGGAGGAGCGGGATGACGTCATCCCGCTCCTCCCACAATGGGTGGGGCTAGGGGGCGGCGGCCATCGCCGCCATTACAAGAGGTGAGGACCCGGAAGAGGGTCCTCACCTGAAGCCTGCGCAGCCCGGATCGGACCCCCCCCCGGTGAAGAGGAGCCCTGGAAAGAAGGATCGGGCGCGGAGGTGAGTGACAGGTTTTTTTTTTTCTTAACAGGCGAACTGTCAGCGCTGGAAACGGGGGGTGGGGGGGTGGGGGGTCGGCCGGTTTTGGGCCCCCTCCTGAAGACAGCGGACGACGGGGGGGGATCGGATCCCCCCCCAGGAAGAGGGGACCCGCAGCTACACATGGATACCAGAGGTAAGTGGTTTTTTTTTCTATTTTTTAACTATTAGGGGGAAATGTCAGGCACGTAGTTTCTACTTGCTTGGCACTTAAGGGTAGGAGAAGCAACCACATACAAACTACGTGCTTGGCATTTAAAGGGTTAAACAGCTAGTTTAGAACAATAGTATCCTGTCAGAAACCAATGGCAATACAATGGCATACCTGGGAAAAATGAAAATCACTATAACAGGAATACCAAGCAGCATTGAGGACAGAAAATATCCAACCGGTAATGTGGGAAAGCAAAATAACTTTAAAGCGGACCATAACCCACATTTTTACCTAGCATCTCCTGAATTGCTTCCCACCCCCATGAGGAGCACTTTTTGCCAATTTTTACTGCTCCTGCTTCACTATATACCTATTGGTATTTCCATGGTTCTGAAATTATACAGCTGGTGGCCAACCCAGAAGGTATACCAGCAGAACCAGATTAAAAGGGGGGATATGAACTGGAGATCCTACCTGGGACCTTCACCACTTGTTTAAAAGGACAGTGAATAATCTACAGTTAGTTATAGTTACACTGCATCTGATTCTGTACACCAGTCAAAGAAGTAAAACGAGACAAATAATTTGACCCAGACATCGCTGCTTTTCAGGTCTGGGCAAACTGAACACAAATTCCTGTGAAAAGCTGACCTGAATCTAAGATACCAGGTAGCGCCTCGTAGCGGCAGGCATGGTCTGGTGAACGCCGGGCGCTGTACGCAAAAACAAATTTATGAAAGCGAATCTGGTGAGCGCCTCTAACAGCGCCATGTAGCATCCGATGTATTATTACAGGCGGCTTAGCGCACAGCGCTGTCGCTCTAGTTTCCAGAGTGCCAGGTATTACCTTTCACTCAGGGTCGCTCTCCCATACATTTCAATAAGCTTTCATTAGTTGTGTATAAATAGCAGCAATTTACATTTTTTTTTTTTTTTTGCTCAAATCATTGTGTGACCTCTCCTGGCTGCAAACAAACACTTTTACAAAGTTTTGTGACTTTTTATATTTTTATGCAGAATTGTCATTACAGGTTTGGCACTAAAGTGTTAATGTCACAGTGTTATAACAATGTCATTTCATGTGTTTTGAAATGTGCTTGACCCTGTCAAGCACTTTGCAAGATACATTGCATAATCTCTAGAACATTAAATTTCTTGATATTTTGCCTCCTGTTAGTTTTCTATGTTTTTGCTTTTAGAAACTATTGTGTCAAGGACTTAAATAAAAACCACAAGAGTACAGAAGCCAGCAACGTTAACCGTCTTGTAATGACAGATTCATACATTGCCTGCTGAGAAGAAATTGTTCTTAAACAATTTCAGATTGTCAACTAAAATAAAGGCAGTGACATTTCTGAAGTTTTGTATTAGGTGTTCTCTCGCTCTTTGTTTCTTTAGACATCTTTTACGAAAAGTGTCGGAAGTTTCCTAACACATGCTGCGCTACATAAGTACTTTGTGATGAAAATGATCAAAGTAAACTTTTTGTGTATATAGAAGCATAATGTTAATGTAAAACTTTTCATAATTCTGAAAAAATCGGCAAGGATTTCATATTAGGTAAATGCAGAAAAGCTGGTTAAACCGGACCCAACACCCGTTTTTACATTTAAACGGACCTTCACCCTGAATTAGAGCCTATCTTGTATGTTTCCCCCTGTACATACAGATTGCCCACATTAAAAATCATCCTACCTGCACCTACTGCATGTTATGAGGCTTTAAACACCCAAGATGGTGGCTCATAGAGCATCAGGCAGCCTGCAAACAGGAAGTGTCTTCTGACTGTGCCGTTCTGCATTCTGGGATTGCTGTCCTTTCCCTGACTCCAGCTCCCCGCCCCATGTACTTTATCATACCTTTACCATAATATTATTTTTATTCATATAAATATGTGTGATGAGGCAAGATGGCAGCGCCCGTATCCTAGAGTCCTGAACAGAGTTGCAGCATGGTGGGGGAAAGAATAATAAGCAAGTGACTAAAATATATTAATTTTAGAAGCTGGGGCAGTTTTTAAGGGTTTAGGCTTTTCATGAAATCATGCTGAAGGTCCGGTTTAACGTGTGTTGGTCCTGCTGTTTGGTGATCTCAAGAAGCTCGGGGGGCATGCAGAATGCTGGAGCCCCCCTCGCAGCTAACAACACATTAAGCTTGTAATACTCACATTCATTGCGAGCAGGCAAACGGGGTACCGCGATTGGCCGTCGGGCGGTCACGCGGGCAGGTCAAGCCGGTGGTCATCGCAAAGGACGAGACTGCGGTCTATGTGACTGCCCAGTGGCCAATCATGGGACTCATTCTCCGTTCTGCATGCCCTCCCCAAGCTTTTTGCAATCACCAGACAGCGGGACCAACACCTGTTAAAGTAAAAACGGGTGTTGGTCCGGTTTAAAATGTTGTGCACATTAGGAGTTATTAATAGTTTATTGTTAGCATTTTATGCTAACCCCATATTTTACAAATCTATATATTGCTTGGTCTGCTGCTTCTGTATTCAGTACTTGCTCTATAATACGCTCTTTTTTTACTAACTCTTTACTAATTCTAAGTGGGTGATTTACTAACCCATTCACCCAGCATTTGCTGTGCTTACCAAATTTACAAAACAAAATGTGCCATGTTCGCCTGACTACACCCATGTTTGCTGTATTCACTTCTAGTTCAGCAACACTTGAGCAGTTAGCCAGGTTCTTGCAGTAATCTATCAACACTACATAAGGCAAGGTTGGCCCCTTAGGTCACTTTTGCACTTGTACTGGATATTTCGAGCTAGAACGTCAGATAGTTAGATTGAAAAAACGTTTTCATTACTTTTCAGCTTTTTATTCAACTCTTTATATAAGGCTTTTCAAACAACCAAGACACTCCCAAGACATCACACATAGATTCTGAGACCCATCCGAAGCTGACATAAGCTGCAAAAATGTGTCTGCAGCATGATTTTTTTTCTAAAACAAATCTGCCACGGTTGTTTGACAGATTTCGCCACTCTGTATGGTCGGAAGATTTCAGCTAAAACACAGCAAAATGGCAGCAAATAGTCAGTTGTCCCCTGAGTTTCCTGCTACAATTATAGCCCACTTCGCAGCTGTTTCCCCACTTGCAGCACACACTATTTTAAATTTGATGCAGGCATCCAGATTGCATATATATATATATATATATATATTATTTGTTTTAAATGCTTGGTTGTCTGCAATTATTTATATAAAATTGCAGACCTCTGCAATAGGGTAGGGTGAACCAGACCAGACCAGACCAGGGTTGCAGGGGTTGATCGAGGGGATGTTGGACTTGTTTAAATAAGGTAACTAATTTAGGTTATTGAAACGGACCAAAACCCACTGAACTTGTGAAATAAATTTGGTCAAAGCCCCTGCCGATATTCCCTTATTAGGGTGTAGAACAAGAAATGGATATTTTCAATGTTTGATCATCCTGGAACACTTTTTTTGTTACTGTCCCTCTCTGTAAAATGGCGGAGGATCAGTCGTTGCATAGGTATGACAATGACATCACTGCCACACACAACAGTGGCAATAGACAGAGGAGGCGGAGCTTTACAGTTAAAACAGGTGGGATTAGCTGGAATTAGAGTGAAGCAGGAACAGTGAAAATTGCCAAAAGGTACTCTACATGGGGGGAGCAATTCAGAGGATGCTAGTTAAAAATGTGGGTTTTGAGCCACTTAACTCCTTTTCAAATTAAAAATAGGTTATTTGGGGTTGTTCTTATTTTCTTTTTTATAGCAGAACAAAAACAAAAAAAGCTTAGTAAATTGCATTCCTAAAGCACCACTCTGGAAATTTGTGGCATAAGCTATTTGAGAGGGCTTAAGTCCAGTGTGTGTGTTTATATAACATAATACACAAGCTGCCTGTGTTTCTGAGGCATTTATCTCTCTCTGTTTGGTGTGGGCTGCTGCTGGCACAGCTCTACCCTCATGCTTATGTGTGTAACAAGATGTTACTTACCAAGCTGTTTTGCAGCAGAATTTACTAAACTTTCTTTTTTGACTTTTGGCCTGCTTTAAGGAGAGCTCTAGCTTTGTATAGAGATGTATTAAAATAAAAGGGAAATTTTATTCTTTTCTTGTAAAAGAAGCCTCCAGCTATAACAAGGAGGCAAATAGAGATTCCTTTTCCAATTTTATCAATACATTATTTGGCTATGGGGACCTCTGATGTCTATGTTTCAATTAGAACAATCAGCCCCAGATTTTGTGGTCTACCCATTATGCAGTTTGGCTACTTTAATTGCTTTTCATAGACCAAAATAACATATCCTGAATTTTAGCCCTGGAAAATCCTGGTAACGCATAACCAGAATATTGGGCAGAACTGCACCAAAACAGACTAGAGGCCGATTTGTCTCATCAGTATCACTAACCTCCAATATATTAACAAAAAAAGTCTGCACTAATCCAAACTTTTGACCAACCATGGGTGTTGCAAAAACCAATTGTGTGAGTATGCAGGGAGTTAAATAGTTTTTGGGAAATTGAAAGGCTTTAACATGGGCCTTTGTTTTTACATCTAGCTTTCTAATTGCATAATTCTTTTCTGCCTCATATACCTTTTGTTGCTTTTCAACAACTTCCAAGAACAAGCTTAAAGAAGAACATCGGACCAAAAATAAAAAGGGAGCGATTCGCCCTCATCAGCCCCTACTTACCTTTCCGCTACCTGCTGTGGCGACACCCGAAGTCTTCAGGGCCTGACCCTCTGCCGCCCCCGCTGGCTTAGCCGTCTGTTAGTGACAGCATTTTAGCTGTGCTCTTCAAAGTCTTGCACCACTCAGAGAAGTCTCATGAAATAATGCATCCCATCCATGGGCACTGCACAGGCGCAAGATCGGGGCTACATGCAGTGCCTGATGGGATGCTAGATGTCGCTGCTCATCGGACAGGAATCCAAGGGACCCAGAAGATGGATCCCCCAGCGAAGTGAGTAAATACTGCCCAAAGGTAAAACCGGAGGGGGAGCAGCAGATCGGTGAGGTTTGGGGGAGGTTTTAACCCTGATGTTCCTTTTTTAAAGCACAAGAAACATATAAGAAATACTGGAACAGAACATACACTGCTTCCAAATTGCCACCAAACAATTTTTAGAATTTTGCTTGTGTTATTCATTTAACACCCTCCTTGGTGTATTAATTAGCACTTTAAAAAAGGCAACATGATACCCAGCAATTTCATACCTTAGCCATCTGTAATATTGGATGTTGCTCTGTTCCCTGTATCTTCAACATGCAATTAAAATAATAATTGGCTAAGGAAAACAGTTTCTAGAAAGGCTCATGCATTGCATTTAGATTATTTGAAATGTTGAAAACACTTGCCATTCTAATTGCACACACATTTTTCTTTATTTTGAAGTTTAGCATCATGCTCCGTCTGTTTAAAGTTTTGCCCACATTTCCCTTTCTTTGCCAACAGATGGGAAGGCTGTACTACGATATTTTATTTAGTTTTTAGATGGATGACATGCCATTTCTTTTCAGAGGTAGAATATCAGACAGGCGTTGTCAAAATATTCCTTTAAGTGATGTGTTACACACGGTTATGTATGCTCTTGCATGTGACTAGCTTTTGTATTATATGCTGCGTTAAGTCATTTTTCTATTTTATCAGCCTGAATGCATATATACAAAGTTTTCCCGACATTTAAACTGATTCAGATTTTGTTAGTTATGGTTTTAATCATGTTCGGAGTACTGGGTATGAAGTTTTTATTATTTTTATTATTTAGGTGGATATTAAATTTGCTTTAATGCATTAATTTATTAACCGACAAATGTAATGAAATAAATCGACTGAGGCACTTGGTTGCCATAACCACAGTTTTAGTATTTTTGAAACACAATGCATTTCAGAGAATTAAAATTGTCTTCTGAGCTTCCACATGACAATAAGTATTTAAGTGTGATAATCAAAATAAGGCAGCACTGATTTGTCTCTGTTCTTCCCTCTCTTTCTGGTTTTGTGTTTATGAAAACATGAGAATTTAATGGAATTTCCAGATTTTATACAAAGGTCAAGGCTACCAAAGGTTGTTTTTTCACTGGCTCGCTGCTTTGTAGCCCTGAAAGCTGACTTGATTTAGCTACATATTGCAGACTTGGCCATCCACTTATTATTATATACAAAACAATTACAAGGATATCTTGGCTAGTGACTTAAGAATTAAGGAGTATTTTTTTACTCGATAGGTCTATTTTTCGTCATATTAGACGCACAAAAGTGGGGAAAAAATGTCATTGTGCCTCCTGGTGGCCGATGCGCAGGTGCGAGGCTTATGTAAATATACCTTTTTTTCTGGGGGGTTGGGGTGATTCTGCCACATTGCTTATGGAAATGGTAGGGGGGAATGCCACACTGAAAAAGGGTCTGAGGAATGACACACTGCCTATGGGGAATGGGAGGGGGGATGACACACTGCCTAAGGGACTGGGATGGGGGATGCCACACTGCCTATGGGGAATGGGATGGGGGGAATGCCCACTGCCCATAGAAATGGAAATGGGAAGCAGGAATGCCACACTGAATAAAGGGATGGGGGGAATGCCACACTGCCTATGGGGAATGGGAGGGGGTGCCACACTTCCTAAGGAAATGGGATAGGGGATGCCACACTGCCTATGGGAAATGGGAAACAGGAATGCCACACTGAATAAAGAGATGGGGGAATGCCACACTGCCTATATGGGGAATGGAATGGGGGGATGCCATACTGTCTATGGGAAATGGGAGGGGATGCCACACTGCCTAAGGAAATGGGATAGGGGATGCCACACTGCCTATGGGAAATGGGGGGGTGCCACACTGCCTATGGGGGATGGGGGGATGCCACACTGCCTATGGGGAATGGGGGGATGCCACACTGCCTATGTAAAAGTGGGGGATGCCACACTGCCTACGGGGGAATGGGAGCGGGATGACACACTGCCTTTGAGATTGGGATGGGGGAAATGCCACACCGCCTAGGGGGAATTGGAGGGGGAAATGCCACACTGAATAAGGGGATGGGAGAATGCCACACTGCCTATGGGAATGGAACAGGAATATGTCACACTGCCTATAGGGAATGGGATGGGGGAATGCCACACTGCCCATGGAGAATGGGGTTCAGGGGGAATGCCACACTGCCCATGGAGAATGGGGTGCGGGGGGAATGCCGCACTGCCTATGGAGAATGGGGTGCAGGGGGAATGCCACACTGCCCATTGAGAATGGGGTGCGGGGGGATGCCACACTGCCCATGGAGAATGGGGTGCGGGGGGAATGCCACACTGCCTATGGAGAATGGGGTGCGGGGGGATGCCACACTGCCCATGGAGAATGGGGTGCGGGGGGAATGCCACACTGCCTATGGAGAATGGGGTGTGGGGGGAATGCCGCACTGCCTATGGAGAATGGGGTGCGGGGGGAATGCCGCACTGCCTATGGAGAATGGGGTGCAGGGGGAATGCCACACTGCCCATGGAGAATGGGGTGCGGGGGGGAATGCCACACTGCCTATGGAGAATGGGGTGCGGGGGGGAATGCCACACTGCCTATGGAGAATGGGGTGCGGGGGGAATGCCACACTGCCTATGGAGAATGGGGTGGGGAGGAATGCTACACTGCCTGTAATGGGGTGTTTTAGAACATCATTTGGTTTAGAATTTTTTTTTATTTACCTCCTCCAAATCCTAGGTGCGTATTATAGAGCAAAAATGCGGGTATATAAAGATCACAAAAAAAATTGAGTTTTTTTCCACACAGACAGCAATTGAATAATTTCATTATTTTAATACTAATCAATTCATAAGTACACTGACCATAAAACCTAGGGATGAGCAAATCGATCTGGACGAACCCGGATTCGATCCGAATTTCATGAAAAATTCGATTCGGATCGAATCCGAATTTCCCCGCGATTCGATCGCTCGAAGTTTTCCTTTAACATCCATTCATTTACATTACAGGCATTCTAAGATGGCGGACGGGACATGTCCAGACATCAACCCCGCGCCAGTGCAAGCTGGGACAGTCACATGCAGCCTATCAGCAGCCAGCAAGCCCGGTGACGTCACAGCGCTATTTAAGGCCGGCAGCCATCTTGCTTTTCCTCATTTCTCTATTGCATTCGTGAGAGACAGGACGCTGCTGTAGGCAGGGAGAGAGACAGTTAGACAGACAGGGACAGGCTGGAGACAGACAGGAGACAGGCAGGAGACAGACAGAAAGTCAGCGAAAAACAGGGAAAGTTAGGAAAAATCGGAGGCAGTCACAGGGAGATTTTTTTTTTTCATCCAGCCTGAGTTACTGGCTGGCTGACTGGCTTTGTTAGCGTTTTCAGGCTGCTTATACACTTACTGTGCATATATACTGAACTGATCTCAAGTCTGCTGTGAGGCATCCCATTCTGTGACTACACCAGCCTCTATTTACTATAACCCTTTGCACTTATTCTAAAAGTCATTTGGCCTGATAAAGACACTTTTGCTTTGCATAGTACTACTGCTCCCAGGTCCACTGCTGTTATGGCATCCCGTTCTGTGACTACACCAGCCTCTATTTACTATAACCCTTTGCACTTATTCTAAAAGTCATTTGGCCTGATAAAGACACTTTTGCTGTGCATTGTACTGCTCCCAGGTGCACTCTGGTTGGGGCATCCCATTCTGTGACTACACCAGCCTCTATTTACTATAACCCTTTGCACTTATTCTAAAAGTCATTTGGCCTGATAAAGACACTTTTGCTTTGCATAGTACTACTGCTCCCAGGTCCACTGCTGTTGTGGCATCCCGTTCTGTGACTACACCAGCCTCTATTTACTATAACCCTTTGCACTTATTCTAAAAGTCATTTGGCCTGATAAAGACACTTTTGCTTTGCATAGTACTACTGCTCCCAGGTCCACTGCTGTTGTGGCATCCCGTTCTGTGACTACACCAGCCTCTATTTACTATAACCCTTTGCACTTATTCTAAAAGTCATTTGGCCTGATAAAGACACTTTTGCTTTGCATAGTACTACTGCTCCCAGGTCCACTGCTGTTGTGGCATCCCGTTCTGTGACTACACCAGCCTCTATTTACTATAACCCTTTGCACTTATTCTAAAAGTCATTTGGCCTGATAAAGACACTTTTGCTTTGCATAGTACTACTGCTCCCAGGTGCACTCTGGTTGGGGCATCCCATTCTGTGACTACACCAGCCTCTATTTACTATAACCCTTTGCACTTATTCTAAAAGTCATTTGGCCTAATAAAGACACTTTTGCTGTGCATAGTACTACTGCTCCCAGGTCCACTGCTGTTGTGGCATCCCGTTCTGTGACTACACCAGCCTCTATTTACTATAACCCTTTGCACTTATTCTAAAAGTCATTTGTCCTGATAAAGACACTTTTGCTTTGCATAGTACTACTGCTCTCAGGTCCACTGCTGTTGTGGCATCTCATTCTGTGACTACACCAGCCTCTATTTACTATAACCCTTTGCACTTATTCTAAAAGTCATTTGGCCTGATAAAGACACTTTTGCTGTGCATTGTACTGCTCCCAGGTGCACTCTGGTTGGGGCATCCCATTCTGTGACTACACCAGCCTCTATTTACTATAACCCTTTGCACTTATTCTAAAAGTCATTTGGCCTGATAAAGACACTTTTGTTTTGCATAGTACTACTGCTCCCAGGTGCACTGCTGTTGTGGCATCCCGTTCTGTGACTACACCAGCCTCTATTTACTATAAGCCTTTGCACTTATTCTAAAAGTCATTTGGCCTGATAAAGACACTTTTGCTGTGCATAGTACTGCTACCAGGTGCACTCTGGTTGGGGCATCCCATTCTGTGACTACACCAGCCTCTATTTACTATAACCCTTTGCACTTATTCTAAAAGTCATTTGGCCTGATAAAGACACTTTTGCTTTGCATAGTACTACTGCTCCCAGGTCCACTGCTGTTGTGGCATCCCGTTCTGTGACTACACCAGCCTCTATTTACTATAAGCCTTTGCACTTATTCTAAAAGTCATTTGGCCTGATAAAGACACTTTTGCTGTGCATAGTACTGCTCCCAGGTGCACTCTGGTTGGGGCATCCCATTCTGTGACTACACCAGCCTCTATTTACTATAACCCTTTGCACTTATTCTAAAAGTCATTTGGCCTGATAAAGACACTTTTGCTGTGCATAGTACTGCTCCCAGGTGCACTCTGGTTGGGGCATCCCATTCTGTGACTACACCAGCCTCTATTTACTATAACCCTTTGCACTTATTCTAAAAGTCATTTGGCCTGATAAAGACACTTTTGCTGTGCATAGTACTGCTCCCAGGTGCACTCTGGTTGGGGCATCCCATTCTGTGACTACACCAGCCTCTATTTACTATAACCCTTTGCACTTATTCTAAAAGTCATTTGGCCTGATAAAGACACTTTTGCTTTGCATAGTACTACTGCTCCCAGGTCCACTGCTGTTGTGGCATCCCGTTCTGTGACTACACCAGCCTCTATTTACTATAACCCTTTGCACTTATTCTAAAAGTCATTTGGCCTGATAAAGACACTTTTGCTTTGCATAGTACTACTGCTCCCAGGTCCACTGCTGTTGTGGCATCCTGTTCTGTGACTACACCAGCCTCTATTTAATATAACCCTTTGCACTTATTCTAAAAGTCATTTGGCCTGATAAAGACACTTTTGCTTTGCATGGTACTACTGCTCCCAGGTCCACTGCTGTTGTGGCATCCCGTTCTGTGACTACACCAGCCTCTATTTACTATAACCCTTTGCACTTATTCTAAAAGTCATTTGGCCTGATAAAGACACTTTTGCTTTGCATAGTACTACTGCTCCCAGGTCCACTGCTGTTGTGGCATCCCGTTCTGTGACTACACCAGCCTCTATTTACTATAACCCTTTGCACTTATTCTAAAAGTCATTTGGCCTGATAAAGACACTTTTGCTTTGCATAGTACTACTGCTCCCAGGTCCACTGCTGTTGTGGCATCCTGTTCTGTGACTACACCAGCCTCTATTTAATATAACCCTTTGCACTTATTCTAAAAGTCATTTGGCCTGATAAAGACACTTTTGCTTTGCATGGTACTACTGCTCCCAGGTCCACTGCTGTTGTGGCATCCCGTTCTGTGACTACACCAGCCTCTATTTACTATAACCCTTTGCACTTATTCTAAAAGTCATTTGGCCTGATAAAGACACTTTTGCTTTGCATAGTACTACTGCTCCCAGGTCCACTGCTGTTGTGGCATCCCGTTCTGTGACTACACCAGCCTCTATTTACTATAACCCTTTGCACTTATTCTAAATGTCATTTGGCCTGATAAAGACACTTTTGCTGTGCATTGTAGTGCTCCCAGGTGCACTCTGGTTGGGGCATACCATTCTGTGACTACACCAGCCTCTATTTACTATAACCCTTTGCACTTATTCTAAAAGTCATTTGGCCTGATAAAGACACTTTTGCTGTGCATAGTACTGCTCCCAGGTGCACTCTGGTTGGGGCATCCCATTCTGTGACTACACCAGCCTCTATTTACTATAACCCTTTGCACTTTTTCTAAAAGTCATTTGGCCTGATAAAGACACTTTTGCTGTGCATAGTACTACTGCTCCCAGGTCCACTGCTGTTGTGGCATCCCGTTCTGTGACTACACCAGCCTCTATTTACTATAACCCTTTGCACTTATTTTAAAAGTCATTTGGCCTGATAAAGACACTTTTGCTTTGCATAGGACTACTGCTCCCAGGTCCACTGCTGTTGTGGCATCTCATTCTGTGACTACACCAGCCTCTATTTACTATAACCCTTTGCACTTATTCCAAAAGTCATTTGGCCTGATAAAGACACTTTTGCTTTGCATAGTACTACTGCTCTCAGGTCCACTGCTGTTGTGGCATCTCATTCTGTGACTACACCAGCCTCTATTTACTATAACCCTTTTCACTTATTCTAAATGTCATTTGGCCTGATAAAGACACTTTTGCTGTGCATTGTACTGCTCCCAGGTGCACTCTGGTTGGGGCATCCCATTCTGTGACTACACCAGCCTCTATTTACTATAACCCTTTGCACTTATTCTAAAAGTCATTTGGCCTGATAAAGACACTTTTGCTTTGCATAGTACTACTGCTCCCAGGTGCACTGCGGTTGTGGCATCCCGTTCTGTGACTACACCAGCCTCTATTTACTATAACCCTTTGCACTTATTCTAAAAGTCATTTGGCCTGATAAAGACACTTTTGCTTTGCATAGTACTACTGCTCCCAGGTCCACTGCTGTTGTGGCATCCCATTCTGTGACTATACCAGCCTCTATTTACTATAAGCCTTTGCACTTATTCTAAAAGTCATTTGGCCTGATAAAGACACTTTTGCTGTGCATAGTACTGCTCCCAGGTGCACTCTGGTTGGGGCATCCCATTCTGTGACTACACCAGCCTCTATTTACTATAACCCTTTGCACTTATTCTAAAAGTCATTTGGCCTGATAAAGACACTTTTGCTTTGCATAGTACTACTGCTCCCAGGTCCACTGCTGTTGTAGCATCCCGTTCTGTGACTACACCAGCCTCTATTTACTATAACCCTTTGCACTTATTCTAAAAGTCATTTGGCCTGATAAAGACACTTTTACTTTGCATAGTACTACTGCTCCCAGGTCCACTGCTGTTGTGGCATCCTGTTCTGTGACTACACCAGCCTCTATTTACTATAACCCTTTGCACTTATTCTAAAAGTCATTTGGCCTGATAAAGACACTTTTGCTGTGCATAGTACTGCTCCCAGGTCCACTGCTGTTGTGGCATCCTGTTCTGTGACTACACCAGCCTCTATTTAATATAACCCTTTGCACTTATTCTAAAAGTCATTTGGCATGATAAAGACACTTTTGCTTTGCATGGTACTACTGTTCCCAGGTCCACTGCTGTTGTGGCATCCCGTTCTGTGACTACACCAGCCTCTATTTACTATAACCCTTTGCACTTATTCTAAATGTCATTTGGCCTGATAAAGACACTTTTGCTGTGCATTGTACTGCTCCCAGGTGCACTCTGGTTGGGGCATCCCATTCTGTGACTACACCAGCCTCTATTTACTATAACCCTTTGCACTTATTCTAAAAGTCATTTGGCCTGATAAAGACACTTTTGCTGTGCATAGTACTGCTCCCAGGTGCACTCTGGTTGGGGCATCCCATTCTGTGACTACACCAGCCTCTATTTACTATAACCCTTTGCACTTTTTCTAAAAGTCATTTGGCCTGATAAAGACACTTTTGCTGTGCATAGTACTACTGCTCCCAGGTCCACTGCTGTTGTGGCATCCCGTTCTGTGACTACACCAGCCTCTATTTACTATAACCCTTTGCACTTATTTTAAAAGTCATTTGGCCTGATAAAGACACTTTTTCTTTGCATAGTACTACTGCTCCCAGGTCCACTGCTGTTGTGGCATCCCGTTCTGTGACTACACCAGCCTCTATTTACTATAACCCTTTGCACTTATTCTAAAAGTCATTTGGCCTGATAAAGACACTTTTGCTTTGCATAGTACTACTGCTCCCAGGTCCACTGCTGTTGTGGCATCCCGTTCTGTGACTACACCAGCCTCTATTTACTATAACCCTTTGCACTTATTCTAAAAGTCATTTGGCCTGATAAAGACACTTTTGCTGTGCATAGTACTGCTCCCAGGTCCACTGCTGTTGTGGCATCCCGTTCTGTGACTACACCAGCCTCTATTTACTATAACCCTTTGCACTTATTCTAAAAGTCATTTGGCCTGATAAAGACACTTTTGCTGTGCATAGTACTACTGCTCCCAGGTCCACTGCTGTTGTGGCATCCCGTTCTGTGACTACACCAGCCTCTATTTACTATAACCCTTTGCACTTATTCTAAAAGTCATTTGGCCTGATAAAGACACTTTTGCTTTGCATAGTACTACTGCTCCCAGGTCCACTGCTGTTGTGGCATCCCATTCTGTGACTACATCAGCCTCTATTTACTATAACCCTTTGCACTTATTCTAAAAGTCATTTGGCCTGATAAAGACACTTTTGCCTTGCATAGTTCTACTGCTCCCAGGTCCACTGCTATTGTGGCATCCCGTTCTGTGACTACACCAGCCTCTATTTACTATAACCCTTTGCACTTATTCTAAAAGTCATTTGGCCTAATAAAGACGCTTTTGCTGTGCATAGTCTCACTGCTGCCAGGTGCTCTCTGGTTTTTGGGGCATCCCATTCTGTGACTACACCAGCCTCTATTTAATACCATAACCATTTGCACTTATTCTAATAGAAATTAGGCCTGATAAAGACACTTTTGCTGTGCATAGTCTCACTGCTGCCAGGTGCTCTCTGGTTTTTGGGGCATCCCATTCTGTGACTACACCAGCCTCTATTTAATACCATAACCATTTGCACTTATTCTAATAGAAATTAGGCCTGATAAAGACACTTTTGCTGTGCATAGTCTCACTGCTGCCAGGTGCTCTCTGGTTTTTGGGGCATCCCATTCTGTGACTACACCAGCCTCTATTTAATACCATAACCATTTGCACTTATTCTAATAGAAATTAGGCCTGATAAAGACACTTTTGCTGTGCATAGTCTCACTGCTGCCAGGTGCTCTCTGGTTTTTGGGGCATCCCATTCTGTGACTACACCAGCCTCTATTTAATACCATAACCATTTGCACTTATTCTAATAGAAATTAGGCCTGATAAAGACACTTTTGCTGTGCATAGTACTGCTCCCAGGTGCACTCTGGTTGGGGCATCCCATTCTGTGACTACACCAGCCTCTATTTACTATAACCCTTTGCACTTTTTCTAAAAGTCATTTGGCCTGATAAAGACACTGTTGCTTTGCATAGTACTACTGCTCCCAGGTCCACTGCTGTTGTGGCATCCCGTTCTGTGACTACACCAGCCTCTATTTACTATAACCCTTTGCACTTATTTTAAAAGTCATTTGGCCTGATAAAGACACTTTTGCTTTGCATAGTACTACTGCTCCCAGGTCCACTGCTGTTGTGGCATCCCGTTCTGTGACTACACCAGCCTCTATTTACTATAACCCTTTGCACTTATTCTAAAAGTCATTTGGCCTGATAAAGACACTTTTACTTTGCATAGTACTACTGCTCCCAGGTCCACTGCTGTTGTGGCATCCCGTTCTGTGACTACACCAGCCTCTATTTACTATAACCCTTTGCACTTATTCTAAAAGTCATTTGGCCTGATAAAGACACTTTTGCTGTGCATAGTACTGCTCCCAGGTCCACTGCTGTTGTGGCATCCCGTTCTGTGACTACACCAGCCTCTATTTACTATAACCCTTTGCACTTATTCTAAAAGTCATTTGGCCTGATAAAGACACTTTTGCTTTGCATAGTACTACTGCTCCCAGGTCCACTGCTGTTGTGGCATCCCATTCTGTGACTACACCAGCCTCTATTTACTATAACCCTTTGCACTTATTCTAAAAGTCATTTGGCCTGATAAAGACACTTTTGCTTTGCATAGTACTACTGCTCCCAGGTCCACTGCTGTTGTGGCATCCCATTCTGTGACTACATCAGCCTCTATTTACTATAACCCTTTGCACTTATTCTAAAAGTCATTTGGCCTGATAAAGACACTTTTGCCTTGCATAGTTCTACTGCTCCCAGGTCCACTGCTATTGTGGCATCCCGTTCTGTGACTACACCAGCCTCTATTTACTATAACCCTTTGCACTTATTCTAAAAGTCATTTGGCCTAATAAAGACGCTTTTGCTGTGCATAGTCTCACTGCTGCCAGGTGCTCTCTGGTTTTTGGGGCATCCCATTCTGTGACTACACCAGCCTCTATTTAATACCATAACCATTTGCACTTATTCTAATAGAAATTAGGCCTGATAAAGACACTTTTGCTGTGCATAGTCTCACTGCTGCCAGGTGCTCTTTGGTTTTTGGGGCATCCCATTCTGTGACTACACCAGCCTCTATTTAATACCATAACCATTTGCACTTATTCTAATAGAAATTAGGCCTGATAAAGACACTTTTGCTGTGCATAGTCACACTGCTGCCAGGTGCTCTCTGGTTTTTGGGGCATCCCATTCTGTGACTACACCAGCCTCTATTTAATACCATAACCATTTGCACTTATTCTAATAGAAATTAGGCCTGATAAAGACACTTTTGCTGTGCATAGTCTCACTGCTGCCAGGTGCTCTCTGGTTTTTGGGGCATCCCATTCTGTGACTACACCAGCCTCTATTTAATACCATAACCATTTGCACTTATTCTAATAGAAATTAGGCCTGATAAAGACACTTTTGCTGTGCATAGTCTTATTGCTGCCAGGTGCACTGCTGGCTGTTGGGGCATCCCATTCTGTAACATAGCATACCCCTCTTTATTTACACTAAGCAGCTCTCTTATTTACACTAGGCAGGCCTGTTGGAGGCTGAGTGTTACTGCTCACTTTTGGTGTGCATTATATTCTGTTTCATATAGACCCACCGCTGCCTGGGGGTTCTTAAAATAACACCTACTACCACGCCAGTTAGACTATGTCGGGCAGACAAGTGCCTGGAAGTGAAAAGAGGAGTGGCAGAGGCCAAGATTCCGCAGGCAGAGCTCGCAGCAGACTGGGGGCCAGTAGCAGCTGAGAGACCTAATCTGCCAGTATCTGCTAGTGGTCGGGTCTCCACCAGTAACGCATCTGCCGTGGTAGATTGGTTGACGCGCTCATCAACAACATCATCACAACTTACGTCTGAGACCCCCAGTCTAGGGTCGGTAGGTTCCTCTGACACAACCCTGAGTTGGCATGCCCCGAGAGCAGTCCCTGTCCTCCCATTGCCTCTGTCCTACGCCGTTCCCTCCCCCAGCGACGTATCCTATGCTTTGGGTTCAGCTCCACTCTTTAGTGAGGAGGACGATCAGATAGAGGACAGTCAGCAGCTACTGCCCAGCCAAGAAATGTGCTGCGAGCGTTCCAGCTCCTGCGCCAGACACTGTTGACGAATCCACGAACATCAGTGACGTACAGCCACAACTCGGTGATAATGATGATGACGATGAAGCCGATCGCACTTGGGAGCCGGGTGATGAAGGGGCTTCATCGTCATCATCAGGAGAAGAGGGGCGCAGGTTGCCCCGGAGTCAGCAGCTGAGGCAGCAAGGTGGTAGCAGACAGCATGGGGGCACAATTCCAAAGGCTGGAGCCGGCCGGGGCCGGGCCCGGGGTAGAGCACCTGCTGTGCGGCAGTCTACCTTATCGGGAGGTAGTGGAGCAGGGGTTCCTGGAGTTGGCAACAGCAGCAGTGAATCAGTGAGGCCAGGGGGTGGGAAAAGTAGCTACTCGGCAGTGTGGCAGTTTTTCCTGAAGCATCCGCAGGAGGGTAACATGGCCACATGCAAGATATGTAGGCAAAAGGTGAAGCGTGGCCAGGGTCCAAATGTTGGCACCACGGCCCTGCGTCAACATATGATGCATCACCATAAAGCGACCTGGGAGAACCGAGGCTCCCAAGGGGTGGTCCAGTCTGCTTCCTCACCAAGTGGCACGCCGCTCCCAATTTCTGCCAGCCAAGGCTCCAGCACCTCAGCCGAAGGCAGCTGTGCGTCATACCCATCCTCTGTCGCTCCTGCTCCTCCTCCTCCTCCTCCAAGTCATGCATCCCACCAGCAATCCATCAGCGAAGCCATGTCCAAGAGACAGCAGTATGCGCCCACTCATCCTGCGGCGCAGAAGCTGAATGTGCTCCTGTCCAAGTTGCTGGTGCTGCAGTCGCTCCCTTTTCAGGTGGTGGAATCTGCACCTTTTAGAGAACTGATGGCTTGTGCCGAGCCGAGGTGGAGAGTCCCAAGCCGTCATTTCTTTGCCAAGAAGGCAGTACCAGCGCTGCACACTTTTGTTGAACAGAAGGTGGGCCAGAAGGTGGGCCAGTCCTTGAGCCTGTCGGTGTGTAGCAAAATACATGGCAGCGCCGACATCTGGAGCTGTAACTACGGTCAGGGGCAGTACATGTCGTTTACGGCCCACTGGGTGAATGTGGTCCCTTTGCAGCAGCAGCAGCAACTTGGACAGGTCACGCCGCTTCAGCCTCCGCGCTCCCTGCCCGTTGGGCCTGTGACACCGTGCGACTCGGCCTCCTCATCCTCCGCCATCTCCTCACCCTCCACTGTAGGCTCAAGTCTCAGTGCCCCTCCAGTCTACCATGTGTGCAGGGCACGGAGGTGTCACGCAGTGCTTCACATGGTTTGTCTTGGCGAACGGAGTCACACAGGGGAGGAACTGCTTAAATGTATTCATCAGGAAATCCAAACATGGCTTACTCCAAGAAAACTTAAAATGGGAATCATGGTTACCGACAATGGGAAGAACATTTTGTCTGCGCTGTGCCAAGGAAGCCTGACCCATGCCCCCTGCATGGCTCACGTCTTCAATCTGGTTGTCAAGCGGTTTCTGAAGTGTTCCCCCCATCTGCAAGACATCCTAACAACTTCAAGGAAACTTTGCATGCACTTCAGCCGCTCATACACCGCCAAACACACCCTTCTTGAGCTACAGCGTCAGAATGGTATCCCCCAACATAGTCTGATTTGCGATGTTTCCACCCGTTGGAATTCCACCCTTCACATGTTGGACCGATTATATGAACAGAGAAAAGCCATCACGGATTTCCTGATGATCCAAGCAGATAGGGGGACTCCCCTGTGTAACTTCAATGTCAACCAGTGGCAGCTCATACGTGACACCTGCCGTTTGCTCAGGCCCTTTGAGGAAGCCACTTTATTTGTCAGTCGGCAGGATTACGGGATGAACGACGTGATTCCACTGCTTCATGTACTACAGCACATGTTGGAAACCATGGCTGGTCAGGGCACTGGAGACATGGCGTTTACATCTTACGGCCACATGAACCCCGTTGGAGCTGAACTGGAGGAGGAGGAGGAAGAGGAGGAGGAGGAGTTGCCCAGCGAAACACAGTTTAGGCTTGGCGAAATGGCTGGTTTATCTAGTCAGCGGACAGGAGAGGAGGAGCAGGAGCAGCCAGAGGAGCTAGAGGTTTTTGAGGAAGGCGAGACAGAGGACCCGGGCACACCGTGGCAGTATGCAGTGGAGATGGAGACAGGTAGTCCATCCGAGTCACTTGCGCAAATGGCAGGAAGCATGCTCACATGCTTGCGTAGTGACCCCAGAATTGTTTCCATCTGTCAGCGGGATGACTTCTGGCTGTCCACCTTATTGGACCCTCGCTTCCGGCACAAAATGGGGGCATTTTTTAAACCCACTGAGAGGGAGGACAAACTGAACTACTACAAAGACATTCTACGTAGGCAGTTGGCCGATGCCTATCTGCGCCATGGTCCATACTCTCGCAGGTCTGACTCGAGGGGACCTCTGCGCTCACCTTCCACTGCCATGGCCGCTGGGGGGGTTGGCAGGAGCAGCAGCAGCAGCTCCATCAGCAGCAGCCTTAGTCTTCAGTCGCTAATGAGTAGCTTTCTACACCCGCATAGTGAGGCTACTCATGAGCAGCAGGAAGACCTGGAGCAGGACCTGAACCAGCAGGTCATGTCATACTTTGACATGACCATGCCAACACACCTTGAGGATCCGCTGGACTTCTGGGCAGCCAAACTGGATTTGTGGCCGCAACTAGCAGAGTTTGCCCTGGAAAAGCTGTCCTGCCCGGCAAGTAGCGTGCCATCTGAGCGGGTGTTTAGTGCGGCGGGGACCATAGTTACGGCGAGGAGAACTCGTCTGTCAACTAAAAATGTGGAGAGACTCACCTTTGTCAAAATGAATCAGGGATGGATCAGCCAGGATTTCCACCCACCAATGCCTGATGCATGCGACTAGATTCAGCATGGTGCCACGTTTTACACTTTCCAAATGGTGCAAAACATATTTATGTCTTTAGGCCAATTTTTGGGCTCCTGCTGATGCCAACTCCAGGGTGTGAATCATCCAATTTTTGGGCTCCTGAAGCCAACCTCAGTGTCTCTTTAAAGTAATGTTTGGGCTCCTGCTGCTGCTGCTGCCAACTCCAGGGTGTGATTCATCCAATTTTTGGGCTCCTGAAGCCAACCCCAGGGTCTCTTTAAAGTAATATTTGGGCTACTGCGGCTGCCAACTCCAGGGTGTGAATCATCCAATTTTTGGGCTCCTAAAGCCAACTCCAGTGTCTCTTTAAAGTAATGTTTGGGCTCCTGCTGCTGCTGCTGCCAACTCCAGGGTGTGATTCATCCAATTTTTGGGCTCCTGAAGCCAACCCCAGGGTCTCTTTAAAGTAATATTTGGGCTCCTGCTGCTGCCAACTCCAGGGTGTGATTCATCCAATTTTTGGGCTACTGAAGCCAACTCCAGTGTCTCTTTAAAGTAATGTTTGGGTTCCTGTTGCTGCTGCTGCTGCCAACTCCTGCCAACTCCAGGGTGTGAATCATCCAATTTTTGGGCTCCTGAAGCCAACCCCAGTGTCTCTTTAAAGTAATGTTTGGGCTCCTGCTGCTGCTGCCAACTCCAGGGTGTGATTCATCCAATTTTTGGGCTCCTGAAGCCAACCCCAGTGTCTCTTTAAAGTAATGTTTGGGCTCCTGCTGCTGCTGCTGCCAACTCCAGGGTGTGATTCATCCAATTTTTGGGCTCCTGCTGCTGCCAACTCCAGTGTCTCTTTAAAGCAATGTTTGGGCTCCTGCCCCTCATAGTGATGCCACTTCAACTCTCTGCAATTGTGCCGCTCTGCGATTCTATTAGCGATGCCTCTGATCTGCATGTGATATTTATTCAAAGTATTATTTAACTAACCCAGCACGCATCCTATGCGTGTTACAGCAAGGCAGAATGGTTTACAACCCTATTGAGGTTCTAGGAGGCTCAGAAATAGCCATTTTTAATAGCGATTCGTCGCGAATAAATTCGGGTTGAAGCTATTTTTGTCTGAAAATTCGGCGAATCAGTCGAATCGAATTTTTCAAAAGTTCGCTCATCTCTAATAAAACCATTAAAACATAATTAAAGCTTATATAGATTAGGGAGGTAGCCACAGCTAATACAGGACTCTACCAATCCTCTACCATGTGCAGGTAGCACACCCCGTCCAGACAGTCCATGCAAACTGGACAGGAATGTCAGGAAGCTTCTAATGTCCCTCAACCCCAGGAAGGCATCTGGTCCTGATGGCATTTCCACAACATGCGTCAAGGTATGTGCAGAACAGATTGCTCCAGTCCTAACTGACATCTTTAGGAGTTCACTAGAGGGTGGAATAGTCCCTGACTGTCTGAAGAGCTCACTTATTATCCCAGTCCCAAAATCTTCATCCGCTTCGGTCTTGAATGACTTCAGACCCATTGCTCTGACCCCTGTGGTCATGAAAATATTCGAACAACTGGTCATGTCATTCCTCAAGGAGGCTTCAGGTTCTTTTTGGGATCCACTACAGTTCACATACAGAGCAAACAGATCAGCAGAGTATACAGTCAATCTGGCGATCAAGTACACATTAGATCACGTTGATCGTCCCAAGTCATATGCTAGACTGTTATTTGTGGACTTCTCATCTGCATTCAACACCATTGATCCACAAATACTCCATGAGAAGTTGCTCTCCTTGGCCATCCCACTAAACTTATCGGGCTGGATTTTTAGCTTTCTGACTGGTAGGTCCCAGAGGGTCAAACTGGGTCCCTTTGTTTCCACATCCAGGATCACAAACATGGGTGCACCACAGGGGTGCGTTCTGTCTCCCCTTCTCTTCTCACTTTACACCAATGACTTCATCTCCTCAGATCCATCGGTCAAGATCATTAAATACGCTGATGATACCACCTTAGTAGGCCTTATCAGTGACAATGATGAGTCTAACTATAGGGCCCAAGTAGAAACCCTTGAATCCTGGAGCAAAGCAAACAATCTTATACTGAATACTCAGAAAACAGTCGAACTTATAATTGACTTTAGGCGATCCCACCAATCACACCATCCCATTTTGAGTTGTGAGGAGACTGTCAAAATTGTAGCCAGTGCTAAATTTCTTGATACTCAGCTCACACAGGACCTGAAGTGGAGCAAGCAAGCTTCTGCTATCTTAAAGAAGGCCCAACAGAGGCTATACTTCCTAAGACAGTTGATAAAATACGGTTTGTCTAAAAAGATCTTAAAAACATTCTGCAACGGTGCCATAGGATCAATCCTGACTAGTTCATTTACGGACTGGTACGGCGGGGCCACAGCCAAAGACAAGCAGAGGCTGAAGAGAATAACCAGGATTGCTGAGAGGTTAATTGGATCTCCCCTACCTTCTCTGGATGATCAATACATGAGCAGAATCTCCTCAAGGGCTAAGAAGATATCTGGAGACTCTGCGCACCCAGGTCATTCCTTCTTCAGGCTCCTACCCTCTGGCCGCAGATTCATGGCTCATTCAACCAAAACCTCCAGACACAAAAACAGTTTTTTTCCTCTTGCCGTTTTGGCTCTGAATAATTCCAGGGTGTGAGGCACTTAACTCTATCCTGCTCTGCATTGCTGATAATTATGTTAGTCTCTAGGATTAACCTGCACTGAACCGTAATTCTTGTTATTTCTATGTTATGTGTGTAATTGTTATAGCTCTCATGGTGTATCTCCTTGCCAAAAAGCATTCCTTGTATGTACCCTGTACTTACTTGGCAGATCAATAAAGTATTGAGTATTGAGTATTGAGACTTTGCTAATAAATAAATAAAGAAATGTACTGTATATATTTGAGGGATCTGCTAATGTGAAACAACAACCTTGCACAGTTGGAAAAAAACTCCCCAAACTCACTTGTCCCATCTGCATGCATTATACTGAATCCTTGTCAGCACTTTGCACCTGCATCCACTCAAAGCTGAAACGCCGCCTTTATCAATGTTCTTCTGGCCGCGGCCATCTTGCAGGAACTCAGGAAACTGCCTTTCCCAGCATCCCAAAAAATTGTATGGAAGGACAAACAAGATTATGTCAGAAATGCCAGGCAAGTAGGTAGGTGGGTGGGCAGGCAAATAGGTGGGTGGGCTGCAGGTAGAAAGGTAGGTAGCCTGCAGGTAGGTGGGTAGGTGGTCTGCAGGTCAGTGGGTGGGTTGGCAGGAAAGTAGATGGGTGGGTGGTGGTAGGCAGGTGAGTAGGTGGGTGGTTTGGCAGCTGGTTGGGTCAGCATCATGCAGGTGGTTGGAGGGGTAGGCGGGCAAGTAGGTATGTAGGTGGCAGACAGGAAGTGGGAAGGTAGGTGGGTGGGGGCAGGCAGGCAGGTAGGTGGGCTAGTAGCTAGGTGGGCAGAAGGCAGGTAGGTGGCTGGGCAGGCAAGTAGGTAGCTAGGTGGGTGGCAGGTAAGTAGGTGGGCAGCAGGCAGGTAGGTGGCTGGGCAGGCAAGTGGGTAGGTAAGTGGGTGGCAGGTAGGTGGGCTGCAGGTAGGTGGCTGGGAAGGCAAGTGGGTAGGTAGCTGGGTGAAAGGTAGGTAGGCAGCAGCCAGGTAGGTGGCTTGGCAGGAAAGTGGGTCGATAGGTAGGCAGTGGACAGGTAGGTGGCTGGGCAGGAAAGTGTGTAGGTTGGTGGCAGGTAGGTATTCAGCGGCATGGGACATCTCATTGGCGGAACGACAACAGCGGCATGGGATATTTTACTGGCGGAGCTGCGGACTGGCAGCAGTGGCATGGGACATCTTATTGGCGGGAGTGGCGGGAGACATCCCAGTGGTGGAAGTAACAGAACCGGCCTCTCATTTGAAGCCATGTGGGACATCTGGGTGACGGAGCGGCGGGACTGGAATCTCGTAAAAGCGTTGTCTGTGACGTAAGACATTTCAGTGGTGGAAACAACAGGACCGGCATCTTGGCAGAAGCTGCGTGAGACATCTTGTTGGTGGCAGCGGTGGGACTGGCATCTCGGAGGCTAATGCTGCCTGTTTAATCTGTAAAGCTCCGTCTTCTCCATTCATTGCAGATACCAATGAGAGATCCTAGACTGATCTCCTAAACCCTTATACAAAGGCCGCACACTAAATATAAGAATATAAGTGATTTTAATGAATATTATGTACATAAAAGAGACACTAATCTATACACATACACAATTTAAAAAACACAAAAACACAAGCAAGGGGATCCCAGTCAGCGGTGACTAGTAAAAATAAATTAGGATGATGCCGCCATGTATATACAATGTAAAGATATAAATATCAAGTACTATGTGTGAACCCAGGTATAAAAACAATTACTGTATTCAATAGGACAGTGGTGGCATGAACGTGCTAATGAAATGGTTAAAAAACAATAATCTGTAAAAAAGCCACTAAAGTGCTGAATGCATGTGCAAGCTATGTGCAAAAAACATATAATATGTGCAATATCACATCTAAACTCAATATGTGACCAAAAATATTAACAGTGGATACCAATATACAAAACAAGGAGAGAACAGGACATATGAAAACAGGCTTACATTGAATTAAGCCGAACTGGGTCACCAAACAGTTAATAGCAAATAACACTATGTAGCAGCATACCAAAGTAAATAAACACCATATTACTTCACCATGTCACCAGGGGTCCCCCGCAGCAGCCGCCACCGACGCGTTGCGTGTCGCCAAGACACTTCGCCAGGGTGTTCTCCATTCATTGCCACAGTTGTGTGTGGCAATTATATTATTGCTACACCTATTCAATGACTGATCACCTGTCATCTTACAGTGAGGGACAGCAAAAAAATCAATGTTCCAGGATGATTCAAAAAGCAAAAAGCAAAGCATATTCATTTCATACTCTACACCCTATAATAAGGGAGCATCGGCAGGCGCTTTGGCCAAATGTATTTCACAAGTTCAGTGGGTTTTGGTCTGCTTTAAGTTGACCACTGCTTCCCTGATCCTTCTCTTCTCCCACTGACCACTTATAGGGAGGTATGACGCAGTTAGTGGGGAAGAACTCTTACAGACAGGGTCAAAACTTTAGTGAGATGCCATTGCCTTGAGGAGAGGAAGCTGGCATGGTAGGTGGGTTATCCCTTCATTGCGGAATAGGTATGGTGGGCATATTGTATAGATAAGGGCATCTTCTTGAATTTAGATGTTGGTCTGTGATACGGAATAGTTTTGATGATTTTAAGAAGAGATAGTAAATGTTTATAGTTTTAATAGGTCCATAGACTTATATCTGACAGAAAGCGATAAATCAGAACCCAAGTCTACTTTTGCTTCTATTTTTCAGTAAACAAAAAACACATTTTAAGAATTTTTTCTTTTTTCTTTTGCTTCTATTTTTCAGTAAACAAAAAACACATTTTAAGAATTTTTTCTTTTGCTTCTATTTTTCAGTAAACAAAAAACACATTTTAAGAATTATTCGACAAAAGTAAATTAACAATGGCAATAACATCTTTGGTGCTGTGGGAATATTTCTTTGGAGAAAAATAGCATTGCTAGAACAAAACATGATTATTTACCCTGAGTCCCTCTGGAATCCAATAATTAACCATTGCAAACAGTGATATGAATGAAAGTCTCAAAACAATACATTGGAAACATATGTATTTTGACAAAATTATCTCTCCCATCATGTCACTAATAGAGAGTGGTTCACTCCGAATATCAGGGTAAAATAGATTTTTCTAGCAAAATCCTTCAATCTCTATCTGGTCAGTCCAGATCATGCTGTCCCACAATGCTCTCATCAGAATCCTAGCCCTGCGCTGGGCTCATCGGGCTTGTTCCCTGCAGCAGGGAGGGTCTATCTATATCGGCGAGTGATCTGATGTCAGTTCACTCTGCCGGTGTAAAAGACCCCTCCCTGCAGCGGGAGTAAAATGTGAGAAGCTGGAGAGATCAGCGGAAGCAGCTCTGCCCCACGCCAGGCTTCCCTCTATTTCTCTGGCTATCAGAAGCAGCAGTCTCTTTGCAATCCAATAATTAACCGTTGCAAACAGTGATATAAATGGAACATAAGCCTCAAAACAATTCTCAAAAAACAAATGTACTTTGATCAATTTATCTCTCCCATCTGCTTCTCCCCAGACCATTTTTTTAATGTCGTAAAAAAAACCCCCACACAAAAAAAAAGGACTGAGGTAAGTTTATTTTTTATAGTTTTATTAAGCAAATTTATTAAAAGTTTAATATATGCCCACCCAGATTTCTTGCTGAAATTTAGGGAATCACCCAAATTTAACTTTAACTTAAAAAGTTCACTCAGCTCTAGTCACTAACAGATAGAAATACATTATTTTGTTCTTTACAATGTCAAAAGTCTACTTTCAGATTTCTGTTGATGTGTTATGCATATATTGCTTAATGACATTTTCCTCACCTTTATATCTACGAGCTGCGTACGGCTTATGTTTTTGGACACCTATACATGGGTCTGATGTCTTCATGGGAATACATATTATGAATTGGCATACAGTGTTGAAGTAGTCCAAAAGACTCCAGGGCAGGCTAAGTTGCCCCAGGGGCATCCTAAATCTGGTTGCTCCACTGTGTAAACCCCACATGCAGGCCTGCAATCACTAACCGTTTTAGCCGTCCTGCCACATGACTGTGTGCCAGGGTCACATCCCCGTAACCCACTCCCATGCCCAGCTAGTCAGACAGACTGGGCTCAGGAGCGTGCCGCACATCAAAGAGAAAGCGAGGATGCGACCTTCTCCCTATCCAGGCTGACAAAGTGAGGGATACCCACGGAACGCGTGGCTCATTCTGGTGGTAGGCGGTGGGGAGACCCTGGTGATCATTTGTTATTCATGAGATCTGATTGCACACCATGTTATAGGGTGGTGTAACTATTTATTATAATTGAATTGCCATTGCTGTTATTATTGTTATTGACATTTTTGTCTTTGCTGCTACTATTATTCTTGCTGCTATAAGGGTCGATTCACAGCCTTCTACATTCTTTCCCATTTTTATCTCTCCGTGTGAACATTACACATGGCTTTCTTCAGTATCGGAGCATTCACATGATTCAGAGCCTCCATTGGGAGCATCTCGTATTGTTCCCGATGATGTGAGAGCCATCGAGAATGCTGTGAGAATCTCTCTCAAAGCCAATTTCACAGACAAGGCTCTTGTGTATGTTGATGTGAAATTCTCACTCGTAACGTTTTGAGAGCGTTTTTAACGTATTTGTGTGAATGTCAGGTGAGATGTGTGAATGTCAGGTGAGATTCTTCCAGCTTACATCGGAAAATGTTTTTACCTTCATTTAGCCCCTAAATTCTGTGAACTTTTCGTTTTTGTGAGATTTATACACAGACACTGGCTTTTTTTGGTGGATTCTATACATATGCAAGCCTATTTTTTTAACTGTTTCACATACCTTGGTCATGCTAACCTATTACTTACTTATTGCTGTGCCAACTCTCTTCTGTTCCAAACTACTTAGCATGCCATGCTTGCCATGCATTCTTCTTCTCCTAAAGCATACCTTATGCATTTAATTGCACTTTAATGCATTCTTCTTTTTAATTCACAAAGCCTACCTTAACCACTTTAATGCTTGCCATGTATTCTTCTCTGCTTCTTTCTAGTTGAATATTTGGGATGCCCACATGGATATAATGTAAAAGAAAGAGGTAATGCTACCTAGCGGCATGTAGCGATTGGTGAACGCTGGGCGGGGTACGTAAAACCACATTTAATAAAGCGAATCTGGTGAGCGCCATGTAGCGTCACATGTATTATTAAAGGCAGCTCAGCATATAGCGCGCGCTCTAGGTTCATGAGCACCACATATTACCTTTCACTCAGTGTTGCTCTACCATACATTTCAATGGGGTTTCATTTGTTATTGTTTAAATAGTGTGTTGAGCAATTAAAATGATTTTTTTTTTTTTTGCTCAAATCAATGTGTGACCTCTCCTGGCTGCAAACAAACACTTTTGTAACACATGATTAGGTATTTTTTCTTGCACCTAGGTTAAAAAAAAAATATAAAAATCGAAAACTCCCTGACCTGTTGCACCAGGCCCAAGTGTCCCCCTGCTCCCCAGAAAAAAACATTCCTACTTCCAGGCAAGTCACCTAAGCAGTGTGACCAAAATTTTAAATAAACAAATGGGGATAATTTGATAACATTCAAGCAGACCTTAAGAGTTGTATAAAAACATAAATATATATAAACTATGAAATTATTATTCTAAATGTATTTTTATTTTTAATAATATTTTTTCGAGGGATGGTTAATGTTTTTGAAAATGTAATTTTAGAAAATATAAAAGTAAAAAAAATGATACCTTATCAAAAAATAGGTCACATTTTATTCAAAAATATTTAAAAATGTTTATTTTGGGGGGTGTTTAAAAGAAGGTGACAGCCTCCCAGTGCCTTAAGTACTCAATTCTGTTTTCTCACACACCACGAAAGCACAATCTCACAAACAAATAGTACCCGGAAGTGCCATCGCAAATTTCCTATTGTAAAGTCCTCTCTCACACCCTAAATCTGGGCTCTGAATCATATGGAAGTCTCACTCATCACGAGTTTTACACATGAATGTGAAAAAGATACAACGCAATTACACACAACGGAAAAGACTTTCACACACAACGAAAACACTACTATGATGGAAAAAGCCAACGAGAAACTCACAAATGGCCCAAACCCAACAGAAAAAATACACAACATGCTTTTTCATGTGAAAGTGCATGTGAAAGAGGCTTTGAATCAGCCCTTTAGTTCTCTGCTGCTATTGCACATATTTTGCAAAACAAAATTGTGAGTGATTTGTGGATATATTATATATATTTGTATTTATATTCGTTTGGTTTATGGATTTTGGCACACTGGGCACTTGCACTTTATAAAGAGATCTTTACTCACCTTTTTTTTTCACTTACACATTTTTACTACTGCACATTCATAGGTGGCTTTATTATTTGTTTAAATATGCAGCTTTTGAGTTACGATTTTATTGGCTAATAGATATTGGTCTCTCCCCACTGCCTATATACCTGTCTATGTTGGTATGTCCTGTATGTTTTGTGTTTACATTTTTTGTAATGTTTTTAGCACGTCTGGGTAATTGTGTTTTTTGGCATTTATTTGATTAAAAAAAATTGTATATAGAGTAGGATAATTGTGTGCCTTCCTTCTTGGTGTTGTTCTCTATTGGTATTGCGGATGCAATCTTGGGAGTGGCACTTTTAGGCTTATGTATAGGATATTCAAGGGGGTTTTTATATGGTGCTCCCCATCCAGGCACTCAGTTCAAAACTAAACTTTATGCCGCGCATGAGTATACACACAATAAAGCACTGATAACAGTGACATAAGCCTCCATATGCTTTGTGGAAACGGTGGAAAGGTGAGTTGTATGGCAATCTGGGGGAGTTTCACACAGTGGTACAAAAGCCTTTCACCCGGATATTGAAAATCCTGATGATAGGTCCACTTTAAGAGAAGTCAGTTGCTGTCTTTCAGCATATCTTAATGGAGGTCTATCAAGCATATACACTAAAGACTAATACCATGGTTAGTTAAAGTCTAGTACAGTGCTGCTACCTTTACAGATTACCCATCCCAACCTCACCGACCATCCAACCATCTGAGCCCTAAATAAAATAATTAAACAAGAACACCCATTTTTAACAAGGGAGGCCTGCTGATTGCCCCTTCAAGCTGTAACACTCGCTAAAACAAATAAT
The DNA here is from genome assembly GCA_027917425.1 of Gastrophryne carolinensis. Taxonomy (NCBI): domain Eukaryota; kingdom Metazoa; phylum Chordata; class Amphibia; order Anura; family Microhylidae; genus Gastrophryne; species Gastrophryne carolinensis. The sequence continues at coordinate 81,186,233 of CM051234.1, forward strand.
CTCACATTTCAAATCGCTCCTCCATTGAACTCCAGCCCCAGGATTGGCTTCTGTGGTCAGCAGGAGCCAGATACTCAGGGCAGACCTGCAGATCTCGTCTACACAGTGAACAATCACAGGCCTTTTTCCTAGGGGGAGCGATTAGATTTTTTTGTTTTAGTTGGCGTTACAATGGAAAGGTGGCACCGATATTTGGGGTGCCCCCCTGCACAGCGAACAACACCCAATTTGTTAAAAATGGGTGCTGTTCCAGTTTGTTGTAGGCTCATATAAATAGTGCAAAATCATCCCCTTTCTCAATCTCATTGTATACATTTCACATTCCACTATACACTGCCCATAATCTCAGTTATTACTCAGATCATGCATTCCAGTTAATGCCACCATACTAGTCCAACAACAATTAGACTCATATGCATGTTCATCTACATCATTTTACATCACCCACTGATCATACAACTCCCTATAAACATGAAGGTAGTAAAATATGATTGAGACACTCTTATCTTCATTGGTATTAAAATACTACTATAGTCACAGCTGCCAATACCTGGCCAAGCTGGCTGAGTGGGATCTTGAGAGAGAACAATGCATCTGAACAAAGGCCGAACGATGACATGATGGAGTGTAGAAATTGCAGAAACAGCATCCTAGGGGAAAATACACTGGCATCAAGAAAAGACTGACAGCACCAGCATACGGATCCCCCCCCCCCCCCTCCAGTGTGCTGTTAACCAATGTCCAGTCTCTGGAGAATAAGCTTGATGATCCTAGGGCCAGGATTAGGTGTTAGTCGATCATAAGAGACTGCAACATACTCTGTTTTACTGAATCACGGCTTAACAGTTTGATACCAGATAATACCATTGAGCTGGATGAGCTTTCAAAATATACCATATATACAGGATTGCAGAATCAGAAAAGAGAATAAATGGTCAAGTTGTCCTTATGGTTCAATCAAAATGGTATTATAATGTGAGCATCGAACCTCTGACAAGTCCCTGCACACCAAACTTGGAGCTCCTATCCATCAAATATTGCTATAGCAATTCTACCCTCCCTCTGAAATTAATACACTTTGTACAGTGATGATTATGATGCCCAATCCTATCCACCACAAGGAAATCATTTCATGCAGCCCTTTTTTTAACAAAGTACAACAAATCTACTTCTATCAGTTAAAGAGGAACAAATTTCGGTGCAGCACCCTGGAATCTAAAAGACTTCAGAACCAGCCACTGGCTAAATCGTGATGCCCCACTGTGAGAATCCTCTTCAGGGTTCAGCAAAACTTGCCTGCACATGCACATTAGGTCCGGGGAAAGGGAAGTTTTTTGGGGCGATCTGGGGGGTTTCACACAGCGAGGCATCTCAAACCAGGGATACCCCATGGGCAAAGAACAGAACACGGGATAGTAAAAATCAAAAGTATTTTTCCACTTTAAATAAAATCAGGGGCTTAATTACATTTTCAAAAACACAAGAAGTCACACTAACACTGCAAGGCACCTCTGCTATGTGTGGTCCTACACCAATCTCTGAATTCTACATTTTATTACTGTCCATTTTTACAAATTGGGGAGCCTTATTTAAAAAGCGACAGCGCCACACAGCACCACCTTTTTGGCCTCAGCCACACTCAGAATCAGATTTAACAACCAAAAAAATGCTAACATCAATGCGGCTGCCAGTTAGCGTTTTATTCTATAGCACTGAAAATTATGCAGCACCAGGCGCTCTTTTAGAAGTAGCGCCACATGAAACCTGGCACTGTAGCTCAAGATCCCATAGAGCACAATGACCAGAACTGGATTGAAATGCACTGTAAAGTGTGATGCTGACCGGCACCGGAAAAATACAGCGCCAAAGATTTCAAGGAGGAAATAATTCATAAATATGCTGAAGAGCACCGGAAAACAGCAGTACAAAGTGGTGCTCATTGGCACTGGGATAATCGGCCGGCGGCTCCAACAGACGCTGACATAGGCCGGCCAATACTTCTAATTAGTTAGTGTTCGGCACAACGCCTGCTAGTGTCAATGTAGTACCCAGCACATTGCCAGATGGGAACGTCGACGCTTCAAAGCTGAAGCTATAGCCACAAAACAGTTGCTAACATATGCGCATATCATAAATTAGGCCCTAAAGCAGCTATCTTCCATGGGCACCTTACTATTGCAAAAAAACTAATGGTAGTCCCTAAATTTCACCACCTTCGTAACTCTAATGCACTCTTACCCATATACAGTTTGACTGAGCGACTGTTTTTATGCTTTTGCATTTGTCAGGTGCATGTTGGAAGACTTCAGCTGCTTGAGCACAACAGTTTGTCCTTTTTGCACCTGCAGGGAAGTTAAATATTATAGAGTTGATTTAATATCTAGTAGTAGATTGCTTTTCTTTACTGGGAACTTGTTACTAGGCAAGGAAAAAAGTTTCCACAGAACGAAACAAGTTGGCTCTAGTATGGGAATCTTCATGCAAAGACAGGCAACATAGATATGGACCTGCAGTGGGGTTGCGATACCAGACATTTCAGCTGAATCCATATTCGGGCATAACTAGTACTGAAAAGGTACTTGGATATTTCTAAAATTAATAGAACAACAAGACAACAACATCAGTACATATTTTTGTGCTGTATTTAGACTTTGGATACTTTGGGCTACGTGCATGTTTTTGAGCGGTAAGAAAGGTTAATTGTTTAAAGGGATTGACCAGTCAAACATACCTGGCAGCTTACCTGATGCGCCAGTCTCATGCTGTTTATTTGCTCCAGTTACTGAAAGTAAGAGGAAATGCCTCTTTCACTTTGCTTCCTCCAGCACCTTCTCTCTGATCCTGATCCTGACCACCAGCTGAAGCCCCAAGCTTGTGTCAGGTTGACACCACCTTCCATCAGTGATAAGCTTGAATGACAATCAAGTCCCCTGCTCAACCTTCCCTTCTCCTCTTTCTGCTCTGCTAGTTACTGATGTACTTGTATCACTCCCATCAGAAGACACAGAAAAAGCAGGTACATCTTTATTTGATGATAACTTAGTCACAAGAGCTTTTTAAAATAGAGAAAATAGCCCTACACTATGGCTGGACAATGCCTATAAGTATATATTTTATACTTAAAGCGGACCAAAATCCCCCCAAACAACTCATTCTATTTTGCCCCCCCCCCCAAGGTATATTACCATTTGGATGTTTTCTGCCCTCAATTCTGTTTGGTATTCCTGTTGATTTTCATTTTTAGTGATTTTCATTTTTCCCAGCTATGCCATTGTATGCCATTGGTTTCTGACAGGATACCATTGTTCTAAACTAGCGGTTAAAACCTCGCAATCTCATACTGGGAGTATATGGTGGCTATTGAAGGAAGATAAAAGCCAAAAAGGAATATAAGAGGCAAAAGAAGATTTTATTTTCCCTTCATTTTCCCCCAATTTTTCCTTTGAAGCCCAAATCGTTTTTGAGTATTTTTATCCAATTCAATACCAGGACACTAAGGGAAGTTTATACATAGGCCTTTTGAAAATATAACCTTCCATAGCGTTTGGTCCATTTAAGAGCAGTAAATTCCCATTTTTCACAATGTTGGAGAGGAGCCTTGAGAAAGTCAGAAAGAAGCAGACCATGTTGGGAGATGGGAAAGACCCAGTGTCTGCCCCAGAGCGTTTAGGCTGGCCCTGATAATACTGGCATAGGTAACCTGACCCAAACCAGAGTGTTTAAGAAATGACTCACAGCACCATAACTCAAATAGAGGCAGGTTCTGTCCATTCACCCTAATACACTCAAACCTGTGACCTCTGGATGATATTCCTACCAGGAGAAAAAAAAAACACAAGCTTGGCAGGAGTTTTATTCAGTTTATGTATATAAGTGACCCCTCCTCTTATTAGGTGAGGTGTTTATATTGATTTCACACAATTTCGCAATGCATTTGTATTTAGTCCTAACCTCTAATAATCTACATTTAACCCATTAAAGATCTTTATATGTGCGTGTGTGTGTGTGTGTCTGTGGGAGTCTGTGTGTGTCTGTGTGTGTGTGTGTTACAGTGGTTGGTCCTGGGAAAGAAATCACTACATGGGTAACTGAAGGGACTGGCACATGTCTTCTTGCTTAGCAGATGAGGCCAGTATGGAACCCTTCTACCAGGTACTGGGCACCTGGGTGTTGTGTGCTTTTGAACTGTAATTTTGTCTCCTGAGTGATGGAACTTTGTTGGCTGTGGATTTTGAAAACTTACATGATAATTACATGTTTAATAATGACCTCTGCCTCTGCTCTCCCACAGTACATATCTTGTTTGCGATTGGAAACTATCTAAAGGAAACATCAAGTGAATGCATGTTCTTTTATAAAAGAGGCAGAAAAGGTCATGGTAAAAGCATTTCAATGTATACACTGACATTTATCGGATGCTTTTCTTCATCTACCACTCAACACTCCTGAAACCCCCAAGCTTTTAAGAAGCCCATTGTAAAAGGCAATGGACATTGTAGATTATAAGGAGACACCACAAGTGAACAGAAGGTGAAGGAAAATTAGAGGCTTCTGGTTTCATTATACATTAAACAGATGAAGCGCTTCATTAGGTTGCACTATACTTTAATCTGAGACTTTGACTGTACATATTGGAACATGAAAATAATCAAGGAATTCAAAATCTAATACTAAGCATTACCTTGAGATGTTGGACTATAGATTAGACTTACATGCTAAATGGTTCCATTGAGTGAATGAACAAGCAGCGAAATTGGATTATCACTATTACAGCCTGGCTACTAGATACAAGTGGAAGGCCAGTGTTTGCAGAAAACAATATTTGAAGCTGGTAAAAGCATTTACTATATCATGGATCGACAAAGTGTTTTTCAAGGAGGAAGTTGAGCTACAGTTGCTGTTCCACCATATAAAAAATATTTTGGCAAGAAGCAGGATAACCCCTAAATTCCAAGGAAATTGTATCAGGATCTCTGGAATTTCGCTTCTCTTTTTTAGCATTGACAACGCTGCATGCTAAGTCAACTATACCGTATATTTTATGTTGGTTATTTAAGAAACGCTAATGCTACGTAGTACCAGGTGCACATTGAGCGCAGTATGTAAAAAACATATATAAAAGTCAATCTGGCAAGCGCCTCTAATAGCTTCATGTAGCGTTGAATGTATTACTAGTGGTGGCTTAATGTAAAGAGAGATATCGGAGATATTTTGCAAGCTGGCGGGGACGGAAGAAGGAACCAGATAGCAGGGCTGAGGTAAGTTACCAACAGCCGCTTCCAGCTGCACACTCTGCATAGGTAAGCTGGTTGATGGACTGTCTACCAGCCCATCAACCAGCTTTGCCGTGTTCAGCCAGAAGTCTGTGTTCGGGAACCAGAATTTGCAAAGTTCAGCACGGACCTGAACAGAGGTTCAGGTTCGCAAATCAATTGACATGAGATAAAATACATTTTTTTAAAGAAGAAAAAACTTTAAAGGAGTTTATAGACTGATCAAAAGCTAAATTAAAAAAGCCCATATTCATCTTTTGTCCCCCACAGTTGCTCTGTGTGGTCCAGTGTGCTAGTGAGCTCCTGTGTCTATCTTCAGCATCTGCATAACTTACAGAGGATGGGGATCCAATGATTACACCTTCCATCGCAGTGGTCTTTCTTGGAGGCAGCCTTGTTTTCCTCCCCACAGGCCTACTTCATTCCTTGCAATAAATGGGGCATGCCAAGGTGTGTTTGGTCTGCCCCATCTCAGTACGGCTCCCTCATTGCAATCAATAGAGTAGGCGTGTTAGGGGACACAGAGCCATCCTGATGGATGCCACTGTGCTGGAGGACAGAACTGCCGGTTCTCCAATATCAGTAGGTAAGAAGATGGCAGAAGGAGGAGGCGGGACGAAAATTGAGAATATACTTTTTAATTTAATACATGGACAGGGACCTAGATACTTTTTACTGTTTACTATTTAAAGTTTACTGAATCGAGGCAAAAAAAAGAAACAAAACCCTTCTTCAAAAGTTGTAATTTTGTTTGGAATCTTGCCCGTTGACAGCAATAGTCACCTCCAGCACTAGATTCTGCTTGTATGAAGGTCCCCCCCTCCATCACCTATATTACAATACTTATTTGCTATCTTACAACATGTTTTACTCTTATCCTCAGGGCTCATTCACACCAAGGTGATTGTGCTTTCTAAGCAAGCACCCTGCAATTACTAAAAAAATGCCAGTGTTAGTCAATGGGGCCTTTCACATATTGTATATGACTGAGCTTTTACAGTGTTTAGAATCTGGCTGCAGCGTTTTTTGACCGATCAAATCGCTATTTCCCCACATTCAACTCTATGGAAGTGCTTTTCAATCGCCAATACACAGTGCTTTTGCTCTTTCTCTTTTCAGTATACCTCCAGGAGGCAATCATATCCCTTGCAATTTTCGAACAGGAAATTACACTGTACAGTACAGGTGATTTTTTTCCCCAAAATGTTAAATGCCAATGGGATCCCTGTGGACATTGCCACTAGGGGGAATTGTGTACATATAAAGTGGGCCTGTGCATACATTGCCTGCTTCTGGTGTCTGGGGCCTCTCCACCCCAAGTGGCCACTTGAACACTGAAAATCCTCTCCACCTGAATTGTACAAATACACAAAGTTTCGGAGCAGTTTTGTACTACAGGAAATGGAAACTGGACCTTCTTCATGTGTGCCCAATTACGTTAATGCTTATTTCCAGGGAAATCGCTTTTCAGAAATTGCTTTTCAATCGCAAACACTTTCTAAGTGCAAAAACGCTAGAAAATCGCAATCACCCTACAATCACCTTCATGTAAATGCAGCCTCAGAGCTACATCTTCTAAACACTGCTTTCATCCGCTCATGATTTTATCTCACTTACCAAATCACTCATTGATAAATCTAACTCCCTCCCCACATCCTCCTGCCTCTGTTACCTGTGCACTTTGGAATGCACGCTCAGTGCACATCAAATTCATCAAAGTAGGTATACCACCATGACCTGATGGAGGTGGAGAAGCTGGTGAGCTGGTGAGCAAAACTCGCTCTGGCACCCTGGGGTATATTGCCAGACGGGAAATAGAAATGGATCAGTCCTTTTATGAGGAGGATCAAGGCCAATTGTTTAATCTAACACACAAATCGGTGATAGAGGGGGTCTCATAGGAGAGGAACTATAAGATTGTCTCTAGGTGGTACAGGTGCCCGTCAGACATCAAGAGATATGCGCCTCACTCCTTGGACAGATGCTGGAGATGCCTTACTGAGGAGGGTAACATGACACACATTTGTCATGTTACATGACACATTTTGTCCAGCTATCAGAGCCTTTTGGGACAAGACCCTGGGCATCAGATACACAGATACCACCAGTACGGTAGTCGAAAACTCCACTCAGTTGGCACTTCTCTACCTTTGGGATGGTCCCACATCTCAGTATAAGATAGTTTGTTTTTTTATGGGCTTTGCAGAAGTATGGCTTCTCAAGACAAAGTCCTACCCACTGCCATCTACAATTCAGCCCCTCCCCCCCAAAAAAGCAATGACAATCCTGGTTTATACAAAAACTGCCTGCAGGACTGAAACTGCACTCTCACGTAGCTGAATGGAAATGGGGAGAAACCAAAACCAATGAGAACTTTTGTTTTATAAACAAGCCCATCAAAAGCTCCTAACCAGGTGTGTTTCTTATCACTCATATTGGCACAGGCCTTGAACCCTAAACAACTGTTTAACACCTTCAACTCTCTAATCTTCTATCTGCCACCTCTTTCCACCTCCCACATAACAACAGAACACTTTGCAGCATCCCTAATGATAAAAGAGACAACATCCAAATTGGCATTGCCCCTTAGAATACCTAACTACAGCAGACAACCCTCCAGCTTACTCCCTAAACCATTTTACTCCACTAACCAGACAAGGATTATCCTTCCTTATCTCTAAGACCCACCTGACAGAATGTTTATTGTAGTCTATGCTGTGCATCTCTCCCTCTAGCTGAATTCAGAAATGACTGGCACAAGTACACGCACCAGATGAAGGTATACCAGGGATGCCATTGGCGGACCCACAATATTGACAATAGCTGGGGTTTTTACCCATGTCTGGAGTCTTTTATAATCCACAACTGGGAGTCAAGGTTTATGGTCCACTTTAACTCCCTGGTTAGAAACATAGAAAGTTGAAGGCAGAAGGAGACCATACGGTCCATCTAGTCTGCCCTTATGTAACTGTATGTTTTCTTTATTTTAGGATAGATGTGTGCTTATCCCAGGCATGTTTAAACTCAGTGACTGTGGATTTTTCAACTACCTCTGCTGGAAGTTTGTTCCAAGCATCTACTACTCTTTCTGTAAAATAATATTTTCTAACATTGCTCCTGATCTTCCCCCCGACTAGCTTCAGGTTGTGCCCCCTTGTTATATCATTAAGTTTCTTCTTAAAAACACTTCCCTCCTGAACCTTATTCAATCCTTTCACATATTTAAAGGTCTCAATCATGTCCCCTTTCTCCCTTCTTTCCTCCAGACTGTACAAATTAAGTTCTTTAAGTCTCTCCTGATAAGTTTTAAGTTTAAGTCCTTCCACCATATTTGTTGCCCGCCTCTAGACACGTTCTATTTGAATAATGTCTTTTTGCAGGTAAGGTCTCCAGAACTGCACACAGTATTCTAGCTGTAGCCTCACCAGGGCTCTATACAGCGGCATCACAACCTCCCTCTTCCTACTGGTGATGCCTCGAGCTATGCAGCCGAGCAACCTGCTTGCTTTTCCCACTGCCTGGCTACACTGTCCACTCATCTTGCAGCTATCAGTAATCATTATCCCTAAATCTCTCTCCTCCGAGGTCCTGGCTAACACAGTGCTGCCCATACGGTACTCAGAGCAGGGATTCCTTCTACCCAAGTGCATGATTTTACATTTAAAGACATTAAACTCTAGTTTAATTTATCCAGTAAAGCTAAATCATTTTCCATGTTGCAGACACCTTCAGGAATATCCACCCTATCGCTAACCTTTGTATCATCAGCAAATAGACAAACTTTTCCTACCAGGCCTTCTCCTATGTCACTTACAAATATATTAAAAAGAATAAGGCCCAGGACAGAGCCTTGCGGCACACCACTTGTAACTCGCCTTTGTTCAGATTGCACACCATTTACAACAACACTCTGATAACGATCCTTCAGCCAACTGGAAATCCACTGGAAACTATCCAGGGATTGAGTCCTACCTTCAATAACTTATCTATGAGCTCTTTATGTGGTACAGTGTAAAAGGCTTTGCTAAAATCCAGATAGGCGATATCCACAGCACCACCTTCATCTAACACTATAGTGACATTGTCAAAGAAATCAATTAGATTGGTCTGACATTATCTGCCCTCAGTAAAGCCGTGCTGTTTTGGGTCCAATAGGTCATTAATTTTTAGATGGGAATTATCAGTTTTTTTAAGAGTGTTTCCATTAATTTGACCACTATAGATGTTAAACTAACTGGCCTGTAATTACTGGCTTCTTCTCAACTCCCCTTCTTATGGATTGGTACAACATTGGCCATTCTCCAATCATCTGGAACCTCACCAGTTCAAAGGGATTGGTTAAGTAAATTGGTCAGAGGGGCTGCAATCACAAACCTAAGTTCCCTTAGAACTCTGGGATAGATTTCATCTGGACCCATCGCCTTACTTACCTTTAGATGTGCCAGCTCAGCTAAGACATCAACCTCCAGAAACTCCTGAGCTGTGCCCTCCCAGCTGGATGCTGTGCTATGGCCATGCCTGCTACTATCTGAAAATACCGAACAAAAATAGATATTCAGATGGTCAGCCACAGCCTTATCTCCTTTTGCCCTTTAGCAGTCCTTATAATCAATTTTGCTTCCCTCTGGTTAATTTTATACGCCTCTCTTTCAGCTACACTTCCAATTTCTTTATACTTCTTATAGGCAGACTTCTTTTCTTTTATGATCGTGCTGACTTCCCTAGTAAACCATAATGGTTTCTTCTTCCTTTTATTCTTGCTAGTTTGTTTCACATATTGCTTAGTCGCCTTTAAGATGGCCATTTTTAATAGTGACCACTTCTGCTACTCTGTTCCACTCACCAAATTCTCTTTCTACATAGTCCGCCATTTCCTTGAAGTTTGTCTTCCTAAAGTCTAGCACTTTGGTTCTGTTGTGTGATTGCACAATGTCTGTTTTTATTCTGAACCATAAGCATTGACGTTCACTTGAACCCAGATTTTCTTCAACCCTGACCTCAGACACCAGATCCCCATTGGTCAGAACTAAGTCCAGAATGTTATCTCCTCTAGTTGGCAATGTCACAAGTTGTTTTAGAGATGCTCCTTTAAGGGCCTCTAATATATTCCTGCTCTTGCATGTCGATGCACTTGGGATATTCCAGTCCACATCAGGCATGTTGAAGTCACCTGTAATTACAATGGCCCCCTTCTCTGCCATTCGACTGATTTCATCTATTAACAGGTTATCTAGATCCTCAGATTGTCCAGGGGGCCTATATATAACACCAGTTCTGACCACAGCTCCCTCCTTAGTCTGCATGGTAACCCAGAGAGTTTCTAGTTCATTATGTGTATGCTGAATTATTGTTGATTGAAGGGTAGTCTTGACATAAATGGCTGCTCCACCACCCTTTCTATCCAATCTGTCTTTTCTGTACAATGTGTAACCGGGTATGGCTATCTCCCAGTCATTGTGATCCTTGAACCAAGTCTCTGTTATTGCAACAAGATCTAGATATGATAGCCATTAATTCACAGAGCTTGTTGCCCAAGCTGCGAGCATTGGTACACATCATGTGGATGTTGTTGATATTGTATTCTAGTGTGTCCTTGATCTTTTCCACCTCTACCCTACCACTGACCGGGTTTCCTAAAGTGCCAATGTCCTGCTTCATCCTAAATGGTAGGGGACAGAAATCACCCTTACAAGTTACATCTCTGTCCCCTTCCTCTAGTTTAAATCATAAAATGCTCCACTCCAAGTTCTTCTGTGCCTTTCTGTGAAGGAAACAAGCCATCCTTCCTAAACAGCTCATTGTTTGACCACCTTCTAATGTCATGACTAATACATCCAAAGCCTTTGTCTTCACACCACTGACGTAACCACAAACTGAATTTGGCCATGTTAAGTGCCTTTTTTTCCTGATTACATACTGGCAAAACTTCAGAAAAGGTGATAGAACCTGTTATTTTGCAAAGTTCCTGACTAAAATTTTGGAAGTCCTTTTGTACAACAAACAATTCAAATCTTTGATTACTCACCTGTAGAATTTATATTATACGTATACAGCACGTCCTGTTCCAGAAGATATTCCTTACTCTTGGGTTATACATCCAGTAGATGGCGCTGGACTGCAGAGACAGAAAAGTGGCTCCTCCCGGCCCCATATATACCAGGGACCTCCCAAAAATTCCCCAGTATTGAAATGCAGTTAAAATGAGACCAGGAGAACTATAACCATTATATAAAAATTGAACATAAGAACAATCACCATAAAGAGGTAACTAAAAATAATGCTAACAAGGGTGGGGTGGAAAAGGACGGGCTGTATACGTATAATACCAATTCTACAGGTAAGTAATCACAGAATTGTATTATACAGCACGCCCTGTTCCAGAAGATATTCTTTACTCTTGGGACATCCAATAGCAGTGTCCATAAGGTAGGGTGGGATCCCCAAAAGTAACAGCAAACAGTTTAAACCACTGCAGCCTGCAGAACTTTGCGACCAAAAACAGCATCAGCTGAGGCCTTAACATCAACCTTGTGAAACGTATGAAAAACAGAAGACCAAGTGACGGCCTTGCAAACTTGTTCAACAGAAGCAGAAGGGAGGCTCCTTCCCCTTAGCAGAGTAGGCCTGTATCACAGCCTGACTGATCCACTTGCTGATAGTGGACTTAGCTGGAGCCAGACCCTTCTTAGGTCCAGACGGAGCACAAAAAGAGCATCAGTCTTCCTGAAGGGTTCAGTAGCCACCAGATAGAACTTCAGAGTCCTAACCACATCCAAAGAGTGTAAAACCCTCTCCTTAGAGTTACTAGGATTAGGACACAGAGAAGGCAAAACAATGTCCTGATTGAGTTGAAAGGCAGAAACAACCTTAGGCACTAAATCTGGCTTAAAACGAAACACCACCTTGTCCTGGTGTCTCTCAAAATAAGGAGGTTTGATGGAAAGTGCCGGCAACTCAGAAACACGCCTAACAGAAGTGATAGCCACCAAAAAGATTACCTTAAACATAAGAATGGACAAGAAGACCCCCTGCAAGGGCTCGAAGGTAGACGCCTGCAGGGCAGATAAGACCAAGTTCAAGTCCCAGACTGGTAACATAGGCTTACGTGGGGGACGCACGTGAGTAACCCCCTGGAAGAAGGTCTTGACCAGGGGATGCTGAGCAAAGGATCTTTGGAAAAAAATGGCCAAGGCAGAAACATGACCTTTCAGAGTACTGAGCTGAAGACCCAGATCCAAACCATGTTGCAGAAACTCCAGAATCCTAGGAATAGAAAACACACGACAGGGAAGCGAGTTAGACTCACACCAGTCAATATAAGTACGCCAAAACCTATAGTAGATGGAAGAAGAGGACCTTTTCCTAGCCCTGATCATGGTTTTAACAACCGAGGCAGGCAGCCCCTTTCCATCAAGATGGAGGTTTCAGCAGCCAGGCCGTCAAAGCCAGCGTTTGTAAATTGGGGTGGCGTAGGTGCCCCTGAGTGAGCAGATCTGGAACCCGGGGCAGGGCGTACTGATCTACTGCCAGCTGCATGATGTCTGCAAACCACACTCTTCTTGGCCAACAGGGGGCCACCAGTATGGCTGGCACCCGTTCCTGAGCTATCTTGCGCAGCACCCTGCCCAGCAGGGGAAATGGGGGAAACACATACAGGAGCTGAAAACTCGCCAAGACATTGCCTAGGCATCCATGGCCAAGGCCAGAGGATCCTGGGACAGAGAGACAAAGACTGGAAGCTTGTGATTGTGACGGGACGCAAACAGATCCACATCCGGCTGACCCCAGTGGTGGCACAGGGAGCGAAACACCCTGCTGCTGAGGGACCACTCTCCCAGACGAGAGGTCCCCCTGCTCAGGGAGTCTGCCTCCAGATTCTCCACCCCCGGAATGTACACAGCTGAGATGCAGGGAATATTCACCTCCACCCAGGACAGTATCAGGGACACTTCCTTGAGGGCCCTCTTGCTCCAGGTCCCTCCTTGATGATTGATGTAGGCAACCGCCGTTTGGTTGTCCGAGCGGACCTGAACAGCCCGACCCCGCAGAAGTGGGGTTAAATGGGCGAGAACCAACCTGATCGCCCTCAACTCCAGAATGTTGATAGGGGTATGGGCCTCCAGAGGGCCCCACTGACCCTGGAATTTCAGGGACTTCCAAAAGCCCCCCAACCTGTCAGACTGGCATCCGTGGGAACAGTCTCCCAACAAGGGGCCAGAAAGGATCTGCCCCCCATTAGGTTCCTGGAGTCCAGGCACCACGACAGAGACCGCCTGGCCAGAGGGGACAGGACAAACACCTGATCCAAGGGCACGGGTCCCGATCCCATACTGACAAGAGGTGAAGCTGAAGAGGCCTCATGTGGAACTGAGCATATGGAACCGCCTCGAAGCAGGACACCATCAGGCCCACCAGCTGCATTCCCTGCCTGATGGACGGATGAGGGCAAGACAGAAGGAGCTGAGCTTTCTCCTGAAGACTCTCCACCTTCTGCTGAGGAAGAAAGATCTTGACCTGAGATGAGTCCAGAAGCATGCCCAGAAAGGACTTCACCATGGAAGGAGACATTGAAGATTTGGGGTGGTTGATCACCCAGCCAAATGACTCCAGTGTGGACACCAGCCGCTGAGTATCTAGCTCTGCCTGAAGGACTGAGAAGCGAGAAGCATGTCATCCAAGTAGGGAAGAATGCGAATGCCCTGAGATCTCAGCAGAGCCATCACTCCTGCCAGCACCTTGGTGAATACCCTGGGAGCCAAGGTGAGACCGAAGGGCAAGGCCACGAATTGGTAGTGCTGATCCTCCAGAGCGAAGCTGAGGAATCTCTGATGACCTGGAAAAATAGGTATGTGAAGGTAAGCATCCTTGATGTCTACAGAGGTCATGAAGTCCCCTGGGCGTAGGAAATTCACAGCGGAGCGCAGAGTCTCCATGCGAAAGGGTCTGAATCTGACAAATTTGTTGAGGTGCTTTAAATCCAGGATGGGTCTGATGGACCCATTCTTTTTGGGAACAATGAAAAGATAATAGCCCGTGCCCCTTTTCCTCAAGGGCACCCGGCAGATGACACCCAGTTCCAGAAGGCCTTGGACAGCGAGGGACAGACCCTGAGCTGAGAGGGGGTTTTGAGCTAACAGGGATTTGATGAATCTTGGGGGCGGCCAGGCTGCAAACTCTATCTTGTAACCGGAGGACACTACCTCCTGAATCCACCGTTCTGAGACATGACGCCTCCAGACATGAGCCAAGAGCCAAAGCCGTCCCCCCACCCGGATGGGTGAGGGCGCCCCTTCATGCCTGAGGGGGCTTGGGGGAGGACTTAGGCTTGGGACCCTGGGAGGGGCCAGGGCGGCCACGTCCTCTGCCCCTGCCCCAAAAATCTCAGTGGGCTCCAGCAAAGGAAGCTCCCCATCCAATTCTGGAACCCCGGAAGGAAGAAAGGCACCTGAACCCCGAAAGGACCGGGGCTGCCTTCTACACTGAGGTAACTTGTCTCCCTTAGCAAACAAGTCCAGACGTTCACCAAAGAGGCGCAGCCACTTGAAGGGAAAACCAGTGAGAGCCTTCTTAGCAGCGTTGTCAGCTGCCCACTGGCACAGCCAGACCGAGTGGCGTATCGCCACCAGCAAGGCAGATGCCCTGCCACACATTCTAATGGTATCATCCAAGGCAGAGAGAACATATGCAACAAATTCCTCACAACGCAGAAGAGCTCTATACTCTTCACTACCTGCATCATCAGGGGCCCCATCTAAGAGACCCCTGAGCAGGCTCTGAATAGCAACAGCCGTAATGGCAGAGGCACAGACTGGACGCAGCGCTGTCCCCACACAGGCAAAGGCATGGCAAGCCAGCTGATCTATGCTCCTGTCCTCCCTATCCCTCAGTGTAGCAGAGTCAGGGGAATGCATGACGGATGTGTTGGACAACCCCAGACCTGGTGCATCCACCTTGGGAGGACATGACCACCGTTTAACCATCTCAGCAGGAAAGGGATACCGCTTATCCCTCTTTGGCACCCCAGGGGGCCAGCTAGGCCGTTCCCACTCTTTGAGCACCAGATTATTAAAATGAGTTTGTTCAGGAAACTCCAAGCGTGGTTTAACAGTATGAAACAGCTCCCCCTGCTGCCGCGGAGCCACGGCAGGAGGAGAGATACAGAGTACTTCAAAAATGTGAGATAAAAGCCTGTCAGTATCATCTGAAGCCCATTGGTCAGACTCAGAATCGGCACCGTACACCCTAGATTGTTCCTCAGATGATTCTGAATCAGAAAATAATTCCCCCTCTTCCAGGGGGGTATAACCAGTAACGTAAAAAAATTCCTCAGCCTCCATAGGAAAGAGGGAAACACCAGGTGATAAATGCCGCTTCTTAGCAGAAGCCTTACGTGGGCCAGAGCCAGCAATATGTCTCTCAATGCTAGCCACCCGTGCAGCCAAATCAGGTTGAGACTCCCCACTGGTATGCACCTCACTAGGAGTTAGATGTGGGGGGGGAGGCGAAGCCAGAGGGAGCGCAGGCCCAGCCACCGGTAACCCAGACTGCAGCGCAAGCGTCTGCTGGGCGCAGGGTACACACACCCTGACATCATCACTTATAGGGGATACCCCACATGCCACACAAAGCCGGACTTGTCCCGAAGGAACCCCAAGCACATTATCCTGAGAAGCCTCCATATGGTGATTATTGTGGCACAATAGGCCAATTGGGATTGACGCCAATAAGGCTACCCGGGATGCCCCAATAGCCCGCTAGGGAAGTGGGAGATATACAACTACAATAGCCCTCCAATAAGGAGTTAACGCTAAAAGGGGATAGGACCGGGAGAAACCACAAAAAAGTTTGACCCGCCTGTAAGACATAAAGCAAAGAACCCTTAAGCATAATACGCAGGGGCACTTACAGACCGCGATAGGGGGACGACAGACACGCAGCACAGGAGCTCCAAAATGGCGCGTACATATACCTCGAGGGGCGGGCCGCATGAGAAGTGATGCGGAAAACGTCATCCGCAAGGCCCGCCCCCCCAAAGAGCGCGAAAGCGCGCCCCCATGACAAGGCCAGCCAATGACGGCGCAGCAGCGCCTGAGGCGATGTCGCCGCCGTCCGCAGGGCAGAGTACAAGCTTGCGGTGGTGGCAATAGCAAAACCAGTGCAACCAATGCAAAACACATAGTAATATATACACCCCCCCCCCGGAGATCTACCCAGGGGGAGCGAAGGGGAAGCAGCGGACCTAGGAGGAGCCTAACTGAGGGGACAGGGGGCGAGGGGCAAAAGGCCGTGGGAGGGGCATCCCATAAGGCTCACCACGGGCCTGTACCACCTACCCTTTGGTGGGGGACTGCGGTAGGAGCAGCACTCCTTAGCACCTAGCAGTGGTGCTACCTACCATCACCCTACCAGCGCAGCCTAAGCTGGGAGGCAGTGAAAAGGAACGGGTGGGAATAGTCCTACAGGGCCGCAGGCTAATAAGCCCCGCTCGCCTGCGAGTAGAAAGAGCCATCTTCTTGTCATCGCAGCCCAGACTGCAGAGAAGAACTGGGGAATTTGTGGGAGGTCCCTGGTATATATGGGGCCGGGAGGAGCCACTTTTCTGTCTCTGCAGTCCAGCGCCATCTACTGGATGTATAACCCAAGAGTAAGGAATATCTTCTGGAACAGGACGTGCTGTATACTTAGAATAAATCTTTTTGGGATAAGTCATTTGTGCCAAGATGTAGCACAATGTCCACTCGGTTATGTTTGCTTGCAGACTTCACAATATTTAGAATACGTTTCTTATCCCTATTAACCGTGGCACCTGGGAGACACCTCACTTCCTTTAGCTCATCTTTATCCTGTCCAAAGTCCACACCTCTAATTGTTGAGTCACCAACCAGAATATGCCTTTTCCTATTGGTTGGCTTGGTAACTGTTCCTTGCTGCCCTTTTACACTCATTTTATTTGGTCCCTTATTTAAGTCCACTTCCTTTGATCTTACCAAATCCTGCCCAGACTGAGCATTGCTTACATTAGCAGATACATCCACATCAAGCTCAAAAAGAACAGCAAATGGGTTATATTGGCTTAGTCCAAAATTTTGATGTTTTTGTTCTACATTACGCAATCTTCCTTAGCCAACAGTCTCCACTCTGCCCCTATCTTGTGAAGTCTTTGTGGGAGTGGTGGCTGTATACAAAGCTGCTTTACTGGTTGAGATAGCTTCAAAACTTCAGACTGAAGAGTAGAAACTAAAGACTGTAATCTTGAAATCTTGTCATACAACCCCTTCATTTGCATACAAATTGGACAGCATCGCAAGTTCCACAGAGTACTACGAAACACAACGGCCAGGCAAGAGTTACACTGCACCAAACCAGACATTCTAGATAATAAGAATAAACCATGCAAAAAATGGAATGTGGGACAAAAGGTCCCAACAACCATCAAAGAAGGGAGCACAACCATAAACCTATTTATATCATTATTTTATTCCAAGAACACTGTACAAACATTGAAAAACAATTAAAATATTTGCTGACCCCCACTTACAGGCTACTCCTCTAAATTACCCACGAGGAAGTGTACCAATACTATAAGTAAGCTAAATATATTCAACCAGTTCAACAAGCTAGTAAATAACAATTCTATATATTATTTATAATTATATATCTTTGATGGTTGTTGGGACCTTTTGTCCCACATTTCATTTTTTGCATGGTTAGCTCTAGATTCGGTGAGCACGCCTGGTTACTTAAAATATTATTGCTTTGTGGTGCACCACACCTCTGTTGTACTAGATAATAAGAATAGGTACGGCTAAAAAGTAAATGCTGTACTCACCACAATTTTTTTGGCGTCCAAACCCTGCTGTTTTCAAACTACTGCAGTTTTTAAAACTACACACTTCTGTCCTGCTGCAGTTTTAAAAACTGCACACTTCTGTCCTGCTGCAGTTTTTAAAACTGCACACTTCTGTCCTGCTGCAGTTTTTAAACTGCACACTTCTGCTGCAGTTTTTAAAACTGCACACTTCTGTCCTGCTGCAGTTTGGCTAGCTGCTCTCACACAGAGTGAAACTCCACTGAGCAGCTCACCTGTTTATATACAAGCCCCTCTTAGTTAAGCTAATGAGAGATTGCAAGCTCTTTTGCTATGTTAATTAGAACCCACCCTATTTAAGTTGGTGCATATTTCAGGTTTCAGAAAGTCTTTTTACCCCTTAATAACTTTTTGATATTTTTTGCAACAGAGCTGGTCAAAGCCTGTATTTTATGGGAGCGCCTGTAGTTTTTGTAGTTCTTTTATTTAATAGTGAAATGTACCTATCACATAATGGTGGGCACTGCTTAATCAGTCAGACTGACAGCTTGGTGAATGTTTTGAACCATGATGGGAGGAGGGGGAAATAAAACTCGATTTTGGAAGAGAAGCCTGTGTTTGTCTCCCTCTTTAAATTTGAGGACATGTTTCAGTAAGGCTTTGCCCATTCCCCTTACAAACTCTGCAACATAGGGCCAAGAAGCGTCTCCACCATTTAGTGCTATTTAGCACCGATGGTTTGACCACTGCAACACTTTATGCCTAACTGAAGACCAGGATTGTGGACAATGCAGTTCAGAAACCCTCTGGTTGGATAATCCCCAGTATCCGAAATTCAGGACTCCTAAACCTTCCGAAGAAAGATTCCTCTGGGAAATCCCCCTCCATGTCCTTCTCCTCCAGTGGAATCATTAGTTACATGGGGGGATGCCACAGAGACTACTCCCCTCTTGTATGACAGCCTCCCTGCCCTGGCGGCTTGGCATTGGCAGGATCCCAAGGAAGAAGGAGGGGATACAGATACAGGTGGGGTGACATGCAAAGCTGCTGCAGGGTTCTCAAACAAAAGCTTTTTTTTGTGGGTGAGAACCCTGACTCAAAAGAGGACTTGGAAGCTGCTACACCTTGCCTTGCCAACTGCCCGTTAAATCAAAACTACCATGGACACCTAGGCATAAAACAATTGGCCTAGCTGCACTCAACTACCTTGTACTCCCAGGTTTTGGAACTTATTCAGCAACCTACTACGCAGCAACCCAGGGTCACTCCAGGCCAGTTGACTCCTGAGCAGTAAACAACATCTTGATCCTGTTAATTACAACCCTTTTAACACCAACTTCTAACTAATTACCAACTTATTGTCATGGGCAAGCAAATTAAGTCACTGGGCACTCAGGGCATTTTGTAAGGTTCCTGGTTTGGTAATTGGGACACCGAATAGGGAGGTGGCTCTCAGTCAGAAATCCAATTCCTTTATTGAGACCATAGCAATGGTCAATTGACTGAGAACAGAAGAGCAGGGCCACAGACTGAGAACAGGTTGGCGGAGTAGCAGGCTGGAGTAAAGTAGAGACACAGGTTCACGACCAAAGAGCAGAGTAGCAGGCTGGGAACATATAAACATAAGCCAGTATAACCCCTCTACACCACCAGAGAGACAAGTGTATGGGGCCTCTGTCTGACCTGTGGCAGTGGTGGTGAGAAGCGAGGGGGGTTCTTGGACCTAGGGTAGGGGGGCTTAGGTTGGTATAGAGTTAAGAGTGAGGTGAGCTTACTCTTTGGCCTTGACTGGTCTCCAAGAAGGACACATTTTGTAGTAAAACACAACTGGCCTTTATTCAGTAGCTTCTGATGGTAC
Organism: Gastrophryne carolinensis; assembly: GCA_027917425.1. Classification (NCBI taxonomy): domain Eukaryota; kingdom Metazoa; phylum Chordata; class Amphibia; order Anura; family Microhylidae; genus Gastrophryne; species Gastrophryne carolinensis. The sequence continues at coordinate 81,206,172 of CM051234.1, forward strand.
ATCACTTCAGCAGGGCAGTCACACGTTACAGTTCTCCATCTTTACATTTACTCTAGCTCTATCCCAGTCTCAAGGTTACACCTTCCTAGCTTCACTCCACCAACAGCTATACAGCCACTGTTTGCTACAAACTACTTTTTGCTTCAAACAAAACTTTAATAAACTTACTTACTACCCCAGGACACATCAAAATGCCTGAAGGCATTAGCGTCAGAAACAAAATGAAAGCAATCCCCTCAAAAAGTGTCCAATGTGTCTAGGGTCTGCAGTCTAACACAATTCTAAGGCTAGAACAGGATGGTCCCAGCCCAATATTTTGGGTTGCTGATTAGGCTGAGGTCATACAGACTATAAGAGTCACCTGCTGCTGGCTGCTAGGATATACCAACATAGTGAGGATGACAAATTGCACCACCAACAGGTGACTGGGCAGTGCTGGATGCCTAAGCTAAGCATATTACTGATAGGATACTTGTCTACGCCTAACTGTTTAACACAAAACTGTTATACTACAACATTAAATATCTATCCTCCTTACACTCATCATTCTTGACTCACACCCACACCTATGACAACAAGTCTGTTAAACTAAATTACTCATTAGGTACACACTTCCACACTGCTTGCACAGCCCACATGACCACCAACAGCCAATATATTTTCGGTGAACGAGTTGGTAAGTGGAAAAGCATTGAGTTTGCCATCTGAAGGCCACTGATGGAGCGTAGAAGGGAGAGAATCTTTTTCGGATTTCCTTCTAGTCTTTAACCAAAGAGGCATTTCAAATCAGGATGCCTTAGGGGTGGGGCTGTAACTGGACCTTTTGTCCTCTTTGACTCGAGGCCTGCTTTAAGTAACATAAATAGTTTTCTTTTAGACCTTTTATTTTCCACAAACACACAAAGGAACAGGAAAAAACTCCTACACACATTTGTCTGCTCGCCTTTTCTATTTTATTGTCCATTTCAGTGTTGATTTATAAGCTAGGTATATTTTTCTTGTTCTATTATCCTCATTGAATCTGCACTGTGGCGGCAATACAATCATTTTCTGCTGGCAATCCACATTACATCATATGTTTTATTGATCTAAAGCGTTGCCATCAGCAAATAATCTCTGATTTGCAGAGCAGGATACATAAGAATGATTAGTTACAAATTTATAACAATCAATAGCAATATGGATTTTGTATGCTTTTAGAATATTGGCCTATTAATTTGTGGCCTGTTATGTCTCAATTTGCTGAGGCTGCTCAAATTGTATTGTGTGTATTTTATATTCCTTTTATGAACCTTATTTGTAGTGTTTAAGGTCTTTGTGTGTCAGCACATGCTTTATGTTTGCTGCAAGCTTTTATGAAAAGAAAAAAAAAAATCATGTTACTTCTAAGATGTGTACATGCCCAGAATCTTTGGCGAATATTCGGTTTCTGCTTACAATTAAAGTGGTCCCACACAATTGGGGGGGCATCCGGATTGCTGGAGCCCCCCACGCAATACCCCCTGCAACACCACAAAATCCTTACCTGTGTCTCGATCCTCAGCCGAAATGCACTAATCTGATGTAATTTCGTCTGAGCATTGAGGTACGGGTCAGGATTTCAGATTGTTGCTGGATGGTATTGCCCAGGGGGCTCCAGCAATTTGGATTCCCTCCCTGAATCTGTCACTCTTCGCTAGGAAACGGGTGTGGGACCGCTTTAATGTTCAAGGTCTCCATTATAATTATTATAATTTATTAATGATATATTTGATTTATATAAAAAATATATAGCTGTCATTTTCAAGAGGTGTAAATTCTAATGGTAGAGATTAGTATAATGAATATAAAAGCTGGGATAAAATATATACCATATCACATCTTCTTTAATTTAAGGCCTAAGAGATATGTAATGCAATAATTGCAGATACCTACTACCCAGGTATTTGATTTTTTTAAGTACCTGGAAAAGGAGAGTAATTCATTAGTCTACAATTACTGAAATGTGCTATTAATATTAATGTTAAATTAATGTTAATGGATAAATCAAATGATCAATGCATGGTAACATTTAAAAATAAAGCGGTGTTACATTTTGATTGCAAAGCTCATTGTTTCTGAAGTCATTAGTACGTTTTACAGAAATACTCTCATAGAATTAATGATAAAATGTCAAATAAATAGAGATTCAAGTGTCTATCCTATGCAGACAAAGGGGTTTATTTAAGAACGGATAATGCCAGGCAGTGTCTTGTAGCGGCAGGTAGCGTCTGGTGAATGTCGGGCGCTGTATGCAAAACCACATTTAAGAAAGCAAATCTGGTGAGCGACTCTAACAGCGCCATGTAGCGTCCCATATATTAATTCAGGCGGATCAGGAGCGCCATGTAGTGCCTGTAGCTCTGTAGCACTCTCCCATACATTTCAATAGGGCTTCATTAGTTGTGTATAAATAGCGTTTGGCAATTAAAAAAAAAAATCTTTTTTTTTTTTTTTGCTCAAATCATTGTGTGACCTCTCCTGGCTGCAAACAAACACTTATAAATTTTAGTAGTAAATCAGCCTCAAATTTTGGGATTGCTGCCAGTGATGAGCTTTGGATCTGGCCTGATTTGGTCCAGTTTTCCCAATCCTAGATACCATCAAGATTCAGGTTAAATCCCCTGGCATGCTACCCACTGGTGCCAAGAAGTGGCATGCCATCCACCACAACATGTGAACTGCTATATTGGAGCTCTTGTTCAGAGACTGTTGAAAAAAATGAACATTAATAAAAACCTCACGCAGCATCTGCCTTCTCCTGTCTGCCAGGCAGCATCGAGGTGGCAGTCGAGTTGTCCTCCTGGTCTGGTGGGCCCTAGTCCACTATTGCAGCTGTCCCACCTTGGAGGATAGAACCAAGGTGTGTGGAAAGTGGGGTTTTCTTGGGTGATGTGGGTGCTAGTGTGGATTGCGGTTGTTAACTGTCTCTAGTCATTTTCAGTAATACAAACTTGCACAACACAATCTCACTCAATCTCAATAAGGAAGATTAACATACTTTATTGTGACAACTTTCGCAATCACTATTCCAGCATTACAAATTCTAGCAGATAGCTTCAGGATACACACGAGTGGTGTATAATTTTCCCTTGTCTGGCTAGAAGAAGGTCGCAATGCTGTCTGGTCTCCTATTTCTTTTAGATTCCAGGTCCGGACACAGTTGGTTTTGTCTCAATTTAAAGTGAAGCTAGAGTCCAAGCAATATAGTTATTGAATGATCATGTACCATTTCAGAAGTTCTAGTGTGCTGGTCATTGCTGTCACGTTAGCTACCTGAACCTGGTGGTCCATCTATGATGTAGACTCAAGATAGACACTGCTGGTAATAGTTCAGAAGTATATATAACATCTGCTGTTTTTAGGGCAGAGTGAGTCTGCTATGACGGGACTTATAGGTAGCAGTCGGCACTGGTAGAAAAATATTTGGAAAAAGGGTTTTTTTATGCCAGAAGAGGTCACAACATTATTTGAGATTTTTAAAAAAAATATAAAAAAACAAAAACCCTGTTTAAAAAGAAATAAAAGAACATCCATTGAAATGTATGGGAGAGCGACAGGTAGCGAGAGGTCATACCTGGCGCTCTGCAAGGCTGAACGCCGGCGCTGTTCGCTGAGTCTGAGATAATGATGAATAAGACTCTACATGGCGTTATCCCATTCGCTTAACAGATTCTGCTTGATAAATATGTAATTGCGTGCCGTGTCCGGCGTTCACCTGTCGTTACCTGTCATTTACAAGGCACTACCTGACGCTATCCCTTCATGAATAAGGGCCTAAGTTAATACTTGTATCTAAAAATAACTTGGACCCATCACACCAGTCCTATACCCGGTGTATATAAAAATACCTTTGAGCATATGGGTGACTCACCATCAAGAGCGATCATATACTGTTATGAACAACTACCTTTAGAGCTGAAAATGAGTTAATGAAAGCATTAACAAACAGCAGAGCTTGTTAAATCATTTCCTAAATGATAAAGACTTCCTTTGGAAAAATGATTTAACACCAGTGTTAGCATCCGCATAACCAATATTAGGGACAAACCTTTATGTAAGAGCAGTGTGCAGCTGACATGCTAACCCAGTTGCACGATTTTTTCTGTTTATAATTACAAATAATTTGAAAAAATAACATCCGTAAACTTTAACCTGTTTAGGCCATCTATGTTTTGATTCATGGGAAGACTAAACCAAATAAAATAAAAAATAAATAAATAGTAATTTATTCTTTTTCAAATCCAGAGGGCACTACCTCTTTTTAAAAATGTTTTATTGTAACAGGCGAAGGTTTTGCAGTATTTTGATTTTTTTTCAATACTAGTGAATAGGTAGAGTTCCATGGGCCCCCTGTACCTGCCTGCCATGTTGGAAGGGGCCTTGCTGATACCCCCACTTGATTAATTGCACCCCCCCCCCGGCACCAGGGGTGTGTAAGAGTCAGATGCCCAATTGCCTGGAGCCAGGCTAAAGGGTATAAGCTGTGGCAGTTTTTCTCTTTTTTATGTTTTTTTTTAACAAAAATGAAAGTGAAAAACTGCAACTTTTTTGTGATGCTCCCACTGGCGTAAGCATTACTGGAATTTGGATTTGGGACTACCCATGAAAATTCAACCTTCAGACAGCTACTGAAGCAAACAGCTGCATGTTTGGATCATCACTAATAACAAAAACTCTGCATATAAAACCAATATCCCGCTTTAACACATTTGCATTCAAATGAATTTGCACATAATGGCAGATTTTTAGGCAAGCCTCCTTCTGGCAAGAGCAGAATCGTGGCATCAAACCCAGACCACTCCTTATGACTAAGCCCAATATGGGGAGACACCCTATGGATGGCACTTCTAACAGTGGCCTTGACCTATCTGAGAAAAACAATGGCTGATTTAAAGGCACCTGCCCATAATCAATGGTCCATGCACTCAGGATGATCTCCCTGCTTGTCCACCCCTAGAAACAGCCCTGTCTAGATGTTAAGCTAGGTCAGACCTCCTACCCTATTTAACAATCTAGTTGTCTTTTGTTTTTACAATTTCCAATCTGCAAATTCTATACTGTTTTTTTATGTTCATGTTAAACAAGTGGTCCCAAACCCATTTTCTATATAATGGGTGTGGGTTAGCATCCATATTGCTGAAGTCCCTGGCTCATAGACCAATAAAACCCTTTACAATTTTTATCAGAACCTCAATCCACTGGTGAAATGTGGACCTGGGATTGGCCTCCGGTGTAAGTAATTGGTGGCACACTTTCATTAAATCTTAGATACCAAGCATATAAATATCAGTTTGTAGGGTGCTGCCTGTCAGGATAATTCTTCTTATCCTACAGACCATATATTAAAAAGATCAGGCGCACACCAATTATTCTATTTAAAAATTTTTTTTTTACTTTTTTGTTCTGCAGTTTTAAACTCATATTCAATGCATACAGGCAAGGATTAAATAGCACATCATCTCAAACATATATACAGGGACAATAGCATATCAATGACAGCATATTAATTGCATATGTACAGGTAGGTTAAATGTCAAACAATCTCATTTTGTATGTGAGCCCTTTCTGTGATGTCAATGAAAAAATAGAATAACTGCTATGTAGCTACAAAAATCAGCAGTCGTGTAGCAATAGAAACAATTATATCAACAGTGTGGGCTCACTTGCATTCTGAGAACAAAATTATACAAGGCAATGGTCTATGGTGTTTACAATGAAGGAGACACATTTAGATACATCAGCAAACACTATCATAATGTGCTGCATGGTAAAGCCTAAAATGCTATAATACATCAGCAAACACTGCCACAATATACTGCATACTGAGGTATAAGATTCTATTATAAGTTTACATAAGCATTATATCTTTGCAGCACACTGAAGGCAGTATATGTGCAGTCATTACGCTTTAGCATAAGCCTTGTAAATATAGTCCACAACTTATCACAACTTATAATGCATAACTAATCTGTACAAATAGCAAGCAGTGAGGTATTACCCAAGTTTTTTATGTAGCAAAGGTGGGGGCGGTCCTCCCATGTTTCGGGGATCACGTCCCCTTTATCAAGGAATAGCGCCCTCTTGTATAATTTAGACATATATGATTATAATATATGTTTGAGTTGATGTGCTATTTAATCCTTGCCTGTATGCATTGAATATGGGTTTAAAACTGCAGAACAAAAAAGTAAAAACATTTTTTTAAAAAAAGAATAATTGGTGTGCGCCTGATATTTTTAATAATTGGTCTCCGGTGGTCATGTGAGCCGGGCTGGACTGGTGGCTGGGAAATGCGATCCCGGCCCATGTGACTGCCGGCAGCCAAACGTGGAGCTGCATTTTGCTGGCGAATTGAGATTCAGGTAATATTTGTGGGGGTCTATGCACATGGGGGGGCAGCTCCAGCAATCTGGATGCCCCCCTGGGACTGTCAGCCCTATACCTATTAGCCTTGATTCAAAAGCCCTTTCTCACTTAGCATGATTTTTAAGGAATAAATTGGCATTAGATTTTTTTTTCCATTGGAAAAAATAATACTGCTCTAGGTGGCATTATTTATCATTAAAATGCTCAGCTTAATTTGTATTTTTTTATTTTTGTCATGAAAAATTTCCAAAAGCCAACCAGCAAGGGCATAAAGAATATGGGCTTGTAACCCAGAGCTCAGAGGTTGCGTCGTGTGGCTCCTGTCCCTGCAGGTTACAAGCCCTTATGCCCTTTGGTATGGGCTCAGGGCTCTTCCATGGGTGCCATGGGCATTTCTGGAAAAACCACGTGCCCACACCAATGGGCACCGGGCTCTTCCACACACACTATGCCCCAAATGGGTGTGCGGTTAATATGTTGGGTGCCGACATATGAGTCCAGAAGGTGTCATGGCGGCTATGGATGCATGATAAACTGGTATAGGAGTAATGAGCACCTCCCAGGCTAGTTATAAATTGGTCTGAGCGGATGTCACCATTCCTTTGTTTCCTTTGATTTTGTGCAGGCACATGGGGTGGGGGATCTGAAGCTGTATTGCGAGGCTTTCGACCCTCCCATCCCATGTGCTGCACTCGAGGTTATAGGGCAACCTCAGGTAAGCTGCTCCCAATTTATCTATTGAATTGTATGTCCCAAAGGGGCTCTCAGAGATTAGAGTTAGGACTGCACCGCACAGAGGCACCTTGGCACTTGGTGATGCAGCTTTAGCATACTTCTGCAGATGTGTGTGGACCAAAACCTCTGTTTTAACCAGAATTAGAGACAGATTATAGGTTTGGCTGCAAGATAACAGGGTTGAGTGCTGTGTCCCCTTTAAAATTTGTGTATCCTTATTGCACTGCTCACGTGTACCTCCAAGGTTAGTTATAAATTAAGTGGCTGCCACCCCTCCTTTTTTTTACTACTTGGGGTGAACTGGTTAGGGGTCCAGGGGACCCCTTACCAGTTCACAGGGTTGGAGGCCAGCATGGGACCATGGGGGATGCAGAAGTGCCCATGGCACCCCTGAAAGAACCCCAAGCCCTTACCAAAGGGCTTGTAACTTGCAGGGACAGGGGCACACGATGCGGCCTCTGAGCCCTGGGTTACAAGTCCTTATGCTTGGTGCCCAGGATAGTTGTCTTTGGGTTTTTTTTTTGAGAAAAATGTTTTTGTGTGATAAAATGAATAAAGCAGCATTCATTTTATCACTGAAAATGTAAGGAAATGTATTAAAAAACGGTCAGGCAATTTCTCGTTACATAAAAAGTGTTTCGAGCAAAAGCCAAAAACATTTAAAAAAAACGTCTGTCAGTTTCATTGCTAAAAATAATGCTGGCTATTGCATCAATGAAAAAGAGTACAACTCGCTGATAGTGGTTCTTTCAACTGTCATGGGAGTCGTAAATTCACATATGTCGCTTCTAACACGCCCAAACACATTCCTCTTGAATGGGGGCTTTGAACCACCCGAGTTTGTGAGAATTTACACTGGCGAGTTTACTTTCTCGCCAAAACTGGATTTTTCATGCAGACTCTGAATCAACTCCCTTATCTAGAAAATGGGCGTGGGAGTACTTTAAATAATCACAGTTGATTTGCATGGTTTACGTCTGAGACTGATGGGTGATCCTGTTATTCTTGGATTGTTTGCATCATGTGAAAACTTTCTGTTTTTAACAGAAATGCTTATTCCTTATTTGAAAGAGGGATTTGTTGGATTTGTCTACTATATTAAGCATGACACAGATATCTACTTGAAAGTATTAGCAGTTAATATTCTATTATATCCTATTCTATGTTGGGAATAGCAGTGGAGTATATCTGCTCCATACAGTAGTTTTTTTTTAAATGACTCTACAAATATCTGGATGTTTGAAGTAAGCACTTTACTTAAGTGCATTTCATTAAATAACCCCATTATTTTCTGAAAGAAAATTGTTTACTGCTTTTAGATTGATTTTAGGCTTTTAGGTATCTAGATATGTGCAAAGATGGAACGATTTCCAGCAACAGCTCTTTGCTCACCAACCAAGTTAATAAAAGAGTTCTAGCATCTAATGGAGAAAACATTTTCTTACCTGAAGTGGATCTTTTATGGGCATTGTCTATGTAATTGACATGACACATGTATTCTTACAAGTTGATAGCATTGCAAACCTTTTGGAGCCCTGTCTTAAACCAGGCCTTCACCCTGAAAAGGAGCCTACCTTATATGCTCTCATCATCCTCTACATACAGATTGCCCACATTAAGAATCATCCTACCCACGCCTAGTATGCTTCCTGGGCCTTTAAACAAACAAGACGGCAGTATGTGGAGTCTCAGGCTGCCTGCAAAAAAGAAGTGTCTTTTGACTATGATGCTCTGAATTCTGGCTGACCTTTTTCTGACCCCAGCACTGCTCTGTCTGTGCACATCACAGCTATAACTCATCCCCTGCACTTGTCCCCTTCTCCTCTCCTAAGCATGGAGTCCTGAGCATGAGTTTCAGCCCAGTGGTGAAAAGAATAATAAGAGGCCGATTCATTAATAGCGCCAGGTAGCGACAGATGAGCGACAGTAGCGGTATTTTCACAGCGCACGCTAGTATTCGCTGTGCTTGGCCGTTGTTCGGCTGTTGACAGCGACTCAGTCGGTGTGCGGTAATGTTGAATACGGGGTTAGGAGTCGCTGTTTGACAGGTTACGCGCTGTATGGGAGCGCATGACAGCGAATGGCCATAGCGAACGGCTCCCAGCATATTCATTAACAAATCACGCTCAAAAAATTCTCGCGCTGTGAAATGCTTGTTTAAACCCCAGAGCGCTGGCGGCGATGGGTTAAAAGTAGTTTTTTTACCCCCAACCATATTTTTTTGGAAAAAAAAAACGTTTTTCAAAACATTTTGTAATATGAATACATTAATATCAGACCTGTAATATCAATTCTGCACAAATTTTTTATTTTTTTATTTTACCTTAAAAAAAATATCTAACATGGCAGAAGTGGTCACAGAATTTTTGACATTTAAAAAAAAAATAAAAAAATAATAGCAATTAATTAAGAATATTTAAAGATTGCTCCATTGAAATGCATTGGAGAGCGCCAGGTAGCGAGAGGTCATACCTGTCGCTGTTCAAGGTCGCTCGCTGGCGCTGTGGGGTGAGGCTGGAATAATGATGAATGATTCGCTATCTGGCGCTCTGTCAGTCGCTAAGCAGGATCGGCTTGATAAATGTGTGATTGCGGAGGGGAGCCGGCGTTCTCGTGGTGGTGACCGTCATTACCGTTCGCTCACCATTCGCTACCTGGCGCTATACCTTGTTAAATAAGGGCCTAAGTGACTAAAAACTTAAAATATATTCATTTTAGATGCTGGGGAATAGTTTTTTAAGGGGTTGAGCTTTTCGTGAATTTATTGTTGTTTATTTATATAGCGCCATCATCTTCCATAGCGCTTTACAAATTAGTAATTACAGACAGGGTATAAATGATGCTAAAGGTCTGGTTTAAGGTATTTGGAGACAGATAAGGATACACACAGATGGCTTATATGTTTTTAGAAGCACATGATTATTCCCCTATCAGACTGTATCCATAAAATAAATTACAAAAAATCGTATACAATTATAAGAGTAAGATCTCCATGCAACAGCTGGGGACTCAATTGCAGAGTTACTAGCAGAGTTTAACTCATATAGACTGGTATTTTAAAGTGAACCAACACCATAAAAGTCTCCCCTAATTGGAGTTGATACCCGCTATAGTGTGTGTAGGTGCTTCCATCACTCTATCGTATAGGTGACCTGGCAGACAATAGGTTAGAGAAAAGAAAGCAGGGTATTTTACAGTGAGGAATGCTAGAATAAGCCCTATTTAATAACAGCTAATGGTGTTAGGATTCAGATTCAGGTCAAAGTTAAATTTAGCTGAAATTGCCAACTGGTTTGGACAAAAATTGGGTCAAATCCAGCTGCCTTAGGTCCTTCTGTCCTCCGTCAATTTAGCCGCTGTTACATAACAGCAGCAGCCTTAGCCATCCTCGCCCAGGATCCAGTGCTGTCACAGCCACTCTCCAAGTCCCGCGGCTTTTCGTCCGGCCCCCGCTGCAGCCCATTCATCTGGACCGCAAGATCTCAGGATTTTCACAGTGCCCGTTGGGATTGCAAGGTGGCGCTGCCCTTCAGAGGTTACCCGGAATATGAGGGACACAGAAGACAGACGCCCCTGTGAATAAAAAGTGCCCAATATCGAAACTGGAGGGGTGAGGGCAGCATGCTGGTGAGGTTTGAGGGAGGGTTTAACCTCCCCCAATGTTCCTCATTAATGTATTGGATTTCGGCTTCCTGTTTTGGCCAGACAGGCTGACGGTCTGATCATGAGGCCAACACAGGTGTCAACTTTTATTTTTAAACATTTTTTTGCAATGGCGGAGCTGTGTGTTGTATTAATACTTATATGGATAAGGTGTCACATGAACCACCTATAGCAGTTAAGTTATACGAGGTGGCAAGTTACCTGTAAGCCATATTGGAAAGGGCTGTGCTGATTCACCCACCTGATTAACAGTATCCCATCTCTGGAACTGCAAGTGTGGAAAAGTCAGATGTCCTATTGGATAGGGCCCAGCTAAAGGGCATACAGGTTAAGCTGAGGCAAATTTTTGCTCTTTTCATGTTTTTCTTGACCAAAAAAGAAAGGAAAAACTGCCACATTTTTCAACAGAATCTTCTGCCCCTATAAGATGAGACTACTAAAATTTGGAAAGACAGCATTAGAACCAAACATTAGCATGTTTGGCTCAACACTAATAACAAACCATTGGCATATATAACCCCCTCCTCTGTCTGGGCTGATCTCTGTGATGGTGGGACAAACGTGTGTTGTTCAAATTGGAGCCCCCTTGTTCTTAATGAAAAATGATTAGCTATTTCTAAAGAAGACATCAATAAATTCACACAGATTTGGTCGCCCTGGACTGACTTCACCGGCCTTTCGATCTAATCCCCAGAGCCCTACATCACCCAGCGAAGCGTAGGTGTTTCCCCCCTGCTAGTCCCCAGCTCCGATATTCACGCTATTTACCCTTTGCCGTGTTTTGTAATGCTGATTCGCTTTCTATTAATTTTTGTCCCTTGGATGTTTTTTATGCCTAATATTTATCTGTCCACAGTTGTCCATGATCAATCATTTTAGGATTATACTTCTTAGCACTTAGTCACTTTCTTCACCTCTCTTGCTTGCACTTATACAGTTGTTGCAATAGTTATTAATTGTGGATATTCATTGTTGTATGTTGTTTATAGATGTAATTATTTATGCACTGTCACTTTAATATTAATATTGATACACTTACATTAGGCATTTTTTATTTTTTTATTTTGTTAATTCTGTGCCGGCACAAAAGAGTAATCTGTTAGGATGTTTACATGTGATTATATTATGGAGTTTTCCCAGTAATTAACATGCTGTGGTTTAACAGCACTGGATGGATTTTGGGGTGTCGCAGTGGTTTTAATATGTCAGTTTTGTAATTGTTGTTATGTCTTATATGTTTTGACCTGAATAAACTAAATGTTTTTTTGATTTCATAAAAAAGTTTTTTGGTGCTCCTGTTTTTTAGGCCCATGGGCTGTGTCCCTTGAGCCTAATTTTGGTCTGGTATTTGTATTGGTTACAGTGTAGCACAGTCTTATATGATATATGCGATACACCGCTGTTGTTTACACCAGAGCCCTACATCCTTCACATCTTTCACACCCTCCCCCACTTAATTTTCCTTTTTTCTCTTCTCTTTTCCTCCTTTTCTCACGTTGATCTTTTAAGTTCTCACTTGGTTATCTCTCTCAAAGCATAAGCTGTTTTTCAGCCTAACTATGAAATAGTCGTACAAAGACATGGCTACCCGAGGGCAAATTACTGGAAAGGTGCTTTCTCTCATCTTCTCTCCATTACAGAGAATTCTCTCTTTTTAATTTTATACCTTTCTCGCTGTGTTTCTTTGAATCTTTGTGGCAACGATGCAACATCTCAAGCCAGTATAGCATATTTTGTGATAAGTTATGCATCTAAGCATCTAAGTATATTTGTGAAGTTTGATTTTGCTTTCGGCCCTTATAATCTGCTTTTCATGCATCTACCAATGTATTTACCATGTCAGACTATGATTGATCAAGTTGTACTGTTATAATTTTTCTGAAAAATAAAAATGTATTGAAAGAAATTGGAGCCCCCTCATACAAGAAACCTGGAGGGGTGCGTGGTTTAAGACTTCAGTTGTGTCCAGCACTCCACTGCGCTAGATTTTACCGACATAGCAGAGCCTTCATCCCCCTATACCACCTCATCAGTAACAAGCGGTGGGGAGCCCCCCTAGCTGCATGATGATCAGCTCCACAGGTTTGTCTCCGTCGGCCAGCCAAATGGGGTCTTCCTATTTTTACATCTCCGATGGACATAGCGCTCTAAATGTCCAAAGTTGTCTGAGTGGACCAGGCTCCTAGGAGGTAATCTTCTACATCTATTCTGAAGCTGCTATTTTCCCCTACATCCTTCTTAACCCTATCTTGCTTTCTCTGCCACCCTCCTGCACAGCCCAGACTCAGCATGACTTATCCCAACTAAGTGGCCACATAACCGTCTACTGCTTTATATTGTCCCTACTTTATATGGTACTCTTCCTTTCTCCCTAGAGGAAACTATCAGCTGCCCAAAGGAACAGGATTTGCCAGCCTGTCCCTGTGCCCAAACCCTAACAAGGACCCTACACTCCCACCCAAGTTTCTCTCTTTGATTTATTCTTCACTCCACCAAGATCCCTTAAAAAGGCATTTAAGCATTAGTAATGAATGTTGTATTTATTTAATTATGTTTCTATAGTCTGTAGTTTCCCAGGTCCTGCTTTTTACCCATTTTCAGTAATAGAACTACATCAGGCACTTGGAGAGTCAAAGAAAATGAGATGAAGTGGCCTGTCAACTGCAGAGCTTAGCGTAAGCTTGAGTGGAAACGAACGATCTGGATTAGGAGCCTTGTATATTTTCAAATCTGTATTTTTCATAGGCTTTACCACAGTTGGGGGTATGGGGGTAATTGTGGCAAGTTTTGTGAACAGAGGGCTGTTTTGTTATTTTTTTTTTTTTTTCAGTAATAAATATAGTTCACATTTGATTTAATACACTTTAGTTGTAAAAGTCAATTATTCTGGTAATTTCTCACATGTGCATAACAGATAGGCCCATAATGAATACACAATATAATTATTAATCTACATATTCTCAAACAAGCACATGGTCCTTGAGTTCATTTCTAATTGACTAATAAAGCGGAGGCCTATATTGCCAGAGTGATTTGAATGCAATGTGTCAGAGTCACATCAGAACATATTCATTTGCTGAAACAAGCATTGTTTATCTAATATATCTGAAAGCAAATAAATAAATGTCACGGAAATAAAGCCCAGTGCTTAATTTAATGAAAACACACTTGCATATAATTTCAGCAGAGACAGATTGGAGCTAACCTATAATTACATATGATAAGTAGCGATTTGTAGTCTCAGCCAGGGTTACAGGCTCGCTCTGAGGAGCTCCAGCTTGCTCAATCTTTATCACCTGCTCCCTCCCAATGACTACAAAACTGACAGAAACTTACAGATATGTAAAAGTAATAACCAACCAGATTGATTTTTCTGTGGCTGCTATCAAGTTATTCACATGATTAAGCCTAAGACAAAAGTAGTGCCTTAATGGAAACAAGCCATTCCAAATAATAATTCAAGAACTAAATCTAACAAAAACATAAAATAAATTAATACGAGCAAAACTAAACATATGTTTTTAAATTACTTATGCAGGTCTAATAGTGATTAAAGTAGTATTGGCATATAAGATTAATATTATCAAGTATATTTTTTCTCCCTGAACCATGAAGGTCCTACAGTTGCACATCAGACTAGAGTGTTAATTCTGTATCTCTACAATTTGAGAAATTAGAGCAATGGGACAGGAGTTGCTGGAGAGCTCAGAGTTAAGATTATTGGTCACATACACATCCATACATGATGGATGTATGACGGTCAGTAAAATGTCGAGGGGTGTTAAAAAATGTATTTACCTGAATATAAAAAAAATTCTGGGAAAATTTACATTTCTACTTTTCAAGGTAATTAAGGTAATCCCTCTTTGACTGCATTATCATCAGGAAATTGTTTCCAAGCATAAATATTGCCAGGTCATAAAAGAGAAAGTAATCACTGGGTGCGAGGTTAAACTGTAGGTTGGATGGTTAAGCTCCATGAAACCACATTCCCTAATACATTGTTTTGAAGCACAAAACACCTGTCAACAACTTTCCACTGCAATACTCTTTAATTGCCCGTGTAATGTCATCCTTGTGCAAGTGTAATTGTTGTCTTTTGTGTCATGAATTCTAGTACCTTCTGTATCCCAAAACATTTGTTGCCATGGCCTTTCTAGCTGGCTGCTGCAAACTGCATTTCTTGGAAATGGGTTTCCTGTTGTGCTTCCATTGCATGAGCTCTTGTTTGGTCCAGGGGCATAGTTGTGGGCTCATATTTCTCTTAACAATTGTGAATAGATGTCTTCTGGACTTTTTCTACACATGTCTAAATTCTATTGGCTAAATATCTTTTTGTTTAGCCATTAACATCAGTGGCACTGACCTGCAACTGATTTTGGCCATCATCTAAACATCATGAGTGATACTGGAATCTGTGCCATCTAAAATGCCTTATTCCTGAACTCTAACATTGACTTTGTTTAATGTGGACAGGTCCTCCTAAATGGGGCTCATCTTCCATTGTTTCCCTACCCTATTTAAACTGCTTGTCCGCTAGGTAGTAGGAATGTGCATCATTACCATATACAATCCTTCGTGGATTTGTAGTGCTGTGTTGTACTGCCCCTGCTAGCCTGTCACTTCCAGTGGTTTCATTAGACTGAACTGCTACTGTGTATAGACAGGGTGCAAGGGGTGTGTGCCCCTGTGCCCCCACCATTTACTGTGTAAAAGGTCCTCCCCTAAGGTTATTTAGGGTTATCTTTGGAGTCTTTGGACGGACAGGCAGCAGACTGGCAATGATGGGGCCATGGCCAGGATTGGTGGAGGTGGGGCATTTTTATCTGGGCAAGCCCTGAGAAAGATTTTGTGTGTGTGCAGGGTCACCTGAATCATTTGGCTTGTCCCCCTCCCCTAGAGCATGGCGGACGCTACCTCTTCCAAATCCAGGCACTGTAGGATTGGTGTCCCTGGTGTCCATACATATCTCAACCAGCACAGGCAAGCTCAGCTCACTAACACTAACAGAACATACTGGGGTAGGTAACTTACCCCTTGTAGCTGGTGCTACTCACAGAAATTTGAACTAGTCTGATGGTGCAACTATTGGGGTTCATGCAAATTACTCTAAAAACTCTGGTGCCCCATTTGCAAACATGATACAGAATCATTGACAGCACTTACATTTGCTCCAGCATCCACTCAAAGCTGAAACGCCGCCTCACCAATCTTCTCCTTGTCAAGGCCATCTTGGAGCCTCTGGGAGGCTTCTTCCTGTCTCAGCATCCAAGGCCAAATTGCTGCCCTGCAAATTAGCTCTATTTCTTATAAGGGTGTTGGTCTGGTTTAACATTAGGTGTGCTTTGAGTTGTAAATTGCAACCAGCAAGCATGTCAGCAAGACACAGACACAAGAAAGTGCCAAAAAATACTATTTTTCCAAAAAATCACATACACCTGTGATGGGGCATTTTTACAGTTAAGTTCATCATTTTTCCAGTGAACTGAAGATCATTGTTTCTTAATTTGGAAGCAACAGCACTATATGAGGCTTTAGAGAAAAATTGTGCTTTTGTTCTGCATAGCCAATAGGGAGCTGTTGTGTCCAAAATTAAAAAATTAGAAAAATGATGCACCTTACCTATAAAAATACCAAAGGTACAGGTGATTTTTGGAAAGGTTGGTGGGTTCATAAACAGTTGCAGTTGTTGTTTCTGTTCCAGTTGCAGCTTACGTGCTGAATCCAGACAGGTGTGAAGATAGCTTAATTTGAAAAGACTGATAGAGTGTGTTAGCCCCAAAAAATGGGGGATGGCATACCCTATTGCCGTGACCCTCCCTGTGTAGTATGCTGCTACATCTCTCAAGGCTAGACCATATGTTACTGTGAGCCGTGTACGGGTGTGGGCTCCCCAGGATACAGCGAAGCCACGTGCGGGAAAAGCGACACTGACACCAGCGTTTGTAAACCAAACTTTTACTACAAAAGAGCGCCAATCCCATTAAAAAAAAAAGACAAATGGGAGAAACAATAAAAATTAAGAATCCCTGTGCTACACAGCCAGATGACCCTGATTGAATGTTACAGGAAGGCCTGGTGATTCACCTACTAGTGGGTACACTAAAACGTCCCACGTTACCTTTTAATACCCTAATGCTATAACAAGTGTTTGTGTGGGTGCACACGGAGGGGTCATCGGCGGTACAGCACAGCAGCTTACAATCCTATCACCATAAAATAACAGAAAAACAACTCCCCTCCCCAGAACTAGCCCAAAATCCAAAAGAAACGATGTTACTACTGAATGAGTGAAAAATCCACTGACCGAAGATTGTAGTTGTCCACTTTCACTGGCAAAAATGTTCCTTTGAGTTCTAAAATCCAGGCAGCAAACACGAAAGAACACTTTTGGCCTATGGAAACCTATCTAACTAAAAGGCCTAGTCTCAGTCTGTTCAGTTAAGCTTGCTCTTATGTATGGTTACTGACTCGGGTCTGAAGGATGCATTCAATAAGGTCTTGAAGCTGGGCCGCAGCAGATTCCATCCACCAGCCTAAAGAACAGCAGGCTGGCTCCTATCACAGCACTCAGCAGACATCCTGCAAGAGGTCTCCGCTTTCAGCAAGGATCAGGATAGCGTTCAGTTCCTCTATAGCACTGGTCTCCGCACAACACCCAGGCCTCGCTTCCACACGTTCTTCCTCTGCTGTCTTTTAAGATGGAGGTCGCTTCACTTCCTAGTTCTTTGTTCCACACCACAGAGTAATTTTCTTCCTGATTGTCACACAGCGTGGGGGAAACAGCGGCCCCTTGTGGCAAAGCAGCAGCACAACAGTCATCAAATAACATTGGCTTCACCCTCTTACATTACAAAAATTATAGCCTCTAAATGCCACCCCACCTTATTTAATCAAAGTCTGATAATTATTATAAAAATACAATTACAATTTTAATGATATTATTAAAATCAGAAATACACTGATATTACATTTAAAACATTCTAGGATTTTTTGTCGATGCTGAATTCAATCATACCAAGTAACCAACAAAATCAATTTTTTTGGACATACATAACATTACAACATTGTAGTACATTCAATGATTGATTAACATGATTTAGCATGCAAAATTCTTGGACATGATTCCCATTTTATGTACATGAGCACTGGCGTACTAGTTTCACCTGTTTAAGGCTTCTTCAGCGCCACTTCCTGCATTGACATAGACTTAATATGAAAATTTCCTATTAGGGGAAGGAAAGAAAAAAAAGTAATTACAAGTCACGTAGCGCAGCAAGAGCTGGAACGCTTCCGCGCTCCACGCATCGTGTTGGACGGGGCTGCCCGCGTCAATGGAGGAGGCGGGCCCACCTGAGGCCCACCAAAAAATCCAAGAATGTTTTAAATGTAATATCAATGTATTCTTTATGAATTTCTGATTTTAATAATATCATTAATAAATGTCTATTGTATTTTTATAATAATTATCAGACTTTGATTGAATAAGGCGGGGTCACTCTCGGAGGCTATAAGGCTTTGGTTGGGTGTGGCCTATACCCAACATCTATTTTTGTTGTTTTCTAACAGGTGTGAAGATAGCCAAACTGTTACAGAAACTGTACCTGCGTACTGTGGGTATGAACCCTATGAACCCAGACTTCATGTTAAAAAAACTTACTGAGTTGCAGGTTGTCATTAACACCCAAAAACACACCATTGTTACACCAGTGTACCATGCTAGACAAAATATAGGTAATTTATATATTTTTTTCTAGTGAGGTGAAGATATTTTTTAGATTTTGAAATAAACAGCACCATACAAGCTATGCAGAAAAATCCAGCAATCACTGTTGTTTACCAATGTTTCTGTGATTCAATTTCTGTGACACACAAATATGGAGTGATTGTTAATCTGCTTTCAAAGGACAGCAACTAAACATCTATCCCTTATCCTAATAACTGTTATAAGGCAAGTACTAGAAGGTAGATCATCCATGGGAATAAATATATTATGATGCCTGCTTTTAGCAAGTGTCAGGAGCACTGAGCTATAAAGCTAATGAAGGACATCTGCTAATAATGTTGACACAGCTGTTATTCAAAACTGTAAAAATGACAGATTCAAATAAGTGGCTGCATGGGTAATTCAAATTAATTTGGATTGTTGTGCAAAGGCCTTCAAGAGAGAGTGATAGGTTTCCCCTTGCTACACACAGTGAAGGGCCCCTTTCATATCTTCCCGTTTGCAAAGCCTTAAAGCAGAAGTAGAGTAGAAATCCATCCACTGGATTCAGGTGTTGCCACCACCCGCCAGTAAAAAAAAAGTATTGACGCTGAAAGGTGGCTCATGGGGCCACCCCCACAGCAATCTGCTAATGGTGGCAATGTATAGTACACAATAGGGTTGATTCAGAGAGACATAAAATGAATTTAGTTTTTGTGTCGATCTGTCTTTTTTTCATTTTGTTTCCGCTTGCGTATGAGTGTACGAGTGATTCTAAGCATGCATCGTAAGCCTTCTGTAAAGTGTTCGTCCCTTCGTACGCCAACGAGAATGTAATTTTTCAACTTTCGTTTTTTCCTTTACGTTACTTAGGAAACAACGTAGGCTTCCGTTTTTTATTGTTGTGCAAATACATGTTTCACAGCTGTGGATGGAATGATTATTAGGTTTTAAACTAACTCATGAGGCCATATGTCATTATGCTAAGGAAGTTATTAAAGGAAGAGGCCATATGTCATTATGCTAAGGAAGTTATTAAAGGAAGAGGCCATATGTCATTATGCTAATGACATTGCCAATAGATTTAGGTTGACTGGTAATGATGTCATTTTCCACATACTCAAAATATTTACATTACAACTTACTTCGGTGGTGGGCGATCTCTGCTTCGGGGACCACCCTACGGTCTGGTTATATGAGGCTGTAGAGACATTTAAAATAGGCCCACTTCTAATGTCTGATTCAACAGTAACCAAATGACACTTAGAATGTGTGTGTGACATCACCCACCTTCTCCATGTTCCTCCTGGGCATGATCTGCTGCAGTCTCAGCTCCAGATCTTTCACCCGCTACATATTCATCTATAAAAAGAGATTAAGGGACTCAGCTTTTGTTTAAATAGCATGTATGTGTGTGGGGTTACATTCAGAGTCACATACCGGAGGCTAATCGTTTCGTACGACTGCCTGCCCACGCCGTGCGGCCCCTCCTCTGTGGATAGGTCCAGGGGCTGCTCTGACGCAGCTACAGAGGAGGGGTAGGAACTTGGCCCTGGAGATCCACCACCTTCACTTGGTGGTGCAGATTCATGCCGCACTGGCTGGACTGCGCGCCTCCGGGTGGTTCGAATGCGATACTCCATTTCAGACACTAGAAAAGAAAAGCATTTCTAATTAAAGGTTTACCTTCTGTGTTTGTTACATCTACCATGCACTCGGTATGTACTTACTTGGGAAATGGTTCGCAAAAAATCGCCACACCCGGGGCATGTGCAGTCGCTTCAGGTCCGACCAGTGCTGCATGATCTGCGTATAAGTGAAGATGGTGTCCGTTTCCTGTTGGATCCTGGCCACGATCTCCAGGGCCAGATTCCTCTTCTCAAAGGCGTTGGGCAGGTAGTCGTACCTGCGCTCAAGCATAGTCTAAAAAACACAAACAACAAAATAGTTGTTGGATCAAACAGCATACAAATTTTATTCCCAATTAGATCAGTTGACTAAATAACATTCCACAACACATTTCTAGCCTTAACCTATCCTTCTAGTTGGTTCGCACATGTGCGCACTAACTACTGTTTGGCACAGAGTTTAAATCGCTTTTAAAAACAACTGTTTCTTCCTGCGCTTCCTTAAGGCCTATGCATGCATTTAGATGGCAAATCAATGTCCTTACAATACACTTATGAGCATAATCAGATCTTGTTGTTGGTGGGTGAAGATCATGGGCGCCATCTTTCTTCTTGTCCACAGCTGATAGGTAATGCCCTAGCGATTTCGGGGATCCGCACAGCCGGATGCACGGCCGGACGCACGCGTATGCGAACACGTAAGCGTCATACCCAGTCATTTCTATTTAAAGGATAATGGACACACAGCTCATTCTCGTTGTGATTGTTATCATGGCACCCAAAAAAACTAGCACAAAGCAAGCAACAGCAAAGGAGGCCAAGACAAAAAGGCCAGAGCGGCATGAGGACACTTCATCCTCCAGACCGAGCACTCGGTCGCACAAATCTACTACAAAGGTGCCTGAAACGCGGGGCAAAAGTGGCCACCACAAGGCTACATTGGCCACAACTCCAGGACCATAAAAAATTTCAAGCACCCACAAAAGTTTCGAACCTTCCTCCAAGCTCCCAGCGCAACCACAACCAAATAGCAAGGGAGCACAACGTCCAACGGGAAAAGTAAGCAGAGGGCGAGAAGCCCGAGCCCCCCAAGAACACCCTCTCCTGCTCCCCTTGCAACCACATCCAAAGAGAAAGGGAGCACAACGTCCAAGGGGCAAAAGAGGAAGAGGGCGAGAAGCCCGAGCCCCCCAAGCACACCCTCTCCTGCTACCCGCCCTACCACATCCAAAGAGAAAGGGAGCACAAGTTCCAAGGGGAAAAAGAAGCAGAGGGCGAGAAGCCCGAGCCCCCCAAGCACACCCTCTCCAGCTCGGCCACATTTGCCACCGGCACACGTGGAAACAAGCGAGACCTATGCAACATCCACAGCTGCAAGTTCTGTGGCCACCCAGCCAATGACCCCCAGTCCTAATGCCAGCCCAGTCCAATCTTTTTCCAGCAAGGTGACGGACAATTCCTCACCACACACCCAGCCAAGAATGTCCCCTGAATTGCCACCAACAAGACAAGAGCCAGAAGAACAACCATTAGGCCAAACCTTGCGGCGAGGCAAGTTGAGCAGCCGGTTTGGTGAGGCACAAACCCTAGCCTTGGCAACTGGCTTTATACTGCATTTTGATGAGCTATATGGGCGCAATTCCAAAGCAACCAGCAAAGTGCGAAAAAAACAAATCTGAGAAGAGCTCACCAGACAGGTGAATGCAGTGGGGGACGAGAGGAAAGATGTGGAGCAGATCCAGAGAAAAATATCTGACCTAAAATATGCAGTAAGGGAGAAGCAGAATAAACGGCGCAATCACAGGTACATATTTGATGTTTGCATTTTGCAGCTTGTTGTAGTGACCACAATGCCAAATAATGTTTATACTCTTATTTTCAGCTTGCAAACAGGCGGAGGCTTCCCCACAAAATTACAATACACCAGAGCTGATACACCCCGTCCCATTACAGGGCCTCTCTGGCAGACACGACACGGACAGCCGGGACATTTCTGCAGGTTAGTAATGAATGTTTTAATGTGAGATATTGTAAACTTTGTAAATGAGGCTCACAGGCAGATATGAACACAGGCCCCTAGGGAGTGGCTTTGAGGGGAGGTTACTGTTGTAGGCGGGTGTTTAATGGCTGAGGAATGGTCTTAATGATGGACACTCTCCCAGGGTGCAGTAGTTAATGGTCTTTAGATCTTTAACATTATTGCTTGTAAATCTAAAATTATTTTTCTTACCAAAGCACTGCATGTGATGTGATTATAGTAAAAAAAAAACACTTACTTCTTTGTCTTTCTACCACTGGGGTTCTAGCTGTGCTTTGGTTAAACTTGAGCTGGGGTCAGGGAAAGGTCAACATTGCAAGAATGCAGAGCAGCATACTCAGAAGCCAAATGCTATTTGCAAGCTGACTGTTGGCCCCTAAGGCGCCATTTTGTTAGTGTAAAGCCTCCTAACATGCAGTACATGCATGGTTTTAGACCTTGGGAAGGTCAACTTTAACCGTTGTGGGAGTTGTAATTCCTGCTTGCCCACGTGTGTTCTAAAGCATATGTACTCATCAGCCTCATCAAGGGATGTTTGTGTGTTAACGTGCCTTTTATACTAGAAGTGGTGCACCACTAATATAAAAAAATAGGGGCGTGCTCACTAATTCATATCACAATGCAAGCAGAAGTGAACCCGAGGATCAAACAGACCCAGGGGTCACACAAAGGAGCACAACCAATGAAAAATCCATAAAGTTTTTATTGTACAAAAAACACACATTTAAAAACAACAAGAAGACAAGTTAAAAAGCCACCTAAAACTGCCCTGAATAAGTGTGTACACACCTGTCCTCAATAATTACCCATATAGTATATAATATATACTCATATCCAATTTTCTCTAAGCTCAAAGTAATTATATATAATAACTAACACCTTTTTTTGTGCCGGCACAAAAGCAAAAAATACATAAACCACAGTAAATCACAGCAAAAATATTAATCCTTATTTAATCCATAAAAAACGACATAAAACATAACCCAAATAAAGTAACAACAATTTCAGTGCAAAATATAACATAAGGGCACAAAAAAAGAAACAGGCATGAATCCACTAAACAAAAGAGAGATGCTCAGCTGTGTAGGTACATAGTAGTCAATCACCGGGGAGGACAGTCAGGGCAGGGGGCTGCTCCACCTGCGCTTCGCGGTATAAAGGACCGCTTCTTGCTTGGGTGCGAGGGAATGTTGCCCCTCTCCCGCTCTTATATTCACCCTGGGGGGGGGGGGGGGGCTGCTGGTAATGGCATGGCCGCTCGCGCGGGACCTGTAACAGCGCGCGCGCACGCGCTCCAGCCCACCGCCACCAGAAATGCCGCGGCGAGCCGGGCGCCTGTAACCACGGACGCCACCGCTCGCAGCAACAAGTCGGCCGCGGCCGGCCGGCACGCCCACTACCCCCACCGCTGGCGGTACGTCGAGCAACAGGCAGGGCCGTGCACACCATGCGAAACACTGTGCGTGCGCCCAGCCTGCATAAACCGGGCACGCCCCAACGCTGTACGCAGCATGATAACCTTGTTGGGGTCATACTGCAGTGCCCCCCCTGTATGGTCTAAACAACGGAATCGGGAATTCAGCAGTCTGAAGGCCCTCTCCACTTTGGCCTGGGTCTTCCGGTGGGCCCGATTATAGGACTCCTGTGTTGCATTCTGCGGGCGAAGAATGGGCGTCAGGAGCCAGGGCATGAGTGGATATCCAGAGTCCCCTGAAAGAATAACAAAATACAAACATAAATTACACATTCTAAGCAACATTATTGTTTAACATGTCATCAAGGGATAAAAACAGCCATAGATTAAGACATGGGTCATTAACTATATTCATAGGCATACAGTGAAAAGGGAATGATGGAATTTGAGCAAACTTACCCAGGAGCCATCCACCAGATAATTCTCCAGACTCAAACCGACGAAATAAGCTGGAGCTCCTCAATATATACGCATTACACCAAGCCAAAGTAACCAGCTAAAACACTAACTCCTAAAACAAAAACAAAAAAAACATGTTCTACAATCCCAAAATAAATAACAAAGGACAAAAGTAGTTTTAAAAACAAATATTATATGGACGTGTTAGAAAAGAAAGTTTAACATGCTAAGGACTGATTAAGGTCAGCATTAATATGCTTTTATAAGGCCTACATGAAAAGTATTGCATTGGAAACTGGTTCAAAGGGACACTTGAGAAGGAGGGATTAAGGTTTGCATTGGAAAGTGGTTCAAAGGGACACTTGAGAAGGAGGGATTAAGTTATGCATTGGAAACTGGTTCAAAGGGACACTTGAGAAGGAGGGATTAGGGTATGCATTGGAAACTGGTTCAAAGGGACACTTGAGAAGGAGGGATTAATAGATAGATAAAATTAAGTTAGGCTAAACAATATAACAAAATGACATAATTAACTTACCTATAGATGTACTCATCGGCTGCAGGAGGGACCAATGCAACGTGGGTGCAATCGATCGCACCCATGACGTTGGGTATGTCGGCGATATTATAAAATCCCAACTTAATCGCATTCCAGGCTACCATGTCGTCCGGAAAGGAATGCGATCGATATTCACGCGTCTCCGATGCAATCTGGCCTCGGCCATGCTGATGCAGGTAATGCCATTGAGCTGAAGGCGCTCATACTCCTCCACAAAGCCGCAAAACATGATCAACAATAGTATTCTGAGTCAAAAATGGTCCCATAAGTGGAGCGGAAATGAAACGGAGGGCAGAGGTCCATTGGCAATCAGGTCTCAGAATCAGACGCAAGCCCATCAAAATAACGTAACTTATCAGAACTAGCGAAAATTAACCGATTTTGATCCGTAACTTATCTGAACTAACTAATTAATGGATTACGATCCATCTATCGAAAGCGCATATACGCATTAACGTGAACGAACATACGCATGAAAAAAGTAACGTAAAAACCAAAAAACAAGGCAAACATTCAAAAAAAATACCCAGACACATGCGAAAGTGCATGTGGATGTGTCTCTGAATCAACCCTAATGTGCTGCACTTGTGCATTTCGACCACCCTGGGGTAATTTCAAAAACAGGTGAGAATTCTCACTCCTTTGTTTGGAGAGAAAACTGACGTTCACTTTTATTGTCTACCGGGTATAAATTTTCAGTTCCCAAGGTAGATAACGAAAGTAAATGTCAGGTTTCTCTCCTAAACAAGAAGTAAGAGTTCTCACCTGTATCTGAATCTACCCCATTGTGTGAAAGGGGCAAAATGCTAATTTTTAACATGTTTGTATTCCCAAAAGGGTGCTGTTATTTTGTAACTTAAAAAATATATCTACCCTAATAAAAGCCGTTTGAACCTCATTCACAGAACTACCTCACTACATGTGCCAGGGATTTTTACTTTTAAACATGAATTTTTATGCTACTTTATTGTGTGCTAAGGCAGAATGTAACATGCCACCAGGATACTGCGATACTGTGACCAGGGCCATATTTGGTGTTCATGGTGCCCTAGGCACTTTAAGTGCTTGGTCCCCTTTTTTTTAAGTTAGGTCACATTCCATATAAAAAAAAGTTTGTAGCCGGAAAGGATGTGATGATATACCTCCCAAATGTCCCTGATTTGGAGGGACTGTCCCGCTTTTGAGTCCATGTCCCCCTGTCCCTCATTGCTCTCATTTGAAGTGTAACATGCAGATCTGTAGCAATAAATGATTCATTTGCCTATTCTAGAGTTTATAGTGTTGTAACTGTTACAATGCATCTCCTTGTCCATCCCTCAATGAGGGGACGTGGCTCAATTTACAAATGGTCCCTGTTTCCCACCCTGAAACGTTGGGAGACATGCAATGGGCTAGATGCAGAGTATGTGTGTAGAGTAGAGAGAGAGGGCACAAAGGGGGAAATGCAGAGAAGCAGGCAAGCATGTTCCATCTTTTACTGCTTTCTGATATACAGGGGTCACATGACCACACCAGTGGAGGGGAGATGCTCTGGCATGTGTTCAACCCATTGCCCCCCTTCACACAAACACTCTGTGTCCTTCTGTGGCTCTGTGGCTAGGGGGTGCATGTTAGGGTGCATTAATGTTCTGGATATGAGAATTTCTTTTCACTTACTACAGTAGGGGCAGCACTCCCCCCCCCTTCCAGGATGCCACCCTAGGCATGTGCCTAGGGTTGCATAATGGTAAATACAGCCCTGACTGTGACCAGTCAGTGGTAGTGTACCCCACACCATAGGATGGATGGTTTCGGCTAAGAGGGTATTCCTGATGTTGGCACAAGAGCAGCACATGCACAGGCAAATGAATAAAACTAGACACCTCAAGTACTGCAGTGGATGGCAATGCTGGGGGTCACCCTGGACTGCAGCCAGTGCTGTATGACAGCAATGATGTGATGGCCGAGTACACGAGCCGGACGGGGCGCACGTGCGTCCTCTGATTGGCTAGCAAGTTTAATCAAGGGGTATTTAAGGAGGGGGGGGGGCGGACATGGCAGCGTATTTATCCTGGTGAAGTGTCATTGAAGACACACAATGCGTCGATGTCGGCTGCTGTGTGGATTACTAAGTTCTTTAATTATACTTGCCACTTATAACCACTTTTCATTGCGGCATTGCACTGTCTATGGCACATCTCTTTTGTACATGGCACTTTTTAGACCTAATTGATTCGCACTTATATTAAATATGTATAATTTAATCATTTATACAAATTACAAATACATACGCAAATTAAATATTATATATATAATTTTTTTTCCTTGTACTTATTGAACATGAAGCATTGAATTTACTAATTTATCAATAATATTTAAAGATTTATATACATTATTGTATACATATTAGAGTCATTTTTTCGGGTCCCCCCACCAGTCACGTTGTTGGTGTATATGTTTTTTAATATTGTCTCCGTGCATGATACACTGTAGTTGTTTATTTATTTTCAATAAAAATGATCTGATTTTATATCTGAGTGCGGCTCATCCCAGGGGGTTATTTTCTGGGATATATCTAGAATCCCAGCTCCATATTTTTGCTATATATTCGTGAGAAATCATCATTTTACAAGCAATATGAAAAACTTACATTTTCTTATAAAAAAGTTACAAAATGTAAACATTCTTCTTTTACACATATCACCCAAAATATTGCATAAGCATTGAAAAAGTTACAAACAAGACATATGGGGATGTTAAAGGCCATAAGAAAAACAATATGGGACTGGTATACCAGGACACTGAGACTTCTCACACTGCAGGTATACCAACCAGTATGCCCTTCGACAATGGTCAGGTGCTCTGGAACACCAGGCCAATGATGGGCATCGAGGTCTTTAAAGCCCCTTGTGTTTGGGAGAGGGTGTAGCGGCATCAGCAATGTCCGACATCTTCCATATCATTGGCAGCTTTCTCTTCTCATTGGTGCAAACGAAGGCTACAATGCAAACAGAAGATAATAAGAGATTAATTTTTACTTTTAAATAGTTAGTAGGTGGCAAGCCTCCTAGCAGCCATTTTGGCAGGGAGCTTGCTGATACCTCTGCCTGATTACCTGCACCTGCAGATTATGTTGCCCATAGATGGTGCTTTTCCAGGGATGCCCAGGGCTCACTTGTAAGAGGGGGTAGGGCATGGGGACTGTTATATCTCCAGGGTTGGAGGCCTCCAACATCACCAAAGTCTAGCAGGGTCTTCCTAAAGACTTGCTACTCAATCTACTTGAAAAAAAAATGCTGCTTATACAAAATTGTTTTAAAAAAATATTTTTTAAGCCTATATGAAACCAATATTTCCAAGCGTGCTAAAATTAGTAACACACTCTCTGGGTAGTGACTTGATGATGAATACTCCAGGGGCTGTTCAGCAGTATATCTACTTTATTACATTGATTCTTAGTGGCGCGGAACAGTTTATTCAGCTATTAGGTGCTGAAAGACAAATACTAATGGACTCCTTGAAAAAGCTGCACTGATGGCAGCTGAAATATCTCATTACAAAAGCAACTGATATTAAGCAATAACCTCTGCAAATATATTGGTGTGATGTTTAAGACAGGGCTCCTGTCGGGAAAGAAAAAGCTGTTCATCTTTATTTTTTTTTTAGCAGCAGTTACAAGATTATACCAGTTACATTATATTATAGGATTTTGAAGAACTCTTGTATTAGATCAGTGAGTATTTTCTTTAAAGTGGAGCCTGTTATCAATTAAAATGGGGGAATAGAATTGAAAGGAGGGGGCAACTTTGAAGCCCTGCTATAGAATCTCCAACATGCTGAAGGTAATGGAGAAGAAGCACATGGGACAAGCTTCAGGTGAGCAACTTGCTGCCTTATTATTGATATTGCCTGACCTCCCTGAAGGAAGAAAGCCTCAGTGGAATCTAATAGATTCCCAACGATCTCACAGCAAATGTGTGGGCTGCACCCTCACTGTACCTTTATCTGAGGTGGGTACCTATGCCAGGTATTTCTTAATGGCTGGCGTGGGTACGTGAAATTACAGGGGTTCCACACATCAGGGCATCCCAAATTGGGATGCTCCTTTGGAGAGTAACAACAACATTAGCCCATGCTTGGACAGGGACTTAGGGGGTTATTTAAGAACAGATAGCGCCAGGTAGTGCTTTGTAGCGACAGGCAGCGTCTGGTGAACGCCAGGCGCTCTACGCAAAACCACATTTAAGAAAGCGATAGTGGTGAGTGCCGATGCTCTAGGTTCCAGAGCGCCATGTAGTACTTGTTGCTCTGTAGCGCTCTCCCATACATTTCAATGGGCTTTCATTAGTTGTGTATAAATAGCGTATTTGGCAATTTAATTTTTTTTTTTTTTTTTTTTTACTAAAACCATTATGTGACCTCTCCTGGCTGCAAACAAACACTTTTAGAAACTTTTTTGACTTGTGGAGGCTGATTCATTACTCGTGCCAGGTATCGGCAGATGAGCGTCTGTATAGTGGCGCTTAGAGCGACGCTAGTAGACCCTTGTGTGCGTGTATCAGGCACCGTAACAGAGTGCCCCAGTCGCTCTAGT
This sequence comes from Gastrophryne carolinensis, assembly GCA_027917425.1. Taxonomy (NCBI): domain Eukaryota; kingdom Metazoa; phylum Chordata; class Amphibia; order Anura; family Microhylidae; genus Gastrophryne; species Gastrophryne carolinensis. The sequence continues at coordinate 81,235,333 of CM051234.1, forward strand.
AACATGGCCTGCATTGATGAATGTGATATATGTTGGGCGTTCTAACACCAGTACAGCGTTGCAGCCAGAAAAACGTAGTGCCAGCTCAGTGCGACTGACTCTCAGGGCTCACACCATATTCAACAAAAAAACAGATCCAAAGAGCGTAGGCGCTCGGGATCTGGTAGCTATAGCATAGAGCGAAAACACATGGAATTACATTGTGACATTAACTCTTTAGTACCAGACCTGTAATGACAATTCTGCATAAAAATATTAAAAATCAAAAAAGTTTACATTACATTCATCAATGCGGGCCAGGTTACCGAGACACTCGTTACATCGCCCGATATCCGCTTACAGCGTCTACTAGCAGTCGCTCTAAGCGCTGCTATACAGCCGCTCATTTGGCAAAACCTGGCGTTAGTAGTGAATCAGCCTCCACATCTTTCTTTTTACAAAGAAGCCAAACACAATTACACAAGACAAATTAAAACATCAATAAAAACATCATCCACAACAACAAACATAAATTTGGGGGTTGGAGCATGAGGGGGGAGTTCATGTCAAACATGCATGTACAAATATCCAACAAATATATAAATATATACATTGCTTTTTCACTTTCTCCATGTTTAATTTTTCCATTCCCTATTCCCTTTGTCCTTGTCCCTTCCCCCTATCATTTCTTCCCTGCTTATATCCAGGGTTTGCTTATGTTATGTACCTTGCAGCTGACTGAAATGTATTCACTGTGTTACATATTATCAACAAAGTTCTCAATTAGATGCCAAGGTCTGCTTACATTTCATTTTTTGTGCTATAAGTTAATTAATCAAGCTGTAGTATTTTGTATTTATGTATAGCACATTAGAATTTTATTTTATTATAGATTTCAGTAATTTATTAATGATTGAGTAACATGCTTGTGCAGTCAGAGAATCTCCTCCACTGATGGTGACCCTGACAGAACCCACCAAGCCTGGTGCTTCTCCCTCTTTTTCTTCCACGCTACTCTGCATGACCTTAGGTGAGTTTGCTATAGTGTCCAGTAAAACCACAGATGATATGAGGAAAGTGAGAAGTAATTTTTTAAAGTGGAACATAACCCTTGTGACACAGCCTTGAAATTTAAAAGACCAGGTTTTGCAATCCACCCGTGGCACCACTAAACACTCACTTGCACCCGGGGCTCCTTCGGCGATGTGTGGCCACATCGGCGAATCTTTGGGCTGTGCCTGTGCTCCTGCACCCAGCCATTCAGATAGCCTGAGGGAGGAAGTGCATGCACTGCAGAGGATGCAGGACCTCTTTCTCTGTTTTCTAAAAACAAAAGCCATTTGACAAACATTTAACAAATGGCTCTGATTGGATGAGAGCCAGAGCATGCGCGGTAGGACCAGAAAAAGGTGAATTTGTTCTGGGCAAACTGGGGGGTTTCACACAGTGGGACATTCAAATTCGGGATGCTCCCGAAGCAGGGAAGAAAAACCCAGGATAGTCAGAATTTTATTTTGCGTTAAGCAATGTTCTGCAAAAAAAGCTTCTCTTCTATAAGTAGCCCAATAACTGTAGCAACAAACTGAAATAACTAACTAAACAAAATGAAGCACAGACAGATATGTTGGGACTTGGCAGTTATCAGCAAAGCCATCTTGGATAGAACATTAAAATCTCTGCTTCAAATGAAATAATCAGCAGCTCATCTGTAGAACTGCATTATCACAAAGCCCAATCAAGAGCAATATTTGAGTACTATTAAAACCAAATAAAAAAGAAATAACTCCCAGAAGTCTGCTGGCTCGATGCTGGATCCAGAGAAGCCGTCCAGGGAGCTCACTCTCAGCATGGGGGTTGCCAGCAGGAGAATATGTTTCTAGACAAGCCCTTTAAAATTGGGCTTGACATGAGCTGCTGAAACACTTGACCCTTAATGTTAAGCTAATACAGGATAAAGCTAAATGAGCATCAGCCAGTGCAGAAAGTTTGTGACCCCTTCTGTACAAATGTTTAGAGTAAGTCCTGCTGATTTCTTTTTCTCCAATATCTTTTTATTCAAAGACATGCAGAGAAAATTGTACATTTAAAATGTTCTTTCTTTGTACATGAAATAGAAAGTTATCATGCGCTATTAACATTTCAAATCTGCAGAAGAACCAAAAGTAGTATATGAGTGCTAATGTCGATACATTAGAATGGACAGTAAGGGCCTTATTTAAAGTGGACCGAATAACAGGATTTTGACTATCCTGGGTTTTGGTCCTTTCCTGCCTGAAACCCCCCAGATCGCCTAAGGCAACTCACCTCTTCCCGGTCCAGCGGCACATGCGCTACCGCTCGTTCAATCAGCGTGCTTGGAGTCACTGATGTCACATCGTTTAAGGCTTTGTCTAAGAGCAGCGGCCCTGAGCACGCTGACGGCGGCATCCTCCACGTCCCTCTAACAGGGAGCGTGCCTGCGCCGGACATTCACAAATGCCTGGCGCGGGCACGCACCCTGCTAGAGGGATAGCGGGGATGCGGCCACAACTTGCACATGGGGTGACCTTGGAGGGTGCCACACAGCGGGGCATCACGATTTTGGATGCCCCGGGGAGGTGATTGATCGGATTCCCGGGCCAATCGGCGTGAGTTTTGGTCCACTTGAGGAAACGCTAACGCCACGTAGTACCACGTAGTGTCAGATGAACACCGGGTGCGCTGGATATGAGCACGGGAATGACATTATGGGGGTTATTTAAGAAACAATAGCGCCAGGTAGTTCCTCGTAGTGGCACGTAGCATCTGGTGGACGCTGGGAGCTGTACGTGAAAAAAGTTAATCTGGCGAGTGCCTCTAAAAGTGTCATGTAGCGCCACATGTATTACTAGCGGTGGCTCAGTGTATAGCGCCGGTGCTCTAGGTTCAGAAGCGCCATGTAGCACCTTTCGCTCAGTAGCGCTCTGCCATACATTTCAATGGTGTTTCATTTGGTTGTGTTTAAATAGCGTGTTGTTAAAGTAAACTTTTTTTGGCTTAAATTGTTGTGTGGCCTCTCCTGCCCAGCAACCAAACACTTCTAATGTTTTTTTTATGCAAAAATGTGCAGGTCTGGCATTGTAGTGTCATTGTCACAGTGATAAAACAATGTCATTCTATATGTTTTCGCTCTGATGCTGGTGGATATGTGTTCAGAAACAGACTTTTATCACATAGCGTCTGGTGCTCAACGCTAGAGCGCCCAGTTTTAGAGCGCCAACGCTAAATGTGTGTAGTTCTTTCTTGAAAACAGGCTTCAGCGCCGAGTGCTGGAAGCACTTAACCTGCGCTACCTATCAATCGCTGCAGCGTTGTCCTGTTGTTAGAAGTAGTGTAGCCTCGGACGCTATGACCTCGGGACACCACCTAGCGTTTGCAATTGGCTCTGCAGTGAATCAGGTTGAGCGCTTCTACAGCACCCTCCAGACATCACATTCATCAATGCTGGACAGGATAGTACATCGCCTATGCTAGGTCACAGCGCCCGACATCGGCTTGCAGCGCCTACTAGCAGTCGCTCTAAGCGCCACTACACAGATTCTCACATGGCAATACATGGAGCTAGTCTTAAATTAGCCTCCCCATTTGACATTGCAAACACACACACGCATGGGCGCTGTAAAAAGGGGATAACAAGCAAACAGTGCCTTTTTTTGGGTGATGGTAGCACATTTTCAATGCACAAACACCGAGAATTTTATTGGGGACACCTGAATGGCATAGCACATGTTTTGCATTGTATTTTATGTAAAAATTCCTTATGTGGATTTGATTTACAATTTTTACATAGTTTATTTAATAATGTTTCCTTTTGATTCAGAACTTTTCTTTTGCTTTTTGCTTGCCCAGAGAGGTATCAGAAGCCTTATTTTATTTAAAGAAAAGAGCTAAATCTTATTCCAGCTCATTAAATTGGACCAAAACCCACACCCTGACGGCCCTGGATTCTATAAGATTCCAAAAAGAATCTACCATCAGAATCTCCAGTTGTGTCCATGTGTATAATTGTAATATGGAGGCTTATTCATTATTATTCGTCTGGGCACCACTTGACTCTCAGCAGTGCCCACACAACAGCACCAGCTTGTGGCCATTGGACCTGTTCAGGTGTAGTGTTCCTGGCCATGCAGCGTTTCACAGTGCACAGATAAGCCTGTGCACTAGCGACACCTAGCTCCAGCCAAGAGTGACGCAAGCTGACAAAAATTTATCAAAAAAATACCAGGCGCTCCAAGAGGCGCTCAAAAAAAGGAAAATCAGGCACACAGTGGCTGTTGGATTCCTAATGTTTTATTTTTTAGGGTTTTGTTTTTTTTTTTATTAAAAATGGGCATTGCATTAGTGACATTTGACAAACATGACATAGCTTTCTCACGGCCCAAATCACAAGTTTGCAAAGTGCTAAAAATTCATATAAAAATAATCTCAACCTGCCCAGGGATCCTGTGGCACATGTACTATCCCCAAAAAATGTCAAAAATTTTACTAAAATGCTTAAATAATTGTAACCATCCCAGTCCATTGAAATGGCCTTAGCCTTCTTAAATAACCCCCTAAATGTTGAAAAAACAGGTAGAAAGTGATAGAATATTCAGGTATCCACTCTAGAACCCTTAGGGGATCTCCCAAATTTATTCTCACTTCTAGAAGTTTCCCCCAAGCTAGCTGATATTGTGCCAAGATTAAGGAGTAAATCTTCTCTCTCAGAATAAAATTGCAACAGAATAATTCTTGCCATTCAAAGTAAAGTTCAAACAAAAGGGGAAAGACCATTTGTATTTGATGTTCTTCTGAATCAACTTAGTCAAGAGCAGTTTCATTTCTGTTCTTTCTTGGATTGTTAAAGGAGCAAGATCAGCAAAATCAGATTATCTCTTAACATTATATTAGGGTGTCCTCTTACAGCTGCCATAGATTGTTCTTTAATTTGATAGTAATGTGGTTTTACTATAGTGCCTATTGTTTGTACTATTGTGAGTGCCCTATGTACCCTATCAAGGAGTAACTGACCTTCATCAGCATGAGGTAAAATAGCTCTGTGATGGATTCAGGGCTCACACCCTAAAATTATATCTTCTACACCTATTTTCTTGATCTTCCGATTTAGATTGAGATTGGTCTATGCAGCACTAATCCCATAATCTGCTCATGTTCATTAATTCTAGTTACAGTTACCTCCACCTTTCTTTCTATAGTATCAATTCATTGCCCTTTTTTCTCAAATCCGCAGTCAGTTTATCATGAGCCATTTTAAACTTTTTTGTCCGGCAGTAGTGATGTATGTGATTTAAGGGTTTTATCTTGCTTTCTTAGTCTCTGCTTTAATAGAGTGGGAAGAATCACTTTCTGTGACTGACTGAGTGAAAAAACAGCTAAATCTCTGTCAGAGTCAGAAGATTTCTTCTCTGGTAAAATATTCCTCAGTTTTTGTTTTTCAGTTTTCGGCTGTTGTCTTTGCTGTGTAACCGTGATGTGGCTTTCTCTCACGGATGGTGCCTCTACAGTCATCACTGTAGGACTGTCAGCATTTCTGTCAGCGTTGTTTCCGCTAGCATCACGTAGTGTCATGTGAGCGTCTGTGTAGTGGCGCTTATAGCAACCGCTAGTAGACGCTGCGGGTGTCGGATGCTCTAGCCTGGTGTAACAGCTGGACAAGTGGCGCTGTACTAATCTGTCCAGCAGTGATAAATGTGATGTGTGTGGGGATCTGTAGAAGCGCTCTCCCTGATTCACTGCAGAGACAATCATGAATGCTAGGTGGTGTCCCCAAGGTCAAAGTGCCCAAGATTCTACGCTACACCTAACAACAGGACAATGCTGCAGTGAGCGATAGGTAGCGCAAGTTTAGTGGGTCCGGCACTCTGCGCTGTATCGCATATTCAAGAAAAAACTACACTCAACCAGCACCAGAGCGAAAACATATGGAACGACATTGTTTTAACACTGTGACAATAACACTGCAATGCCAGACCTGCACATACAATTCTGGATAAAAAAATTTAAAAAAACAATAAAAGGGTTAGTTTTCTGGGCAGGAGAGGACACACAATGATTTGAGCCAATCATTTTACAATGTACTTGGCCAACATGCTATTTATACACAAACAAATGACAGACCATTAAAATATATGGCAGAGCACTCCTGAACGACAGGTACTACATGGCGCTGCTGAACCTAGAGCGCCGGCACTATACACTGAGCCGCAGCTAGTGATACATGTGATGCTACATGACACTGTTAGAGGAGCTCACCAAATTCTCTTTCTTAAATGTGGTTTTCACATACAGCGCCCTGCGTTCACCCAACGCTACACGCCACTACGTGGCACTACCAGGTGTTATTAATCTGTCTCGGGTCCCAGTATGATGCTTTTATGCCTGCGGGGTGCAGAGCTTCTAAATCATACGACCACCATGTTCACGCTCATGCATGTGCCTCAGAACTCCCCAATATAAGGCAGATTTCTGGCGTCATATATGCCCCGTGTAAGATTTTCATGTGCATTTCTATATAACTGCTATATGTCAGAGTTTTGTTACATTTATTATAAGCTTTTTGGATGTTATGTATGGCAAAATTTCGCTACCCACTTTCTAAAACCATACTGTTGGTTTTTCCATTTAGTGGCTGGGCGTAGAAAAATATATATATTGCTAACAAGCTTTCTTGCAAAGTAGACAGAGGAACACATTCAATGTGTTATCCAGTGCTTCTGGACCCAAAGATTTCATAAAGAAACTTCTGGCCTGGAAGTAGGGTAGAATATTTTGCGCCAATAAGGAGCATCATTCCGCTGCATATACTGTATGACAGAAATGTATTAACTGCATCAAGTAGTCCTGCTGATTTCATTAAGGGGCCTGATTTCAATGATGCAATATTTAAACAATATATAGTTTTGGATTTCTCATAAGCCACTTATTTCCAAAATTCTAAAGGAAATATCTGCATGGCTGAAGCAAGTTTGGATTTCCTTCTTCTTTAATATATTGCTATGATTTATTGCAGTCTTTAACTAGCAAATCTAAATAATCATAATGCAAATATATACAAAATGCACATGAAAATGTAAAATGAGATAACTTCATAAAAGTAACATTTCTTAACCAAATACAAGCTATAGCTTTAAATCACCGGAACATTAAATTTATATTTTCATGTGTCAAGTATATCATGATGGTCTTTTTCTTCATTTGTTTCAGGGTATTAATGGTACTCCCATAAGTGCATTAGACATCAGTTTCTTTTTTTTTAAAAACTATGTTTGTGTAAAATTGATGTAGTCTAATTGTCCAGGTATCCATGACAACCTTGATCCATTATATTTTGCGTGGCACAAGTGAATTCTAAGCTCTGGTATCTTTTTTTAGAATGTAATTTAATATGTTTTTTTCCATTGCTGAAAAGATGTATGGTATATGCTTTTTTTTCTCTGACATATGTATTTTATAATATAATCACTAATAAGTTATTCTGACTTGATGGATTTTTCCTTTTGTCTTAGAACATAAGGAATTGCTAAAAAATATTACATTTAAAATGAAAAGTACACTTTCAATGGTATTTCTAAAAAAAAAAAAGAAAAAATTGTTGCGCCAAAAGGATGTCCTCAAGGTGCTGTGCTGATGTGGTAATATATATATTTGCTATTGCCAACTGTACACCAAGCCTGTACACCAAGATCTACAAGAAGAGAGAAGTGGGTCCTCTATATACAGAACACTGTGGCTATAGCAATTGCTGGGGTGAGGGAGCTTCACAAATACCCAGCAGCAGCTTTTGTGTGTCAAGGACTCACTTCTCTTTTCTCATTTATCTGGGTGCACAGAACTAGTGTATAGTTGCTAATAACAAAAGATTGCAGGTAGTGAAAACGGATTCCATAAAACCTATGCCAACATAAAAAAATACACAGTGAATGGAGGGGTGTTGCCACTCGAAGGGGGACAGGAAGAGAAGCCTGACATGTGAGTGGTGCATCGTGAGGTGCCCATGCAGTGTGGGACCTGGATGAAGCCTTTCAGGTAAACACAGCAGCCCCGGACTAGGAGCGATGGTCTGCTTGAGAGAAAAGGTGAGTATAGCATTTTTTAATGTTTTGACTGAAAATGTAAAAAAAAAATGTCACCCCAAAGAATGAAGTAATCATTTGTGCCCGTCGGGCAAAGCCAGTCTTTGTGTCTTTGGCACTGTCTGTGGGCATGTCTGGAACTACGATGTAGTATGCAGAGATTGTGTAGAGCACAGCAAGCCAGGATGATCTTTGACACCTTCTCTGGGCTGTATAGCATCTCCCCTCAAGGGTGGGCCAAACATAGGAAGCATTCTTTCAGCAGTTCAATGTTCAATCTGGTATTTCAGTGAGCTGCCTTGTACCACACATCATCCATCCTCTATGCGTTGCACACTGGGGTCATCAGCCATGTCCTTTGGCGGTATCCCTTAGCACCTAAATCTAAACTCACTTGTTAATGTTAGTTACACACTAAAGGCTCAGACAACCCTGCTCTTTTCACTTTTGGTCTTTGTCCCCCCCCCCCCCCCCCATTGTAAAGCCAGTTAAACCGGACCTTCACCCTGAATAAGAGCATATCTTATATGTCTCCCCCACCCTGTACATACAGATTGCTCACATAAAAAATCATCCTACCTGCATCTATTGCATTTTCTGAGACTTTAAACATGCAAGATGGTGCCCCATGGAGGTGCAGGCTGCCTGCGAACAGGAAGGTCTTCTGACTGTGCTGCCCTGCATTGTGGGATGGCTGACCTTTTCCTGACCCCAGCTCTGCTCTGTGTGTGCAAAGCACAGCTCTAACCCCGCTCCCCTGTACTTTTGCCCCCTGTCCTCAGTATGTGATGCTACTGAGCCAAGATGGCGGCGCCCATATCCTAGAGTCCTGAACAGAGTTGCAGCCCAGTGAAGGAAAGAATAGTAAGTGACTAAAATGTTAAAAATATTAATTTTAGATGCTGGGGAATAGTTTTTTAAGGGTTTGGGCTTTTCATTAACCCTTTTGTTGCCAAGCACATAACACCTACGTGCTGGCTTGGCTGGGCCTTAAGTGCCAAGCCCGTAGGTGTTACGTGCTTGAATTTCCCCGCTGCTGGTTTAAAAAATAAAAATAAAAAATACCACCTGACCCCTTGTTGGATCCGGCCGGGTCTCCTCTTTAATTTGGTGCCATCCGATCCCTCTTTGGGGGTCGGATGGCTCCAGGAGAGCCCCCGGAATAGGCTGCCCCCCCCCACGCTTTGGCAGCAGAAGCTGCTAACTGTAAAAAAAAAAAAAATGACATTCACTTAACTGCATGTGCGCTGGCTCCCGCTGTCCCTCCTCTTCACCTGGGGGGCCTCCGATCCCCCCCCCAGGACTTACCGATCTCTTACCGAGAGGCTCTCTCCCCTTTCATCCTCGATGGCGGCCGCCTTTGGGGCGGGGCTTATGACGTCATCCCGGCCCCGATCACCGGCTTCAGCCTTCTCAGCTTCTCAGATGCTGGTGATCGGTGCCCTGGAAGGAGGTGACAGGAGATCCTCTGATCTCCTGCCTCCTCCTTCTCTGGATGCCGATCACCGGCATCTGTCAGCAGAGCGGCGAGGGACAAGAGCAAAATACTTTTTATTAATGTGTGGTTTTTTTTCAACATTTAACCCCTTGTGAACTGGTAAGGGGTCCATGAGACCCCTTATACCAGTTCACAAGGCTGGGGGGGTGGCAAGTCACCTGCCCTAGCGGGTGACTTGCCATTAACCCCCGGCACCCCCATTACCTGCCTCCCCAAAGCCCAGGGGGGGCAGAAGAGCCCGGGCCCACATAAGCTAAGGGAGGGGGGACCCTATGTCATTTTTTTTCTCGATTTAACCCTTTGTAGTGTGGATGGTAGTTGTATTTTATTTGTAAATGTTATAGATTACTTGTTTCAGTTAGGGGGGTCTCCTGGGCAGGAACGGGGGGCTACCGATAAATATGTGGTACCGTTCTAATCGGCTACCGATAAATATGTGGTACCGTTCTAATAATGGGGCTTTCACATGCAATATGCTTTTCCTTAATAAAATACATTTTTTATTTAAAATAAAGGAGGCAATTTTCTAAAAATGTTTTTATTTATTTATTTATTTTTTTTACTTAATAATATTGTAAAAAACAAAATAAAATTTACAAACAAGACATTTCATGTTAAAGCCTAAACTCTGCTGCAAAAAAATATATATATAATTTTCCTGAAAATTACAGCAAAAATGGCGCAAAAATGGCGCAAAACATGGCGCAAAATGGGGAAAAATGACCTGTCAACAGAGGGTGACAAAATCTCAAGTAGGCTGGCAATTAAAAGGGTTAATAGTACCTCTGCATGTTGGGTATTGTTCTGTTCGGGAGACCTTGCGCTTTCAGACTTAGCTTGTTTTTTCTGGTTTGCATATTTATATTTTAGGAAAAGGTGTTTTTTATTCAGCTTTTTTATACATTTTTTAGGGAAACCAAAGAATTCTTTGAGGAATTAATTCCAGAAAGATAAGCCCACTGCAACAAGCTGGGTACGCTTAGAAAGCTTAACATGTGTACTTTCAGAGAATTTATGGTTTATGGGGGATATTCCAAATGTAAAGGGTTGTTTTGGTTGAAAAATCGCAAGGTGCGCACTTTGTCTGCAGAACTGAAATTTTCAAGTAAAATTACCGTTACGCACATGCTTTACTTTGGAGTGTTTGGCAAATCTTCCCTTGACAGAACCTATGCATGTTGGGTGTTGTTCTGTTCGGGGAATGTTTCTTTTTCAGATTAAACTTGTTTGTATATAGTTTTTTTAGGAAAATGTGGCTTTGATTCTGCTTTTTTATCCTTTTTTTGGGGAAACTCTTTGCAACCAAAGAATACATTGAGGAATTACTTCCAGAAAACTATGGGCACATCAACAAGCCTGGTACACCTAGAAAGCTTGAGGTGTGTACTTCCAGAGAATATATAGTTTGTTGGGGGTATTTCAAATGTAAAGGGTTGTTTTTCTGGTAAAACTGCAAGGTGCGCATAGCGCATATCACAGTTGTATTTTTTCTGAAAATCCCCTAAAGCGCTATTTCAGTTTGGGGGAGTCTCCTGGGCAGGAAAGGGTGTCTACCTATACATATGTGGTATCGCTGTAACCGGGAGAAATTGGGATTCCACACGCAATAAAATTTTATTGAGAAACTTACATTTTTTTATTACGAAAAAACACTACAAATTGTAAAAAAATATATATTTTTTTATTTTTTTTCACATATTTCACCCAAAAATATTGAGAATACACCTAAAAAATACAAACAAGACATTTCATGTTAAAGCCCAGACTCTGCTGAAAAAAACAATATATCATTTTCCTGGGAAATCCCTGGAAATCCTTTCAAAAATGACAGTTGAACATGTGTAGTGCAAAATAGTGAAACATCGTCTGGCAACAGGGAGTGGGAAATGCTGCAGGTAGGCTGGCACTTAAAGGGTTAAATGATGCTGAAGGTATCATTAGGACTTACAGCTTGCACCAATATTTACATAGTAGCCAACCCGGTGGCGTATCTTGATTCTCAAATTTCCTGGCCAGGGATGATTGTTGACACACATAGACATCATGGCATTAGCTCGGGAACTCCGATCTCACTGCACGCAGCCACATCTGGTGATCATAAACAACTATCAGATTCATAGAATGGAAGTTTTTACGATTGCAGAACTGCAATTTCTGGGCTTGAGGGGAGCGGAAGGGGATATGGGTCCTGTCAATGTACCCTAGCACACTGGAGATCCCTGCCACGTGGTAAAATGCAAGTTTGATGCGTTGCACCTCTTCCTTATTGTCCGGAAATTTGATGTAGGTGGGTAACAGATCACATATGGCCAGTATGACCTCTTGAAAGATGCGGCACATGGTGGGCTGACTTGTGCCACTTAATAGAGCTGCAGTGACCTGAAATGTACCCCCTCGCAAGGATGTTTGATGAGACACAAAGACACACTATGCCTGATACTGCTTTGCTGCACCCAGTGCAACTTCTGTGGTGAAATTTCTGGTACAGTGACAGAATGCAGCTCTATTGAGGCAGAATCGTCGGCGGATTTAATGGTCACTTAAATTTGTCACAGATAGCCTGGTGGTAAACAGTAGGTCATCCCTAAATCACACCACTGTGGCTCCCTATGCCTCTGCGGCAGCAACACGACTGCATCACACCCCAAACATCACCGCAAAATCTTGGTCTGCACAGCACTGCATTGCCACTTCACAAACCAACAAACACGACCACAATGTCAAACACCCACATGCACCAAGCACAGCAAAATAAAAACAACCCTCACACACACTATTAAACACAGAAATGCAAGTCTGTTCAGTTTTGTTCACCCAAAAAAAACAGATGCATTGTGGAACCAGCCATTAGCCTGCTGAAAGCTTTGTAAGTTTAATGGGGCCAAGAGGGAAGATGCTAGACAGCCCAGACAAGGTGTCAAATACAATCCTTGCTGTATGCTCCTCAATCTTATCTTACTATTCCGGATGTCAGAGCCAAAAGAAATGCTATTTTTGCCATCTTCCTCCTCCCTGCTAGCTGCAAATGAGAAACGGTAATTAGCTTTGGAAAATCCATTCGAGCATGCTGCTGCGCACTAGTGGGCATTTCCAGCGTCTGTGTCTGCGCTCACATTAGCGCTAAACTCACTAGTGTCTCTATTGGTAGCCTTTGGGGTGATGCTCTGCACTTGATTGTGCCACTACATAAATGTTGAACAAGTTGTGGAGAAGCTTGCTGCTTTTTACACAGGGGGGTGTCCAACTGTTATTTTCTTGTGTTAAGAAGTAAGCCTGTCAGAGGCTGGATGATTAGCGTGTGCCCCCCAGATGGTCCCTTGCTGGGCGCAGTCCCAGTTTGTCTTGTGTGGGTATGACAGCAGCACCAGTCATGCTCATGTTGTGTTGCAGGTTGGGGGCTGTCTAATTGCTGGGGTTCTACCAGGGCTGTGTTTGCTTCTGCTGCTTCTACTATGGTTGCCTTGCCAATGTGGTGGGCAGTCAGGCCCGGCCCCACACACCTGCCCAATCTTCCAGGCCCCAGTGGAGTTGGTGCAGGGTTTGCTGAGGGCCCTGCCAAGCGTGAGCCTGAATTCACCCTGGAAGATAACATTACGCTGGTGCAGCTCACCCTGACCAAATGGTCTCTCTTGTTTGGCTTCCAGAGTCGAGGTTTGAGCAAGAATGAATGCACCAAGATCTGGGACAGATTGCTGAGTCCCTCAATTGCACCGCTGCATCAACGGACCACCCAAGCCACAAAGAAGCGCTATAACACCTTGCGCGGGGCCCTCATGAAGAAAATGGAGACAGACCTGCTAATAGAGCATGGGGAACTTGAAGGGCGACTCCATGAGTATCAAGAATATGACCTGATGCTGAATGGGGTTTCTGTATATCGGTTGCAGGGGGTGAATGTGAGGGATGAAACCACATCATTGGCTGAAGATAAGTGTGTTCTTTTGCTCCACTCATTATTTCCTTTGGGTCAGCTTGTGTATGTCACAATTGTTTACTTTGTTTCCTCCCTAACTGCGGATGCGGATTCTGGCTTGGGTGGGGATGAGCCTCCACACTCACAACTTAGCACCAGCCAACAGATGACCTCCCATGTGGAAGCAGGCCCCAGTCAGGTCAGCAAGACAATCCACCAGGAGCCTTCTCTGCCTCCAGCCAAGCTGAAGTAAAGATCTTTCCAATGTGTCTGCTTATCTGGCATTCGGGCATGGTTAATGTTCTCAAACTCTCCCATGTTACTTATTTTTGTTTTCCCCTGTGTTCATAGGTCTCATATCTGACATTCAGAAAATGAAGCAGAGTCTGGAGGAGTTTGCAGGTAGGTGAGTGACCTCACCAGTATTGTCATTCGCATTTTTAGGCCTGGTTAACAATGGAAAGGACCTGCCATCTTTGACACATGGAACACATTCTGAAAATAGTTATGCAGTAATGCAGTGTAATTTAGGCGATGTATAGTGAAAGCTTATTTTCTAGTGGCTGCCGCACTCTTACTCATATGTATCCCATGTCGGGTGGGTGCGCGTCCGCGGAGAAACAGCCAAAGTCAAAGAATTTTGCACAGCGAGTGCTGGTTCTTTACAAAATTCTTGTATAGTGAAAGCTTGACATGTGTTTGACAACTCTTGCCTTTTGTATTCCAAAGTTCAGTGCATTTTGCTTGCTCTTTGTTTTGCATACTTCAGCATTGTATGCATACCTCTCAACTGTCCCGATGTCTGTGGGACAATCCCGCTTCGGTCCGTTTGTCCCGGTGTCCCACGGCCCTTTAACATGTCACACACCATCACCTCACCGATGCTCTCCATCACCCGCAGCTGTTCTCCACCTTTGCAGGTCTCCGAAGCCTTGCAGCCATTCTCCCCCGCCATCTGCATATTTTGAGGGGTCCCCCCTTCTCCACTGTGCCATCTCTTCTTCAGGGTCTGTATAGAGAAAGAACCTGATTAGAATTTCTGTGCATATATTGTTTGTATAATGCTTGTGTAGTGTTTGGCTTCATTAACTTTTGTCTTGGGTGGCCCCATCGCCGCATACTTGAAAGATACAGATGATTCTGTAGGGACAGAGAAGCACAACATACCAGCACTAGACATGTCATTTGACTTTCATTGAAGCACAACCTATGTTTTTTTGTTGTATTGGCCTACCAGAGTGTTCATGAGCGGTGGGTGATTCCAAGCCCAACACACCCTCGTCTTTAGTGGGAGGCTTGAGAGGAGGAAGAGGAAGTTGGTAGGGTTCGGGGTGGCCATCTTACACCCACTCCCTGCCTTCTGGGCCCCATTGGTCGGACCCCTCACCTCCAGGTGGGCTTGATTCACAACCAGAACTCCCCAGCTACAAAAGAGAATTTGTGTTAAACATGTCACTCATAAAGTGCCCACATGCACCCCCAACTTTGAGGGATTGCCTGGGACACACATGTTGGCCTACAACACAAACCAAGGTGATTTTTTTCTATCTATAAATGTAACACCTAACATGATGGTAGCAGCATATTTTTAGGGCTCCCACTTTGCTGTGGATCCCAGTGTGTAGCACTTGTTGTGGTTCTGAGAGGACATGGATACTGTAAAGGGTAATCTAACAGTGCAACCCCCCAGCCAGCACCACCTTGCCCTCCAGACCCTCCACCTGCGACCACAGCTGCCCCCTCTGGCATTTCTACCCTCAAGCCACCAGCAATGGAGGACCCACCAGCCAGCCACCCAGGGAGCCCAGACAGTGTTGAGGTAAATGTGTGTGCTTAATTTGAGATGGCACCTCTCATGGCAGAAATAAATGAACTGGAGGAAGAGTAGTTTGAAAATCTGGAGGAAACCCCCAATATCTTTTGTATGCCTCCACCATCTGCTGGCACTAGGGACACTGGGCATCACCTTTTCAGCTGCCTCCTCCTGCATGGTGACTTGTTGTTCATGTTGCAAGACTGTTTCCTGCCCCTGAGTGATCTTTGCTGTCCTGAAGCTGCAGCAGACACACAAGTGACAAGGTCTCCCTGTGGTCAATACTGACCAATTTTATTTTATACACAAATCATTTTGATTTTGGATTTTTTTCCCCTAAAAATTACAGGTAGGGTGCTATTTAAAAAATAAAATATAAAAATGAGAAAAGAAAAGTATGGCTCCCTCCTCTAAAGAGTACCAGCCCAATGCACCAAGCATAGGGGTTTGCTAAGCAAGGGTTCAGGAATTGAACTTTTGCTCCCAGGCTTTAGTAACCACCAGCCCTTACATTTTCTTTCTCACAAAAAAAACTTGAGAACGAAAAAATATCTGTAAGTAGATCCAGTACTCTCATGGGAAACAAGTTTGTTTGGAAATAGTGTTGTCGAGTGTGGAGAGCATTAACATAGGTTCTACATCCACTTTGTTCTTATACCTGCTATCTATTAACTGGATCTTAAATGAAATAAAAATGGTCAGGTTTCTCAAGTTGACATAAGGCTCATTCAAGATGCCAGTGAACTCCTCTCCTCTACAAATATATGGAGATAAATGGAAAGGCTCAATACATTGCACAAAATAGAACCCTGGCTTGAACAGAGAAATGGAGCTACATTGACAACAGAGTAATTGTGTGTAGACTTCAGGAGACATCATCTGTTGTAATCCGGAGCAGGGTTTTCCAACCTTTTTTCATAAGTATCACTTCCCATTTTACTGCCCTACCATTACCAATTCAAAATTCTGAGAAGGAGCTATACAGTATTTACTTCTTGTGGTCCAACACCACCACAAATTCCATAATCCAAAAGCAGTAGCTTTTCTGCAGTATGTTTCTTTGTACCCCTACTTTTCACCCCAGTTGCCCTGAGTACTACTCAACAGATGCTTGAGTAGCACCAGTGGTACAAGTACCGCTGCTAGGAAACCCTGCTCTAGAGTGTAAGATACAACATTCTTTGAAATAAAGATCTCCAAATATCTCAAATGAGGGAATTACACCAACACAGTGCTGGGGATATGTGCAGCAAAGACAGATTTTCCTTTATCAACAAAGAAATTATGAACGTGCTTGCTTTAATTCAGTAATAAATTTGGTAATCTGCATGTGTTCCTCACTGTTGAGTGTCTATAAACATGGCATAGCTAGTCTCCTACTTTGCAAACTCATAATTCACAAATTATCTTGTGCTACATAAAGTCTGACACCAACAAAACATACTTTGTGCCCATTTTCACTCCCCCATGAAATAAATAATCTATGGCTCTAACATGATGAACATAATGAAAAGCTTGCCCAGGCAATAAGTATGCTGTGCCCCCTGAGACCACAAAAACTGTTCATGAATCGGTAGGAGTGGCCTACCCTCTCCCAAAGAGCCACCAACTGGCCTTGTTTTGCAAATCTCAACACATGTAAAGTAATTGGCGCTCAGGCAAAACCAAAGAGGCCGCAAATACCTTTTTTGTATTGTAACATTATTTTTTAATGTATGCGACACTGTGTGACAGGTTCTCTTTCATTGCAATTTACTCTAGAGCTTTGTGAAATATGTGCTACACTAATTCAATAGGCAGTGCTGGTTCATTGTGTGTGTCGAATGTAAATTGGCCTTGGAAAGTATTTTCAGTGACTAATACTGGGTATATTAGTCTTTATAAGTATACCTCTTCAGGCTCTTGAGGGATTTGCATAAAATATGCTAATGTTGCTTGGATACAAAAAAGAAATTCTTAGTTTCTGGCACCTATGGGATCATAAATTACAGAAAGAAAAACATCCATGTTGTAATGTGCTCTATAGAAAATCTCAGATGCTGAATAATGTTAATCTCTGAACTTTAATGTATAAATACAAAGAATGTTAATTAGATTATCTACTCAAGAAGCTCCCATTATCTCTGCATAAAGTCAGTTTCTCAATAAATCATTAAATATTAAAAGACAACAATGACTTGTAGGGAAACACTAGGTAGTAAATACTGTAGGAAAACCCGGTACATAATAATTGAACATTTGCTTTTAACTTCAGACAGACAACCGCAGAATACCCCAAGCTCAAACAGTGCAGGGGTATGTGACTAGAGCTCTGAAGTAGTTTTGATACCCATGTTCATCTGTTTATTTTCTCCTTTTTTCTTTTTTTCCTTCTTTTTGTCCCTTCCCCCCTTCCTTGTCTTCTCTACCTTTGTCCCTTCCCCCTTTCTTCTTTTCCCTTTCCCTTCCTCCTTCTTCCCTTCCCCCCTCCCCCCCCCCCCCTTTACCGTCTCTCCCTTATCCTGCCCCTAACCCCTCCCCCCCCGTCTTTGTCCCTTCCCTCTCTCCCTTCTCTTATTTTTTTCTTTCGGGTCGACGTTTTTACTGGTCCCATGGTTTAAATGTATTTGTCGCATCCCATTTGGGGTACAGTAAAATGGTCTGGTTAGGTCATCTTCACTTAATGATACACAGCAGGTATTAGTTAAGCTACCAGATGCAATGTCACCATAGATGGCAGCTAATCATAACATAGACAGTATTTTCCTCCTATATTTGATATATTTTAGTAGGTCAGGATATATGCAAGATTATCCATACTTATAAATATACCTGTGAGGGGTTCTCAAGGGGGCGTCATGTCCACTATGTTAGTAATTTCCTTTCATTACAGTTGCATTTATACCATTAATATTTATCTATGTATGTGGCAGCACGAGTACTTATACACTTCTTAATCAGAATATGGTAGATTATATGGCTAATTACATTATATTATAGATGGGTTCATAGTGTTAATCTGTTTGTTATTTATTGTTGGGTTAGTAAATGTATTCTTATGTTTGCTTCCTGTTCCCCTTTCCCTGTTATGTGTTATTTACTTACCTCCCCTCGTTCCACTTCGCCGGCGGGCGTCCATCGCGCATGTTCCTCTGGTGAGGACATGAGCGACGCGCATCTGCCAAAGGACGTGTAGTGTGGCCCGGGCTTTACTTCCGCCTTGGCCTCATGCCCTTCTTTCATGTCATTTCCGTTTCATTATTTCTATCTTCATTGGTCCGCGGCAAGGTGGTAGTCAGGCGGGGTGAGTTTAAATAGGGGTGTTTGTTATGGGGACTCCTCACACACCTTGAGAAAGTGACATGGTGACGTCACGAAACGCGTTGGTGGTGAGGAGTGCGGGTAGTGGTGGGGGCCTGTCCATGTGAGTCTGCTCTGGTCATGTGAGTGTCATTTCATTTTGCTTTATCTTTGTTGTCTGCTCTTCTCACCGGTGGGTCCTCACTTCAATTGTAGGTAGGATCATTATTTAGCTTTGAAGAGTTGTATTTATTATTTACATTGCAAAGGGATTTGTTTTGTGTCTTTGTGGGTATACTGTATTAGTCTATTTAATTGTAAATAGTTTGTTCCTATCACGTTTACTATTTCATTCACAATGTATATACACTTGATCAGTGTTATTTGTTTTAATTAATTTTTGTTGATTAATGTGATTTATGCTACTGGTTTTGGGCAGATCTATTGTTCATATTTTTAGAGCAGCTCGGACAGTTTGTTGTCTCCCCCCCTCTCCCCCTCCTCAGTGTTAGCATTGTCATTAATATGTTTTTGAAATGTTTTTAGATGTATTTTGTAGTACTCTTACCTTACCCTCGATCTTTGGCCGGTAATGGAGCCCCGTGATTGGCTGCCGGAGGTCACATGGGTCGGGCTCGCTTCCTCAGTTCTGGCTGCCAAAAGGTCCTGCCCACGTGACCACCATTAGCCAATTGCAGGGCTGCATTCCTAAAGGATCTCAGGGACAGGTAAGAATTGTGGATGTTCTGAGGGGCGAAGTGTGGGGGGCTGGAGCCCATTGAACATCTATTAGCAGGCAAATGGGTGTTGGCCTGCTTTAAGTTTGGGAACTGGGTTAGTTACATTTTGGGTTGGTTCTGATTAAGAGCAGGTCAAGTTTGAATGCAACCTGGTTTGGATCCCATGGGTTGTTCATACAAGCAGGGGCCAAATGTGGTTAGGAATACAATTCCTGGTTCTAACTTTTGAGAGTTCATAAAAACAGTCGCAAGCCAGTATGTGGAGAGACCCATATTAGGCTTAATATAGGGGGCTAAAGAGACCAAAAAAAATCTCTACTTAGGTAAAGGAAGAGAGGAGCTTTCCTAGAACGGAAAGTATTTACACAGTACCCAATACAAGGACAGATAGCATTACCCATCTATCCTTGCAGCAGGTGGAGCTATGCAAATAATCTCTTCATAGTAAGAGCCCTCTGCCCACTTCCAGGTTACGAGCTCCACTGCGCTTTCTCTGACACATCTATTAAAAATATTCTAAAAGTCACTTTAAATTCTTGTATGCCAAGGATCTATTGTTATCATATTCATTAATAAAAGACTGTTGATTTCTGATAGAATGCTTTCACAGAAGGTGTGTAGTTTTGATTTCTATCTCTATTTCACAACCATGCCTTAAAGTTTTCTCTGTAGTCTCTGAATTACTGGGACATTTCCATGCCTGTGAACAAAGGTGGGTGTTTGTTTTCTGTCTTTTTATTTTACCACTTAGTATCTCCATATTTATGTACCCCTAGTCTAGCAAATAGTCATAGTAGTCATATGGGGTCACCAGTAATCTTATCTTTTCTCCCATGCCTCTGTAGCTGCTGGGGGCCGCATACCTGGCTTCCCTTTGGCTGTGGCTCACTCCCACGCTCAGCCATTCAGACATGCTGGGGACAGGCGCACTCCTCACGCTACAGCGGAACTGGGGATGTAGTCATCAGGCAGTTCATGTCAGCCAGCATTCTTAAGATCAGTCGATTGTCTTAGAAATTTGCCATGCCATCAGGTGGGGTGTTTTTTATTAAACCTGCTACATCACCCAAGATACTAGAGCAGGGAGGACAAGTGTGGGGGCTGTGGGTTCACAAAATGGATTTTGGGCCACTTTAACAGAAAAAGAACGATGTTATACACATTCACTATTCACGGACTATGCCAACTTGCCTTGTTTTGTTTTCAGTTCAAGTGATTACAAACCACTCATTCCAATCTTCAACAAACCAACATTGAAGCCTCTCTTAAAACTCTAGTTTGGGGTATAAGGCAGTGGTTGGCAACCCAGCAGACACCCATCTCCAGACTCTGCCAAGCTGGGCACGCCAGCAGATACATTTTGCTGTTGCATATGAAGTGTAAAGTGGGAGGACCATTGAGGAAACAAAACAAGTGGATTCCGATCCTTAACTTCAGTTAGTTAGAATTGAAGCTGTTGAATCTAAAAACTGGAGTTTCTTTAAGCGAAACCTCCCCGATCATCCAGGATTCACTCCCTTTTTCCCAAACAGTGCATAGGCTCTCGTCCAATCAGAACAATTTGTTGTGCATATTGATGCTTATCAAACGGCCTTGCGCTCGGCATTTGGGAGCGAGAGCTGCTACATCCCCAGATATACAGATATAGGTGATGCGTCTGCCGAGGTTTACATTGCTGAAGAAGCCAAGGTAAGTTTTGCTATGACTGGGGGGGGCTCACACAGCGAGGCATCCGAATTTGGGATGATCCAAGGGAATGCAGCCCTGGAAGCCATGGCTAGCCGTGTTGGTTTTTTTTTCCACTTTTAATGCTGAGGTCCAGTTTCAACCACTGGAGCAATTGGGCTACCTGCAGGTTTAATACAAGGCTATACATATTTACTCTCTGTGTCAGACTCTAACTTACTGTTGCGTAAAAATCACCCTGTAACACCCCAAAAACTCCATAACAGAGTCTGAGAAAAAACAAAGCAAATGCTAAGAGAGAAAGTGTGGTTCCCAGGAATTGACAGTAAAGTGTAGTCACACATTGCATTATGTATACCTTGCCAAGCAACTACTGACAACTACTAAAGGGCCCCATTACAAATAACATCCTTGCCTGAAATTCCACGAATTGCTGTTAGCATTGCTTTCTGCTCTTTGTCAAGTCATTCCAATATGCCTATAAACTGGCTGTCATGGATGACTCTTCCAGGTTTCTTGATATTGAACCTGTTTCAACAACTTCAGCAAGAGCTGTCATACCTATACTAGACAAGATCTATTCGCCTTATATCGAAACAGTGGAGACCGACAATAGGCCCCCTTTCATTAGTACTGATTTCTAGTTTTTTTCCAGCTTGTCTTGGCTTCACTCACAAGAAGATAACTCCCTACTGGCCTCAAGCCAATGGCAAAGTACAATGCTTCATGAATTTAATCCAGAAAACTCAGGATTGCCCCATAGAGCACAAAGATTTGTAACAAGAAATGTACAAATTCCTCATATGGTACAGAGTAAGTCCCACTCTTCTACTGGCACAATTTTCAACAGGCCTTTGTGCTTCAAACATCCAAATGTCCCAGCAGCTCCTGTTTAGAGCCCTCTGGTTCTCATTTCTAAAGAAAATAAAGGAAATAAAGATATGGTGATACAGGTGGTCATTTCTGCAGGAACTGTGATTGTAGCAAGAGATTGTGTCCTAGCTAAAAGGCAACATTTTTCCAGGTACAAATTCAGTGCCAAAGTTATCTACTAACCTAAATGCACCCCTCATTCAGCAACTCCAACAACCAACACCTCAGAGAACTCTCTGGGTATTGGTATGCAATACTAACAGGCCGCAGACCGCCAAACCCAAGGGGAGAGATGTTACTAGTATTTCTTTAGTGTGTTGTTTGTTTGCTTGTTCTGCCAGGCAACAGTAAAATCTGGAAAAGGAAGAACGAGTAAAGGAAGTGGCTATTGCACCAACCAGGGTCAAAGAGCAAGCCTGGAATTTAGCCTTTTGACTTCATAGAATCCTGTATCCAGCATGTGCCATCTGCATTTTCACCACACCGCCACAATTACTTATTTTGAAATTTTGTAAAACAAGAAACATTGCTAATTTTTTTAAGGCAAGTTTACTGAATCAAGGCAAACATTGAATACTAATTTTTATTGTCTTTTACCATATTATATTGATAGAATAGAACAAAAGAACCCTTTGTGACCTTCATCATTCTAAGCAGATATATAAACATAATGGCTGAGTTCATAGCTATAAGCCAGATGTACCAAGGGCATTTAATTAGTTATTTTGTCTATAGTCTATTACGTTTTTTTCCTCCTATTTATTATGCGGTGAGGCCTACAGTGTGTCACGCTCCCGGAACCACAATTTACCACTTGGACAACTCCAGCTCCCTTGGTAAGGACCTCAACCCCCAATCTCCGCAGCCAGCTTCACCTATAGGAGCCCCCGCTTGCCGAGACGCTGAACACGCCTGCTCGGGATCGGTTGCCCCCAGGACTTTATGGCTCAAAGGTTGAGGTCTTACGGTACAGAGTACTGGAGAGCCCGCGGCTGGAAGTGGAATCGGGTAGCCGGTATGTGAGCGTACGGAGGAAGTCCAAGGACAGGCAAGGCTCGGCAACAGGAGTGAAGATCGAGGATGGTCAAAGGCAAGCAAGGGTCGGCAACAGGAGTGGAGATCGAGGATGGTCAAACAAGCGAGGGTCGGCAACAGGAATGGAGATCAAGGATGGTCAAACAAGCGAGGGTCGGCAACAGGAATGGAGATCAAGGATGGTCAAACAAGCGAGGGTCGGCAACAGGAATGGAGATCAAGGATGGTCAAACAAGCGAGGATCGGCAACAGGAGTCAGGATCAATATCTGGGATAAACAATGGCTAGGGACTAGGCGCTATAACAGGCACCGGGTAAATGATGAGGTAGGGCTTTATAGGGACCAACATGATTGGGAAAAGGGAAGGGCGCAAGTGATTGGTGCAACTATGAAACTGTTACTGATTGGTCCAATTGGACCAAAAGGGCGAATGTCACCACCTCCCCTTCCTGGGCTCATTGGCCCAACCCTGAACCTCTGGGCTGATTGGCCCCTTTAAGTTCTCCTCCGGCGGGCACGCAGGGAGCAGCGCCGCCGGAGGGCATAAGAGACACGTGCTCGCGCCCGCGCGCGAGCACGTTTACAGGAGCCGGGGCCGGAGCTGCGAGCGGGGGGCGTGGCCGAGCCGTGCGCTGCCTGAGCCGACGCCGCCCGAGCCGTAGCTTGGTAGAGACGCGCGCCGGAAGCTGCGCGGCCGGCTGCCCGGGGACGACGCGGGAGCGAGGATGCGGTGAGTGAATTCCTGACACAGTGTCTACTGTATGAATATAAAGGAGAGGAGAGACAGAGAACACATGTTGCTCAGTTGGAAGTCAAGTTTGAGGTTTGATTCTTCTCTATATACACCCTAAGACCATGCACTGCCCCCTAGCTACAAGCCTAGTTATAGCTCATCTAGGAGGACTAATTTAGACTTGGTAAGAAAATAGACACTGTAATTTGCATTGTAACTTCAAATTAATGAATTTTATATAACAGTAATAATTCTTATTTAGTATATTTGGTCTAAAGGTTGAAGCAGACCTCCAACCTAACCTACTCCAGTGGTCCCTGGGATCTCTTTAATGCCTACCTTCTGTGCATTACAGTTTGGGGTGCCGGTTCACTGTCCCAGAATTGCACAAATGTAATATTCACCTCTTCCACACTCCTCTGTCACTCTCAGAGTCCCATGTTAAAAGTGCAAATGGACATGCTGGGCAGATTTGCATGATTTCCATTCATAAACCCTATTTGATGCAGGCTGTCATGTAGAACACAGAGCAATGCAGAAGGATTTCCTGGGTCTTAATTCTTGGGGCCCCAGGTCTGGCGCTCTATGCTACAGAGCCCAGCTTTAGAGCACAGATGCTCTGTGTGTGTCCTTTTTTGGTGTGGAGCGCCGAGAGTCGGTCGCACTGAGCTGACGCTACCTTTCGCTCCCTGCAGCTATATACATCACATTCCTCAATGCCGGCCAGGTAACTAGAACGACTGAGGCACTCTGTTACAGCGCCCTATACCCGCTTACAGCGTTTACTACTGGTCACTCTAAGCGCCTCTATACATATGCTCATCTGCTGATACCTGCCATTAGCAATGCCTCTATGTGCTCCTGAACCGGCCATCTTCCCACACACAGCCCTGCTTCTCAAAAAGCCAAACCCAAAGTAAAAATTGGCTAAAATCACTAAGCAATCATTCCTTTCTATCCAGAAGTCCAGCACTACTCAGAAAAGCTGTTGAACCTATAGATACAATGTAACAGCTTTCCTCTCAAACACCAGAATTCCTCCAGTAGCTGTGTATTGTTTGTGTGTGTGTGTGTGTCTCATAATAGACAAGCTTTACTGTATTTCTGAGACATATATCACTCTCATTTTGGTGTGAATTGCTACTGGCACAGCTCCCCCTTATGCTCATGTATAAGCAGGACTGTCAGCAATTTGACCACTACCATACAGTTCAGGAGTGCAAAATCTTCACCACAATATCTGGATGGGGTTAAGCCCTCTGCAACAGCTTACATCATCTTTAGAGGAGGGGGTTTAGGGGAGCAGTTTACTAAACTTTCATTCATTGACTGGAGTTCTGCTTTAACAGGGGTCTGTAATCTTTTTATATGCCTGTTTTCATTACTAGCATGCTCCTAACTAGCCCAATCTGTTTGCTGAAAGTATTCTGTCTGCCAGCTCTATTAAATCCACCATCGTCATAACTATGTACATAAAAATATACATTGACTGGAGTTACAGTATAAGGTCACCAGTTGGAAATGAATGAAATTGAATGAACCACAGAAAGATATAAAGATAACACAACAGCTCTCTTACATAAAGGGAATATGCTAATCTCCAGGCAGTAATGTAGTTGCTCTCTTCTGGCTTTCTATGTACCACTGCCAACCAGCATATGTAATAACACCTGTTTCTCTGCCCTCTGGATCAACAGCAGATTTTTATGAGTTTATTCCGTGTTACTAAACTATAACAAGCACAAACCCATTGGGCACAGTCTCCCAGACAAGCTGTTTTATTTCATCAGCTGCTCAGAGAGTCCTTTGATGTCTCACATTTGCAGTAACATCATATCCTCATATCACACAAGTGACATTTACATTAACAAGCTTTGCATAGAATATAGTGCGTTGGGGGCTGACATCTTGTTATTTGTAAAGTAAAGCAGTTTCATTTTTTATCAATTTCAAAATTATAATATTCAAATATTAAAGAATATTTATTTTTGTCACGGCAAATCTAAGTGCAAAATATTTAAAATGCACCTGTCACCAAATCCAACTGTCACGTAATTTAACTGGGTTTTGGTCTTTGCCCCCAGGCACCCTGATCGGGGATGCCCCGCTGTGTGAAACGCCCCAGATCACCTGATCTCACTCACCCTTCCCCAGTCCTACGGTGCATGTACAGCCTCTCGTCCAGTTAGCGCGCTCGAATCCGCTTCAGTCCCTTCTTCCAAGAGCTTGTTGGGGGCCGCATCCCCCACGACCCTTTAACAGGGAGTGTCAATCAGCAGTGCTTGTTCGATTTAGCTCTCTTTTGCCTCACTTCACTCATTCTCAGAAGCCTAGCGCACCCCCCGCTAGAGGTATGCCAGGGATGCGACCAAGGTGCGGAGATGTAGCACAGGCACATTAGATTGGTGAGTCAATCGGGTGATATGGGGGGTTTCACACAGTGGGACATTCCATTTCAGGATTCTCCATAAAGAGGTAGCGCAACCCCCTCAAGAGTCAAAGGGGGTCTTGCTCCTCTTTAAAAAATATATTCATCTTACACGATGGAAGACCTCATCTGCTTGTATTATAGGTGTTGTTTAGAGCTTCAGTCAAGCCGCTGTACCTGGGGTTGAATTGTGTTCCTTTACCGGTGTATATGACGGAATTCCATATATAGCCAGTGGCAGACTCGCAGAGCATATAGGATTTTATTCCAAACCGTGCTCTCTTGGATGCGATGTATTGAATCCAGCTGAGGCGTCCCTTGTAAGCCATCAGACTTTCGTCAATGCTGATGTCTCTATCTGGCACATAGGACTGCTGGAAATTTTTTATAATCATTTGGTATACTTCCCAGATCTTCTTGAGTTTTGGCGCTGGTTGTGTGGCTTCGTCAAATTCCTCATTGTTGGTGAAATGCAAATTCTTCATTATGAGGGAAAATCGGCACTCGGACATGATGGTGCCAAAAAATGGGGTTGCCAGCAATTTATTGGTAGTCCAGTACCATTTCTGCA
Organism: Gastrophryne carolinensis; assembly: GCA_027917425.1. Taxonomy (NCBI): domain Eukaryota; kingdom Metazoa; phylum Chordata; class Amphibia; order Anura; family Microhylidae; genus Gastrophryne; species Gastrophryne carolinensis. Next base: position 81,261,972 of record CM051234.1, read on the forward strand.
GGGGTTTCCCCACCACCCCAGAAAGAAGTATTAGCCCCAGGAACTTCCAGATGTCCTCTTTAGTCACCGGTTCCCATTTTCTGTTCCTGGAAAACTTGCTATGCAGAGTTGCGGATTGCTGCTCGTTGTAGCGATTTGTCTCCGTGACAATCTTTTCAATGATGTCATCTGTGAGAAATAATTTTAGGTACGCCAAAGGATCATTGTGCTCAACGTCTAACTTCATCCCAGGTGATCCAGTAAACGGAAATCTTGGCAGCGGTACCTCATCCATACCGCAATCAATTGGGCACCAAGTGCGCACATCACTGAGCTCGGGTGCAGAATCGTCGCTGTCGCCACTTCTCTGGTTAGTGTCAGAGTCAGATGACGAATCTTGCTACGAATCGCTATCGCTCATTTCTGCGAGGGGCTCTGTGTCGCTGCCGCTGTCACTTATCTGATCCAAAACCGCTTTGGAGATGCTAAAGTGACGCTTTGATGCCATGGTAAAAAATTTATTTTATGGGCAGCAAAGGGCAGACAGGGCAGTGTAGGATGATCAAAGGGCAAATATGAAGTGTTACAGTGTCAAATCTGAGGTGATACAGTGTAATCTCACAGGATTTCACTGTATCACTTTGTGTGTGTGTTTCACTTTTACATTTGAATCTGCCGCTCAGTTCCGCCCCCATGAGCCTCTGCGGCTCACAGAGACGGAACCAGGAAGTCAGAGGGACGCATCTGCCGGGGCTCTCACTGGCGATCACAGCGGGGACATCGCTGGATCGCAAGGAAAAGGTAAGGAGACTCCGCTGCCAGACTCTGCTCCTCTGCCTAATCTACCCCGAGCGTGACTCGGGGTTACCGCAACTTGCAGCGAAAATTAACCCCGAGTCACGCTCGGGAACACCGCCAGGGAGGTTAACACTTTAATGCCAGACCTGTTGCCACGGATAACTCACCTCGCCTTCGGTCCTGCGCCGTCTCTCGGGCGGCTGGCCGGGACACTTCCTGCTCGGCGGCCGTGCCGAGCGGCAGCTCGGGCCGAGTCTGCTTGTGCGGCGCCGAGAACAGCCACCTTCCCTTGCTCACGAGCGTGCCCCCGACGCTTTACTCAGCGCACCCGCCGGAGGCTAAATTAAAGGGGCCAATGAGCCCAGGGTTTGGGCTATACGCCCCTTTACAATTATGGTCCAATGAGGGTTTAGATCTGAAATGCATCAATCACACACACACTTCCCCTTATCCTATCCGGTCTGAAATCCTTTAAAGGCATTATCCCTGCAGTGTTTGAGTGATAGCGTTAGCTGAGTGTGCCTTGGATAATCTTTACGCCCGGCTTGCTCTTGTTGCCGACCTTGCTTTGTTTGACCATTCTTGATTGCTGCCTGGACCGACCATTGCCTGTACCCGACCACGCCTCCATCTCACCCTCTGTACTGCAAACCCATGACCTTCCGGATTGACCTTTGGCCTGACCTCGACTCTTCTATTTGCCTGTTCCTTTGGTGCTGCGATATTGTTTGACTGCCTTCCCGTGTATGAGCCAGCTAGTCGACATTGCCCTGTCGGGTTCTTGGTTCATCTGCCTTCACTCTCCCCTAAGCCCACATCCTTTGTGCTATCAAGTCCTGGTGGCAACCGTGTCCGGCTAGGCGTATAAAACATCCTGGCAAACGGGGGCTTGTCTGAAGGTGAAGCTAGATGTGGAGATTGGGAGTTGTGGGCTTACTCTGAAGACGGGTGTCCCACGGGGCCTTACACCTGTAATGACAATTCTGCATAAAAATATAAAAAGTTTTCAAAAAAGGCCTTTTTCTAGGCCAGGAGAGGTCACACAATTATTTGAGAGAAAAAAACAAAAAAACCCTGTTTAAACATAAGAAAATTAGTGAGAAAATGGGTGTGGGTCTGCTTACACTTACAGTTGATTTTTGCTCCCCCTAGGGTTAACGTTTAAAGATATGAACATGTTCAAGAGGTATGATACATTTTTCAGGGCACTGTATGTCTATGTTCTACATCCCCCCAAAAGACAAAGGTACAAAACACTTTTCTATAACATGATGTGTTATTATATATAATATAGAAAATAATAATAATAAAGTAGTGAACAACTGAAAAACATTTGACTGTAGGTCATTGTGTGTAGAATGTGCCCTTCCATTTTTAAACATGAAGCACCTATTGTTCTTAATAAACTTTAATGCACGTGCTTCTCCTCCACAATCTTGTAAGACCTGTTTACTTCAATAGAGGCCATTCAGAGTCATCTTGCAGGCTTTGTTTGGCTCCTGTTCATTTAAAGAATTCCAGATATTTTAGAATGGCGCTTAGAAGCGATGTTTTGTTCGCACATCAGTTTAATAACATAATGAAGTTACTTTAGGGGAAAATGAGGCATGCTTAGGTGAAAATTGAGGCAATGTATTCCCCTCATTGTAGTTACAACTACATAGGCTCTTTTATACAGTGAAAGGAAAACGCGATGAATTCATTGACCCAACCTTCTGAGTGCTACAGAACTTTCTGTAATACACCGCTGAAGGATTCATCATGCCATTAATTGTCTCCATTTGTGCAATCCACAAAGGTAAGGCCAGGCACTGAGTCAGTAATCAATGGAACATTAATAGATGTTCCCTGTAGATGGGGGAAGAATAGGTGCATTTGTATAATTATTGAAAAATCGGTTACTTTTGTATAAGAGTTAGAAATAAAAATATCCAATAGTAAAGTGAAAGCTATAAACAATAAAACATAATTTAAAAGCATTAAAGCATACACATACACACAGGCACAATCCATAATATATATATATATATATATATATATATATTCAAGTTCTCTATTCCTAACATTCCAGAAGTGTGTGTTTAATGTAGTGGCCCGGGAAGCACTGCAGGAAAATTCGCTTTAGGTGAAAGCTATAAGTGAATAAAAATAATTCAAAAGCATTACCAGAAAAACATCTCTTTACATTCCAGCAGATGGAGGATGGAGGATGTAGTGTCCCGGAAGGCACTACAGTAAATATAGTGGTGGCCGGCTGGCAGGAAAGCTGCTTTAATGCTGAGCAGTTCTGCTAGAAGCCATCTATGGGGGTTATTTAAGGAGGGATAGCGCCAGGTAGTTCCTCGTAGGGGCAGGCAGCATCTGAACGCCGGGCGCTGTACACAAAACCACATTTATGATGGCGATTCTAGTGAGTGACTCTAACAGCGCCATGTAGCGTCCGATTCTTCATAACAAGCAGCTTAACCTATAGCGCTGGTGCTCTTGCTTCCAGAGCGCCAGGTATTACCTTTCGCTCACTGCCGCTCTCCTATACATTTCAATGGGCGTTCATTTGTTTGTTTTTAAACAGCGTGTTTGACATTTTTTTTTGTTCAAATCATTGTGTGACCTCTCCTGGCTGCAAACAAACACTTTTAGAAACTTTTTTGACTTTTTATATTTTTATGCAGAGTTGTCATTACAGGTCTGGCACTAAAGTATCAATGTCACAGTGTTAAAACAATGTCATTCCATGTGTTTTCGCTTTGTTACTGGTGGATATGTGTTCAAAAACAGACTTTAATCACACAGCGTCTGCCGCTCTATGCTATAGCGACCAGATTTAGAGCGCCAACGCTGTGTATGTGTCCTTTTTTGATAAGCATGGCGTGGAGTGCCGATAGTTGGTCGCACTGAGCCGGCGCTACCCTTTGCTCGCTGCAGCGCTGTGCTGGTGTTAGAGCGCCCAACATACATCACATTCATCAATGCAGGCCAGGTTACTACAGCGACTGAGACGTTCTGTTACAGCACCCGATACCCGCTTACAGCGTCTACTAGCGGTCGCGCTAAGTGCCACTGTACAGACGCTCATCTGCCGATACCTGGCATTAGTAATGAATCAGCCTCCATGTCAGTGTTGCTTCTACACATCAACTTGCCAGCTATTCTGATTAATAAGCCTCTTGTGGAGAATTGGCACGTGGGCATGGTCAAGACCCACTTACCTCTCCCTACTGGCTGAAAAGGGCAGTGGTGAGGAATATAAACTAGGCACTGAAAGGGCATACTAAAAATGCCAAACGCTGAAGGGAAGCTGGAGACCAGGCAGCCCATACTCACCCGATTGCTTGATCCGAGCCCAGGCCACAGCCCTCACGTCCTGTGCCGCCCTGGTCCTGACATTACATTCATCGGTGCTTCTGTGCCAGCCCCTGCACCCACAGCTTGTGTTAGGCCTCAGCACACCCCCTTCATTCCAATAACTGCAAAACTTTGCCTTGAGCGAGAGGGTGGCAGCATATTTGGAGAAGACAATCCCTACTTGTGCTCCAGAGATTCCTGGCTATCTGTATGCTGCCAACCAGAGCCAAAGCATTTGGTGGACTTTTTTTGACACTTATATGAATTGTGATTAATTATATCCCTTGCCTTGTCTGGGTATGATTAAATAACATCCAAACAAAGTTTAGGTTTTTGGTATTTATCGTCTAATTATATGTTAATTGTCACAAGTTGTTGGGTTATGGCATAACTGTGGATGCAGGTCACAGAAAATCGATCAACAAAGAGTGCCTGTCCGGCATAACTAAAGTATGGGGACCCCCCACAACAAGTCCAGCATAGCAGGTTAGGGTGATGTTGCCCAGCTTTAGGTGTTTGGAGGTTGCTGTGCCTCTCCAGCCTCTCCAGTCTGAAGGGTAACCTGGTTGACCTCCAACCTTTGAAGGGCGACCTGGTTTGCCTCCACCAGCCCCAACCAGCATCTCCATCTGCTGGTGGTGGCGCTGCTGCTCCACAACCACTGCAGCCAGGTCTTCATGGAGCAAACTGGCAGTTCATCACACAACTTTAAAATATCTATTGGCATTTTGGCGAAAAGTGGTGCTGTTGGCCCACCAGTTTGCCTCCATGATCTGGAACCACCTTACCAAAGATAGGGGATGCTTACTGCAGGCCGGGGCTGTCTTCCTCCTGTGCGGTCTGTGGGGCTGGTGGGGCTACTACTGGCAGAATAAAGCTAGAGCTGCAGGGATGAGTGGTGATGGCCAGTGACCGTGGTGCCAGCAGCTGGTGGAGGTGTCCAGATTATAGTGGGGTCTCATCCAGATGTTCAGAGTGCCCTTCCTCAAGGTCATTAATTCATGCAGCAGAGGTGCCATCTGTGTGGAGAAATGTTACCACACAGCCTCTAGGGCCCCAAACTTTACCCTGGGTTCACTCTCCTCCTCCATCCTGCCCCTTGCCCTTTGCCTATTAAGATTACTAATTTACCTCATCATTGTCTGGACTCTGCTCCCCCAGTGGCTGGCTGGTGGGTGGGCCTGGCATTGATGATGTCTTGGTGGTAGCTGAACCAGAGGGGACAGCTGTGGCTTCAAGTGGCAAGTCTTCCGGGCAAGGTACTGCTGGCTGGGCTGTTGCTGCAAAGTCAAGGTAAATGCACTGGTAGTTTCCTCTTAACAGTATATCTGCCCTTTTAAAATCCCTACAAGGGATACACACTGGGTCACACATCGAAATGGGCCTCCATATTTTGGTCTTCTCACACCGATGTTAGGGGTTAAATAAAAAGGTTGCCTAATACCCTTGGTGTGTATAGTCACACAACATATGTTGCGCAGGCAAGTCCTCAAAGTTGGCTGCACATGCGGGAACTAAGGTTAGTGGTTGGCATGTTTGGTTGGCCTACTCCCCCCTGTGCCAAGCTACAATTTGTTAACAAGTCTTTTCACTGGTGGACACATGCCACCTATCAGCGTCCATGGTGCTTGGCACCCTCTGGTATGTGTTGAGGGTGGAGAATCCCCAACACTGGCTCCTCAGCATGTGTAAATTGTAGAGTTTTGGGGAGATAGAATCAAACAAAGGAAAGGGTGGCTTTAGTGAGTTGTCCAATGTTTCCTGTACAAGCAGCCCTCTAGATGTTCAGCACTTACCCCTCAGCCTGTCTGGTGCTGAGATTCTGATGAACCACCACCTTCAGGTCGTCCCACTTTTTCTTGGCATGAGCACATTCTTTGGGTTCTGCCCCTGCTCCGTCACGTTGTAGGCAATCTCAAACCATACCTGCTCCCACAACGCTTTGGGGGTTGAGCGGGACCAGGACCCAGCCAGCCGATCATAATTTTTGGCAACACCATCCAGCAGAACCTTCAGCTGGGCATCATTAAATCGGCCACTCAACTTGCCCCTTGTTAGTTTGCGCCCAGGATGAATGGTTGTGGTCTGCTTGGTGGTGTCTTAGCTGAAGGGGGAGTCATTATGCCCACTCCCATGCCCAGAACGGATTCCAGGCTACTGGCCAGGGAACGAGGAGGCCTGGCTGTGGCAAAGCTGCTCAGCCTTAGGCTCCCCCATTGGCTCCACAAGGGGCTCCACTGTAGACTCTGCAGGGGGGCCAGCTGTGGGGTCTGTCTGTCCTGGGGTCCGCATAGTCCACCGGTGTCCTGACCGTTGGTTGGTCCATGGCAGGGCCAGCAGTGGGGTCTGTCTGTCCTGGGGTCCGCATAGTCCACCAGTGTCCTGACCGTTGTTTGGTCCGTGGTGGGCTGTGCCCGCTGCTGGTGCCTTAAACTGCTGCTGGTGACCCGCTCAGAGTGGCTAGTGTGGGTATTAGCAGTGGAGTGCCTGTGGGACGAACGGTGGGTCCTGGGTTTGGGGCTGAAGTACCTGGGCTGGGTGCTGCTGTTCCTCAGCCATGCCTGTGTTCCTGGCTCTGGGGGCTGTGGTGGGGCCTATAGTGTGGCATAGTGAGCTCCTAAGTCAGCAGTGGCAAGAAAATCTGACCCTCAGATGTGTGCTTTTATACCTGAGTCGGTAATTGTATTGGAAACAACAATTTGGTTTATTTACCAGCCCCTCAAAGGCGCAAGCAACCTATAGGCTACATGTGCCCATGGACACAAGCACATTTCTGGGGTCCGCCAAGCCGCTTCATTTAGACGACATCCAAAGATCCAACACGGAGCAAAGGTACGACTTCAAGCCCAACACACATGAAGAGAGGATGTTGGCAGAGGAAGTGGCAGCCCATGTGAGTGGCGAGGGGACATCGTTGTACACCTTCACCCAAATCATGCAGCACTGGTCAGACCTCAAACAGCGAAAGTGGTCCTGGGTACGGTGGTTCTACAGCCAGAATTTCCAGGTAAGTGGGTGTACAACAGAGAAGGTGCGCTATCAGGGTTATGTGTAAAATGTTTTACAAAACTATATTTTCTTGTGCAGCTGGGGAGTTCTGGATGCGGATCAAAACCATCCAGAGGCGAGGGGTCTAACCAGTGGGGCTAAGAAGACAAGTTGTTGGTGTAAGGCAGCGTCCCGAGCCCTGTCTCCTTCCTCATCTGAAGCAGCACCACCACCAACAGCCATGGAGCCTGCTAAAGAGGAGGGTATGTTAAGCTTGGAGTCACCCACAGCTCCTGCACACCAGGACCAATAGGCCAATACCCAAAAACACACACACACTAACTAAGAAACTAACAGGTTGTGTTGCATGTAAAGTCTAATAACATGTTTGCTAAGTGCTGGTGTGTTGGGCTTCTCTGTCTCTACAGATTCATCAGAGGATCAGTACACGGTGATGGGGCCACCCAAGGCGCGGCGCAAGACTCAGGTGGGTGTGAAGGCAGTGAAGCAGAACAATACCCAAGCATTACACAAACACATGCCCATAAATACTAACTCAGGTTCTTTCCCTCTACAGACCACGAAGAAGGGATGGTGCGGCGGAGGAGGGTGGCCCCCAAAGAATATGCGTCAACCGGTTAGGGTAAGTATGTAAAAATGTCAGTGCATGTACAGGCACACATGTGGACAAACAAGTGCTAATTTTTTTTCTCTTTGCAGGTCCCAACAAAAAATGTAATAATAATGTATATATTTTTTATATAATCTTTGTAAATAAATTTATTAAAAAAAAAAATTAAAAACAAACCAAGAGTTTTAAAGTGATATGCTGTGTGGTGTTGTGTTTTCTATGCAACTACATAAAGCAGATGCAAAGCAAACAAACAGCGGTGTAAAACAGAGCACCAAAACAAGGTGGCCAAAGTATGAGGTGAGTAACAGTGGGTAGGAGCAGATAACATGGCAACCAAGGTACAAAGGTAAGTATGTGCAAGGACATGAAGACTACATGGGATCCCCTAGATGCCAGCAGGGGGGAGAAGGTAAGTATGTGTAAGGACATGCAGACTACATGGGATGCCCTAGATGCCAGCAGGGGGGAGAAGGTAAGTATGTGCAAGGACATGAAGACTACATGGGATCCCTAGATGCCAGCAGGGGGGAGAAGGTAAGTATGTGCAAGGACATGAAGACTACATGGGATCCCTAGATGCCAGCAGGGGGGAGAAGGTATGTGTAAGGACATGCAGACTACATGGGATCTCCTAGATGCCAGCAGGGGGGAGAAGGTAAGTATGTGCAAGGACATGCAGACTACATGGGATCCCCTAGATGCCAGCAGGGGGGGAGAAGGTAAGTATGTGTAAGGACATGCAGACTACATGGGATGCCCTAGATGCCAGCAGGGGGGAGAAGGTAAGTATGTGTAAAGACATGCAGACTACATGGGATGCCCTAGATGCCAGCTGGGAGGACAAAGGTAAGTATGTGCTAGGACATGCAGAATACACGGGGGGGGGGGGGTACACTGGGGGGGGGGGGATGGTGAGAAGCACATTAACAAAGTTGATTATAAATAAAAAAGGCATGCTCCAGAAAGCAACAGAAGGACACAGCACGCAGAGAACAATGGGATCCATCTGAAAACAACGCTCACACATGAACTAACTTTTCTTGGAACGCGGCAGTGAATGATATTCGCTATTTCCCGGTTACCGAAAAAATTTGCATTCACAGGCAGGCTCTGAATCAGGCCACTTCTCTCATTGCGCAATCTGAGTACCCTGCACATGCACAGCAGCGCACACCGCATGCAGACATGTATGCAGCACAGAGCCGACCAGCATCGGCTGCAATGCCACCGGCGTCTCAGACCCAGGATGCCGACACCATTGATTGCCCACTGATACCGGATGGGAGGAAGCTACTTATGCCTGGGGGCGCCCAGGAACCCGCTGCGTGGGTTGCTGTCAGAATGGTATTATACATTGATACTAACAGGTTGATAATTCCATATTTCCGTGGCCCTTTACAAAGTAAATCAGTACATATAAATTAACACGCAACTTAAAGTACAATACACAACAGTCCATGCAGTCTACAGTAGGATGTAGATCCATGGCCACACAAGCCTTCAATCTACTGGGTTAAGTAGTGGAAACAATAGAAAGGAAACTGAAGGTTATACGTGTTCCATTTAATTTATTTTATTTTTGCTCTAAATTCAGGATATTGTCAAAAGGGTAAAAGATCTTTATGTCAGATGTTACATGGTAACCTTATGCTCTGCCAGATAATCAAACCAGTCAACCAAACAATGCAGATACAAATCACTTATAACGTGCTTCAATTATCTCACTTATTATGCTAATGAGGTACACTGAGTGCATACACAACTGTATTCTGTTACTAATATAGAAGGACAAGGTTTATTTGTTCGGTGAAAGGGTAACTTCAATTAAAACATAATAAAATAATTAAGTGAACTGTAAACGTCACATTAAAATCAAATCGTATAAGAAAGTTAAAAGCTTCTTTTCAGAGGCTGGCAATGTAGGTTACAGCAAGGGATTTTTTTTTTTACCATGGCATAAGCTACAGTCAAATAAAAAATAGTATCGTTATCCTTTATATCCCACACTGTAGATTCATCGTGCTGTGTAGTCTTTGGGGTTTATTTATCAAGAGATAGCGGCAGGTAGTGCCTCGCTGCGGCAGGCAGCGTCTGGTGAACGCTGGGCGCTGTACCCAATACCACATTTTTGATGGCGATTTTGGTGAGCGACTCTAACAGCGCCATGTAGTGTACGAGTCATCATTACAGGCGTCTCAGCATATAGCGCCGGCGCGTTGGCTTCCAGAGTGCCAGGTATTACCTGTCGCTCTCCCATATATTTCAATGGACATTCCTTTTATTCTGTTTTTAGTTAGGGAGGCCGATTCATCAATAGCGCCAGGTAGCGACAGATGAGCGACTGTAGCGTGATTTTTTCAGCGCCAGCCAGTATTCGCTGTGCTTGGCCGGCATTAGCTTGATGACAGCGACTCAGTCGGTGTGCGGTAATGTTGAATACGGGCTGGGGGGTCGCTGTTTCACAGGTCCAGCGTTGTATGTGAGCGCCTGACAACGAATGGCCGGAGCGAACGGCTAGCTTCATATTCATCAACAAATCACGCTCCGAATGTGCTGTCGCTGTCCATTCCTTGTTTAAACCCCAGAGCGCTGGCGGTGATCTGTATTAACTAGTTTTTAACCCCTAAACAACCATATTTTTTGAATGTAACATTATACATGTTTTTAGAATCATTTTGTTATATGAATACATTAATCTCAGACCTGTTAGATCAATTCTGCACATTTTTTTTTTTTTTTTTTTTTACTTAAAAATAAATCCTAACATTGCAGAAGTGTTCTCCGATTTTTTGACAAAAAATTAAAAAAAAAATAATTACCAATTAATCATGAATTATTATAGATTGCTCCATTGAAATGCATTGGACATCGCCAGGGAGCGACAGCTCATACCTGGCGCTGTGAGGGAATTTGCAGCGGCGCTGTTCGGTCCAGGCGGCTTCATGATGAATGCCGCGCTAGCCGTCGCTCTCGCCGGCGCTAGCCTCATTTTGCTTGATAAATGCGTCATTGTGACCGCCGCCGGGCGTACTTGAGTCGGTAGTCGCCGTTAGCTGCCGCTACCTGGCGCTCGTCAGACACTACCTGGCGCTATCGCTTGATGAATAAGGGCCTTAGTGTTTTTCTCTCAAATAATTGTGTCACCTTTTCCTGGCCTAGAAAAAACTTTGTTATATTTTTATGCAGAATTGTCATTACAGGTCTGGCATTAAAGTATTAATGTCACAATGTAACAACAATGTAATTCCATGTGTTTCCGCTTTGTTACTGGTGGATTTAATCACACAGTGTCTGCCGCTCTATGCTATAGTGATCAGATCCAGAGTGCCTACGTGAGTCTGTTTTTTTGATAAGTATGGTGTGAGTTGCTGAGAGTCAGTTGCACTGAGCTGGCGCTACCTTTCCCTCCCTGCAACGCTGTACTGGTGTTCGAGCGCCCAACATACATCTCATTCATCAATGCCGGCCAGGTTACTACAGCGAATGAAGTGCTCTGTTACAGCGACCGATAGCCGATCACCTTGTATACTAGCAATCGCTCTTAGCGCTTCTGTACAGATGCTCATTTGCCGATACCTGGTGCTAGTAATGAATCAGCCTGTTTGTGTGCTGCATAAAGCTTGATCTTCACTGAGGATTTCAGGCCACACTACGCTTTATTTCAGTGGCTGTCAACTATATGCCAGGACACAATCTCTCCACATAGCTGTGTCACAGCCTGAGAGCAGCCAATTTGTAATTCACAAAAGCTGACATCCCTTGTTTCTCTCCAGTGAGAGGTCAGTCGTTACTGTGCTGGTCTGTCACTCACGTTGACTGTAATTTAAGCCCACGACTGCCATGCAGAGCACTGCCCCCGGCGGCATTAGGGGAGGACTGAGGCGATCATGTGAGTTGTTTCATTATTTTATCGCCCACAGTGGGCTTAACACATGGTCGGAGCGAGCTGGAAGCTGTAGAGGACAATAAGGTAGGACCTGGAAGAACATGGTATCAGGGTCTGGATACAGCCAAAGTGCTTCAAATAATTTATAAGGATGAAGTTGGCTCCAATCTTCAGGCAGCGGATGCGGGTGCACCTCTCCCAGAAGCCAAGTTACCCTGATCGCTGCAGCCTACAGGGCTTAAGGTAGTTGAGGACGTTTCAGCCCTTGCTCTGTTTGAACCAATGGCCAACAGATCTTACTCCTAACCAATGTCATGCCTGTTCCTATCCTACCCTGACCTTGGGCAACCCTCCTTAAAACCCAGCATCCATCTCCACCCACGTTGCCCATGATTTGTATGAGTTTATAGTTTACTCATTACTGACCTCGACTTTGACCGATCTTAGCTTGTTGCCAGAATCAGTCCCTGCTTACCTGACCTTGGACCTGCCTGCCCTTTTGGATGAGCTCTTTGCTAACCTGCTCCTCAACCTCCCGCTTGTTACTTGATGTTTATTCAGCTTTTTCTGGAGACCTTACCTACAAAAAGACATTATTCAAATAGAACGTGTCCAGAGGCGGGCAACGAAAATGGTGGAAGGACTTAAACTTATCAGGAGAGACTTAAAGAACTTAATTTGTACAGTCTGGAGGAAAGAAGGGAGAGGGGGGACATGATGGAGACCTTTAAATATGTGAAAGGATTGAATAAGGTTCAGGAGGGAAGTGTTTTTAAGAAGAAGCTTAATGATAGAACAAGGGGGCACAACCTGAAGCTAGTCGGGGGGAAGATCAGGAGCAATGTTAGAAAATATTATTTTACAGAAAGAGTAGTACAGGTAGTCCTCGACTTACGACGTTGATCCGTTCTTACGCAGCGTCGTAAACCGAATTTCGACGTATGTCGGATCATACGTTCATACAGTACTGTACCATAATAACAGTACAGTACTGCAAACACTTAGCCTATCCAAACACCAATCCTAACACAGTACCCTACATAATTATCAATAAACATAGGTACAGTAAAATATTGTGCAGTATAGTACGTTTAATAATGAAATACTGTACTGTAAGTGCTGTAAGTGCTGTAACAGTAATAAACAGTGTACTGTAATAAACAAAGATACTGTAACAATTCCAAAGAGAGAACAGGCTTACTTATTGTGAGGAAGCTGCAGAAGGTGCTGGAGATACTGGGGCAGGTGAGTCAAGAGGGGCAGCTGAGTCAAGAGGGGCAGCTGAGTCAAGAGGGGCAGCTGAGGTAGAGGGTAGGCCGTATAAAGCGACGTAACTCGACGTAACTCGAGACCGTCGTAACCCGAGGACTACCTGTAGATGCTTGGAACAAACTTTCAGCAGAGGTAGTTGAAAAATCATCAGTCACTGAATGTAAACATGCCTGGGATAAGCACACATCTATCCTAAGATAAAGAGAACATACAGTATACACATAAGGGCAGACTAGATGGACCGTATGGTCTCCTTCTGCCGTCAACCTTCTATGTTTCTATGTTTCTACTACTATTGCTGTGAAGCCATTTCTGAATGTTTCCTCGTCTATGACCCACGCCTGTCCAGACTTTCCTCTGCTTGGTTTTGCGCTGGGGGTTCAATAGCCTTCCCCCATCAGTTAGCATCCAAGTCCTAGGGGCAACAGTGGGATGCATTTCCAGCTTCCCCAGAGACAGGGTCAATCAGTGGTACAGATTAGGGGTTGAGGATTGACAGCAACAGGCCGCTCAGGGAGTATCCAAATACAAAGCAGCAAGCTGGAATTAGTGCACGTTTGCGTTTACACGATGTGTGTTGATTGTATGCGCGATGGATAACAAGACAGAGAGAAGTGGGGGATGCCAGTTTATGTAAATAAAATGCAGCGGATTCTCATGCTGTGACACAATCAATGTGGAGGCTGATCCACTACTAGTGCCAGGTATTGCCAGATGAGCATCTGTATAGCGGCGCTTAGAGCGACCACTAGTAGACGTTGTAAGCAGGTATCTGGCGCTGTAACCTAGCATTGCGGTCACTGTAGTAACCTGGCCGGCATTGATGAATGTGATGTGTGTTGGGCGCTCTAACAACAGTACAGAGCTGCAGTGAGCAAGCTCAGTGCGTCTGGCACTCGGCGCTCCACACCATATTTAACAGAAAACTACACACACATCGTAGGCGCTCTAAAGCTGGGCGCTGTAGCATAGAGCGCCAGACGCTGTGTGATCAAAGTCTGTCTTTGAACACATATCCACCAGTAACAAAGCGAAAACACATGGAATGACATTGTTTTAACACTGGGACAATAACACTTTAGTGCCAGACCTGTAATGACAATTCTGCATAAAAATATAAAAAGTCTAAAAAATGTATAAAAATGTTTGTTTGCAGCCAGGAGAGCCAATAATTTGAGCAAAAAAAAAATTCATTGCCAAACACGCTATTTATACACAACTAATGAAACCCCATAAAAATGTATGGGAGAGCGCTACAGAGCGACAGGTAATACATGGCGCTCCTGAGCCTAGAGCGCCGGCGCTATACACTGAGCCGCCTGGATAAATACATTTGACGCTACATGGCGCTGTTAGAGGCGCTCACCAGATTCGCTTTCTTAAATGTGGTTTTGCATACAGCGCCCGGCGTTCACCAGACGCTGCCTGCCGCTACGAAGCACTACCTGGCGCTATCCCTTCATGAATAACCCCCTTAGTGTTTGCCACTAAAACGGGTGAGCTGGAAAAACCGTCTTAAACCGTTTACATTCCTCCAGGTCATGATGTATCTGTAGGAATAATTCAAGGAAACTAGACTTGCTGTGTTATATTTTTTTTTGGAAGAAAAGAAAATGACACAGCAATTCCAGTTGCCTTGATTTATTCCTACATACTTACCAAGAAGAATCAGCACAACCCAGTTATACCTTCTTCACCAAATCTGACCCTCTGAAAAAACAGCATGTATATAAACCTAATGCTCATTTCATATTTCTGCTTTTATTTGTTTTGTTTCCAGTAAGGCCCGCCCCTAAAAATGTGCATAAATATCCCACCTTTTTCCAGAAAAGCTGAGAGGCTGATTCATTAACAGCGGCAGGTAGCGACAGTTGAGCGACTGTAGCGGCATTTTCAGAGCGCCCGCTAGTAGTCGCTGTGCTTGCCCGTTGTTTGGTAGTTGATAGCGACTCAGTCGGTTTGCCGTAATGTTGAATATTGGGTGAGGAGTCGCTATTTGACAGGTTCCGCGCTGTATGGGAGCGCATGATAGCGACTGGTCAGAGCGACCGGCTCCCACCATATTCATTAAAAAAACACGCTCAAAAAATTCTTGCGCTGTAATATGCATGTTTAAACCCCAGAGCGCTGGCGGCGATGGGTTAAAAGTACTTTTTTAACCCCCAAACAACCATATTTTTGGAAACCATAAAAAACAAGTTTTTTAAAATAATTTAGTAATATGAATACATTAATATCAGACCTGTAATATCAATTCTGTACAATTTTTATTATTTTTTTTTCCCTTAAAAAAAAATCTAAAATGGCAGAAGTGGTCACAGAATTGTTCACATAAAAAAAATCAAAAAAAAATAATAACAATTAATTATTAATATTTAAAGATTTTTCCATTGAAATGCATTGGAGCGCGCCAGGTAGCGAGAGGTCATACCTGTCGCTGTTCAAGGTCGGACGCTGGCGCTGTGGGCTGAGGCTGGAATAATGATGAATGAGTCGCTATCTGGCGCTATCTCAGTCGCTAAGCAGGATTGGCTTGATAAATGTGTGATTGTGGTGGGGAGCCGGCGTTCTCGTGGCGGTGCCCGTCATTACCGG
Organism: Gastrophryne carolinensis; assembly: GCA_027917425.1. NCBI lineage: Eukaryota > Metazoa > Chordata > Amphibia > Anura > Microhylidae > Gastrophryne > Gastrophryne carolinensis. The sequence continues at coordinate 81,277,469 of CM051234.1, forward strand.
CCGCTCACCAGTCGCTACCTGTCGCTATTCCTTCATAAATAAGGGCCTCAGAGCAGTCTATTGTTTCCAGTTGTGATCTAACTGTGTAGTCACATACATGTAACTTTCCAACAGCCATCTCGAACCTCACTGCTGAAAAATTCACTTAAATTAAACCTGTCCTCAGGAGGACCCAAGTGTCTAAATGACAGTCCAGCATGACTCAAAATTCACTTGCACTTATATCTGAACTGAAAAAGACCGGTGGATGACTGGCAAAAAGTTTTAAAGAAAAGTACACTACAACAGCTTCAAAGTGAATCTGTCAGCGAGAAAACTTGACAGTTGCGGGCCCCAGCCCACCTGATCACCAGCAGCCAATTGCAGAACAGCGTTTTGTTTAAGGGTCAAGGTAAAGATTTTGGGGGGTTCTGCTGGTGGGCTCCAGCAATCTGAATGCCCCCCACAAGACTGTCACGATGTGGCCACACCCATTAGCTGGAAAACAGCACCACTCTAAAGCAGACCAAAACCTAGATTTTTAAATAGCATCTCCTGAATTGCTGCCCCCATGAACAGTACCTTTTGCTAGTTTTTAATCCCAGATAATGGCACCTGTTTAAGCTCTAAAGCTCCGCCTACTCCACTCATCGCCGGTCACCTTACAGAGAGGGACAGCAAAAATAAAACCATGTTCCAGGATGATTCAAAAAAGCGAAAATATCCATTTCTAGTTCTACATGCTAAGAATAGAGTATTGACAGAGGCTTTGGCCAAATGTATTTCACAAGTTCAGTGAGTTTTGGTCCGCTTTAAGCCTATGCAATTGAAATGGACTTTTGTATGATATCAGGTTGATTCTGAGCCAGGTGAGAATTCTCACTCCTTTTTTATGAGAGAAAACTGCCAATGACTTTCATTGTCTGGCTCTGAATCAGCTCCAAGGTAGACAATAAAAATCAATGGCTGTTTCTCTTCTAAATAAAGGGTGAGAATTGTCACCTGGCTCTGAATCCACCCCGTTGTACACTGAAGAAAACCTGTTTAAGTTGGGTTTGTGAAGAAAATAAACCATTTGGGTTTATTCTGTGAGTTATGCCTGTGTCTATGATGCCCATAAGATCCTGGAGTCTTACAATGCTCAAGTACAGATCAAATGAATTAGGTGAAAGGTCAGCAATGATGGAGCCCCCTGACCTCATGGTCACTACCTCTGGGCCCCCTGTAGTTATGCCCCTGGTATTAAAAGGTTTTCAGAGGGTCTGATATGGTGACAGAGGTGATTTAATAGAGATTTAGAGATACTCGGGCAGGCTGATTCATCACTAACGCCAGGTAGCGACAGATGAGCGTCTGTAGCAGGCATTTCAGAGCGCCCGCTAGTAGTCGTAGTGCTCAGCCGTGGGTCGCTAGTTTATAGCAACTCAGTCGCTGTTCAGTAATGTTGAATACATTGTGAGGAGTCGCTATTTGACCAGTACAGCGCTGTATGGGAGCGCATGTTAGCGACTGCTCATAGCGACCGACTCACACCATATTCAGCAGAATAACAGCCTCACAAATCTCTGGCTCTGAAAAATACTTGTTTGAAGCCCAGAGCGCAGGAGGCGGTGTGTTTAAAGTCTGTTTTTCAGCATCTATCCACTAGTAACAAAGCGAAAACATATGGAATTACATTGTAACAACATTGTAACATGAACACTTTAATGGCAGACCTGTAATGTCATTTCTGAAGAAATATATAAAAAATGAAAAAATTGTGAAAAAACTGCTTTTTCAATGTCAGAAGAGGTCACAGAATTATTTGTGATTTTTTGGGAAAAACCCAGTGTAAAGAGAAGAAAAGGTTCGTCCATTGAAATGTATGGGAGAGCGACAGGTAGCGAGAGGTCATACCTGGCGCTGTGCAAGGCTGAACGCCGGTGCTGTTCGCTGAGGCTGTGAAAATGATGAATCAGATGCTACATGGCGCTATCCCAGTCGCTAAACAGATTCTGCTTGATAAATGTGTAATTGTGTGCCGTGTCCTTCTGATTTGCCGGCAGCCTGCCATGTGACAGTCAATCGCAGGGCTGCCTTTCTCCGAGGGAGCGCCAGTTGTCAGGTAGAGGTTTGCAGGCTTTGCAGTGCTCAATCGAGGGGGAGGTGGCAATCGGGGGGGCTTCCCCCCATGGCGGACCAACATCCATGTTTTGTAAAATGGGTGTTGGTCTCGTTAAGTAAAACAAGTGTCTAAATTCCAATTATCATTATCTCTAGAAGGATTCACATGCTGCATTCTCCTTTGTTTTTCAATGAATAGTTAGACTAAATAGTAAATTACATGCAAATCTGAGCAGGCATGATTTATGTTGACAAAATGCATCCTCTGCTCTCCGCTGCTAAAAAGTTAAATAATTTTTGCTTTGTTATGTAACCTTTCTTCTAATTTTTAGAAAATGGCTCCCTCTAGTGGACATACGTACAACATTGCATACATCGAAATAAATATTAAAAAAAAAAAGAAAAAAAACTTTCCAAAGGGTCGATTCATGGCAGCGTGCCAATGATTTCATGCACGTTATTTGCAGCGCCAAATGGCAATCGAGCTTTCGCATGATTCATGGTTGGCAAAATGGCATGCACTTTTGTTTTTGCGGCTGAAATTTTCTGCCAGTGCCATTTTTGCGCACCAAACTGTCTCTGGCATCTGATTTATGATATGATTAATGGGCCGAAAAGCGTGCGCAAATGTGGAAATTTGAGGAGTGAGTTTCCACTAGCAAATAGGTGAAGGAAACTGCAGATCCCAAGTAACAGCCTTCTCTCATCCAGAAAACACATGCTGGGGGCATGGGCATGTTTTTGAACAATGAAAGTTCTTTTCTTAGGGATTGAACCCTTTATTTTTGTTTTGTTGGGAAAAAAATGATAAAAAGGAATACTGCCGGATGTCGGCGTTTTAGATAACGCTGCCATCCAAAAGGCCAATAGTGAGGAAAGAGGGAGGGATGTTTAGAGAGGATCATCAGAAATGGTCTGATGTTCCTCTTTAATATGCAAACCCAACAGGGGAGGAAGGGTTAAAGAGAACATCTGGGACAAAACATTGGGTCAAAAAACGTTAAGGGTTAACTGGAATCAGAATATCCCCTCAAAACACCCCCCCCCCCCAAAAATAAATGTAGAACACAGGTTCACCAGAGAATACACTCCCAAATGGCGAATAGAGCAGAAAACACGTAAGCTGTGCACTTCACATGCCTGAATCGTGCACCTTGGCGCATTCAAAATCATTTGCACTCCACCTGAGCGTTTTCACGTACCGACCATTAATCGAACCTCATGACTTTTGACTATCCTCGGTTTTGTTCCTTTCTCCGTGGGCAACCGGATCGGGGGTGCCCCGCTGAGTAAAAACCCCCCAGATTGCCGCAGCAACTCACCTTATCCTGGTCACGCTCCCTGTTAGAGGGAGGCGGAAGACAGGGCCGTATTTGGTGTTCATGGTGCCCTAGGCACTTTAAGTGCTTGCGCCCCCTTTTTTAAGTTAGGTCACGGTCCATATAACAAAAAGTTTGTAGGGGGAAGGGGGGCAATGGGCTAGATGCAGAGAATGTGTGTGTAGGAGGGCACAAAGGGGAAAATGCAGGGAAGCAGACAAGCATGTTCCATCTTTTACTGCATTTTGACATACAGGAGTCACATGACCACACCAGTGGAGGGGAGATGCTCTGGCATGTGTTCAACCCATTGCCCTCCCCTTTACACAAATACTCTCTGCATCCTTCTGTGGCTGGGGGTGTTTGTTAGGAGGCATTAATGATCTGGCTATATTATTTTTTATTTCTTTTCTTTACTACAGCAGTAAGGGCAGTGTACTCCCCCCTTCCAGGTTGCCACCCTAGGCACGTGCCTAGGGTGGCCTAATGGTAAATACAGCCCTGGCAGAGGATGCATCCATTAGAGCCACTGCTCTTAGACACGTCGTGGGACCAGGATAAGGTGAGTTGCTGCAGCAATCTGGGGGGTTTCAATCAGCGGGGCATCCCCAATCGCTTACTATCGTTTACTATCACACACAAACCTTGATTCAGTAGGCCGGAGAATCTCCATGTTACTGAATCACCAGGAAGACAATAAAAGTCAATGGCACTTTTTACTACAGTGTAAAAAGGGAGTAAAACATACTTTACTTAGGACTAAAAAAGGGCCATTGACTTTAAAGTGGACCAACACCCACGGGTGATCGGCCCGGGAATCTATAAGATTCCCCCCCAACCCCCCCAAACACCCCAAACTCCTTACCTTATCTTCGGCGGCGGCTGGCCGACCCCGCCTCCCTCGCGCCCCTCTAGACGTGCGCGCGCCCGCGCCGGCCGTCTGTGAAAGGCCGGCGCGGGCGCGCGCGCATCAAGAGTGACGCGCGGGAGGTGGCGGCGGAGGAGCCGCTTGTCCGCGGCTTGTGCGTCGGCGCTGGGAGCGGGGAGAGGTGAGTTTTTCGGGGGGTTCGGGGGGGTTTCACACAGCGGGGCACCCCGATCGGGGGTGCCCCACCGAAGTGGACCAAGACCCAGGATAGTCAAAATCCTGGGTGTTGGTCCACTTTAATTGTTTTACTATCTGATGATTCTGTAAAATTGGGCTTTTTTTACTACCATGAGAATGTTTTCAACTCTTATGGAATCAGGGCCTATGGGGGTTGTTTAAGGAGGGATAGCGCCAGGTAGTGCCTCGTAGCGGCAGGCAGCGTGTGGTGAACGTCGGGCGCTGTATGCAAAACCACATTTATGAAAGCGAATCTGGCTGATTGCGTGACTCTAACAGCGCCATGCAGCGCCCAATGTATTATTACAAGCGGCTCAATGTATAGCGCCGGCGCTCTCGCTTCCAGAGCGCCAGGTATTACCTTTCACTCAGTGCCACTCTCCCATACATTTCAATGGGCTTTTATTTGCTTGTGTTTAAACAGCGTGTTTGACAATTTTTTTTTCAGTTTTTTTTGCTCAAATCATTGGGTGACCTCTCCTGGCTGCAAACAAACACTTTTAGAAACTTTTTTGACTTTTTATATTTTAATGCAGAATTGTCATTACAGGTCTGGCACTAAATTTTAATGTCACAGTGTTAAAACAATATAATTCCCTGTGTTTTCGCTTTGTTACTGGTGGATATCTGTTTCAAAAACAGACTTTAATAGAAACATAGAAACATAGAAGGTTGACGGCAGAAGGAGACCATACAGTCCATCTTGTCTGCCCTTATGTGTATAATCACACAGTGTCTGGCGCTCTATGCCATAGCGACCAGAAACAATCAATGCTGCTTTCTCTAAATGATGGCAAGTAAGCACAAATATATTAAATAAAGTAGAAGAGCGACAATAACGGGGCCCCCTGACCTTCTGGGCCCCGGTGCAGTCGCACCCCTGGCACCTGCTACAGTTACGCTGCTGCAGGTAGTGAAAACTGCTTTCATAAAACAATATACAATAGAATTGTACAATATGAAAAAACGCTTACAAAAATGACATCGAAAGTGGAATTACTGTTTATTGCATTGTTTATCCCATTTTTTAAAACGGGATCATATTTTTATAATGAGTTGTTTATAAATTTAGTGAGGCACTGGGTGGATACTATTGCTAGGGCATGGAAAAATTGCACATAAATTTCACACATAAGTTACTCTGCCGTTATACAGCATTAGGCTGTATAGTTTCAGTTTGTCCAGCAGATGGCAGATTAACACCTGAAAGTGTTCGTTGTTGGATAAAATATATATATATATATTTTTTTTTTTTTTAGATGGATGTATAGACAGATACAGGACTGGCCCCTATGTTTATTGGTGCCCTGTGCAAGATTTCAGACTGGTGTCCTCCATACACACATATACATCCATATATTCTGTACCAGGATAACATTTTTAAAGAAATATTCAAATTAAACAATATACAGTTGGATTGCCGTCAAAACCCTATTTCAGCGGTCACACTGCTCATGCAGGGGCTCTTGTTTAATCAGTACTGCATACCTCCCAACTGTCCCGATTTTCCCGTTTTTTGTCCCGATTTTTCCACAAAATCCAGCGGTCCCGGACCGTTAGCAAATGTCCCGGGACGCCCTGCGCTGTGGTGGTGTGCCCAGGGCCGCAACGATGCCGGCGTCTTCTGTATAAACACTGGCCGGCGCGAAGATACTGACTTCCTGGCTTGCGGGTGAGCGCGCAGGGGGGCGGCGCGCGGGGGGCTGGGTTGGGGATAAGAAAAAACTTACGCAGGCTGGCATGCAGGGGTGAAGGCAGCCGACATTGCTGGAGGGCGTGACAGGGGGTGTGGCCGGGGTGTGGTTGTGGGTGTGGTCGGGGGCGTGGCTTGCCCCGCTTTCACATTTTCAGAAGTTGGGAGTTATGAGTACTGTATGTCAAACATATTAATACAGCACATCATACTGCTCTGTTTACACACAGTGAGAATATCAGCAATTCCAGGGGATTCTGTACAGTGGGGCATACCAAAATCTGGATGCCTGGGGGCTAGGCAGTTTGCAACTCACCTCTAGCTGTGGGTATGTCTGCGTGGCTAATCAGAAAGGCGTGTGGGCACATGCCCCATATAGAGGTATGCTGGTGATGTGGCCATGGCACCAAGCTGCAATGAGGGCTCCAGTAAGAGGTCAGTAAATTGGGTGATTAGGGGATCACAGCAAGGCATCCCAATTTGGGATGCCCAATAAAAATGGACACCACTACCTCTCGCGTCTATAAGAGGGTGGTTGGTCCTCTTTAAAATGATAATCTAATAATAAAATAATTAATAAAAATAGGAGATAGGGTGCCAGACAACAGGCAACTAAACCCTCAGACCCAAACATGAACATACAAAAGGGTGAACAGCAACCCAGGCTTCAAAAAATAAATAAAAGTCTGCAAGAATATTGCTTCATCCTCCAAATTAATCAGCAGCGAGGAAGTGGATCCTCTTCAGCTCCCAACAAATAATATGCAGAGTGTAAGCCAATCCCCCCACTTAAACTGGACCTCAAAAACTATTCCCCAGCATCTATAGTTTACGTTTTTAGTCACTTACTTTTTATTCTTTCCTCCAATGGGTTGCAACACTGTTCAGGACTCTAGGATACAGGCACCACCATACTGAGGAGAGAAGAGGGGGCAAAAGTACAGGGGGCGGGTTATAGCTGTGCTTTGCACAGACAGAGCAGAGCTGGGGTCAGGAGAAGTACAGCAATCCCAGAATGCAGAGCAGCACAGCCAGAAGACACTTCCTGTTTGCAGGCATCCTGAGACTCCATGTGCCGCCATCTTTGATGTTTAAAGGCTCAGAAAATGCAGTAGGTGCCGGTGGGATGATTTTTATTGTGGGCAATCTGTATGTACAGGATGCATCCCACAGGGGCACCTTGGCGCTGGTGGTGCAGCTTAAGCATACTTCTGCAGATGTGTGTGACCGAGCCCCCTGTTTTTAACCTAGTTTAGAGACAGATTGTAGGTTGGTCAGCAAGCTAACTGGTTTGAGTGCTGTGGCCCCTTTAAGACTTTTGTATTCTAATTGCCCTGCTAATGTGCACCTCCCTGGTTAGTTATAAAATGGTCTGAGCGGCTGCCACCCCTCTTTTGTCTGTATGTACAGGATGGGGGAAACATACAAGATAGGCTCTTATTCAGGGTGAAGGTCCGGTTTAAAATGATGTATGCAGATTGCTAGCAGACCACAAATGCGAAATGCAGAGCGCACGTAGATCCTTTTGTACATTTTCAGTGGGCATTTTGTCCTAATTTACGAATACGAATACTTTATTGGTCGCCAAGTAGGTACATAGTACAAACAAGGAATACTTTTTGGAAGGGGGGTTCTCCATAGAGCTTGAACATTTGCTAGACGCACATACTGTATACATCGACACACATACTATATACATCAATGGGGTTTAAACATTTGCTAGTTATACATATTTACAAGGGGATTTAGTTACATACGATATTCCGTTAAGTAACTGGTGATGCGCTGGGGCCTGAAAAGTTTTTGCAGGATTTGGAGTTGGTAATTAAGTGCTTTAACAGCTAGTGGGAAGAAACTGTTTTTGTACCGGGAGGTCCTGGTCGAGATAGCCCGGTACCTCCGTCCAGAGGGTAGGAGATTGAAGAAGGGGTGACCTGGGTGTGTGTGGTCTCCAACTATTCTTTTTGCCCTTGAGCGGATCCTTTCCTTGAATTGTTCATTTAGGTCAGGTAGGGGACATCCTATGATCCGCTCAGCAGTCCTGGTGATTTCCTCCCCGAAAACTCTGAGGAAACCTAAATATTTCATGATGGGGAAGCCTGTCCCAACAAAACCAGGACATATTGTTTGTTCACACAACATAACCTTGCATTGCATATACATAACCTCTGAGAGTCTAATCTTCTGATGCAGATATCTTAAGATTTAGCCTTAGAGTATCTTTAAGATATTGTAGAAATCTCTTAATTGCATTCCGGTCCCTTTGGCATGGCTTGCTTACTCGTCTACAATGAATTCCAACTAAGAGGCCGATTCATTAATAGCGGCAGGTAGCGACAGTTGAGCGACTGTAGCAGTATTTTCACAGCGCCCGCTAGTAGTCGCTGTGCTTGGCCGTTGTTCGGTTGTTGATAGCGACTGAGTCGGTGTGCAGTAATGTTGAATACGGGGTGAGGAGTCGCTATTTGACAGGTTCCGCGATGCATGGGTGCGCATGATAGCGACTGGTCAGAGCGACCGGCTCCCACCATATTCATCAAAAAATCACGCTCAAAAAATTCAAGCGCTGTGAAATGCATGTTTAAACCCCAGAGCGCTGGCGGCGATGTGTTAAAAGTAGTTTTTTAACCCCCAAACCACCATATTTTTGGAAACCAAAAATAAAATTTTTTTTAAATAATTTAGTAATATGAATACAATAATATCAGACCTGTAATATCAATTCTGCACAATTTTTTTTTGTTTTTTTTTTACCTTAAAGAAATTATCTAAAATGGCAGAAGTGGTCACAGAATTTTTCACATTAAAAAAACAAAAACAATAATAACAATTAATTATGAATATTTAAAGATTGTTCCATTGAAATGCATTGGAAATGCCAGGCAGCAAGAGGTCATACCTGTCGCTGTTCAAGGTCGGACGCTGGCGCTTTGGGCTGAGGCTGGAATAATGATGAATGAGTGGCTATATGGTGCTATCTCAGTCGCTAAGCAGGATCGGCTTGATAAATGTGTGATTGTGGTGGGGAGCCGGCGTTCTCGTGGCGGGGCCCGTCATTACCGGCCGCTCACCAGTCGCTACCTGTCGCTATCCCTTCATAAATAAGGGCCTAAGGCTGTGATATCTGGGCAAGCAGTAGTTGCTATATAATCAAGACTTTGTTCATTTTGAACTTGGTCTTGCCGACTATTGAAGACCATAGAGAGATTTTTAAATTTTACAAACAAGATGTTCTTCACCCTTTATGATATAACCTTCAGGTTGAGTTATGTACAGCCATTTTGAAAGGTAGTTTTGATGTCAAATTGTCTCACAGTCATCTGTTGAACAGCAGCCACAGTCATTAAAGTTCTGAAGGGCTTTTGCTTAGCAACTGGAGAAAATGTAGCCTCATAATCTTCATCATACCTTTGCGAGTATCTTGCATTAAATCGGTACACTTTACCTTCAGAGCCATATTTGTTCTTGAAGACCCATTTACATCTGATTGCTTTATTGCCTTGTGGTAGCTCAGTAAGCTTCCATGGCTGGAGTTGGTGAAGAGACTTCATCTGTTCATCAGTAGCTCTAATCCACTTCTGCTTCTCGTGGACAGTGCAGTGCTGTTGTACAAGCTACACCAGTCATAAGTGGTGCTGAAGCCTAACCTACCATTATGGCAGGAAATGAAACATTTTGAAAAGAAAACTGAAATAGTTTGTGTGACATGACTTAGATGTTGCCAGCTGCTATTCTTTTATAAATTGTTAATTATATTTTTTCTTCTCATTTTCGCACCAATGCATGTATCTAACCTTAATAAATAAAAATGGAGATAAACACACCACAAAGCCACATATTTATTCATAGCATTGATAACAGGGTTGAGGGCTGTGGCCCCTTTAAGACTTGTGTCTCCCCCAAACACCCCATAACAGTCAGTGTGCAGAATCTCCTCCCAATCCACCTATAACAGGCAGGATGCCAAATCCTCCCCCAAACTCCCTATGATAGGGAGAGTGCAGATCCCCCATCAATTACCTCATAAGAGACAGAGTGCAGACTCTCCCCAAATCACCCCACAACAAGCAGCCTGCAGATGCCCCAGCCAACCGCCCCTTAAATGCAGGCATGCAAGCCCCTCCCCCAATCACCCCATAACAGGCTTCATTGATTGTGCTCCCACAGCCCTGGTTCCAGTGGGTGGGTGTGGACACAGCAATGGACACATTGCTGGTAAGTGAATATTATCTTTACCAACCCCCCCCCCCCCCCACATACACACATTTGTTCCAGAGGACACACCAACATCCCTCCCAGTTTTGGTTGGGGTGCATCTTATGGAGTGAAAAAATGTATATATGCAGCTAAACCAATGTTTCTTCACTCATAATATACCATCTTGGACATTAATAGTTGTCCACATCTATCTAAGGGCCTGGTTTAAGAAGCATCTGAGCCATTTAGCTCAATGGATTAAACGCTGCATCACCTTGTCTACTTTAATACATGTGTGTCAGTAAGTGCCAAGGAGAACACCTTATAAAATTCATGATTTTTGCCTTTTCACAGTGCAGTGCTGTTGTACAAGCTACACCAGTCATAAGTGGTGCTGAAGCCTAACCTACCATAGAGCACAATGGCAGGTAATGAAAAATTTTGAAAAGAAAACTGAAATAGTTTGTGTGACATGACTTAGATGTTGCCAGCTGCTATTCTTTTATAAATTGTTAATAATATTTTTTCTTCTCATTTTCGCACCAATGCATGTATCTAACCTTAATAAATAAAAATGAAGATAAGCACACCACAAAGCCACATTTTTATTCATAGCTTGCTTATGGAAAGATAACAGCGACAAAAACTACAACAAAAAATGGTGCATCAAGGCGAACACTTAAAAATGCAATAAGACAGAGAATGGGGTATTTCATAATTCGGGATCTAAATGTCCTTTCAATAAACTAATAAGATTTTTGTAACATATATAAAGGTTGTAATTTAGCATAGAGTGACCATTTTTAAAAATAATAGCTAAAAATTATTGTGCTGTACGAGTATGCAAAAAAAACATGTTTTTTTATCGGGAAAAAAACATGGATCCATCAGATTAAGTCAATTTGGTTACTTCTAATAATCTAGTACATTTCACTTTCATTGTAGAAGCTCAGATTTATTTTTATTGCCAGCTCTACCGCAGCTTATTTTCTGTGCCGTTATTGAAATTAAATTGAACTTTTTATACCAAATATTATTTTTATTTAGCCTTTCCTGATGGAATATTTCCCAAGCATATTACATGTTGTACATCTGTGATTCATTTTGACAACAGCCGGTGTTTTGTGTGTCTGCTGGTCACTCTTCTCCCACAAGACAAGCCAACTGTTCAAAGTGTTTTTTTGAAAAATTCCAAAATCATCTTTCAGGAAATTCCATAGTCTCTTCCCACTGATAATCCCCTGCTTCAAATTTATATGCCAAAAGCTGATACTTCCTACTTGCCACTCTGGGTCCCCTGTCTTCTTTTATCTCTCCAGTTGTTCCAAGGCTACAACCTTCGGTAATATAAAACCATGTGTCCTGTTGATGACTTTTGATTTTTCACGTAGAGGAAACATTGGGTTAAAGTACTTAAGTATGAACTCTTTTTTCATCAAGTTGAAAAACCTAAAGAGGCTAAACAAAATGATGCTAAATAGGGCTATTTGGGAAAGAAATGGCATGTGATTATACCTATTATTCCTGTTTTCCTATTATTTTCTGTTATTTTTACATAGATTTTTTTTACCATGTACATTTAGAGAAAATGTTCCCAGTAAGATATATATATATATATATATATATATATATATATATATATATATGCCAATTCACATAATTTTTTTCTTCAACAAGAACTGTGCAAAAAAAAACTGTGGACGCTCTCCCATCCCTGCAGGAGGCACATGAAGAAAGAAGGTGGAAAGAATCCTTGGAGATCACCAACCTGGGTATGTTCTGCTTCAGCTCCTTCCATCTGGGAGGAGCCTTGTAATCCCAACTTGGACAACTTATGGGTCAAAAAATGCATTTTTCTCAGTGGCCATAAAGGCATTAAATAGACACAAGGACAAAACTACGACAGCTAAGGTGTAGAGAACTATTGCATTTACTATGTACAGTATATAATCCTACAAATGTTTATGACCCAGCGAACATTTTAATTAATTGTTTTTCTTAATGTTACACAGTTGATGGTTCTGCAGTTTGTGTAACCAGCAGCCAAAATACATTTCTTGTGCATTTCTGATGTACTTGGCGAATGACAGGGTTGATTCATGGTCGGTGCTCAAAAACACTCAGGTGGAGCACAAAGGAAACTTCATGAGCCTAGGCGCATGATTCATGGCTAAATGCGCACCAAAGTGCACCAAATGGAAAGTGCATCAGAGAAGCACAATTAGCACCTTCTACAAGGTAAATCTGGTGTTTGAAGCGTAAATGGCCCTGTCCCATTTGCATTTGGCCGGCTAAGCGCCTAACTGCTCCTGATGGTCCCCCATGTTTCTCCCCTTTCCTTTACTGTTTCTCCATAGCCATTTGATCCCTCCAGTTTCAGTATCTTCCACTAAGATCTATTCGCCATTTCGGAGTGTATTCTCTGAAGAACATGTGTTCTCCTTTTTTAGGGGGAAATTCTGATGTTTTTTTGCCCAGTGTTTTGTCCCAGATGTTCTCTTTCACCCTCCCTCCCCTGTTTGCATATCAATGCTTAATAATTTAACATTTTTTTTCATTTTTTTATTGTTTTTGCTAAACTTTTGGGCACAATGTCCACATTTTTGTTGTTTGAATCTTAATTTTTGTGCAAACCAAAAAAAAAGGGTTCAGTCTCTAAAAAGAACTTGTGATTGACACTTTCATTGTTCATAAACATGCTGGACGCTACCGGCATGTGTTTTTGGAATGAAATAAGCCTATTACTCATTGGAATCATCAGTTTCCTCCACCTGTTTACTGGAGGAAATTTACTCTTCAAATTGCCACAATTGTGCATGCTTTTCTGCCCCCTAAATATACCATAAATCTGTCGCCGGAGACAGTTTGGTGCACAAAAAGGACGCTAGCAGAAAATGTCAGGAGCAAATTGGCGCAATGACAAACACTAATGCACAAATTGATGCTAAAACAAAAGCTCATCCCATTTTGATGAATGAATCAGATGGAAGCCCGAGCACGACTTGACGCTCCAAATAGCGTGCACAAATTCACCTGCGCACCGATCATGAATCAACCCTAATGTGTTCTGGCAATTAATGTGTTCAATAAAGCAAACTTATGATAGTTTGGTGTGTCCAAATGTCCAAAACCCCTGCGTGATGTACCAAAGATTTTGATCAGTCCCCAAAGAGAACCAAAAGTAAAAAAAATAAAGTTTACTAAATTGCTTCCCTAAAGTCCCCCTCTGGCAAAACAAACTATTTGAGAGTGCTTAACTCCATGCAGAACTGCATGGGAGCGACCATCTTGCATGAGGGGGGTGCTGTGCTAGAAGCAGCCCACACCAAACTGAGATAAATGCCTCAGAAACCTTGGTAGCTTGTGTATTTTATTATATAAACACACACACACACACACACACACACACACACACACACACACACACACACACTCAATAACCAGCTGCTGAATTGTTTGTGTGAGGGGAAACCTGCAACAAAGTATCTTTATCACTGTTTACTACGGACTCTGGATTTACTGCACTCCTATTCAGTAAACAATATATATCTTTTAAAGTGTTACAATTCTTTTTTTTTAGCTGTGCAGCAGAGCAATAAATCATCACAGCTGATGGCTTTTTACTAGAAATAAAGGAGAATTGCACTATGTGAGGCAATTTTGACTGTGGGATTGGGTTTTTTATATAAGCTGGACTCATGTATGTGGCAAGATGGCCGCCCCCATGCAGTTATGCAGCATACAATCTGCCTGCTATTCCATAGCATCTGCATGGAGTTAAGCCCTCTCAAATAGTATATGTCACTGATTACTAGAGTGGGGCTTTAGGGGAGCAAGTTACCAAATATGCTTGCTGACTTTCGGTCTGCTTTAAGACCTTGTTCAATTCTTCAGTAGTCCACTAGAGGTGCTGCTTTGCCCAGGTAAAAACATTGTTTAGTCCAAGCAGTAGCTGTCGTCTCTTCGCAGCTGAAATGGAAATGTGTTTATTTTTTGCTCTGTGGTGCCGATCGCACAAACTGTTGGTCTTTCAGAACACTCTTGGAAACAGTTAGTGTCAGCTCATCCATATAGGCACTAAAGAGAAATTGCACGACTCATAGAGGAGATTCTCCAAATCCAATACGCAGTATATTTTCTACAGAAATAGCATTAAAACTTCAAGTTTAATACTACTTTAAGAGGACCAAAACCCACCCTGGAGTATATGAGACTCCAGGGCAGGCACCTTCACTCCCCCCCGGGCATCTAGACTCGGGATGCCCCGCTGTGTGAAACCCCCCAGGTCATCAGCGTTCCCGGTACAATGGCGCAAGCGCAAGCAGCGGCCACATCCCCGCTATCCCTTTAGCAGGGTGTGCCCGCGCCAGGCATTTGTGAATGGCCGGCACGGGCACGCTCACTGTTAAAGGGTAGCGGGGGATGCAGTTGACAGTGCGCTTGGATCTGCTTGCATTAGACGAGCTCTAGGACGAAGGGGTGGGAGCTGATCTGAGCGTGCTGACTGGACAAGAGGCTGTGCATGTGCCGTAGGACCAAGGGTAAGTGAGATCGGGAGACCTGGGGGGTTGCACACAGCACGGCATCCCCAATCGGGGTACCTGGTGGCAAAGACCAAAACCCAGGACAGTTAAAATCCTGGGTTTTGGTCCACTTAAAAATTCCAGCCGGAATTTACATAATAGACAGCCAAAAATTCAGTCCAAATGGTCTTTGCATTTCAGACCTAAACTTCTTTACATACCTGAATGATTGCTGCCAGAACTGTGGTCCATCCTCCTGCCCTCCCCTGGTGCCAGAGAAAAAGCATAACAAGGTCCATCTGTCAAAGATTTATGACCAGATTTATTACATTTGCACTACTCATAACAATAGTCATATTAAATGCTCCATGCAGAGCCGGCTGCAGGTTTGTGGGGGCCCTTGGGCAAGTAGTGTGTCACATCTTTCAGCTTCGCTTCCTTAAATGGGTCGTCTTCTGCTGCTGATAGCCCTCCCGTCCTTACTGCCTTCCCTATAGCCACAAATCATCCTCTAGTCCTCTACTGCATTCTCTACTGCCACCAAGCACCCTCCAGCTACTAAAGACTTTATCATTGCTGTCAGTAGTCACTTGGTTCTTGCCACCTTCTTAGCTTCCATCAACTGCCCTCCATTCTATGCCACCTTTTCCAATGTTGCTGAGGACAGCAATGAGCAGGTCTGCACACAACACCTGGGATTTGGTGGTGGGGTTCCACTGTAAAATGGCCAACTGTTAGCCTCAGTGGGCCCCTGGCAATAGCCCAGGCTCGCCGTGTGCTGGCGCCAGCCCTGGCTCCATGCGTTTCGCATCAATATGCCTGTGGACCATGGCATATCACTAAAGTGAATAAAATTTATGGACTTCTAGTCCCAAAGGAGAAGATACTTCATGTCACTATCACTAGTGTTTCCTTCCACAGACATATTGCATTGACAAATCTCAGCTGAGCTTAACATGTGACCACTGAAGCCCTGTTTTGTTGGAGCAGGTAACCAGCCACATGTTTATGTCTAACACCCAGGACATTTCTAAGAGATGACTTGGCTAATACAAAGACATTATTGAGCAGTTTGCACTAGTATGAACTTATGTATCAGCTTTTCAGAGCTTTCACTGAGATGTACCTTTTTGACATAACCAGCATAAATCCCGTACCTTGATTATAAACCATCCAACTGTTAATTTGTCTGTCTTACTAAAATGTGATAGATGTCCCTGGATTTATAATTGGATGCACAGATAACAATCCAGACCGTTCTCCAGGAAAAAAAATGTGTCTCAACATTTGGTTACGTAACTTCAGATGGCCTGACACATTCCAAATGAGGTTGTTTGGCTTTGTGTAGACAGCAGGATAAAATCAACCTGGTCCTGTACAACATGGAACAAATTAATTGTGATGTCCCTTAAGGTCACCTAATTAGAGACCTTCTCTCTTTCATCTCATGATTAATGATGTGTCATTACCAAAATATGCCCTGTTTCGTAATTAGGACACATTTTTTAAAACAGAAATGAAAGTAATGGATCCTTTTTGTAATAATACACAAATATTCACACATTTGCAAAAACTGTCATTTTTGAATATTGTAAAATCCGTTTAAAAATACAGATTTTATTTTGCTTTGAATATCATATCACAAACTCTATTTAAAGAGTTCCACAGGTTGTTTTCCAGACAAATTAGCCATCAGTATGAGAAGGAAATAATTCTGCCCCTTCTCACACGTACTATGGTGCTGCTGGTATCCCATACTGCATACCTTCCAACTTTTCAGGGTCAAAAAGAGGGACAATTGTGGCATTAAGCGATGCCCCCTCATTGATGGATAGATAGGAGATTGGTTGTAACATTTTAAACAATAGAAACACTTAAAATAGGCAAATGAAACATTTATTGATGCAGATCTGCATGTTACACCTCAAAGAGGGACAAATGAGAACAACGAGGGGGACATGGACTCAAAAGAGGGACAGTCCCTCCAAATCAGGGACACTTGGGAGGTATGCATACTGGTATGTGCCATGTTTTGCCTCTTTCTTAGCAGCAGGCATGGCTTTTGCATGGCTGAGCCCAATATGGGGGGATAAGGGGCCTTTCTATTGTCTGCATCATTAGTTGCCCTGACTTGGTTGGCAGGTTGGCATAGCCTGGCATAGCATGCACAGCAAGGTGATCTTTACTAAGCTATTGGATATATACTGTTCTAGGCCGAGGTGCAGGTTGCCCAGGTAGCTGCTGTTTATCTGCACAGGGAGGCTCACGCCTATGGAACACAACAGGAAAATTATGAAACATATCATTAAATCTGTAGCTTTGAGATATATATATATATATATATATATATATATATATATATATATAATCTACTTTATTTGTAATGGTAAATTACCACTCTAAAGATTTAAGCTCCTATTTTTCTTTTTTTTGTGCAAATGAATAAATATGGGTCTAATCTGGGCAGCTTAAAAGGTATAGTGCAGTATAGTGTGACACATCTGAGCACAATTTATTTCAGAGCTGTTAACACAGAGATTAAGAGCCCTATTTAACGTGCAATTTAGGAATCAAAAAACTGGCAGCACCATTGTGGCCAAGAGGTCGCTGGGCCAGGCACTTTGGTTGAAGCAGTGCCATTTGAAAGTGGAGCTGTAGGTCAAGATCCCATAGAGCACAATGGGCAGAACTGGATTATAATTTATATAGCGCCATCATTTTCCGTAATGTTTTACAAGGTATGATTACAGAAAAGGAAAAACCTATAGTACAGGGAACAATACAAAACTAGATGCCACAAGGTTTAAACCAAGTGTTGTGAGCACAGGAGACAGTAGGAAAGAGAGCCCTGCCCTTGCAAGCTTACAGTCTAAAGGATGGGGGTGGAGACAAAAGGTATGGATCACAAGTGGTAGAGCTTGAGTTGGGCTGCATGTGCTAAGGTTATAGTAGTTGCTTAAAGTGGACCAACACCCTCCTTGATCGGCCTATAATCTTATATATCTATAAGATTCCCAGGCAGATCCGATCCCTCCCTGCGGGGCATCCAAAATCGCCGCATCTCGCGCTTCTCTCTAGCAGGGTGCATGCACGTGACGCCCATTAGTGAATGGTTGCCGCAGGCGCGCTTCCCTCTAACAGGGAGCGCGCCTGCGCCAACCATTCACTAATGGCCGGACCGTGCACCGAGATGCGGCCTCCAGTGCGCTCAGAGTCGCTGTGGTTGGATGCCGCTTGGACGCGCATACCACGGCGGCTCTGAGTGCACTGATTGGAAGTGCGGCCGCACATGCGCCGTAGGAGCGGGGTGAGGAGAATTTTAGCGGGCGTTCTGGGGGGTTTCACGCAGCACAGCACCCCTGATCGGGGTGCCCCGCGGAAGTGGACCAAAACCCAGGATAGTGAAAATAGCGGACCTTCACCCTAAATAAGAGCATATCTTATATGTTTCCCACACCCTGTACATACAGATTGCCCACATTAAAAATCTTCCTACCTGCATCTACTGCATGTTATGAGCCTTTAAACATCCAAGATGGCAGCTCATGGAGCATCAGGCTGCCTGCATCAGGCTGTCCTTTCCCTGACCCCAACTCTGAGTCCAGGACAGAGTTGCAGCCCAGTGGGGGAAAGAATAAGTGACTAAAAACTTTCATTAAATCATGCTGAAGGTCCGGTTTAAGCCAGGCTATATGCTTGTCTGAATTGCAGTGTTTTATGCTTATAATTAATAAACATACACACATTTATTTTTACAGAACTTGCAGTGTGACTTGTCAATAATGGAAACTCAGGATCTAGATGTCACCAAATGTAATTTTTTTTCCATAAATTAAAATTGGTTTTCATGTCTTCTCTATATTAGCAATGTGTAATTTAGACCTCAACAACTAAAACGCACCTTAAAGGAGCACAATCACGAAATTGTGTAATATTAAAAATCCAAATAAACACGTTGGTTATTGAGAGGAGGGGTCACTTATACACCTAAACTGAATAAGACATCCACCAAGCTTGTGGTTTATTCTCTCATAGTAGGAATAAAATCCAGGGCTGACAGGTTTAGTCTATCAGGGGTGACAGAACTTGTCACCCTGGATGTCCTTTTCTTTCTAACAAAAGAAAGAAAAACAAGGCTAGCTGGATATTTCTTGATGCCGGGTGTATAAGTGACCCCTCCCCCCATCATCCAGCATATTTATATGGATTTTTATCCCTGGGCCATTTTTTTTTCGGGATAGTGCTCCTTTAAACACACTGCCTATGTGGAATGTGGGGTGCCACAATGCCTATGGGGAATAGGAAGGGGGAATCCACACTGCCTATGGGGAATAGGAGGGAGGATGCCCCACTGCCTATGGGAATGGGATGGGAGAATGCCACACTGCATATGGGAATGGGATGGGAGAATGCCCCACTGCCTATGGAAATGGGATGGGAGAATGCCACACTGCCTATGGGAATGGGATGGGGGATGCCCCACTGCCTATGGAAATGGGATGGGAGAATGCCACACTGCATATGGGGAATGGGAGGGGGAAATGCCACAATGAAAAAGGGGATGGGAGCAATGCCACAATGAATAAGGGGATGTGGGGGAATGCCACACTGCCTATGGAAAATGGGAGGGGGAATACCACACTGTTTATGGGGAATGGGAGAAGGAATGCCACACTGTCTATGAGATGGGGGAATGCCACACTGCCAATTGGAAATGGGATGGGGGAATGCCAAACTGCCCATGGTGAATTGGGTGGGGGAATGCCACACTGCCCATGAACAATTGATTGGGAAGGGGGGAATGCCACATTGCCTGTAATGGGGTATTTCCAACAATTGGATTAGATTTTTTTTAGGGCAAAACATACAATACCACTATAAAAAAACAAGGGGGTGCACACCATTGCATTGAAACATGGTTTTTATTTAAAGGGATGCATTAAAGCATTTATGTGTTCCAGAGAAGTGTACAATTCAGTGTAGAGTTTTCACATTAAAGATTTACACATTGACTAATAACCTTCTTAGACAAGCCATTCTGAAAACATTGTATTCATCTGAAATGTAATATACTCCAATACAAAAATTTGTTAGGTTGAAAAGGGGCATTCCCCCTACGTTTCGGGGATCCCGCACCTTTTTTAAGGAAAAACACCATCAGTGGTAGAATTAACAAAGTTACCCACTTGAACGTGTGTGTTGTAAAATAATGCATTTTGTTTCCCCTATAAATATACATTAGGGTACTGTGTTGTAACCAGAAATTGTTGAACTATTGGGTGATGTACAGTATGTAATATCTTTTAGAATTAGAGTGTATTCAATTTTGGATGAATACATGGCTCATCTAAGAAGTTCACTAGGCAAAGTGTAAATCTTTATTGTAAAAGCTCTGCAATCAATTTTATATTTCTCTTAAATGTATACCTGTTTCATTGAATCTCTTCACTTTTCATTTAAATGAGTGGTGTGCACTCCTTATGTTGTATAGCGCTGTCCACATGCACATATTACAGAAATGACCATATACAGGTAATATCTTTGGCTCCGGGCATTGTGTGGCCCTTGATATGTTTGCTCTTATCTTGTCTACAGTATGTGTAAGTGTTAAACAAAGTTGATTTTATAATGTTGGCCTTTTTCTGATATGTTTGATATATAGATCTTAAAGTGGACCAAAATCTAGGATTTTGACTATCCTGGATTTTGGTCCTTGCCCCGCTGTGTGAAACCCCCCAGGTCGCCTGAAAGAACTCACCTCTTCCCAGTCCTATGGCGCATGCGTATCCGCTGACCCAGTCAGAACGCTGGTGGCCGCATCCCCGGCTATCCTGTAACAGGAAGCGTGCCTGTGTCTGCCATTTACAAATGCCTGGCTCGGAAACGCGGCCTGCTAAAAGAATAGCTGGGATGTAGCCGCTGCTCATGCAAGCGCCATTGGCTCAGGAACGAAGGTGAGTTTTTGGGCTACCTGGGAGATTTCACACAGTGGGGCACCCCAGATCGGGGTCAGGGGACAGTCAAAACCCTAGGTTTTGGTCCACTTTAAGTCCGAGGTTCTATTTTCCTTTTGACCTTCTCAGGAAAAAAATGTTTCTTAACAAACTAATCTTTCTTTTCATTTTTCATGTAAAAAATAAAATGAGGGAGGTTCAGCCAATGAGGCAAATATGACTTTCACATGTGTGTCATTTAAGGGCAAATTCAGACACAGAGAAAACATTGGAGTTAACTTGATCTTCACAATCAGGAGCTATTTCTCTGTAATTGTCTAATGATATAATTAGTTAGTCCTGGAATGGAAAGGAAGACCCGGAGATTTGTGGTCTACGATAAACCGCCCTGCACAGGAACATCTGAGCTAACTATGGCTGTGCTGGTGCTTTATGAGTTTTTATGCTAAATGACAGATTTAAAATTAAATGCTCAATTTAAACTCTTTCATCAGAAGATAATCAAATACTAATAAATCCAAACCCACAATCTGTGTGCTGCTGCCAAATTAAACAAGCTGCACATTCCTAATATTTCATGTGTTCTCTAATAACTGGTAGAAACACTAAGCTCCGTCTTCATTAAAGCAGAATAAAACCCAGACGGGCCAGTCCTGGATTTAAAATAACTCCAGGGATGGCCCCTGGTCTTCCCCCAGGGCATTCCAAATTGGAATTCCTCGCTGTGTGAACTACCGCCCCCTCCCAGCATCACCGCAAAACTCACCTTTGTCCTGGCTCCCATAGCAATGTAAACAACACAGGCCGGATCCCTAGAATCCCTGGGCTGAGGCCCGCTCCCGCATCCAGCAGTTCAGATAGGCTGGGGACAATAGCATGCCCTAATCTAAAGGGAACTAGGGATGCCCACTCCCACTCCCTATTCCCAAGCTCTGCATGTAAACAAGGCTATATTGCAGTTCATTGATATTAACACCATATGGCACTGATTGGATGAGAGTTTGTGCATGCACCTTAGGACCAGGGAAGGACAAGTTTCTATGGGATATTTGGAGGGGTTTCACACAGTGGGGCATCCAATATTGAAACAAAATCCAGGATAGTCAAAATCCTGGTTCTAGTTCTGCTTTAAAGCAGACCAAAACCCACTGAACGCGTGAAAATCATTTGGACAAAGCACCTGCCAATATTTCCTTCTTAGGGTGTAACTAGAAATGCATATTGTCGCAGAACACTGATTTTTTTGAAATGGCAGGCATCTGTCATTGGAAAAGTGTGGCAATGACATCATTGCCACACACAACAGCGGCAATAAATGGAGGAGGTGGGGCTTTAAGGCTAAAACAGGCGCCATTATCTGGTATTAGGGTGAAGCAGGAGCAGTAATAAATTGGCAAAAGGTACTCTTCATAGGGGGGGGCAATTCAGGGGATGCTAATTAAAGATGTGGGGTTGGTCCGCTTTAAGTGTCTCTATTTAAGGGTAGAAGCTAGATCTACTAAAAGAAAAGACTGAAGCTAAGTTTCCTAATAAAGCTTTAAAAATAAAATTAAAACTTTCCCTGCCTAACCCGGCACACATCAAACATAGTACATGGTTCTTTTGGGGAGATGGGGTGAACCCCAAAAGGATTTTCTCCATCAGTGGCCAGGGCCTTGGCCGCTTTATGACTCTATCCCTGTCCACACTGTGAGTGTTTTATTACATTTTGCATAATTATACATGAACCCCCCCTCCAAGAAGTATCCCAATTGTGAAACCCTGAGGGTTTAGCAGACACTTGCCTCCTTCATTGATTCCTCATAACTGCCGTAGCATCCAGCAGCATCTCTACTTCCCACCAGCAGCCATTCAGGTCTGCCTGGCACAGCAAGTTAGTAGAACAGGAGGTAAAGCTTTGCTGGGTTTTGGTCCAATTTAAGATTTATGGAATAAATAGCTTTCAGTCACTTAAAGGAATTGTCCAGTCTATGTTTAAAACACATTCACATTATTGCTTTTGTACCTGCCATACAGAAGATTTATCCTAGTGAGTTGCTGAATAAACCTGTTGCTGCTGACTGAGCCCAGTCACTGGATTTTATTTCCGTAGCACAGTCACTGGATTTTATTTATTCATGACCACTGAAAGGAAACCTATAAAAAGAAGCACGGAAAAACAGGCAAACAAATCGGGGAGAAACTATCTTCCCTTGCACTCATTGGTGTGCTCCACACAGTCTGATGCAAGAGGGGTGGAGATAGAATCACATTTCATTGCTAATAAAAGGTGGTCATGACTAAATAAAAAGTCAGGGTCTGGGATATAGAAAAGGGCCACATCTCAACAACCAAAACTTTATTCAGCAGCAAACCAGGTTGAATCCTCTTCCTGGTAGCTAGACAAACAACAACTTGTTTTGACAATTATCCGGGAGAAACTCTTCAAAGCAGCCCAACAGTAAAAAATGACTTTGTGCCTTTCTAACAGACTCCCCTGGAGCATCCCAGTTGTGTTCACAACTGAATTCACAGGGCATCCAACCCCCTATTATTTTATGAGTAGGGATTATTTATTAAAATAAAAACATAAAATATAAAAGCCTTTTATGGTTCAAGGTATCAATTCAGGGATGCTAGAGGTTCTAGCTGTCAGCTCTGCATAAGTTTAAAGGACAACTATCATGAAATACCCATCAAAGTTAAATGCTATTATATAACAGGCTTTAGAAAAATAAATATTGTGTTAATACGCTAACAAAAATCTTATCTGTACTTTATTTCCACTTTGAGTTTGAAAAAAGGGTCAGAAGAGATTGGCTGGGCTGAACAGGCAGACCTTGGCAAGGAGCAGCATGTGTCTGCCCACGTAGCATTAGTGTACAGTGTAGTACAAAAGTGGCTTGTCATTTCCTAAATGTCCCTACATGGATGGAGCCATTTCTTCCGATTGGATGGGTGGCGTTTCCTTACTACTGGCTTGCTACCGTGAAAGCATGCACAAGGTAATGGTGCCATTAGAGGACAGGTGAGTTATTTTATTATTACAGGTAACAGGTGGGTTATTACAGATAACAGGTGGGGGGCACCATTTTGAATCTTTGTTGCAGGTGCCAGAAAGCTTAGCTACTCCTCTGATAAGGGAAATGTCAGGTGAACTTGAACCATGCACACAAACACACTTGACTACTGGTTCAGGTGTTATTATGTACAGCTATCTATTCTTTTTTTTTTTACATATTTTTTTTACATATATATAGATATGTATATTTATGGAATGCCCTGCAGTGTAAACCACCCTGGCCTTCCGGTATCACTTACTTTGATCCTCAATCCCATAGCTGCGGCTAAGCTTAGGTGCACTCTGTAGGAGCATGCATTATTGCAGCTCTCTTCAGCCTGTGGGGAAAGCCAGGTTGCATTGTGGTCTGTGCATGCAGAGGAGTAGCTAGGTTTTCTGGCACCTGGGGCAAAGATTAGAAATGGCGCTCCTCAACTATTCTCAGGCCCCTATTTGGCGCCCCCCTGACCTACTGCACCTGAGGCAAGTGCTCCCCCTGCTAACCCCTAGCTATACCCCTGTGTAGGCCCTGATAGTGTAGGCCCTGATAGTGTATAGAAGCCATTAATAGAGTAGTTCAACCTGTGAGATGCAGTTCTTAGGCCTATTGCGTCATGAAACCACATGATGGCAGTATTGCCTAAGAAATGGATCAAACAGTACTTTAATGGTCTAGGAGCCTTCTTTAAATTAGTAAATAGAGACTAAGCCAGATGGCATTGGCAACATTCACTTCCCTGCCATTGGTTGGGACTCACAACGGTGTTTGGAAAGACAACAATACAATTACCAAGGTTACATAAGGCAGAGACCTACCCTTCTAGAGTGTTCTAGTTCCAGACTTTGCTAAGAAGGGATGCAGTGCAATGTAGTGTGGAGGAGCCAGGAGCCAGCCATGGAGGCACCATTACTATTGATTGTCGTCGTAAACCGGTGGATTATGCTGTACTGACTGTTTGCTGTGTTTGCCATGGAAGGAAACTCACCAATAAAGACAAGTTGAGTTCAACCATGATTGTCATCACTGGATTCAAGCGACGTTCTAACCAGTAAGTGCACCTCCACCCACACATGCCGCACCGACATGGGATGCCCTACTCAAGGTCCAAGAATCCCCCTCGCTCCCCAAAGTGCGTGCCCACGGCCAGGCACGCGCCGGCTACACTAACCCCAGGTATCGGCAGATGAGCGTCTGTGTAGCGACGCTTAGAGAGACCACTAGTAAACGCTGTAAGTGGGTATGGGGCGCTGTAACAGAGCGTCTCAGTTGCTGTAGTAACCTGGCCGGCATTGATGAATATGATGTATGTTGGGCGTTCTAACACCAGTACAGCGTTGCAGTGAGTGAAAGGTAGCGCCAGCTCAGTGCGACCGACTATCAACGACTCACCATATTCAGCAAAAAAACAGACATACACACAGCGTCGGTGCTCTAAATCTGGGCGCTATAGCATAGAATGCCAGACGCTGTGTGATTAAAGTCTGTTTTTGAACACATATCCACCAGTAACATAACGAAAACACATGGAATTACATTGTTGTAATGTTAACACTTTAGTGCCATACCTGTAATGACAATTCTGTATAAAAATTTAAAAAATCAAAAAAGGTTCAAAAATGACTTATTCTAAGCATACAGCACGTCCTGCTCCAGAATAGTAATAACATGTGGGTAATCCCCTGCCTCAGGTGCCGTGCACTGCAGACATGTAGAAAACAAGCTCCTCCCGGCCCTACATATACCGAAGGACCTTCCACAAATCCCCAGATTTCTATGCAGTCCTGAACTGCGAAGACATGAAGTATCACGCTCTCGCAG
Source organism: Gastrophryne carolinensis (assembly GCA_027917425.1). Classification (NCBI taxonomy): domain Eukaryota; kingdom Metazoa; phylum Chordata; class Amphibia; order Anura; family Microhylidae; genus Gastrophryne; species Gastrophryne carolinensis. The sequence goes on from CM051234.1 coordinate 81,303,201, forward strand.
GCGAGCGGGCCTTACGGCCCAAGGTCCTGTGGGACTATTTCCACCCGTCCTCTTCAGAAGAATATGCCTCCCAGCCTGGGCTGCGCGGGTCGGGTGAAGGTAGGCAGCACCTGGTGTGCTGAACGGAGCCATGCTCCACCGCAATCCCCCTCCATAGGGTAGGCGGTCAGGCCGCTGGTGAGTCTCTAGTGGATGCCCCTCCCGCAATCTTGCCCGTGCCCCTCACAGACTTAGTCCATGGATGCTGTCCGCTTCTCCCTCGCTTCCTCCCGTAACTCGGGGGAAAAGAAGGGGGGGGGGCTATGTGTGGTAGCCCTAGTGTTAAGTATCACGTTTAGACCTTGGTTTTTAAATTATTGGGGTCAGTGTCGCGCTTTGCTATACAGTGCGAGCCGTTTGTCTTCATTAACAGCTGCCTAGGCGGCAGCATCATTCCAGAGTGTCAGCATCTTATGCATATGCCGTATATCCAACCGTTCTACGTTTTTCTGTTGGTTAGAGCTTCGCGCTCTTTGGGGGAGGCGGAGACTCGGCATGACGCGCTCCGCGTCACAGCCTGGCCTGGCCCACCCCTCTAGGTTCGCTTGGCGCCATTTTGACTATCTATGCGCGCGCGCGTGGTGCGGTTCGCCTCCTCCCTTGGTCATGTAAGTGCCCTCTGGGGCAGCATGGTTCTATGTCTATCAGGCTGCGCATGGCACTTGACTCCACCTCTCTTGTCCCATTATGTCTTTCAGACGCCAGGACTTCGGTGGCTTCCCCCGGCCTAACATATATTACAACGGGTCCACATAACAAATTCTCCCACATTACTAGCGGGTCTTGGGGCATCCAGGGTTGCCTATTGCATAAATCCCTGCCGGCATACTGCTTGATAATCACCATATGGAGGCATTTCAGAATTATGTAACCGGGGTCCCTCCGGGACATGACCGGCTGTGTGCAGTGTGTGGTCAGCCCCAGGCTGAGGCTGACAGGGCACGGGTCTGCGGACAGTGTGCAGAACGGGCAGGTTTGCCACCGGCGGCACTTCCCTTCCTTACTCCCGTCTCCCCGGACCCAAATATCACTCATGACGAGTCCCACTCAAGCGGGGGTGACCTGCAATCCGTGCCGCGCGTGTTGCCTACGGCGGAGCAGGTGCTTTCTGGATTGGCGGAGCGTATGGGCCCTGGTAAAAAGCGGTCCCTGACGCCTCCTGGCTCCCCGGTTCCTAACGATACCGATGACTCTGCTGATATGCAGGACCTTGACCCTTCTGAGGAAGGTGAGCTATTCTCAGATTCGGGCTCCTCGAACGGGATGCCCCGGGCTGTGATGATTCTGAGCCCGGTTCTTGGGGTCTGTGTGACACAGATGAAATTCTTATTAAGATTTTTGAGGTTTTGTCAATCTCCCCAAGCCTAAGAAGGGGAGTTTCCATACAGCGCTGCCGCGCTTGGAGTTCCTAGAACAGGAACATTTCCAGAATCTTATATCCCAAGAATGGGAATCGCCTGGTAAGCTTAAAGGGGTCCCAGGGGTCTGGGAATGGAAGTACCCTTTCCCTCCTGATGTGGTTAATTTGTGGTCAGCACCCCTGGTGGTGGACGCACTGGTTATAGGGGTCACAAACCCCCCTTTCATGACGGCTCCTTTTTACCGTACCCTTCGGGATGCTGAGGACCGGCGCATTGACAGACTGGCTTCCCACGCCTTCTCGTGTGCTGGGACGGCTCTGCGCCCGGTCTGTGCCGCGGCCATCACTGCGGTGGCCGCCAGGACTCTTGTCAGAAAAATACTAGATCACCGCCCTGAGGACCTCCCTTGGGGGGTGTTTAATGCGCTATCAGACTGTGATGCGTTTGTGAAGTTTATTCTATCAGCACTGGACGACACCATTAAGATGTGTGCTAGAACCTCTGCCCTTGTGGTAGCTATTCGCCGCCTGGTCTGGCTGCGACAGTGGGGTGCTGACGAGGCTACAAAAAAGGCTCTCACTTGCCTTCCCTTCAGAGGACAGCGGCTATTTGGGGCCCGTTTGGACCTTTTTGGTAAAAAGGGTAAAGCACCCTTGAGCAGAAGGCCGCTCCGGCCTCCACGGGGCAGGGTCACCCCTCCACCTCCCTACGTTAGTGTCAAACGCGAACCTGAAGTGTGCTTCCAACTGTTCGGTGTGGATTTCCACTATGGGGTGGGCAGGCAGCACCCTGGGCCCTCTGGCAGGACTAAGTCCAAATCTGCCAAGACCTCCCAAGCATGAAGGGGCGCCCTCGCCCTTCGGGTGGTTCCAGGAGGTAATTCCCCTGGACACAGGATAGCTTTTGCTGGGCGGTCCCTCTCAGTGATTGTCAGGGTGCTTCTAGCCCCTGCTTTTCCTTCAGGAATTGGCGCAGGCCGTACTGGGCCCACAGTTAGAGTTTGGGCTTACGTACAGGTTGCCCTTAACAGTATGGGGCTATGGCCTCTATATTAACCTTCCTCCTTCCCCCAACAGTATGAGGCAGTCTGGGCCACGCTGGCCTATGGCAGGCTTAGCAATTCTACTCTGACAGTTAGTCCCTATATGACACCTCTGTCTTGGGACACAGGCGCCCTGTGCAAGGGGGGGGGGGCTTCCGGCCTCCTGTGGTACTAGATCTTCTTAGTTCCCCGTGTGTCTGCTGGACACCAAGACCATTACTAGACGGTGTTGCAGGACCAACCCTGCGGATTGAGGCATTAATTGTAGCCTCTCTTTCGTTCCCAGGCTACTCGCCATGGCGCGAATGGGGGTGATGTCTCGGACATGCCTGGGGGGGAGGGGCGTCTGCATTAGGACCTACCGGGTCGTCTTTCCTTGCTCCCCAGTCTCTACGTCAGGCCGAGTGGATGGGTCGGCCAGCGGTGTCCCCTGGGAGTTGCTGGATGGTTGCTCAGTCACCTCAATCCCTCATGGTCCCTTATCCGCTATCCCCATTCCTGGGATTCAGTTCAGGCTTGAGCCTTCATCTCTGGCAATAAGGGAACTCCTGGTTACGGGGGCTCTGCCCCCCTTTACTGGCGTCTTACCTTCACCAGGCGGGATGGCAGCTGGTGGGCCCGTTGGTGGTACATCAAGATGATGTCACTTATATACCGAGCCCTTGGGCTCTTCGGCACAGTAGGATATTGAGCTTACATGGGTTTCCAGCACCCTGGTGCTTGGTCTGTGCTCATTCCCCCTTGGCAAGGTGGTTCACCTTGAGCTGCTCATATTCAAGGCCCCGTCTGGGGGGCACCCCCTTCCTTACTTGCATCTTCCAGTGAATGGTCACCTTGGGTACCAAGTCTCGCAGGTTGGCGGGGGAAGGGAATTTCTTCCACAATCCCCGTGGTTCCTAGGTAGGGTCCCCTAGAGGGTCCATCTTACCTGCTGGTTTTTGTTGAAACGGTGTGCCTTCCGTTGACTCTATATGGCTGGACTTCTCCTTTTAGGATCTGTCGGTCTATTGGGGGACTCCTGGTCTGTTGGATGACAATGGCCTGTTTTATTACTGGTCTAGAGAGTGAGGCAGGATGCTCCCTCTGGAGAGTCCCTGATCCTGCCTTGGGGCGGGGGTCTACGTCCCCTGCTTCTCAGCGGTATTCGCTCCAAGGGATGCTCCTTAGCGGCAGGTTATGCTATCCTGGTGTCGCCCTGGGAGCCTACTAGCGTGGCTCTGTTGGGTCTCCCTTATAACACAGGGGCTCTACCCTTGTTTTTACTGTCCCAGAATATTCTGACTCTGGTCATGGGGGCTGAGTATTTTAGGCATAGACTTGTTATTTTATATGCCTTCACTTCATCACCCTACTTGTGGGGTTCTGCGCACGGTTGGCCTGATAGAGAGTCCCGTGAGATGGATGGCCTGGGTGGCCTTGTGAGCTGTGGATCGCAGATGCCTCTGCTGAAGTCTGCTGACCTGTTCGCCCTCTCAGGAGTGCGGTTCTGCCATTGTCAGGCCCCTTACTTGTCGTCCCAATATAAGGTCCCTTGTCTGGGGATTGACAGCTGATTCATTCACCCCTTGGAGACAGGCCTTATCTTCTGGGTGACTCAGTATGAGGGGGGGCTGGGAGCAAGCTCCCCAGCTTCCCCTTCCTCCGTCTATTTGGGGTTTTTTTGTGGTAACCCATATTGATTGGCATGAGTCTTGGTCTCTTTCCTGTTAGACGTTGTCAGTTCCCGGGGCTTTTAGAGTCATTACAGCATAAGTTTGGGGATTGGCTCCCCATCTGGGGACTCTGAAGGTGCAGGTTCTGTCCTGGCCTTTCCTGCAGGAGTCTGGTTCTGTCGCCCTTGTGGAGAATTCTTTCGGGGATTGCTTAGCTGGATCTCCCAAGTTGTTCCATGGTCCCTGTGGGGATCAATTTCCATTGGTTACCCTGAGGTTTTTTCCTGGGGATTTTTGCTGGATGCTGTCTGAGCTGCCTTGTAGTCCAGGTCGCTTCTCTGGGGGTTCGTGAGACGTGTGCCTGAGACGGTGGATCTGGTTACTTAACCTTGGCTCGAGGTATATATATATATATATATATATATATATATATATATATACAGATATATATGGCTACAGGCACCCCATGCCGTGGGGGTGGTCCTTCTTACGCCGGGCCTCCAGTCCAAGTGGTCTGTTTTAGTCCTTTAGTCTAACTATGGACTTTATTTTTAATACTAATATGAAGGCTACATTCCCTCTACAGGTGTTGCAATTTTTCCCCATGAGGGTTTCCATGGCCCTTAGGGGGACTGATGCTCTTGGAGTCTGCGGGCGCCTCATGTATGCGCCTGATACCTCCTTCCAGCACCACTGCGCCTTTGGATTATTCCTGCTTGGATGTCTCCTGATCCTGAGTAAAGCCTTGGCTTCCTATTAGTTAGGGGTCAGTATTCCCGCCTTGGTCGGGTGACCTGTTCTATTTCCCTTAAGGGGTGTTACAAGTTTTGCCACGAGGCTTCCTTGCCTGTGGGCTGGTTGGGTCATTACACTGGCCTATATCCTTCTTTAGGGGAAGGAATCTCCCCCTTTTTCAGTTTATTCCGTTATATTGGTGCTTGGGTACCACTGGCCCTTCAGCACCAGGGTTTTTTTACTGTTGATTAAGTTACTAGACTTATGGCTTGTCTCTGTTCATACCTTCAAGGTTTTGTTCGGAGATTGACGTTAGAGCCTCTGCTTGTGTCATGCCTGTTGCAAGTTTTGCAGGTGACAGCGCCTTTACTGTCCGCTGTGCCTTGTTTTTTCCTGGGGATCCCACCCTGCTTATGGACACTGCTATTGGATGTCCCACATGTTATTACTATTCTGGAGCAGGACGTGCTGTATGCTTAGAATAATACAACTCTGTGAAGTACTCACCTGTAGAGTTGATATTATATGCATACAGCACGTCCTGCTCCACCCCACCCTGGTTCACTTGTTCTGGATCCCCTATATGGTGATTGTTAGCAATTGATATTATTACAAGTTTTCTGGGCGGTTGTTCCTCCCGGCTTCTCTTCTCACTGATTTTCAATGCTGGGGATTTGTGGGAGGTCCTTCGGTATATGTAGGGCCGGGAGGAGCTTGTTTTCTACATGTCTGCAGTGCATGGCGCCTGAGGCGGAGGATTACCCACATGTGAGTTGTATTTTTCTAGGCCAGGAGAGGTCACACAATTATCTGGGAGGAAAAATAAATAAATAACAAAAACTCTGTTTAAACAGAAGAAAAGGAACGTCCATTGAAATGTATGGGAGAGCGACAGGTAATACCTGGCGCTCTGGTAGCTAGACCGCCAGCGCTATACACTGAGGCGCCTGCTTTCATAAATGTGGTATTGCGTACAGTTCTCAGCGTTAACCAGAAGCTTCCTGCAGTTGCGAGGTACTACCTGGCGCTATCCCTTGATGAATAAACCCCATAATTGATTCTTCATTGTTGGGGGAGACTTTTATTCTATTCTAATACTGCTATTTGTGTATCACAGTTCTAAAACAAATTCGGCTTGAAAGTCTTTGTGATGTAAACATCATGGTAAACTTTTTTACATATGCATATGGAAAAGTCATTAGCAGCGTAATAATCCAATGGATGGCTCTGTGGAGAAACTAATTCATATTTCCATCATCAAAATGCTAAATAAATTGAAGTCCCTCTTTTGTCAATCAGGCTGTCGATTGCCTCATCATGCAAAGTGTTCTCCTACCAAATTATCCATGTCATCCAGGCTCTGGCAATTTCTTTTTCGTTTAGCAGGATGTAGTGTAGAAGTCAGTAGGAGAGGAATGTGTTTGGTTTGGCAGTGGAGTGGCTTCTCAGTTGTATGCACTGTCTTGTAAGATGAAAATAAATGAATATTAGAAATTGCACAAACTGCAGATTCTGCCTTATGCAAACCTTGGATGGAAAGACTGGGAAATGTCCTACAAATCATCATGATATATTCCTAAACAGTTTCCTTCAAGAGAAATGTACCATTTCTTCTCCTACCCTGATATACAATATATTTTTATAATTATTTTATATGATATAGTATATTGTAAAAACAACATTTTAATTATTGTTACCAGAATATGTCTGTTGAAAAAATATGGGTTTGTTGTTAAAAATATGGGTTTGTTGCCTCTGAATTCAAACAATATTCATTAATGTGAGTGAACACGCAATAAAACTTTTGTCCCCCATGGTTGGTCTAGGTCCCGCGATCAGCAATGGAGGGGGTGTGTCAGGCCTCACACATTTGCCCTAGGCCATACCACACTGAAAAAGTCCTGTGAGCTTTGAGTCATCAGTGCTCAGGACTTACTACCCCTCCCCCTTGTTTGCAGTTGCCCTTCAATGTTGGTCCACCTTCTTTAAATTGAGATAAAGTTAGACTGAAGACAAGCCTGAATGTTGTCCCATTGTCTCGGGATAGACATTGTTCTGTCCCAAACCTCAATCCATTCTCGAAAAGACCTTGTAGTTCCTAAGCTGTTTATAAATGTATTAGAGCATTGGAGATGCAGAGAAAAAATGAGGAGAAACATGTGCCAACACATATTATGATAGTACAGTAGTGTGTGTAGTAGATATAGTAGTATAGTACTATCATAGTATGAAAAAGGAGGGAGAGATGCTGCAGGCTAAGAGCGTCTGCCAGCACATAGTGTGACCAGAGAGGAGGGAAGAGGGCAGGGTTACATAGCTGCAGAGAGAGGGGGCCAATCAGGACGTCTGGGGAGGGAGTGGGAGTGTTTCCGTTTTCGGTCCACTGAAGTTTGATTGAAGGACTGGGACAGCGGCTTAGCTGAATGAGGAAGTGATTTCCTCACTAAGCAAACATACATGGCAAGAAAGAGGGTGCTGGAGGGACTCAATGTAAGGTAAGCTACTGATATTTATTTTGTAACTTTTGACCTGCCAATCACTTTAATTGGGTGGGACTTTGTGCCCACTGTGGAGTTGCAGCTCTCCAGTTACTAGTATAAAGAGAGTGGGTCCGCACACCTTAAAAATGTAAGTCTTTAATGAAAAATATTAAAATCATCTCCAAAAATCAAAAAGCAGTGCTAAAATACAAAGGTAGACCCAGAGTGACACAAAACATACAAGACCTTCTGACGCGTTTCGGGTATTCTGTCAGCCCTTAGTCATAGATGTATGACTAAAAAATTTTTAAGGTGTGCGGACCCACTCTCTTTATCCTTTTGAATAATTGGGGTGTGGGACCACCCCGGGTCGGGCACCCTGCCTTACTAGTGTTCGGATACCCTTTACATTGTTACATTGTTGCTCCAGTTACTAGTGTCCTGGCAGCACCTGTTTTCCACGCTAAGCAGTTAATAGGATCCGGGAAACATTACAGGAAGGATTCCTCTGATGTTAGACAGACCTTTATTTTAGCCTCTACTGCCAGCTGTATGATAGTGATGGTGTGGGTGTGATAGAGGTATGTTTATAGGGACATACCGGTAACTAGTTTGGGGGAGGATATTAAGGGGATGTTAGGATAACACTATCATTTAATCTTATTTCAAGCACCACTGTGGTATGTAATGTGTTTTCAATGTACTTAATTAAAAAAATGTGATACACCCCCAGCTTTGACCCAGCTTTTTACCCATTGTAATGTTATGCTGTGCATCATGCAGGCCACACACATCAGGTAATGGCTGCTTGAGTTTATATGGACACGCTACAGCAAAGAAGGAGATCTACCTTATTTCCCACTAGTGGGAAATAATTTAAAGGGCAATTACACTTTCAATTGCATTTTTCAGTTTCCATTGAGTGCCAAAATCATATCCTCAAGGTGCTGAGCTAAGTTATTTTTTGCGACTCTGTGTTATAAAAGAAATCAGTTTTCTTTAGCAATAATGGCTTTACCTTAGCAACACACACCAAAGTGGTGTGTTTGGTGAATGTAGCAGAGACTTCCTGCAGTCTGGCTTGATAAGCATCTGACTGGCAGAGATGACACTCAACATTCTTGAGCTCAGAGGTTTAGCTGCTGTAATTCAGCATTTTCATATGAAAGGATCACAGTCTTGTGTACCAGTAGCTAAAGTGTTACTGGCAGTGTTCTCACCTTAAGAGGTCATTACTGCTGCTTGATTTAGCCAAAGCTGCTGATGAGCTCACCTGTTACAGTGGGAGGATTCTGGGACTTGTAGTCAGAAATTATACCAAGTGCTTTATTTAAGTTCAGGAAAGACGCTCCCACTTTAGCAATGCAGAGCCACAGGAATATAGAAAACTTGGAAGAAGAATTTAAATTACAGGTCCAGGGGCACAATACAATTGTTTATTTTTCTTTCCAAATGAGGAAAACAATAGGAAAGAACCACAAAACACCTGATAAAATGGGAGTTTTCCTTTAATGACAGCCCCTTATTTGTCATGGGAGCATTACAGAAAGTTCGATCCATCATCAAGTTCTTAGTTCTGTATTAGGCCGATTTAAGATGTGGTTCAGATGAGGTCTAGAAATGCTCAACAGCCAGTTTGCTTATTCCTCTTGTCTATTTTGGATGAATAAAAATGTACCTAAAATCCTAATAACTCCACCGCGGGAGGATTGAACATAGATGAGGTACACTACAGGATGTTGTATTATTGTCTTGTATAGAAATGAAGATAGTAAGAAGTGCTAAGCAGCCTAGTTACTTATTTTTATGTGTCCCAGGAATTCTAATGGCAGCCCTGCTGTTCTCTAAGCCCTCTTATTTTGTGCAATTATTGTCCTTGCTGCTGTTGGTGATTCCACAGTTTATTGTCACATAACATTTCCTGCTCATGCTATTTGCCTCTTACTTTCTATATTGGTACATAGTTATATATATTCTTTATTTTAGCTTTAATACATGTAAAAATTGTAATTTATCATGGATAATCCATCTTTATAATGTAATATAATTTAATATAGTGGGTTGATAAAATCTAAAGATAATATGACTAAGGATTAACTTCAGATTCAGGACAAGGTTAAATTTAACACAGATAATGGCAATTTGGTTCAATCCGGCCATAGCCGAATAGAAGAAATATAGGGTCAAACTGGTCCATAAAAAAAAAACTTGGCCCCCGATCCCTGAGTTACTAGCCAAGCGCACTAGCCATAGGAATTGGAGGCCAAGTGGTTGGAACCGGTTGTCCCCAGTCCCTGACAAGTTACCAGCCCCTATGCCTTTCTGCACAGGTCTAGTACTATACACCTGGACCCATGCCAATAAGCACTAGGCACTTTTGCACCCCCTGCAGCCAGTGGGAGTGTAGGTAAATGGGTAATCTACTGCCAGAAAGTAAATTGCCATCCCTCTACCCTTTGAACCTAGGACCCCCTTCCATTTTCAACAGTAAAAAAAACACACTTCGAGGTTTATTTAAAAAAACACTAAGGCCACGTATTTATTTATTTTTTTCCCCTTCCTGCTTGTGATGTCGGGTGCAGCACTTAGAGGATGAGTGGCAATATGCTTACATGCTTTTTGTATTATGTTCATGTGATCATAATTAACCTAAATTGAAGTAACTTTATAGTGAGTGCTTGATAGACCTTGTGTTACATTTGAAAAAGGACGCGGTCGAGTCCAAAACGCGTTTGATTTTATCCATGCATTTGCATTGATGGGCTGCTTTTGATGATTTCTGACAATAAATGGATAATTTATAGGAGTGCAGACCGGCATCATCATATTTTGGATTTATCGTGGTTGTGGACTAACCAGGTCAGACACCCGATTTCCTACCGTTTGCTACAGCTGCTACAGCTGAAGAGTGAGTCTTTCCATTTATCTAAGACCACGTAGTGCCAGATGAGCAAAATGTGTATTTATCAAATCAAAAAAGCCTTAGCGCCTCTTATAGTGCCAGGTAGTGTCCCATCTATCAACAGAGCCAGCAATGGGATAAGTTCCAGTGCTGAGTTCCCTACAGTTCCCTATAGGACCAGGTGTTCACCCTACACTGTGTGGCCTTATCCCATACATTCCAAAGGGCTGGGATGGTTATAATTATTTTACCATTAATTTAATATATATATATATATATATATATATATATATGGGCTGGTGCATGTGCATCGGCTTTGATAAGCTGTGTGCTGTGCTGGCCTGGTGGCTGGGAGAGAGCACAAGCTGAGTGCTGGCTGCCTTCAGCCGCCACAGCAGTTTGGGCACTGAGAGTGCAAGAAAACTACATAAATTACCCTCCCTGGCCTAGTGTCCTAGGATATCTGGCAAAGGGGCTGATAATTTACCAGGGCCAGGAGCTCTGGGGAGCTGGGCTATTTGCCCAAGTTGCGGGCGGGACACCCTTTTTATTTTAAACAGTAAAAATGGGGAAAATCGGCCAAACTAATCAACTCACACTTAGGCCCTTATTTATGAAGGAATAGCGACAGGTAGCGACTGGTAAGCAGCCGGTAATGACGGGCCCCGCAACGAGAACGCCGGCTCCCCACCACAATCACACATGTATCAAGCCAATCCTGCTTAGCAACTGAGATAGCGCCATATAGCCACTCATTCATCATTATTCCAGCCTCAGCCCACAGCGCCAGCGTCCGACCTTGAACAGCGACAGGTATGACCTCTCGCTACCTTGCGCTCTCCAATGCATTTCAATGGAACAATCTTTAAATATTCATAATTAATTGTTATGATTTTTTTTTTTTAAATGTGAAAAATTCTGTGACCACTTCTGCAATTTTAGATAATTTTTTTAAGGTAAAAAAAATTAAAAAAAAAATTGTACAGAATTGATATTACAGGTCTGATATTAATGTATTCATATTACTAAATTATTTAAAAAAACTTGCTTTTTTGGTTTCCAAAAATATGGTTGTTTGGGGGTTAAAAAACTACTTTTAACCCATTGCCACCAGCACTCTGGGGTTTAAACATGCATTTTACAGCGTAAGAATTTTTGGAGCGTGATTTTTTAATGAATATGGTGGGAGCCGGTCGCTCTGACCAGTCGCTTTCATGCGCTCCCATACAGCACGGAACCTGTCAAATAGCGACGCCTCACCCAATATTCAACATTACGGCAAACCGACTGAGTCGCTATCAACTACCGAACAACGGCCAAGCACAGCGACTACTAGCGGGCGCTCTGAAAATGCCGCTACAGTCGCTCAACTGTCGCTACCTGCCGCTATTAATGAATCGGCCTCCCAGCTTTATGACACAGTTCCTATATCATGACATTTCTTATGACACAGTTGCTATATCAAGTTTATTGTTATTTTTTACACAATGCATTTATTATTATAAAATGAAAATAATATGTCAGTAGATTTATCAATGAGTGAAAAGGAGAGAATCTACTGTATACGTTTGCAATGAGAGTCAGAACTGACTCGCGAGTTGATCTTGCTGTATTTTAGGCCACTCCCAGAATCATGACAGAACAAGGAATGAGGGAGCAGGGCACATAAATTGATGGACATAAAAAATGTATGGCTTCCCATAGCTCAGTGTGCCCCCAAGGCACAGTGGGCCCTTACACCTTTCCAGGTTTGCCACATAACACCAAATTTTGGTCCTACTGACAGTTTGCAATGACCAAGTATTCAATTAGCAGGAAAGTCATCAATAGCCAAAGTGGACACCATCTGTTGAACCTGTTGAGTACCATGAGTCTTGGGTTCCTTAAGCCAGGCTAACCCACCAATAGTTGGTGTTTCCTATACTTCCTTGTTCATCCACAAATCAAAAGGAAACATTTTGGCCGGATTGCAGCTTTAAATTACAAAACAATTCATTAGGGAATTTAAGCCGATGTGCGGCGTGTCTGCATTTCAAATCCATAAATAGTATCATTTGTTAATCAGTCACGGTTATTTAAAGAGAACTTTTTTTAGTCTAGGAATAACCTGCAAATGTTTTGAATTCTTAACTTCCAACTAAACAACATTTTCTTTGGCAATCGCACAGACAAAGTTCAAAATCAGATAATTTTGGAAAGAAATATACTCTTAATTAAGATTCTTAGTATGCAGTAATTAGTTTCCATGTCTGTGTAATAAGTGTATTTATATAATATGACAGCTCTGAATCTGACGACACGACTCCTGTATATGGTGATTGTGTGCAGACCCCCCTAAGCATGTCTGTACATGACAACTGTTTTTATTGGAATTTGTGTTGACATGCCTTTGATGTAGAGCTCTCATGTCTTTCTGATTTGTAGTCATTTGGAAATTACCACTATGCCTAGTGTCAGAATGTGAAGACCTCCAGCTCCTTGGTGGAAACGTCTGGCTTGGCTGCTAATTGAAACAAGAAAATATTAAAATACTACCATTTATTACAAGCTACAATAATAAATATACCTCATCCACTCTCCAACCAACAACGACCAGCATTCACATTCTAATCTGCGCTAGAAAACAGCAGCAGAGGGACAATGGAAACATGAAAGATATTTAAGGGAAACTCTACTCAGTCCACATGTTATAAGGAGATACACCTGTTAATCTGCTAATAGCTTTGTTATTTACTTACCTGGTTTACTTTCACCCTTTTGCAAGTGGTGTAGTAGCCACGGCCGCGTGGGTGCTCCTGGTCTGAGGTCCCTCCTCAGTGATATATTATTGAATATAGTATATTTATTGCTGGTCCCTTTTTAATTGACTTTTTCTATAGTGGTTGCACATGTTTATATTTATACAGTAGCTCTCATCAGTGAGGCTAATGGGAGCTGTTTATTATTATATTTTGCACTTTGCACTTCCTTGAGTATTGAAAAAAAAGGTTATTGCACCAGCACTTTGAAGACGTTTGCAGGGTATGTTCATATACATATTTTTTTTATTAACTTGGGACCAGTGCATTAAATTATCTCATTTCAGGATGCCAGCGGACAGAGGAACAGTACATGGGAAAGTGAAATTCCTGTGTGATGTTCCTCTTTAATCATAATACCTCTTTGTCATCAATAATATGGCTAGGGATGAGCGAACCGGTTCGGACGGACCGGAATTCGCTCCGAATTTCAGGGAAAATTCGATTCGGCACGAACCCGAATTTTTTTTGGTTCGTGCCGATCGAATTTTCCCTGAAATAAAAAAAAAAAATGCCGGCATGGTGGGAGCGGGCAGGCCGGCTACGCTGTCAGCGGGCGGCGGAAGCCGGCCCTCTGACAGCGCAGCCAGCCTGCCCGCTCCCGCCATGCCGGCATTTTTTTAAAAAGCAAACACTTACCTGCATGGTCGGAGCGTGGAGGCCGGCGCCGCTCTCAGGCGCCCTCTGATGACGCGCCCTCTGATGACAGCTGAGAGCGGCGCCAGCCACCCCACTCCGACCATGCAGATAAGTGTTTGCTTTTTAAAAAAATGCCGGCATGGTGGGAGCGGGCAGACCGGCTGCGCTGTCAGCGGGCCGGCGGCGGCGGCACACTGACAGCGTAGCCGGCCTGCCCGCTCCCACCATGCCGGCATTTTTTTTTCTAAGATGAGCGATTCGTGAAAGTTCGATTCGGGCAAACCCGAATTTCTTGGGGAAATTCGGCGAATCGCCCCAATCGAACTTTCAAGAAGTTCGCTCATCTCTAAATATGGCACAATAACAATTTCATTAAAGACCTAACATTTTAGCTCCTGATTATCCTGTAGAAGATACCATGGACCAGATTATCAACGTTTGCGAGTTTTCGCAAGTTCACTCAACCTTCAGTGCACAGTGTGTGCTGCAACTTGGCAACAACTTGGCAATAAAGCAGTGAACTGAGATATCATCAATGCTCTACAAGTAAATGTAGAATATTGCACATGTAATGATATCAGTTTAAATTATTATATTGGATTATGAAACTGTAAATTGCTCATACAAATGACTAAATGAACCCATATGATAACTAATAAATTCTATATATATACATATATATATTGTGGTAAAGTGTATGGAAAAGTGGTGGATGGGGTCTATTTTTCCCATAAGTTTTTCAGGCAGGCACGATCCATGCCGGAATATCAGAGATCTAATCCACATCCTGGGTCCTCTACGGGTTTTTACCCTACTCACAGGTCTTCCTAGGTGATGAGACTAATTGAAGGAAGCCCTATAAAAGGAATTTCTGAGGCTTTCAGAGTGGAGATGGAGAGGCTGGGATGAGGAGCCTGTGCCTTGCTGCTCCCAATACTGACAGTGCTGAATTGCATCCGAAGGACTTTATGTGATATCTGTACTTGGAAACCTGTGGATTAAGAGCCTGGACTTGTATGCCCCAAAAGAGGACCTGTAATATCAAGGACTGGCAATACGCTGTAATTATCCTGCACTGGACATTGCTAAAGTTGGTGAGGTAACCGCTTGCTGTACTGCATTGTGTGCTGCAACATACTCTAAGATTTTTGCTTTATTTTCAATAAATTGCTTATTATTAGAATAAGTACTGTCTTCTGAGTCATTGCCGTTGGCCCCAGGTCCTGAATTTATATATATATATATATATATATATATATATATATATATATATATATATAAAAAATTGAATGTCTGTCAGTCATCTATAGACTTCCAAACACCTGAACCGTTTGACCCCAAATTTGGCATGCAGGTACATTGGGTGCCCGGGAAATTTAGATCAAAGGTCGCGTCTTTGCCAGATGTACAGGAGAGGAGGGGGATGGGGAAAACCGGCCCATAGAAATGAATGGGAGAATCTCCACACAAGCGCACAAATTAGGTAATTAGAGCTTCAGCTTTCCCCAGAAATGCACAGGTGAGGTCATTACAGGTGCAGCTCTCCCCAGCAATGCACAAATGAGGTAATTCGAGCTGCAGCTCTCCCCAGCAATGCACAGGTGAGGTCATTAGAGCTGCAGCTCTCCCCAGCAATGCACACGTGAGGTCGTTAGAGCTGCAGCTCTCCCCAGCAATGTACAGGTGAGGTCATTAGAGCTGCCGCTCTCCCCAGCAATGTACAGGTCAGGACATTAGAGCTGCAGCTCTCCCCAGCAATGCACAGGTGAGGTCATTAGAGCTGCAGCTCTCCCCAGCAATGCACAGGTGAGATCATTAGAGCTGCAGCTCTCCCCAGCAATGCACAGGTGAGGTCATTAGAGCTGCAGCTCTCCCCAGCAATGCACAGGTGAGGTCATTAGAGCTGCAGCTCTCCCCAGCAATGCACAGGTGAGGTCATTAGAGCTGAAGCTCTCCCCAGCAATGTACAGGTCAGGACATTAGAGCTGCAGCTCTCCCCAGCAATGCACAGGTGAGGTCATTAGAGCTGCAGCTCTCCCCAGCAATGCACAGGTGAGATCATTAGAGCTGCAGCTCTCCCCAGCAATGCACAGGTGAGGTCATTAGAGCTGCAGCTCTCCCCAGCAATGCACAGGTGAGATCATTAGAGCTGCAGCTCTCCCCAGCAATGCACAGGTGAGGTCATTAGAGCTGCAGCTCTCCCCAGCAATGCACAGGTGAGATCATTAGAGCTGCAGCTCTCCCCAGCAATGCACAGGTGAGGTCATTAGAGCTGCAGCTCTCCCCAGCAATGCACAGGTGAGGTCATTAGAGCTGCAGCTCTCCCCAGCAATGCACAGGTGAGGTCATTAGAGCTGCAGCTCTCCCCAGCAATGCACAGGTGAGGTCATTAGAGCTGAAGCTCTCCCCAGCAATGTACAGGTCAGGACATTAGAGCTGCAGCTCTCCCCAGCAATGCACAGGTGAGGTCATTAGAGCTGCAGCTCTCCCCAGCAATGCACAGGTGAGATCATTAGAGCTGCAGCTCTCCCCAGCAATGCACAGGTGAGGTCATTAGAGCTGCAGCTCTCCCCAGCAATGTACAGGTGAGGTCATTAGAGCTGCAGCTCTCCCCAGCAATGCACAGGTGAGGTCATTAGAGCTGCAGCTCTCCCCAGCAATGCACAGGTGAGGTCATTAGAGCTGCAGCTCTCCCCAGCAATGCACAGGTGAGGTCATTAGAGCTGAAGCTCTCCCCAGCAATGCACAGGTGAGATCATTAGAGCTGCAGCTCTCCCCAGCAATGCACAGGTGAGGTCATTAGAGCTGCAGCTCTCCCCGGCAATGCACAGGTGAGGTCATTAGAGCTGCAGCTCTCCAGCAATGCACAGGTGAGGTCATTAGAGCTGCAGCTCTCCCCAGCAATGCACAGGTGAGGTCATTAGAGCTGCAGCTCTCCCCAGCAATGCACAGGTGAGATCATTAGAGCTGCAGCTCTCCCCAGCAATGCACAGGTGAGGTCATTAGAGCTGCAGCTCTCCCCAGCAATGCACAGGTGAGATCATTAGAGCTGCAGCTCTCCCCAGCAATGCACAGGTGAGGTCATTAGAGCTGCAGCTCTCCCCAGCAATGCACAGGTGAGGTCATTAGAGCTGCAGCTCTCCCCAGCAATGCACAGGTGAGATCATTAGAGCTGCAGCTTTCCCCAGCAATGCACAGGTGAGGTCATTAGAGCTGCAGCTTTCCCCAGCAATGCACAGGTGAGGTCATTAGAGCTGCAGCTTTCCCCAGCAATGCACAGGTGAGGTCATTAGAGCTGAAGCTCTCCCCAGCAATGTACAGGTCAGGACATTAGAGCTGCAGCTCTCCCCAGCAATGCACAGGTGAGGTCATTAGAGCTGCAGCTCTCACCAGCAATGCACAGGTGAGGTCATTAGAGCTGCAGCTCTCCCCAGCAATGCACAGGTGAGGTCATTAGAGCTGCAGCTCTCCCCAGCAATGCACAGGTGAGATCATTAGAGCTGCAGCTCTCCCCAGCAATGTACAGGTGAGGTCATTAGAGCTGCAGCTCTCCCCAGCAATGCACAGGTGAGGTCATTAGAGCTGCAGCTCTCCCCAGCAATGTACAGGTGAGGCCATTAGAGCTGCAGCTCTCCCCAGCAATGTACAGGTGAGATCATTAGAGCTGCAGCTCTCCCCAGCAATGCACAGGTGAGGTCATTAGAGCTGCAGCTCTCCCCAGCAATGCACAGGTGAGGTCATTAGAGCTGCAGCTCTCCCCAGCAATGCACAGGTGAGGTCATTAGAGCTGAAGCTCTCCCCAGCAATGCACAGGTGAGATCATTAGAGCTGCAGCTCTCCCCAGCAATGCACAGGTGAGGTCATTAGAGCTGCAGCTCTCCCCGGCAATGCACAGGTGAGGTCATTAGAGCTGCAGCTCTCCAGCAATGCACAGGTGAGGTCATTAGAGCTGCAGCTCTCCCCAGCAATGCACAGGTGAGGTCATTAGAGCTGCAGCTCTCCCCAGCAATGCACAGGTGAGATCATTAGAGCTGCAGCTCTCCCCAGCAATGCACAGGTGAGGTCATTAGAGCTGCAGCTCTCCCCAGCAATGCACAGGTGAGATCATTAGAGCTGCAGCTCTCCCCAGCAATGCACAGGTGAGGTCATTAGAGCTGCAGCTCTCCCCAGCAATGCACAGGTGAGATCATTAGAGCTGCAGCTCTCCCCAGCAATGCACAGGTGAGGTCATTAGAGCTGCAGCTCTCCCCAGCAATGCACAGGTGAGATCATTAGAGCTGCAGCTTTCCCCAGCAATGCACAGGTGAGGTCATTAGAGCTGCAGCTTTCCCCAGCAATGCACAGGTGAGGTCATTAGAGCTGCAGCTTTCCCCAGCAATGCACAGGTGAGGTCATTAGAGCTGCAGCTTTCCCCAGCAATGCACAGGTGAGGTCATTAGAGCTGCAGCTTTCCCCAGCAATGCACAGGTGAGGCCATTAGAGCTGCAGCTCTCACCAGCAATGCACAGGTGAGGTCATTAGAGCTGCAGCTCTCCCCAGCAATGCACAGGTGAGGTCATTAGAGCTGCAGCTCTCACCAGCAATGCACAGGTGAGATCATTAGAGCTGCAGCTCTCCCCAGCAATGCACAGGTGAGGTCATTAGAGCTGCAGCTCTCCCCAGCAATGCACAGGTGAGGTAATTAGAGCTGCAGCTCTCCCCAGCAATGCACAGGTGAGGTCATTAGAGCTGCAGCTCTCCCCAGCAATGCACAGGTGAGATCATTAGAGCTGCAGCTCTCCCCAGCAATGTACAGGTGAGGTCATTAGAGCTGCAGCTCTCCCCAGCAATGTACAGGTGAGGTCATTAGAGCTGCAGCTCTCCCCAGCAATGCACAGGTGAGATCATTAGAGCTGCAGCTCTCCCCAGCAATGTACAGGTGAGGCCATTAGAGCTGCAGCTCTCCCCAGCAATGTACAGGTGAGATCATTAGAGCTGCAGCTCTCCCCAGCAATGCACAGGTGAGGTCATTAGAGCTGCAGCTCTCCCCAGCAATGCACAGGTGAGGTCATTAGAGCTGCAGCTCTCCCCAGCAATGCACAGGTGAGGCCATTAGAGCTGCAGCTCTCTCCAACAATGCACAGGTGAGGTCATTAGAGCTGCAGCTCTCCCCAGCAATGCACAGGTGAGATCATTAGAGCTGCAGCTCTCCCCAGCAATGCACAGGTGAGGTCATTAGAGCTGCAGCTCTCCCCAGCAATGCACAGGTGAGGTCATTAGAGCTGCAGCTCTCCCCAGCAATGCACAGGTGAGGTCATTAGAGCTGCAGCTCTCCCCAGCAATGCACAGGTCAGGACATTAGAGCTGCAGCTCTCCCCAGTAATACACACGTGAGGTCATTAGAGCTGCAGCTCTCTCCAGCAATGCACAGGTGAGGTCATTAGAGCTGCAGCTCTCCCCAGCAATGCACAGGTGAGGTCATTAGAGCTGCAGCTCTCCCCAGCAATGCACAGGTGAGGTCATTAGAGCTGCAGCTCTCCCCAGCAATGCACAGGTGAGGTCATTAGAGCTGCAGCTCTCCCCAGCAATGTACAGGTGAGGTCATTAGAGCTGCCGCTCTCCCCAGCAATGTACAGGTCAGGACATTAGAGCTGCAGCTCTCCCCAGCAATGCACAGGTGAGATCATTAGAGCTGCAGCTCTCCCCAGCAATGCACAGGTGAGGTCATTAGAGCTGCAGCTCTCCCCAGCAATGCACAGGTGAGGTCATTAGAGCTGCAGCTCTCCCCAGCAATGTACAGGTGAGGTCATTAGAGCTGCAGCTCTCCCCAGCAATGCACAGGTGAGGTCATTAGAGCTGCAGCTCTCCCCAGCAATGCACAGGTGAGGTCGTTAGAGCTGCAGCTCTCCCCAGCAATGTACAGGTGAGGTCATTAGAGCTGCAGCTCTCCCCAGCAATGCACAGGTGACGTAATTAGAGTTGCAGCTCTCCCCAGCAATGCAAAGGTGAGAGCATTAGAGCTGCAGCTCTCCCCAGCAATGCACAGGTGAGGTCATTAGAGCTGCAGCTCTCCCCAGCAATGCACAGGTGAGGTCATTAGAGCTGCAGCTCTCCCCAGCAATGCACAGGTGAGGTCATTAGAGCTGCAGCTCTCCCCAGCAATGCACAGGTGAGGTCATTAGAGCTGCAGCTCTCCCCAGCAATGCACAGGTGAGGTCATTAGAGCTGCAGCGCTCCCCAGCAATGCACAGGTGAGGTCATTAGAGCTGCAGCGCTCCCCAGCAATGCACAGGTGAGGTCATTAGAGCTGAAGCTCTCCCCAGCAATGCACAGGTGAGGCCATTAGTGCTCAGCCACAGCTCTAGAGCCTCAAATGTGCAGATCCAAAGAATCCAAATCAGTATATACATTACATACATACAGGTATATACATTACATACATACAAGTATATACATTACATACATACAAGTATATACATTACATACATACAAGCATATACATTACATACATACAAGTATATACATTACATACATACAAGTATATACATTACATACATACAAGTATATATATATATATATATATATATATATATATATATATATATATAACATACATACAAGTATATACAATACATACATACAAGTATATACATTACATACATACAAGTATATACATTACATACATACAAGTATATACATTACATACATACAAGCATATATATTACATACATACAAGTATAAACATTACATACATACAAGTATATACATTACATACATACAAGTATATATATTACATACATACAAGTTTATACCTTATTTTTCGCCCTATAAGACGCACCTGCCCATAAGACGCACCTAGGATTTGGAGTTGCAAAATAAGATAAATATTCTAAATGTTGTGCTAAAACACCCCATTACAGGCATTGTGGCATTCCCCCATCCCATTCCTAATGGGCAGTGTGGAGTTTTCCCCTCCCATAGGTAGTGTGGGATGCCCCCTCCCATAGGCAGTGTGGCATACCCCTATCCCCTTCCCATAGACAATGTGGGATGCCTTCATCCCATTCCCATAGGCAGTGTGGTATTCCCCCCTTCCTATTCTCCATATAGGCAGTGTGGCACCCCCCCTCCCATTCCCCATATAAGCAGTGTGTCATTCCCCCCATATCATTCCCCATATTGGCAGTGTGGTATTCCCCCCATACCATTCCCCATATAGGCAGTGTGGCATTCCCCCCATATCATTCCCCATATTGGCAGTGTGGTATTCCCCCCATACCATTCCCCATTTAGGCAGTGTGGTACTCCCCCCTCCAATTCCCATATAGGCAGTGTGGCACCCCCCCCGCATTCCCATATGGGCAGTGTGGCATTCACCCACCCCATTCACATATGGGCAGTGTGGCATTCACCCACCCCATTCACATATGGGCAGTGTGGCATTCATCTCCCCCTCCCCTATAGGTAGTGTGGCATTCATCCCCCCTCCCCTATAGGTAGTGTGGCATTCATCCCCCCTCCCCATCCCATATAGGTAGTGTGGCATTCACCCCCCCCCCTCCCCATCCCATATAGGTAGTGTGGCATTCATCCCCCCCATCCCATATAGGTAATGGGGCATTCATCCCCCCTCCCCATCCCATATAGGTAGTGTGGCATTCATCCCCCCTCCCCATCCCATATAGGTAGTGTGGCATTCATCCCCCCTCCCCATCCCATATAGGTAGTGTGGCATTCATCCCCCCTCCCCATCCCATATAGGTAGTGTGGCATTCATCCCCCTTCCCCATCCCATATAGGTAATGTGGCATTCATCCCCCCTCCCCATCCCATATAGGTAGTGTGGCATTCATCCCCCCTCCCCATCCCATATAGGTAGTATGGCATTCTTCCACCCCTCCCCATCCCATATAGGTAGTGTGGCATTCATCCCCCCTCCCCATCCCATATAAGTAGTATGGCATTCTTCCACCCCTCCCCATCCCATATAGGTAGTGTGGCATTCATCCCCCCCTCCCCATCCCATATAGGTAGTGTGGCATTCACCCCCCCTCCCATTCCCACATAGGCAAAAGTAAAAAGAGAAAAAAAAAAGTAAACTCACCTTTCAATCCTCCCCGCTGTCCTCGCCGTCTTTACACAGACACACTGGCTTGGAATAGCGGTGGGCGTGGTTGCTCCGCCGCTTGAATGGTCCCTGCCACCTCTCCACGGTGCCAGCAGACAGAGACACCCGGACCTAAACAGCGAGCGTCGGCCACGCCCACCGCTATTCCAAGATGAGCGTTCACTCTATGCTGGCGTTGCAGAAAGGAAGCGATGGGGGCAGCTGTATCTGCCACCTCCTCCACAGCGCGAGAAGGCGGCAGACACAGCTGCCTCCATCGCCTCCTCTCTGCAACGCCAGCATAGAGTGAACACTCGGCTTGGAATAGCGGTGGGCGTGGCCGATGCTCGAGCGTCGGCCACGCCCACCACTGTAACAGGCTGGGTGTCTGGCTCTGCAGAGAAGGCTGCCTCCGCCGCTTCTGGGACAGCGCGAGCGATGGAAAGGGGAGTTAACTTTTTGCTTTTTATTTTTTTGCCCACCTTCGCCCGATAAGACGCATGGATATTTTCCCCCAACTTTTTGGGAAAAATATGTGCGTCTTATAGGGCGAAAAATATGGTACATTACATACATACAAGTATATACATTACATATATACAAGGAAATGCTTTGGCAATATTCAAGCATATGGATATGAGAAAACAAGGAAATATGGCAGCCGGGCCTGTTGGTAGTTCATGAGGAGAAGGCTGGGAAAAACAGACCCATAGAAATAAATGGTAGAATATTCTGGAGATTTTACCTCACAAGAATGATGTCAGTGTCTGTCCACAGCTCCCTCCTCACACACACACTTACCTCATGAGAATACTCATCTCCTTAGATTAGTTACCTCATACATGACTCCTGGCTGAATTCAAAAAATCTAAAGTGCTACAGTGCAAAGTGCTAGTTAACAATCAATATATAACCAACATGATTCAATACCAAATATATATATACACAAACAAACAGTGCATATTAACCCTATATAATAGGATGTATGAGACCCTACCAGGGCCTATAAACTAAATCTAATAATAATTACAAGGCTTGGTCCTCACTGTTTGTGTAATGATTATTAGATTTAATTTATAGGCCCTGGTAGGGTCTCATACATCCTATTATATAGGGTTAATATGCACTGTTTGTTTGTGTATATATATATTTGGTATTGAATCATGTTGGTTATATATTGATTGTTAACTAGCACTTTAGATTTTTTGAAATCAGCCAGGAGTCATGTATCATGTATTGTAAATATATTAATTATAATTGCCATTTCCACTGCCCCTAGAAGTGTGGTTCCCTTCCTTATTGAACATTATTTTTGTGTCTTTAGTGTTTTTAATTGATGTCTAGTGTTTGTAGTTATGTGACTTTACTATTAATAAATAAACATTTTTAACATAGCAGTAGTGCCATATTTTGGTGGGGGTTGAGGAAAGAGTGGGACCTTCCCCACAGTTTATTTACAAACTTTAATCACACATCGTCTGGCACTATATGCTATAGCGACCAGATTTAGAGCACTGACGTTGTGTGTGTGGAGCACCGAGTCAGTCGCACTGATCTGGCGCTACCTTTCGCTCCCTGTAACGCTGTACTGGTGTTAGAGTGCCCAACATACATCACATGCATCAATGCTGGCCAGGTTACTACATCGACTGAGGCGCTCTGTTACAGCCCCTGATACCCGCTTACAGCGTTTACTAGTGGTCGCTCTCAGCGCCGCTATACAGATGCTCATCTGCCAATACCTGGCGTTAGTAATGAATCAGCCTCTAAGTGTGGTGGAGGCCCCTGGGCACAAAAATCTGGTGTATTACCACTAGTACAGTTTTTTTTTCCTTTAAAATAATAGTCCAGCCAAGTAACTGATTGGTGGTTGTCTGGCATCCGCCTAATTACTGGAAGGTCAGATCAAGTCCCTTGTGCCACCCTTGAGCTTCCTGCTCGGGAACTCCTTCTTTGCCATGCTGGGTTGGGGGTAGTGTAGTCACCCAGCTGGTCCAGCAGAAAGCAGTTTCCTGCATTGAGCTGCCAGTGGCTGTGCTTGGTGGCTTATGTGCAGTGACAGCTCTGCACACACCCATCACTGTAGCGTCACTGACAGCATCTTTGCTTCTCTCGACACTGCGTCCTGCCCTGTGGTGGCTTTGGCTGCAGGTTTGCAAAAGCAAAAAAGGCTTGCCCAGGCATGCGGGGGGGGGGGGGGGCACCACTGCCACCAATAGCTTTGTTGCTGGCCCCGCAGCCCATTAGACCAAAGACTGAAAAGCCTCCATGACCAGACCATAACCTAAAGGTTGGTGGAGGCTCTCTTTGCAGAGCAAGTGGTGGAGGTACCGGGGCTTGCACCACTTGCACCCGTCTCATAATCCGTCTATATATATATATATATATATATATATATATATATATATTATATTATATTCAATGAATCATATTAGGACAATACATGGAAGCAGACCTTCATGCTTCATGATTCATATTACTGTACATTTATGAAGTGTCCTTTTAAATATATTCTCCTGCCCTTTTGTAAGAGAGGCCATCAGAGAATACTATTGTATTGAATGATATATGTTTGAACACAAGGTTCACGTGCAAGATAGGCACATGCAAGACCAAAGGCTTCTATAATGCCCAATGGACCTCCAAAGAACCAAACAACATGAACAGATGTCTCAGATTTGTCAAAACATATATGGATTACAGATGTAATACATGCTGCACTGTCAGAAACCTTGCTGTTGATTTTTATTAAGACTGACAGCTCGTAATATAGGAAGGAATTTGGAGATTTCCCTTTTCTTCACTTTTTATTCAATAAGGTCATGATTTAGCTATTTTATTTTAAATAAATGAATAAAGAGTATGTTTTCCAAGATGCAAAAATTATTTTTGACTGAACAATGGCAGCCATATAATAAGTAGTCCTATAAAATCACGGTGTGTTTGATTACCGTATTTTTCCATTTTTCACTATAAGGCACACTTATTTTTCCCCAAAAGCGGGGGGGGGGGGGGGGGGGGGGGGGGATGTCTGTGCATCTTATCGAACATGAAACAAAAAAAAAGTAAACTTACATGTTATGGGCGCTCCCACGTTGCTGACTGGGCTGCGGGAGGCCAGAAGAAGATGGAGGAGCGGCGGGCTCTGTCCCCGTCCCTGCCATTGCTATCACTGTCTCTTTTGGCAACGGTAGGGATGGAGACAGCATCAGTCGCTCCTCCATTTTCTACTGGCCTCAACCCGCTGTCTCTTCCGGCCAGGCCACACACAAACACCCAGTCCGAGCAAGCGGGTGTTAGAGCGTGCAGCGGCAGCAGCTGGAGGCCAGAAGCATGTGAGTTGACTTTTTTTTTCTATGTTCTTCTGCTGCCTATGGAGAACAGAAGGGGGTGCCACACTGCCTATGGGAATGGTAAGGGGGGGATGCCACACAGCCTATGGGAATGGGAAGGGGGGAATGCCACACTGCCTATGGAGATGGGATGGGGGGAATGCCACACTGCCTATGGGAATGGGAAGGGGGGAATGCCACACTGCCTATGGAGATGGGATGGGGGGAATGCCACACTGCCTATGGGAATAGGGGGAATGCCACACTGCCTATGGGAATGGTAAGGGGGGGATGCCACACGGTCTATGGGAATGGAAAGGAGGGAATACCACACTGCCTATGGGAATGGGAAGGGGGGAATGCCACACTGCCTATGGGAATGGGAAGGGGGGAATGCCACACTGCCTATGGGAATGGGAAGGGGGGAATGCCACACTGCCTATGGAGATGGGATGGGGGGAATGCCACACTGCCTATGGGAATGGGATGGAGGGAAATGCCACACTGCCTATGGGAATGGTAAGGGGGGGATGCCACACAGTCTATGGTAATGGAAAGGAGGGAATACCACACTGCCTATGGGAATGGGATGGGGGGAATGCCACACTGCCTATGGGAAGAGGGAACGCCACACTGCCTATTGGGAAAAGGAGGGGGTGCCATGCTGCCTGTAATTGGAGGATTCTGCACCTTGAATATTTTTTGGTTCAGAATATTATTTTTCTTATTTTTCGCCTCCAAATCCTAGGTGCGTCTTATGGGCAGGTGTGAAGCATATGGTAAAATCCTTATTTATGATGTGCGTCATTTAGCATCTTTTTTGTGGCTATAGCGCCAGTTCTGCAGCACTGGCATTTTGGTCTTACCTTGGCGCTGTGCTGTACATTACATTGGCGCTAGCAGCAATTCGCTTTGATTGTTGCACTACATATTGGCCAGCCGGCGTTTCAATTATTGACAAGTCTCAATGCAAGTTCTGTACAAACAAATGTGTTTAATATTAATTATAAGCATTAAACCGTTTAATCCAGGTCTGCCCATTGTGTCTATGGGAGCTTGACCTACAACGCCAGGTTGTATCTGGAGCTGCTCCAACTAGAGCGCTCAGCACTGCAACCTTTTTGGCTCAAATCTCAAATTTTTTAAAATCGTTCGCTGAGTGCCGCTGAGGCTAAATACATCTGTGGTCAAATCAACCGGGCTAGCCTTGCGCTTTTTTAGGAAAATAATATAAAAAACAAGTAAAACAGACATACCATAAGCTGGTAAAATGGGCAATGTCACAGTGCAAAATGATAGTTCCAAGAACAAAAATCCCAGAAAAATATGTAATGTTAAACTTTCACTAAATATAACCTATACCAAGAAAGGAGGTTTATGTCATCACCTTCTATCCCCAAACCAGCACCCCAAAACTGCCTGTGTTTTTTTTTTTACTAAAACCTTTGCCCAATATTCATAAACACACTAACAGGAAGCAGTATGATGTCTGAAAAGCAGCCATATGCTAATTATTTGCTAAACTGACACGTAATGGCAGTTATTATAACTGATAATGCTGACCCCTAATGCTGAGCTGTGTGTATTGTAACTGAATGTATCATCACTGTAAAGCACCAGGGGGCACGGCTGCTCAGCCAGGGAGCAATATGGCCGACTGCATCCAGTTTGTGTTGTTATGAATATTGGGCAAAGCCTTTAGTAGAAAAAGAACACAGGCTGTTTTGGGGCACTGGGCTGGGGATAGAAGGTGACGACATAAACTTCATTTCTGGGTATAGGATTTTACACCTTAAACCGGACCTTCACCCTAAATAGGAGCCTATCTTGTATGTTTTCCCCACCCTGTACATACAGATTGCCCATATTAAAAATCACCCTACCTGCATCTACCATATCCTGTAAGCTTTTAAACATCGAAGATGGTGGCCCATGGAGTCTCAGGCTGCCTGCAAACAGAAAGTGTCTTCTGACTGTGCTGCTCTGCATTGTGGGATTACTGTCCTTTTCCTAACCCCAGCTCTGCTCCGTCTGCACAAAGCGCAGCTATAATCCCGCCCCTGCACTCCCCCTCCTCCTCTCCTCAGTATGTGATGCTTCTGAGGCAAGATGGCGGCGCCCGTATACTAGAGTCCTAAACATAGTTGCAGCCCAGCGGGGGAAAGGATAATAAGTAAATGACTAAAAAAGTAAAATATATTAATTTTAGATGCTGCGGAATCGTTTTTTAAGGGTTTGGGCTTTTCATTAAATGGTTTTTAAGGTCCAGTTTAACTTTTCTTTGCAAAACAGGACCCTCAATAGATGGTTTGCCCAGCGCTCAGCAATAGATATCTACCATTTGCAACTTATGCATGAATTAATTTGATTTAAAGTGGTCCAAAACTGGGCGCAAACAATATAGATAGATCCTTTCCCTGTTAGAGGGAAGCATGCTCGGAGCTGCTGGCCTTAGATGCTGATTGGACGAGCGGACGCACATGCGCCGTATGACCGGGAACAGGTGAGTTAGATTGGGCGATCTGGGGGGTTTCACACAGCGAGGCAGTCGCTGTGTAAAATTACATTATATATAATATATATATATATATATATATATATATATATATATATATATATTACATTGCTTACTTTGCCATGATATATAGAACCAGTAGTTTATAAAGCTAATTCTTCCACAACATTTATTTTAATCTTTCCAACTCATTTAGAAGAACAGCAGACCAGTTTAATAGTTATAGTTGCTTGGTAGCTTTAGATTAAAATAAATCCTAGAGAGCTGCAAGTTTCTGATTTAATCACAAGCCTCACGCCAGCATAAGCATCCAATGTTCACTTAAAATTTGGTGTATTTTGACATTTGATATTTTGTCTTTCCAACGGGGGGGGATCATTTAATGTTTCTTTGCTCACCTCTGAGTTCAGACCCACCTTATAAAATAACAAGCTTATAAAATAACAAGCTTATACATTATAAAATAACAAGCTGTGAAGATTACGGACACAAAATCTCCAAATGCTTTTGTTAATTGAGGCTTAAATAATTACAGGTTGAAGCTGCTGGAGTTAAGTGACATTAAAATCAATTTAAATGGAATACTATAAAGCAGTTGGCCTTTTAGGATCAATTTAAATCTAAGTAAAGATTTTGAAAACCCTTTGTTTCGTTAATGTTTTTTTTACCGTAGATTTAATAAACTCACAAAAAGTCTATTTATGTATATGTTTAGGGGTTAATCCAGAGCCATGTAAGAAAACTCACTCCTTTTTTTAGGAGAAAAAAACTTACATTCATTTTTATTTTCTACATTGGGGTTGATTTAAAACCAGGTGAAAAATTCCATTGATTTGTTGAATCAGCCCCAAAGTAGACAATGAAAGTGAATGGCAGTTTTTTCTCTATCTTCTCCCCTAGCTCTAAAACGACCTCATAATGTTATGATTTTTTTATTATGATTATGTTGTTATTTTCTATTTCATTTTTAAATATAATATTAAGAGCAAAGGTTGTACTAACCAAGTAAACACAATTCCTAAACAAGAACATGTACAAAAAGAAAGCAGAAAGCATGACCTCATAAGCAATTTATAAATGTAGCTCAAAAAGGAACTATGATGCAAATGTTGCTGCCCATGCATGAAGTCCAGTCTTGTATTTTCAACAACCATGACTTGGCCAAGCTCATGTCTTCAGAACTTCCTCCAATGGAGCAGGTTTTTAATCTAATATTCTGCAACCCCCAACTCCGCACCCAGACAGAATTTTTATAGGGACTGTAAACTATAAAAATTGGGATGGGACACATTAAAGTAATGTGCAGAGTGTGCAGCAAGAGGTGGCCGGACACTTATGTAAGCCAGCAATGGGGGCGGTCCCGCTGTCAGTCTGGCTAAGGTCGGGGCTCCAGAAAGTTGGCCGCCGCTCACACTGGCAGCAGCTAGAAGCACTTCTAGTGTCGGCTGCCCGTGTTCTCACTCATGGGAGCAGCGGCCATCATTCTGGTAATCAAATTGACAGCGGGACCGCGGGCCTGATCTCTGGCTCACGTAACTGTCCAGCTGCTTCCTGCTGCTGCAACACTCTGCATTACACTACAACACTCAACCCTGTTAGCTTGCAACCAATTCTATAATCTGTCTCTAAATCTAGTTAAAAAGCGAGGTCTCGGTTGGCACACATCTGCAGTGCCTACCTCTAATCTATAAGAGCCCCCATTGGGACATACAATGCAATGGATAAATTGGGAGCAGCTTACCTGAGGTTACCTTATAACTCTGAGTGCAGCACATGGGGAGTAAGGGTCGAAAGCCTACACATACAGCTTAAGACCCCCCACCCATGTGCTTGCACAGAATCAGTGGTGGCCACAGTGGTGGCAGCCACTCAGACCAGTTTGACCAGACATGAGAAGTGCACCTGAGCAGGGCAATTAGAAGACATAAAGGAGCAAAGCACCACAGCACTCAACCCTGTTAGGTTGCCACCAATCCTAAAATGTGTCTCTAAATCTGGTTAAGAACAGAGGACTTGGTTGGCACACATCTGCAGAAGTATGCTGAAGCTGCACCACCATGGTGCCTTTGTGTGGGTGCATTCCTAACTCTAATCTATGAGAGATCCCTGGGGACCTACAATGCAATGGATACTAGGGGTGTGAATTGGCAAGAATCTGGCGATACGATACATATCACGATACACTTATGATGCAACTATATATCCTGATATATCCCAGATTCTGTCTTAAAGATAATATATTGCGATTTTTTTTAATTACATTTTTTTTTTATTTAAAAAATGACATAGGGCCCCCCTTCCCGGAGGGGGGACCCATTTTTTGTGAATTTTAAGGTTTAAAAACCCTTAAAAATCACCAAAGAAAATGGTGTGAGGTCCCCCTACCCAGCATAACCAGCCTCGTCACCAGCTATGGGGGCTTGTAAAACAGGGCACACCAGCTTTGGTGGCCCCTGGCTCTGCAGGACACAAGCTGGCATAGCCTAGAGGCCATGGGCTCTTCTGCCCCCCCTGGCCTTTGGGGAGGCAAGTAATGGGTAGGGGGTTTCTGGCAAGTTTCTTTTTACAGGACTTGCGGCTGAAGTGGGGGGAGGTGCCATATTCCAGGCACTCTCCTGTAGTTGGAGGAGCCTGGGGGGTCGGAGGCCCCCTGGGCGAAGAGGAGACTTGGCGCGGATCGAACGTGGGGTCAGGTGAGTGTTTTTTTTTTTTTTTACTTTTCTTTTACGGTAGCAGTAGGAGAAAGTCAGAATTGATACTAAATTTTAAGCAGACCTTCACCCTGAATAAGAGCATATCTTTTATGTTTCCCCTATCTGCACCTACTGCATTTTCTGAGCCTTTAAACATCCAAGTTGGCGGAGCATCAGGCAGAGCATCAGGCAGCATGCAAACAGGAAGTGTCTTCTGACTGTGTCGCTCTGCATTCTGGGATTGCTGTCCTTTTCCTGACCCCAGCTCTGCTCTGTCCTGTCACAGCTATAACCCCACCCCCTGTATTTTATCCCGATCTCCTCAGTATGTCATTCTTCTGGGTCAAGATGGCGATGTCTGTATCCTAGAGTCCTGAACAGAGTTGCAGCCTTGTGGGGGAAAGAATAATAAGTAAGTGACTAAAAACCTAAAATGTATTTTTTTTAGATGCTTGGAATAGTTTTTTTAAGTGTTTGGGCTTTTCATTAAATCATGCTGAAGATCCAGTTTAAGAGTCATCCTCTGTGACTGAGGAGTCCTTGCAGAAAGTATAGAGTTCACTAAGCTAATTGATGGCTGAATGAAAGAAGCAGCCCCCAACAACCAGCATGCTGGGAGAGCAGGACGCAGGATAGACTGCTTGCCTAGAATATCTTTTGAATGAATGTGACTAATGTCCTACATTTACACAGTGTGCAATTATACATATGAATCCACCAGGAGGAGCTATTGATCTGTCAGTTTAAGATGAGCTATTAACACCGTTCTCCTGAAGTCAGATGTTTAACCTAAGCTATTATTACATTTATATTGGGAGGGCAAGGATAGTTCTCTTGTCTTTGTGTGTTTGTCTATTGTGCATCATTTGTGCTCCATACAGAATGGAAACAAGGGATAGAAGAATAGCCAATGCTTTGTCCAAACTTGGACACATTTAAGGTGTCCCCCCCCCCCCCCCCCCCGAAAGCATGGCAACATCAAAATCATTTGGTAAGCGAAAACTTTTTAGGCTCACAAAATGTATTCTGCCTTTACCCCCTTGTAAACCTGATGTGTAATGTGATCCTATACCCAGACGGGAAGTTTATGTTGTCACCTTCTATCCCCAGCCCAGAGCCCCAAAACATCCTGTGTTTCTTTTTTATTACAGCCTTTGTCCAATATTGACAAACCTGAATGCTGTCTGCTGTTCAAAGCTTTTCCAGCAATGATACATTCAGATAAACACAGCTCAGCATTGGGGGTCAGCCTTGTCAGTTATAATAACTGCAATAAATCGAAAGCACTACAAGCTAAACTGTCATTATGCGGCACTTTAGGTTGTAACTGGATAAATTAGCATACGGCTGCCATTCTAACATCATACTGCATCCTGTTAGTGTTTTCATGAATATTGGGCAAAGGCTTTAGTATAACAGGCTGTTTTAGGGCACTGGACTGGGAGGTAGGTGATGACATAGGCTTCCTATATGGGCACAGGGTCACTTTAAGAAGACTTGGCTCCTGATGCATTGCCAGTACTCCATTGGCTCTGAACTCCTCCCTTAGTCAAACACTAACTTGCTGTCACATACCTGTAGTGGGCCAGACAACAGAGGAACATGACTGCCACCAGCAGTGTCCACTGTTAGTCGCCTCAAGATGGAGCACAGGGAGAGCTCAACAAAGGGAGAAGCAAGAGAGTCAATAGATGGCTGCTGGAACACGCATGGATGAAAAGAGCAGGGTGAGTGCAGCGTCAGAACACGAGCAGATGAGTACTGGTGATTAATCTGATCGCTACCGTACCCTAGCTTCGGAGTGGGGAGTCTGCTGACTGCCTGGAATTTACTGGAGCCCCCCACAAGGGAGGACTGAGGTGCAGGCACCTCCGGGGTCCCACAACCTTTACTGGAACAGGCAGGGCTGGAGAGGAGGATGATCCAAGGGTCTGGAACAAGAGCAGGTACTCAGATAAAGCCTAAGGGGCAGGAGCCGTAGGTGGTAATCAGAGGAAGCCAGGGGGGTTCTGCTCTCCCCATGCTGGCTGTGGGGAGTTGAATCTTTCATTCAGCCTGTTATATATTTTCTAGCAATCCCAAGTGAACTCTCTTCCCTGGTGTGAAAGGAGCCTAAAGACAGGTAAATACTATACATTACCTTGCCTACAATCTAATTGATCCTCGAACATATAAAAATCATTAATCAATTATTACTATACATGACATTGTAAAAGTTCCCAAACGTGTACCATACAAATTCAAGGTGTATGTCTAATTCTACCACTTTTTACTAAAATTAATATATATTAGACCCAAATGCACTATAACACTGTCATACCTCAGGGACACCCGTCTTCTTTGTGAGCCTACAACTCCCAATCTCCACAGCTAGCTTCACCTTTAGCCAAGCCCCCATTTGCCGGGACCCTTTTTACGCTTCACCGGAAACGGTTGCCCCCAGGAATTATTAGCTCAAAGGATGTAAGCTCACGGGGTAAAGATGGATGAACCGAAGGTGAGACTGGGCATAATAGGGTAGCTGAGGTAAGAACAGAATACAGTTCCGGGAACTCCGAGAGAGAAAACAGGCCAAAACAGAGCTATGTGGTAATAGTGGGCACTGTCATTTTGTCTGCACTGTTTGTGTCAAGCTGCTTATCCTTAATTTTATACAGGTGACACTGGGCACATTCTGCATTTGACCTAACAAGTGTTTCTAACTTTGTGTGACTGGGTTTTGCAATGTTTTAAGGTTTGTTGTGTCCTTTATTGTGTTGAACACTTATGTGTATTTTTGGTCACTCATTTTCACCAGTTGTGTCTTGCTTTGTTTTCCGCATTGTTTGCTGCTTGTGCTCTTTTCAGCAGTATTTTTCAGCATTGAAACTATCATGTAATTGCTTTTGATTGCGCCCTTACGGTTTTCAGCCTCAGCAGCCTCCACCAACATGTTGAGCCTGTGGTGAATACCCAGATTGTCTTGTATATGTGGTATGTGTGTCATTTTTGGTGTGTTTTTCTGCTTTTGTTTTGTTTGCTCGGTGTGTGCCTGTGTTGTTTCTGCACATATGTGTTTGTTGTGGGTGTGTCCACCCCTGTCTGTTTCCTCCTTAGCCTTTTATTTGCTGGTGTGCTTAGCGTTGTTTTGTACTTCGATATTTACAGTGTTTTCCTGTGTAATGGATGCCTATGTTTGACTTATTTGTTTTGGGTTTGTTTGCATCACTTGCGTTTTCCAATAGTGTCTTTTAATAGCGTCTTTCTTGGGGATTTTTTGGCATTTGCGTTATTACATTAGGGTTTTTGAGTAGCTCCTTTACAAAATTTCAGGTATTTATTTCTGGGGCCAATTTGGATATATCATTTTTGTTGAGTTTGCTTAGGTGAGCTTTTTACTTGTTCCCTGTTGCCTTTGCCTTTCCAGGATTTTGTGACCTGCTGGGAAACAAGGGAGTCGAAAATTTGTGGGTTTTGCCAAAACAGGGCAAATATGTAGCTACCACAAGTACATGACAGTTTGTTTCTGACCAAACATTGGAGTGGATGTCTAATTGTGGCAGCCAGTGATGTCCCTGATATTGAACTTGAACATCAGCTGATGGTGCCATTACAGCTGGGCTTGTGCCCGTGCCAGGCATTTGTGAATGGCCGACGCAGGCTCACTCCCTTTTAGAGGGTAGCAGGGGATGCGACCATCAGTGCGCTCAGATCTACTCGTATTACACTAGCTCCTGGATGAAGGGGCTCAAGGGGATCCAAGCGTGCTGATTGGATGGGAATTGAGTTTGTTCGGGTGACCTGGGGGGTTTCACACAGCGGGGCACCCCAGGGGCAAGGACCAAAACCCAGGATAGTCAAAACCCAGGATAGTTTTGGTCCACTTTAAATATCTGTGTGGAATCCACTGATGATTGTGTTGGCTGCTGATGCTGTGGTGGCTGCCGCTGGGGTGGCTGCTGTTGCTGGGCTGGTTGTTGCTGGGCATCACGTGAGTCTGGGAACTCATACAAAGCTGGAGTAAGCAAAGCAAAGAGCAATCAAAATGTGGGCAACTTTGGAAGACATAAGGCAAGAGTAGTCAAACACATGTCAAGGCTTCAATATACGTCTCTTACATTACACACAAGCATTGGCTGTTTGCAGAGTGTGTTCCATGCGCCAAATATGCCAGGTCCTTTCCAATGTTACCCATGCTACAGATGCATACGGGCCCTACTGAGGAGGTGCCTCACATATTGAAAACTTCTCCAGACTCTACTCCATTTCCTGAATGTCAGATAGCAGTCCTATGAACACAGGAGAAATCAAGAACAAATAACATGAGAGTGTGTGCGAACAGTAACCAACATGCCCTAAGTCAGGATCAACAGACAGACAGTGTCAGCTTAGCTAGAGGAAGACAAGGCTGATGGCGGGTTGCCTTGGTGACCGGGGCCTGCTGGTGGCTCATGCCAGATTGGGATTCCAGGTCCCATCAGAGCCAGAATCATCATATTCGGCTATTGAGGATACAAATTAAACACCTGGAGCAAACACAAGGTAACCAAAATGGGAAATTGGGTGGAGCAAAGGGACAAACTTACCTTTACCCAATGCTGTGGTGTCATCCTGCACATCCACCCCCTGCAGCTGATATTCTCTATATTCATTGAGTGGTCCTTCCAGTTACCCCCACTCAATTAGCAGGTCAGCCTCCATTTTGTTCATGAGGGCCCTGTGCAAGATATAATAGCGCTTCTTTGTGGATTTGGTGATGCATTAATGTGCAGCCATGCAATTGAGGGTCTCAGCAATCCCTGCCCAGATCTTGGTACATTCTATCTTGCTCAAACTCCGACTCTGGGAGGCAAACAAGACCAGGGTGAGCTTTCAGCTCACCAGCGTAATATTATCTGCAAGGTTAAATTCTGGCTCACGTTTGGCAGACGGCTTGCTGGGACTGGGGCTGACCTGGACTGCCGACACCAGCAGCTTGGGAATTCTCCAGTGTGGGCAACCACAGCAGCAGCTACAACCACAGCCCTGGATGAACCATGGTGTCTAGACATCCACCAATCTCTCAAAACACCCTGAGCAGGAGTTAAGTTGCTGGCACACCTATGAGGGAAGCCCCTGGGGCTGCACCATCCCGGGCATGCCTGGCTCATCTAGCCCATGGCAACCTGACAGGCTACTTCCTCACCAACCCAAACAAACATGACACCTCCCTGTGGGAAAAAGCAGCAAGGTTGCCCTGAACTTGCTCAACATTTATGTAGTTGCACAACCAATCAGGCGTCATCACAAACCCTACCAATGCGTTAACAGCTTTTCAAACGCTAATTAGAAGTAAGGTGGGAAACATGTGACCCTTGTGCAATTAATTATTGGCTGCAGCTAACTATAAAAGGACACTGTGGAATACAGCAAAATGGATTTATGCCCTATTGCGTTTGGCTAGGCTTTCTGTGTGTTTGTATGTTTGACTTTGGATTAGGTGTACACTGTTTAAGAACACACCAAACTAGCTGTTGATGCAAAAGGCAAAGACAGTCTGTCTGTTGGGTGCACTGTCTGCTGGCACGTCTGGCCTCGGTGACATCAACTCCGTTTTCTCTGGCTCTGATATCCAATGTAGTAGGCTAAGACTGAGGAGCACACAGCAAGTCAGGCTTATATTTGACTCATTGTCTGGTCTGTCTAGCATCTCCCCGTCTCCCCGCTTGGCCTGGCCAATCATATGAAGCGTGCTTTCAATAGCCTAATGGTTGTTTCCCCAATGCATCTGCTTTTTTGGTGAGCTGCATTGACTCACACTTCTGTGTGTAATAGTGGGTGTGAGTGCTGTTTTGGGTTTGCTGTGCTCGGTGTGTGTTTATATTTGGTATTGTGGTGTATTGTGGTTGTGTTTGCTGGTTTGTGAAGTGGCAACGCAGTGCTGCGTCAAACAAGATTGTGCATTGATGTTTGGGGCGTGGTGCTGCTGTGTTGTTGATGCAGAGGAGGAAACGAGGCACAGAAAGCCACAAAGGTGCGATTCAGAGCTGACAGTGTATTTACCAACATGCTGACTGTGGCTGATTTAAGTGACAAACAGATCTGCAGCCAATTCTGCCTCAATAGAGCCACACTTATGTCCCTCTACCAGCAAATTTGCAGCAGAATTGACCCCTCCACTGGGCACAGCAAGGCTGTACCAGGCAAAGTGTGACTTTGTACCTTGTTAAACATATTTACAAGGGGCACATTTCAGGCCAGACAGGTGTGCTTTGTACTATTATTATTAATAATAATAATAATAATAATAACAATAGTCATAATTAAAATAATGCAACAAATACTACAGGTAAGAATAATATCTATATTCATGTTAATAATGGTTTTGTTTATTTTCCTGTCCCTTCCAGTTCTGTTGCTGGTGAGGAACAGGTGCAACACATCAGACTTGCCTTTTACTGCATGGTGGGGATCCCTAATGCACTGTGGTTCATTGACAGGACCCATATCTTATTCCACCCCCTCAAAACCTGGGAACTGCACTTCTGCAACTGTAAAAGCTTCCATTATGTGAATGCGATCACAAGATGTGGCAGCGTGTGGTGAGATTGGGGTTCACGGGTTCATGCCATGATGACTATGTGTGCGAACAATCAGCCCTGTACAGAAAATCTGAGAATCAACAAATGCCAGTGGATTGGCTACTAGGTAAGTAAGGGTGCAAGCTATAAGTCAGAACAATACTTAACCATCTTTAGAATGGAGGCAGGGGAAACAGAGACCAAAATTGCAAAGACCAGGGTTGTGTGAGCATTTATTGTGTAACCAACATAAAAACATGTGTTTTGTTTAGGTAATTTGGGATATGGCCAGAATACCTGGCTGATGACCCCTGAGTGCAAACCGCAGAGGATGCCTCATGTGCACTACAATGCAGCTCACCCGAAGACCAGATACATTGTGGTCTATTGAAATGCTATACAGCCCAGAGAAGGTGTCAAAGATCATCCTGGCTTGCAGTGTACTACACAATCCCTGCATACTACAACAGATGGAAGAGCCAGAGGAAATGCAATTGGTGCACGAAGTTCCAGAAATGCCCGCAGACAGTGCCGAAGACAAACAGACTGGCTTTGCCCGGCAGGCACAGATCATTGCTTCATTCTATGGAGTAAGTGGCAAGAAATTTGCTTTTAATTATGTGCTTGGAACAGCAAGAAGACATTAGTACCCATTTAAAGCATAGTTAAAAAATCCCGCCCATGCTAAAAAATGTGTGGACAACCGTGAAGCAATAGCTGGACAACATAGATTGAGCAAATCCATAGACAGTGAAAGTAGTATGTATGTATGAGCAGTATGTGAAAACCATATAGATGAAAGTCAAACTGGTGAGCATCTCTAATAGCATCATGTAGCATCACATATATCACTAGCGGCGGCTCAATGTTCAGCAGCCCCAAGTAGCACCTGTCACTCAGTTGCGTTCTCCCATACAATACAGTGGTCTATAATTTGTTTGTGTACAAACAGAGTTTGGATCCACTTTTTCCCATTATAAATCATATAATGATTGTTTTGGCTCTCCTGGCCAGAAACCAAAGACTTATATTGTCATATATTTATTTTTTTAATTTTCAGAATTGTATGTGTTGGTCTGCCATTGCAGCGTCAGTGTTACAGTATAGAAACAATGTCATTCCATCTGGTGTATATGTGTTGAGAAACAGCACCCAGTTTTATAGAGCCGATGCTGGCTTCATGATTTTTTTTCTAAAATATGGGTTTCAACGCCAAAAGTCGGACACACTTAACTGGAGCTACCTATCGTTCGCTGCAGCATTGTCTCCTTGGGCGGCTTTCCTTCGGGTTGCTACATATGCATCAATTCAAGGAGAGCGCTTCTACAGCTCCCCTCAGATATTCCATCTATCAATGCTGGACAGGATACTACAGCGTCACTTGTCCAGAAACCCATTTGCAGCGTACTATTGTGGACGCTGTAAGTGCACAATATGTGGCACTAGTTCTAAATCAGCCTCTAAGTTCAACAGATTTGTCTGTGCTGGATTCTCTTTTGTTAGGTTGAAGAATGTAGGTGTCGCATGACTAAAATAAAAAAGAATAATTAAAAACAATCACACAGTGGAAATCAGAGATCTGGATACATGAGCACCAATAGCCAATTAGTTTTATATCAATGGAACAACACAACTTGGCTGTGTACACCGAGCCAATCTGCCGCCCAGAATTACAGCAGACGGGCGCATCCTTGTGCATCCGGATGCGCCACGTACATAAAAGGAGACATTATCTAAGGAGACAGCACCCCTGGAGAAGCCATAGCGGTGTGGCGGAATGCATGGGGTCTCCTGCCTTCTATCCACTGCCTGATGATCAGCTACACATGACCACAAGGATAGTATGAACTTTACTTTTTCTTTCCAGTGATTGCTTACTACCTCAGCTCCCAAAAATAGCCCTGCACTTATAGCACTTTTCGTATTGGGTTTACATTGGGGAATTCATCCCCTGTCTTATCTTGTTTACATAGAACTTGCACTTTAGTGTTTATTGGTTGCACAGTTTCATATTTGAAAACGGCTTTCATGAATTATAGGTAGCATATATGTATTTATCTAGTATTGGTGATTTAGCACAAAGTGGAGTAATTGCATAATCTACTTGAGTAATTATAGATATAAAAATTACATTTTTATTTTTATTTATTTTTTTGGCGGCCATTAGTGGAGCTAATTTATATTGATTCTTATCTGTACCTTCTGATACCTTGTGGTCCTTTATAATATGGATTGCTAAGAACCTTAGCACCACAGGAATAGTGGATGAATTGATTTTATAGTGTCTTTGTGTTGTATGTGTTTTTATCTTAGTTATCGTGTAACACTCAATAAAATACTAATATTTTATGTAATTTTTTTTTTTTTTGTGCCCCTTCCTTATGACCCCTTGTCAATTTGGTTTGGCCTCCAATCGAACAAAACAAGGTATAGCTTTGGCCGCAGTGCCGATCACTGTCAGCACCAGCTGGTACTTTGCGGCGCTGCTGCTTGGGCGCTGTCAGCAGCGTCCAAAATAGCGCTGACAGGCACTATTAACAAATTTGGCTCCCCGTGTCAATAACAATAAATAATGTAATTATATCAGTATTAGTATTATTTGTAGTGAATAGGAAAACACATTTAAGAAGCAACAGCAAATATGATTGTTAAAATAATTACTACTAGTGCGACTAATGGTATAATAATAATAATATTTATTATTCTGTATATTTCATTGTTCATTAGAAAATGTATGCTTTGTACCTCTTCTTATATTATTGATAACAACAATAATTAACAACAGTAATATTAACAATAATGCAACAAATACTACTGGTAAGAATAACGCAACAAATACTACTGGTAAGAATAATACCTATATGTACCTCATGTTAATAATGGTTTTGTTTATTTTCTTAAAACAATATTTGGGCTTTGTATTTCACTTGTAGATCTAAAAAATAGTAAGTATTATTAATGACTAATTCATTAGTAAATAATTATTAATTACTACTACTAATAATAGCAATACACATTATTATTATTGTTATACTGACAAGAAAAAAAACAATAAACATGACATCACATCACAAAACTGGTCTTCATATTTTATTACCTTTCAGGAAATTAATATTAATGCTAAGTATAATATCGATATATAATATTTTTATAATTTGTATATTTTCCTGCTCATTAAACTCATCTGTATGCTTTGCACTGCAATAATAATAATAATAATAATAATATATCTACTACTGCAAAGGATAGTATCAATATTCATCTTATTATTATTCTGTATATTTTCCATTGTTCTTTTTTCTGCTGATTAAAACCACTTATGTCATTTGCACATCACTCGTGGTTTGAAATATAAATCATTTTTGGAAATGGAAATGGAACATCTGTGGTAGTGTTCTGCTGTAGCTGAGTGGCTTCAAACTGTCTTTGTAACAATTATTATAAGCAGGAGCAGTGATCAGAGAGCTCCATATCTTGGCCAGTAAAGCCTTTTATGGTTTAATAAAGCGTGATGCATTGTACTGTCGTGTTACATACAACCAGAGAGCACTGAACTCCTGTGATCTCAGGGATCCTTTGTTTTCATTAGAAAACCTTACAACACAGCATAATCAGACTTTGTTTTCCTAATAATCAGAGATGATTGGCATGTACTTGTTTTAACACACTGCGTTCCCCATCTTCTAACTGAGTAGTGCTGGTTATTATGCATAATTGCTGTTACCCGGGTTGTTTATGCTTCTATGGCGCATTCTCCTATACTCAGCCCTCTGACCTTTAGGCTGTAGGGACATCGGGAGTCCCACTCTGCTTCAGCGAAGAAACAACTACAAGGAAAAGCTCTTTGAAATGAACAATGCCTCTCAATCAGAAAGTCAAAAGGAATCTGCCGATAATGAGAAGTGGATGGCAGAAAATAATGAGCACATTGAGAAATTTTTCAGTGGTCTATAGCCAACATGCCAGCGTCTTGTAGAGAGGGAACTCCAGTGCTGTGATGAAAGGCATTGTTTATGGACAAAGGCCAATGCTGTAATATGGATTCATTTAACTGTTTCAGATTTGTCACACAATGTTCATTTATGTGCATTTGAATATGTATTGTATGTGTACTTTGGGGTAGAATCAAAAAAGATTTGCTGATGTAAGACTCACTTTGGGAATGCCTGTCCAGGGCATGTTGGAACAAAGGGGGTAAGAGATGCTGAAGGCTAAGAGCGTCTCCAGCCTGCTATCACATAGTGTGACCAGAGGAGAGGGAGCGGGGCGGGGTTTCATAGCTGCAGAGAAGGGCAGCTAATCAGGATGTCTGGGGAGGGAGTGGGGGGTGTTTCCGTTCTCAATCCACTGAAGGTTGATTGAAGGACCAGGTCAGCACGGTGGAGACTGAAAGCTGAATAAGGAAGTGATTTCCTCACTAAGACACAGGGCCTTATTTATCAAGGGATAGCGCCAGGTAGTGTCTCACTAGCGCCAGGTATCGCCAGCTATCGGCGGCTACCGACTCCAGAACGCCAGGCTGCGAACACAATCACGCATTTATCACGCTAAATGAGGCTAGCGCCGGTGAGAGCGTCAGCTAGCGCTGGATTCATCATGTAGCAGACTTCAACGAACAGCGCCGCTGCTAATCCCATCACAGCGCCAGGTATGACCTCTCGCTACCTGGCGCTCTCCAATGCATTTCAATGGAGCAATCTTTAAATATTCATAATTAATTGATATTAATTTTTTTTTTTTTTTTTTTAAATGTCAAAAATTCTGTGACCACTTCTGCAATGTTAGATTGAGATGTGAGTTTAAGGTAAAAAAAAAAAAAAAAAAAAAAATTGTGCAGAATTGATATTACAGGTCTGATATTAAAGTATTCATATTACAAAATGTTTATAAAAACTTGTTTATTTTTTTTTCCAAAAAATAAGGTTGTTTGGGGGTTAAAAAACTACTTTTAACCCATCGCCGCCAGCGCTCTGGGGTTTAAACAAGGATTTCACAGCGCGAGAATTTTTAGAGCGTGATTTGTTAATGAATATGCTGGGAGCCATTCGCTATGGCCATTCGCTGTCATGCGCTCCCATACAGCGCGGAACCTGTCAAACAGCGACTCCTAACCCCGTATTCAACATTACCGCACACCGACTGAGTCGCTGTCAACAACCGAACAACGGCCAAGCACAGCGAATACTTGCGGGCGCTGTGAAAATAACGCTACTGCCGCTCATCTGTCGCTACCTGGCGCTATTAATAAATCGGCCTCACAGACACAGCAGGAAGAAGAGCACCGGAGGGACTCAATGTAAGGTAAACTACTGATATTTTTTTTTTAACTTTTGACTTGCAAATCAATTTGGAAACATGGCGGTGGTGGCAGCAGCAGGCTGTGGGAATGCTTTTCTTTAGTAGGGACTGGGAAGCTTGTAAGAGTTGATGGCCAGATAGATAAAGCTAAATACAGGGCAATCCTGGAGGAAAACCAGTTGGAGGCTGCAAAAGCATTGAGAATGAGGTATAGGTTCAGCATCGGGTAGACACCATATCAGGGCTCCAAAGTTTGTCCTACTTTCAATTTCAATCCTCAAGGACCATGCAAAAAAGTGGTCTAACAACTACTCTGGTGCTCTCAGCATGATTGAGCCCAGCAGGTGACAGTGGTCCCAAAGCTTCAAACACAGTAGAGTATGAGCATGACTCATAAAGCAATGCCATGACACAGCTTTCCCATTTCAGCCACCCAGAAATTGGAGCAAAGAAAGTGGGTTTGCTTAGAATACATAAGGTATTTAAATACAATTAGATTTTGAGATGCTTGGAAGTGGCTAATTTTGTACTGTCCGCAAGGGGGTAATATGGAAGGAAGTTAGTGTGTGCCTGCTTTACTTTTAAGGAATGTATCATTTTCTTTACACTTCACACATTTTTGATAATTTGATAAATCCTAATAAAATACATTTAAACCAAACATTCAGCATCATTTAATGAAAAGTCCAAATCCTTAAAAACCTATTCCCCAGCATCTAAAATGAATATATTTCCATTTTTAGTCACTTACTTATTATTCTTTCCCCTGCT
The DNA here is from genome assembly GCA_027917425.1 of Gastrophryne carolinensis. Taxonomy (NCBI): domain Eukaryota; kingdom Metazoa; phylum Chordata; class Amphibia; order Anura; family Microhylidae; genus Gastrophryne; species Gastrophryne carolinensis. Next base: position 81,346,083 of record CM051234.1, read on the forward strand.
GGGCTGTAACTATGTTCAGGGCTCCAGGATGTGACTGCCGCCATCTTACCTCAGAAGCTACTCCTTGTTCCTTCCCAGCATCATGTGCCGAGGAGAGGGGGGACAAGTGCAGGGGGGCAGGTTATAGCTTTGCTCTGCACAAACAGAGCATCTCTGGGGTCAGGAAAAGGGCAACAATCCCAGGATGCAGAGCAGCATAGTCAGAAGACACTTCCTGAGACTCCCAGGGCCGCTATCTTGAATGTATAAAGGCTCAGAAAATCATTAGGTGCAGGTGGGAGGATTTTGAATGACAGCAATCTGTATGTACAGGTTGGGTGAAACGTACAAGCTCTAATTCAGTGTGAAGCTCCGGTTTCAGTTTGTGGCTGTAACTTAGAAATGTGGAAAGAAGGTATGAATACTTTTTCAAGGCACTGTACAAACAATGAACATTGCATAAATAATGTCCGATTTGTTTTTGTAGAATTTTTGAAACAAATCCCCAAAGTACAAATTCCTTTGCATATTCTGACTTAATCTTTGGTACAAATACTGATTGTGTGTAATAGTCTCTGGAAAGAGAACAACTAAAGCAGCTGAATGCCTCCAAATTGCAAGATCAGCACAGCAAAGAAAGGTGGCAAACATAGCATTCATATTTTAGTAGAAAGCCTTTTTCTCTTTCTCTTGACTGTCTCTTCTCTCTTCCTCTCTTATCTCTCCCTCTCTTTTTCTCCCCCCGCACAAGACATGGGCCCTTATTTATGAAGGAATAGCGACAGGTAGCGACTGGTGAGCGGCCGGTAATGACGGGCCCCGCCACGAGAACGCCGGCTCTCCACCACAATCACACATTTATCAAGCCAATCCTGCTTAGCGACTGAGATAGCGCCAGATAGCCACTCATTCATCATTATTCCAGCCTCAGCCCACAGCGCCAGCGTCCGACCTTGAACAGCGACAGGTATGACCTCTCGCTACCTGGCGCTCTCCAGTGCATTTCAATGGAACAATCTTTAAATATTCATAATTAATTGTTATTAATTTCTTATTTTTTTTTTAATGTGAAAAATTCTGTGACCACTTCTGCCATTTTAAGGTAAAAAAAATAAAATAAAAAAAAATTGTACAGAATTGATATTACAGGTCTGATATTAATGTATTCATATTACAAAATTATTTTAAAAACTTGTTTTTTTGGGTTTCCAAAAATATGGTTGTTTGGGGGTTAAAAAACTACTTTTAACCCATCGCCGCCAGCGCTCTGGGGTTTAAACATGCATTTTACAGCGCGAGAATTTTTTAGAGCGTGATTTGTTAATGAATATGGTGGAAGCCGGTCGCTCTGACCAGTCGCTATCATGCGCTCCCATACAGCGCGGAACCTGTCAAATAGCGACTCCTTACCCAATATTCAACATTACGGCAAACCGACTGAATCGCTATCAACTACCGAACAACGGCCAAGCACAGCGACTACTAGCGGGCGCTCTGAAAATGCCGCTACAGTCGCTCAACTGTCGCTACCTGCCGCTATTAATGAATCGGCCTCATGGTATCATCCCAGGTGACGACTCCCATCATTCAGGCACTTTTAAAACAACTAGAGCTCTACAACGCCATCATGTAAACCTATTGGGTGAACCCACATTTGCATAGCATTCCAAGAACTAATTGCATGATAAGTATCATTTCAATCAGTGTTCACATCTGAAATTTGTGATAGTGATCCCTTAACCCTTTAAGTGCCAGCCTACCTAGATTTTTTATCACACTCTGTTGCCAGACTACTTTCCACGTTTTTGCGCTAAACATGTTCAACCTTGATATTTGAAGGGATTTTCCAGGAAAATTATATATTGTTTTTTTCAGCAGAGTCTGAGCTTCAACATGAAATGTCTTGTTTGGCCTTTTTTTTGTGTATTCTCAATACTTTTGGGTAAAATATGTGCAAAAAATTTTTTTACAATTTGTAGTGTTTTTTTGTGATAAAAAATGTAAGTTTGTTTTTGCGTGTGAAAGCCCTATTTCTCCCGGTTACAACGGTACCACATATGTATTGGTATACACCCTTTCCTGCCCAGGAAACTCCCCCAAACTGAAACAGAGATTTCAGATAGGATATAACTATGCAATATGATTGCATAGTTGTAAGGGGTCAACTTTAAAAAAAAATGACATGGGGGGGGGGGGCTCATTTTTTTGGGGAATTTGAAGGGTTAAAAACCCTTAAAATCCCCCCAAAAATGACGTAGGGTCCCCCTTACCCAGCATTACCGACCCGAACCAGCTATGGGGGCTTGTAGAACAGGGCGCAGGGGCCAGCGTTGGTGGCCCCTGGCCCTGCAGGCTACTAGCCCACATAGCCACTAAGTGGCCCGGGCCCTTCTGCCGCCCCCTGGCCGTTGGGGAGGCAGGTAATGGGGGGGCTGGAGGTTATATTGCAAGTCACCCGCTAGCCGCAGGTGATTGCCAGCCCCAGAGCCTTGTGAACTGGTATAAGGGGTCTCATATACCCCTTACCAGTTCACAAATAGTTAAAAGTAAAAAAAGACACAGACACAAAATATTTTATTATTCTTTTTTTTACTTATACTTACCTCCCATCCAGTGTCCCGTGCCGCTGCAGATGACACTTGTCAGTAGTGATCGGAGCCTCCCTGCCTGCCACCCTCCCTGCTCCGATCGCTACCGACAACTGACAGTTGGAGCCCGGGTGCCGGTATAGAGGAGCAGGATGACGTCGTCCCGCTCCTCCCACACGTGGGCGGGGATAGGGGCGGGGCCAGCACCGGACGAAGAGGACGGTGAGGGCCCGTTGCTGGGTCCTCACCCGAAGAGTGGTAAGTCCAGGGGGGGGATCGGAGCCCCCCTGGTGAAGAGAAGACCCGGGGAGAGCGATCGGGCTGCGAGGTGAATTTGTGTCATTATTATTATTTTTTTTTCTTTCAGATGGCGCGGGGGTGGGGCTATTCCGGGCCCCCTCCTGAAGATCAGAGGCCCGGGGGTGAAAATCAAGTTGCTGCTTATTGTAGGGAATCACTGGAACTTTCAAACGAGGGGTCAGGTAAGTCTGTATCTTTTTTACTTTTTTTTATGGGGCTCTAAAGTCAGCTACGTGAGTCTCACGTAGCTGGCACTTAACGGTTGTTTCCTATAATTAACCCTTCTAGTACCAGCTACGTGAGTCTCACATAGCTGGCACTAGAAGGGTTAATTATAGGAAACAAAGATAGTTATCAACTGTACATGCTCAGATTGGATCACCATTACTAGCGAAGTACCGCAGCGGTCAGTGCTGGGCCCAATTTACTTTTACATATTTTTTAACGACACTGGGAATGGTTTAACCCTTTTGTTGCCAAGCCCGTAACACCTACGTGCTGGCTTGGCTGGGCGTTAAGTGCCAAGCACGTAGGTGTTACGTGCTTGACACTTACTTACCTTGTGGCGATCAGGGGCTGCAGAAGACATCCATTCCAGCGCAGCATTGAAGAGAAGACATCAGAGGGTCATGTGGAGGTGACCCTTACCTCACCCCAGTCAGCAGATCGGCGCTGGACCAATAGGAAGGGAGGCGCATGGCTGCTGTCATCAGCCGGCGCCTCCCCTATATAACAGCATTCGGTCCTCATGCTGTTCTCCTTCATCGCCGATTCTGAGGTAAGTGGGGTGTGTGGGGGGGTGGTGAGTGGGTGGGTGGCCGTAGGTACCCTTGATCCCCGCCATCGCCGCCATCCGGGGGGGGGGGGGTTGTGGTGGGTGGCCGTAGGGTCATTCTAGCACTTGTAGTGCGCCGCCGCCGCCATCCGGGGGGGGGGGTGTTGTGATCTGGGGTGGGTGGCCGTAGGTACCCTTGATCGCTGCCATCGCCGCCATCTGGGGGGGGGGGCATGGTTGTGGTGGGTGGCCGTAGGGTCATTCTAGCACTTGTAGTGCGCCGCCGCCATCCGGGGGGGGTGTTGTGATCTGGGGGGGGTGTTGCGATCTGTGGGGGGGTGGAGGGTGTTGTGACCTGTGTGTGAGGGGGGTGTTGCGATCTGTGGGGGGGGGTGGAGGGTGTTGCGATCTGTGTGTGGGGGGGGGTTGTGATCTGTGTGGGGGGGTTGTGATCTGTGTGGGGGGGGTTGTGATCTGTGTGGGGGGGTGTTGTGCGGTCAGATCTGGGGTCAGATCTGTGTGTGCCGGCGGTCAGATCTGGGGTCAGATCTGTGTGTGCCGGCGGTCAGATCTGGGGTCGGATCTGTGTGTGCCGGCGGTCAGATCTGGGGTCGGATCTGTGTGTGCCGGCGGTCAGATCTGGGGTCGGATCTGTGTGTGCCGGCGGTCAGATCTGGGGTCGGATTTGTGTGTGCCGGCGGTCAGATCTGGGGTCGGATCTGTGTGTGCCGGCGGTCAGATCTGGGGTCGGATCTGTGTGTGCCGGCGGTCAGATCTGGGGTCGGATCTGTGTGTGCCGGCGGTCAGATCTGGGGTCGGATCTGTGTGTGCCGGCGGTCAGATCTGGGGTCGGATCTGTGTGTGCCGGCGGTCAGATCTGGGGTCGGATCTGTGTGTGCCGGCGGTCAGATCTGGGGTCGGATCTGTGTGTGCCGGCGGTCAGATCTGGGGTCGGATCTGTGTGTGCCGGCGGTCAGATCTGGGGTCGGATCTGTGTGTGCCGGTGGTCAGATCTGGGGTCGGATCTGTGTGTGTGCCGGCGGTCAGATCTGGGGTCGGATCTGTGTGTGTGCCGGCGGTCAGATCTGGGGTCGGATCTGTGTGTGTGCCGGCGGTCAGATCTGGGGTCGGATCTGTGTGTGTGCCGGCGGTCAGATCTGGGGTCGGATCTGTGTGTGTGCCGGCGGTCAGATCTGGGGTCGGATCTGTGTGTGTGCCGGCGGTCAGATCTGGGGTCGGATCTGTGTGTGTGCCGGCGGTCAGATCTGGGGTCGGATCTGTGTGTGTGCCGGCGGTCAGATCTGGGGTCGGATCTGTGTGTGTGCCGGCGGTCAGATCTGGGGTCGGATCTGTGTGTGTGCCGGCGGTCAGATCTGGGGTCGGATCTGTGTGTGTGCCGGCGGTCAGATCTGGGGTCGGATCTGTGTGTGTGCCGGCGGTCAGATCTGCGGTCGCGCGTGTGTGGGTGCCGGCAGTCAGATCTGCGGTCGCGCGTGTGTGGGTGCCGGCGGTCAGATCTGCGGTCGCGCATGTGTGGGTGCCGGCGGTCAGATCTGCGGTCGCGCGTGTGTGGGTGCCGGCGGTCAGATCTGCGGTCGCGCGTGTGTGGGTGCCGGCGGTCAGAGATCTGCCGGTGGGTGGGTGCCGGCGGTCAGAGATCTGCCGGTGGGTGGGTGCCGGCGGTCAGAGATCTGCCGGTGGGTGGGTGCGTGCGTGTGCCGGCGGTCAGAGTGAATCCCCTCGATTGCCAGTAAAACTTACCTTACCTTACCACCGCTCTAGGTATAGCATAGTGCGGCTGTTGTCCATGCATGCGTCCTAAACACTCCCTAATCTTAACTTTTTCTCTTAGGTTGTTCGCTGAGATCTCTACTGCCTTTGTTTCGTTGTTTGGACCTTTCGCTTGCCCTTTTAGGACCCTAGCCCCCGCCCCTCCTTTTGGGAGCCTAGCCCCCGCCCCTCCTTTTGGGAGCCTAGCCCCCGCCCCTCCTTTTGGGAGCCTAGCCCCCGCCCCTCCTTTTGGGAGCCTAGCCCCCGCCCCTCCTTTTGGGAGCCTAGCCCCCGCCCCTCCTTTTGGGAGCCTAGCCCCCGCCCCTCCTTTTGGGAGCCTAGCCCCCGCCCCTCCTTTTGGGAGCCTAGCTGGGATCCCGTGACCTGCTGCTCCTGACTCCACCACTTCTCATCGGGTTGTAACTATACACTTTTATTTCTATTTTTGTCTGTTTTTTTTGCTTTGTTTTATTGTATTGTATTTTTTTGTTTCATTTTTTGTCTGTTTTTTTGCTTTGTTTTATTGTATTGTATTTTTTTGTAATTTGTCTTTAGTTTTAGCCTTTAGTTTTAGCCTTTAGTTTTAGCCTTTAGTTTTAGCCTTTTTTTTTAGATTTTTGTTTGCATTGGGGTATGGCTGGTAAGCGGTACACTGCACAGGAAGCTGCGGCTTACCTGATGGCGTCTGACTCGGAAGATTTTAGTGAGTCAGGGTCTGAGTTCTTCCCATCAGATAGCGAGTCAGACAGTGTATACTCTACTGAGGAAACACAGCCGCGCAGTGCTACCAGTAGTAGCCACCGTAGAAGGGATAGTACCGCACAAAGTGAGGCCACGCTTCAGGCGAGTGTAGTGCAGGATGAGGCATCGAGTGCTGCAGCTGGTGAAGGAGCGTCTGCGTGGAGGCCTCCTAATAATATTTCCCCCGAAATTCCCCCTTTTGATTCGGTCCCCGGGGTCAATGTAGACACCACAAATTTTGGTGTCATTGACTTTTTCAAATTGTTCCTCACAGAAGCCATCCTACTGGATATGGTCTTCTATACCAATCTCTATGCCGAGCAGGTCTTAGCGAAAAACCCCCTGCAGAGGCACGCCCGAGCTCAGGCATGGCATCCCACAAATTTGAGTGAGATAAAGAAATTTTGGGGGCTCACTCTAGCAATGGGTATCCTAAAAAAATTTAGTATTTCCTCCTACTGGGATACCCAAACCATATTGGCAACTCCATTATTTCCGGCCGTAATGTCCAGAAACCGCTACCAAATTTTACTGCGGTTTCTGCATTTTAACGACAATTCCACTGCTATTCCCCGTGGTGAGCCCGGTCACGACAGGCTGCATAAATTACGGCCCCTGCTCAACAGCCTGTCAGATCGCTTCGCAGTAGTGTACACCCCCGGCCAAAAATGATCAATTGACGAGTCACTACTGCTTTTCAAAGGGCGCATTGTTTTTCGGCAATATATCCCTAGCAAGCGTGCCCGCTACGGGATTAAATTTTACCAATTATGCGACAGTGTGACCGGCTACATCAAATATTTTCGAATCTATGAAGGAAAGGACACCTATCTGGACCCCCCTGGTTGTCCCCTTGATTTGTCAATAAGTGGAAAGATCGTTTGGGACCTTATGACTCCATTGTTGGGTAGAGGTTACCACTTATATGTGGACAACTTCTATACCAGCATCCCCTTATTTCGCGCCCTTTATTCGTTGGATACCCCGGCCTGCGGCACCATCAATCCTAAACGCAAAGGATTGCCCAGGCCACTATTTAAAAAAAAATTAAAAAGGGGGGAGTCTTATGCTCTAAGAAGCGATGAGGTCCGGGCCATGAAATACATGGGCAAAAAAAATGTATTCCTTCTGACAACACTCCACGATGAGTCAGTTGTGAATGTAAGGCAATGTGGTCCCCGAGCCCCTTCCCAAAAGCCACGTTGCATAACCGATTATAATAAATTCATGGGTGGCGTTGATAAAACGGACCAAATATTAACTTATTACAACGCCACCCGAAAAACTCGAGCCTGGTACACTAAAGTTGCTATCCATTTGGTCCAAATGGCAACCTACAACAGCTTTGTTGCCTTCAAGGCAGCAGTGCCAGGCTCCAATTTATCGTACATAAAATACCAGCAGCAGTTACTCCCTGCTTTGTTGTTTGGGGATACTGCGGAAGAACCAGATCTGCCTACCAATGACAACCAGGCCAGATTAGTAGGGAAGCACTTTATAAAGTTGCTTCCCGAAGTTGGTAAAAAGCGGTATCCCCAGAGAGCTTGTAGGGTTTGTAGGAAGCGTGGCATTAGAAGAGATGTGCGGTATTATTGCCCGACCTGTCCCAGCCAACCCGGGTTATGCCTCGAAGATTGTTTTGAGGTATACCATACTCAACTAAATTATTGAGCAATGCATTTTTTTTTTTGGTAGGTAGGCCCCTTTTAGGATTAGGTTTCTTAGGTATTTTGTGTTGCCGTTATATTTTATTTTCTTTTAGTTTCTTTTCGCTGTTGCTAATCCGAAGGGAAATGGTGGAGCAGGAGCAGCTGGTTACTTGTGGCAAGTGATGATAAAATGTGACCAATTTCAGGTTCTTGATTCCTAATATTGGTCATTGATCACTGCACTGATCTTATAGTCTGATGACACAGCTACAGTATCCTATAATCTGATGACACAGCTACAGTATCCTATAAACTGATGGCACAGCTACAGTATCCTATAATCTGATGGCACAGCTACAGTATCCTATAATCTGATGGCACAGCTACAGTATCCTATAATCTGATGGCACAGCTACAGTATCCTATAATCTGATGGCACAGCTACAGTATCCTATAATCTGATGGCACGGCTACAGTATCCTACTTGCACTTCTTAGAACAGGTAAGAAATTGTTTTGTTTTTCCATAGCTCATGTGTTAGTTTTGGGTGATTGGTAACTGTACCCTTCAAAGTACCTATGCATGTGGGGTATTATTTTGTTCAGCAGATGTTGTGCTTTCAGATTTACTGCGTTACTTCTTGCTTGCTTATTGTTTTTATAGGAAAATATGGTTTTGAATCTGCTTTTTGCTTTTTTTTTTAGCGAAATCCTTTGGAACCAGAGATTCTGCCAATCAATAGAGTTGGAAGGAAGTCAGCGACGTCAACAAGCCCAGTAGGCTTAGAAACCTTGAGGTATGTACTTTCCAAAAATATATAGTTTGTGGGGGGTATTTCAAATGTAAAGGGTTGTAAATTTGGAGAAACTGCAAGGTGCGCACTTTGTGTGCGCCGCTGATTTTTTCAAGTAAAATTACCCTCAAACGCATGCTTGACTTTGGGGTGTTTGGCAACTCTACACTTCAACGTACCTATGCATGTGGGGTATTATTTTGTTCAGCAGATGTTGTGCTTTCAGATTTACTGCGTTACTTCTTGCTTGCTTATTGTTTTTATAGGAAAATATGGTTTTGAATCTGCTTTTTGCTTTTTTTTTTAGCGAAATCCTTTGGAACCAGAGATTCTGCCAATCAATAGAGTTCAAACCAATGGACCCACGCCAACAAGCCTAGTATGCTTAGAAACCTTGAATTGTGCACTTTCCAAAAATATATAGTTTGTGGGGGGTATTTCAAATGTAAAGGGTTGTATTTTTTGAAAAACTGCGAGGAGCGCAAAGTATTTGTATTTTATCTGAAAATCTCCTCTAGCGCTCTTTGCAGTTTCTGGGGTCTCCTGGGCAGGAAAGGGTGTCTACTAATACATGTGTGGTACCGTTGTAACCGGGAGAAATGGGGCTTTTACTCTCAATATGTTTTTATTGAAAAACCTTTATTTTCGATTAAAAAAAAACACTGCAAAATGTAAAAACGTGTGTATTTTTTATTTTCTTTCACATATTTTGCCCAAAATAATTATGATCAAACTACAAAATTGATAAACAAGAGATATGATGTTAAAGCCCAGATTCTGCTGAAAAAAACAATATGTAATTTTTATGGGAAGTCCCAGAAAATCCCTTCAAAAATTACAGTTGAACATGGGGAGCGCAAAATAGTGAAAAATGCTCTGGCAACAGGGAGTGGGAAATGCTGCAGGTAGGCTGGCACTTAAAGGGTTAAGCAGGAAGATATCATATTTTGGCAGATGATACTAAGCTTTGTACTGTAATAACCACAAATGAGGACAGCATGCACCAACAAACAGAAATATGGGCAGAAAAATTACAAATGAGCAAATTAAGTTTGATACATATCAATGTAAGGTTATGTTCATGGAAGCAATTTGTGCCATGATTACATACTAAATAAAGAAACACTTGGTAAATCTACCATGGAAATGATGACCAAGGGGTTTTAGTTATAAATAAACTTAACTGTAGTGATGCCAGGTAACAGCTGCCAAGGCAAACATGATCATAGGGTAAAACAAGGGGGCATAGGTGCCCAGGACCACAGCATCATTTTACTCCTCTGTAAGTCACTGGTCAGATCCCATATGGAAAATCGTATACAGTTCCGGCACCAGAGCATAAGAAGGACATATCAGAACTGGAGCACATTCAAAGGCAGGTAACTAAATTAATTAATGGTACAATGAAATTACAGTATCTGGAAATAATGACCAAATCAGATTTATTTACTTTGTAAAGGAGGCGCCTAAAGGATTCTCTATTATTATGTATAAAAATATCTAGAGTCAATACAAACATCTGTTCCACAATCTATTTATACCCAGGACTGTATCCAAACCCTGGGCAACCGGTAGAGTTAGAGGTAAGATGGCTTGCCCTGGCATGGGGGAGGAGTGAGACTTTGGAACTCTCTGCCAGTGGAGGTAGTCATGAAGAATACACCAAAGAAGTTCATGAGTCTCCTGGACACCTTCCTTGCAAGTAATGACATTACAGGCTTTGGCTGCTAGACCACTGGAAGTATATATAAACCTAAACAGGCTAAACTGGATGGTCTATTTTCAGCCTTACACACTATGTTACTAATGAGCAGCTCTCCAATAGAACTGACTCTGGGGTCCCATCCTACAGTTAAATTCAAATAAACTGCCAATTTATTAAATATAATACATACCAGTCAGCTGTAATCCAGTAGTGTGATGATTGAATACTGCCAAATAGTCAGGAATTTTACGCTTGGTGACCTTCTCCTGTCCTTTATATGATGTAAGACCATTATTCTTCCATTTAATATGTGTACAGGGGTGTACATACCATAGTGGCAGGGGAGGCAGCTGCTACCGGGTCCATAGGAGAAGGGGGCCCCATGCAAGCTGCCTTCCTCCCACCTTGCAATAACTAGGGAAAAAGCACAGGAGTATCACTACCCCCAGTATGCAGTGTTGGCGTGCTGTCTGCTGGGAGCACTAGGGGCCAGAGATGTAGGTTCTGCAGGACAAAACTGAGATGCCAGTGCATTGTTAATGCATAGAGCACTCGAGGAAACAAGGTGCTGACATTTTATTTCTGCGCTGTGGAACATACAGATCTGGCTTCTGGTGCTCGCTGCAGACCCCACTGTTGATGACCCAGGCCCTGCACTCCTTACAATTCATATCAAACCACAGGCCTGATTAGGGATACCCCTATGTGTGTGACACCCAGGATAATCCGAAGTCTTATTCCAACCCCATAGTGCGTGCACAAGCTCTCCTGAAATTGTCATTGATAAATGCATGGCAAACAATGTTGAATGCATTGACCTTTTGGTGCCTCCCTCCGGCTGTACGCAAAATGCCCGTAGAGGGTGCGCACATCAGTGGTGCTGGGGATGCTGCTGGAAGTCTGCATATGAACTAGTGAAGCTTTTCAAATTGGGATACCCATGGCTTTCCCCTGGCTCTGGAGTCTTTTTGACTGTAGTCCAGGTGTCATTGGTTTTGGGGGCCCACCATGAATTCTGGTGAAACCTATATACGCCCCTGTATGTGTACTCACAACATTTGATAATGCATTAAGTAGATATTATTTTGGATGATTTTTTTATCAATTATTTTTCTGTTGCATCACATGTCATGGCAGAGCCATTAATGCTATGGGGTTTCATTTACATTTGTGCACTGAATAGTACACTAGCAGGTTGATTTGCACTGGTCTTATGTATTATGTGTATTGTGAATGTGTTTATAGATGGTGTTAATGAGTTTGTCTGTGTGTATTTTTATTGCATAATAAGGGTACTTTTTGTATATATATATATATATATATGGTAGTTGGTTAAACACTTCACCCTCTATGCCATCTATGCTGTGGCAACTGTGTGTTGGGACAGGCACAGAGCTAAAAACAAATGTTTGGCCATGTTGTCTCCAGCCCTCAATAGATGGGGCTGTTATGACTATGAAGGGCTCGGGCTCGTGTCCCAGAGGGAAGAAGGCAGCATGGCTAGTTAAAGCGGACCTTCACCCTGAATAAGAGCCTATCTTATATGTTTCCCACACCAAGTACATACAGATTGCCCACACTAAAAATCATCCTACCTGCATCTACTGCATGTTATGAGCCTTTAAACATTCAGAGTGGCGGCTCATGGGACATCAGGCAGCCTGCAAACAGGAAGTGCCTTCTGACTGTGCCGCTCTGCATTCTGGGATTGCTGACCTTTTCCTGACTCCAGCTCTGCTCTGTCTGAGCAAAGCAAAGCTATAACCCGCTGTACTTTATCCCGCTCTCCTCTCCTCAGTATGTGTGATGCTTCTGAGTCAAGATGGCGGTGCCAGAGTTCTGAACAGAGTTGCAGCCCAGTGGGGGAAAGAATAATAAGTAAGTGACTAAAAACTTAAAGTATATTCATTTTATATGCTGGGGAATTGTTTTTTAAGGGTTTGGGCTTTTCAATAAATCATGGTGAAAGTATGAAGGTACATACCACACCCTTGTTTCACAGACCCCGGAGCATGTGCCTGCACTGGCCCTATGGTATGTATGACCCTGCATATAGCATACTACAGTATATTCATTATTGCATTGCTATCCAGCAGTTGACGGTGATACATTCAATCTCCTATTGTTGGTCATGTTCAACACTGGTTACAATTAATGATACAAATTGAGACTTAAATGAGTTGTGTGCTATTAACACACTACTCCTGCAAAAAATATTTTCCACGAGAAACAGTCCTTTTTTATTACCATATAGACCAATAAAGAATGAAATGTTAATTTCTCTTATATCCCTATACAGATATGGATATGGCTGGCACCATGACACCCTCTTGGTGGCAAGCTTCAGAGCTGGGTCGATAGAGCTGCTGGAGACTGATTGTCTTCTGTCGGTGACATTGATGGATGTACGTAGCATCACCATGGAACGTATGTCACCATTGTCTTCCATTAACAGGCAACACAGTCTATCGCTAACAAAGGCTGGAGACTGATAGCGCAGCCAGGCTGTCTGTATGTCACGGTCAGTGATAGCTGCAGAAGAGGGGAATACCAAAAGCCAATCTAATAAAGGGGACCTGACAAGCTGGCAGCATGTAAATGTTCAGCCAAGTTAATCAGAATGGGCATGAAAAAGTAAGGCTTCATTTAAAGAAGCACCTTCCTCTGTGTTTCCCACCATAATGTCTGCCAGGTGGGCAGAGCACACAGAGTGGGGATACTGATTAAAACAGCTTTTAGCCAAATATGAAGTGCAGTCCTGGAACGGGCAGACTGATTCATTACTAGCGGCAGGTAGCGACAGATGAACGTCTGCAGAGCGGATTTCAGAGCGACCGCTAGTAGTCGCTGTGCTTGGCCATGGTTCGCTAGTTCAGAGCGTCTCAGTCGCTGTGCAGCATTGATGAATACGTTGTGGGGAGTCGCTATATCACCAGTACAGAGCTGTATAGGAGCGAATGGTAGCGACTGGTTATTGCGACCGACTCACACAATATTTATCAAAAAAACAGCCTTACACACCGCCGGCGTTCAAAAATGCTTCGTTGTAGGCCAGAGCGCCGGAGGCGCTCAGTGATTAAATGTATCCACCAGTAACAAAGCGAAAACATATGGAATTACATTCTAATAACATTGTAACATGAACACATTAATGCCAGACCTGTCATGTCAATTCTGCATAAATATATAAAAAATGAAAAGTGTTTGAATAAATGGCTTTTTCTATGCCAGGAGAGGTCACAACATTATTTGAGATTTAAAAAAAAAAAAATAAAAACCCCCTGTTTAAAGAGAAATAAAAGAACGTCCATTGAAATGTATGGGAGAGCGAGAGGTAATACGTGGCGCTCTGCAAGGCTGAACGCTGGCGCTGTTCGCTGAGGCTGGGATAATGATGAATCGGACGCTACATGGCGTTATCCCAGTCGCTCACCAAAATCGGCTTGATAAATGTGTAATTGCGTGCTGTGTCCGGCATTCACCCGATGCTACCTGTCGCTACCTGTCATTTACAAGGCACTACCTGAAGCTATCCCTTCATGAATAAGGCCCTAGGTCAGTTTCACATTTTGGAATGTTCCCTTTTCAAGGCTTTCAGCTGGACCTAGATTTGTTTAGACTATAGGTCTGGTTTTGGTCTTCTATGGGTCAGTAAACCCAAATAAAAAAAACAAACAGGCACTTACCATCTATCCCCCGAAGCAGCTTCCGGCCGATCCAATGCTCAGAAACCTCCTACTTATTGGGATCAAGGTATCACAATTCTTTGGGCCACGACCAATGCTCCCTGTCCATCATGGCCACTCGGCTCCCTGATTGTCACTGTGCCTGTGCACAGCCCCATCCATTGATTGCAGTTGAGGGGGAGTCCTGGGACACGTAACAGACAGGACAGGTAGAAGATTTGAGGGTGTTGAAGATAGAGGGTGTAATTGCTGGAGGAAGCTACTAGATGCCCCATAGTATAATAAATAGAATAATATGTGTAAGATAATAACCTCCCTGACACACATATGACTCACCTGCCTATCCGATTGATCACCTGAGCGAGTGCTAAGCCAGCAGGTGCTACCCATCCATGTGGAGCTGTAGTCAGTAACCATGTGGGGGGACTTTCTTGGAACCAGAGTAAGTCTGAGAGAGGCGTGATACCAGGAAGGAGGAAGCAAGGCAATGTGGTGGGATCAACTGTATGGCAAGGAAGAAATGCTGATTGCCATGAACAACTTTGCCAAATAAAGAGAGGGGCATTCCTTCATTTGAAACTTGAATCTCTCCAAGTATCCCCAAGCACATGCACCAAGTCTTTGTGTTTCTATTACACCTCCTGTCTGCTCACATGAGACATGAAGTGAGTACACATTTCTACAATAGGGTCATATTTACCAAAACGAAATTCTAACCACCCCTTGTATAAACTATAATAAACATTTTGTATCAGGTTTTTCTGACCATCTCCTATTTTTTGTTATATACCGTATTTTTCGCATATAAGACATATATAAGCTATACCTGACCATAAGATACACTTACACTTTGGAGGTACTGCAGCAAATCTCTTCTATCTCAGCGCTGTGAGGAAGTGGAGGACCAGGTACCGGGAGCAGTTACGCTTACAAAGAATCCCAGTGGGGCTTTCTGCTCCCTGACCTGCGTGGCTTACACATGTGACATTAGCTGTCACATGACAGAGCTGCATAGGATGGAGAGCAGCAAGCAGCACTGGGACCCTCTTTGGAAGTGTAACTGCTTCCCTGCCCTCCCGCAGGTCCTCCACTGCTTAGTACTCCCCCCTCACACACACATGAGATTTAAAACAAATCACCTTACCGCTGATCGTCCTCCCAATGCTTTGTTTGCTTTCAATGGGAGCTGCCTTTACACAGTGTTGCAGAGTGTGAGTGCTGGGTGCAGCGCAGTCAAATCCAGATAGACATTTGTGGTGTAACCGGAACTGGCTTTACTGGAACATGAGTGCAGTAAGAGAAGGTGGTGGATACCACAGACAGGAAAAAGAAGACATAGAAATTACCTCAATGTAAAGGAAACACAACATACAGTAGAGAATGCACAATAGAGACTACACATAAATATACTTAACAGCACCATCTACTGTCATAAATGTAAACGGCATTAACCTAGCCAAATAGATGCAGCTCGCATACAGAGACACAATGTAAGCTGTTGCACAGTATCTCCAACACACAGAACCAGGGCTGCGGGGCATGATTAGTGGTACTGGAGGATCGATAACGTAAGTGGACTTTTCTTTAACCAGTTCTACATTTGCTCCATAACAGACAGACATTTTCCAGCCACTTTTGGGGAAAAAGGCTTTTGGGGTGAAAAAATACAATTCTGTGATTACTCACCTGTAGAATTGGTATGAGTATACAGCACGTCCTGCTCCAGATAGTAATTCCTTACATTTGGGTTATACATCCACAAGATGGCGCTGGACTGCAGAGACAGCAAAAAAGTGGCTCTTCCCAGCCCCTTATATTCCAGGGACCTCCCACAAATTCCCCAGTATTGAAAAGCAGTTAGCAAGAAGCCAGGAGAATAACAACCATAATCAAACAAATTTAGCCATGATAACAATCACCATACAGAGGCACTAAGAACAATGAAAAACAAGGGCGCGGTGGAGCAGGACGTGCTGTATACTCATAATACCAATTCTACAGGTGAGTAATCACAGAATTGTATTATTCTAAGTATACAGCACGTCCTGCTCCAGATAGTAATTCCTTACGTTTGGGACATCCAATAGCAGTGTCCGTAAGGTAGGGTGGGATCCCCAAAAGCAACAACAAGCAGATTAAACCACTGCCGCCTGCAAACCTTTGCGGCCAAAAACAGCATCCGCTGATTCCCTAACATCAACCTTGTAAACTTAGAACAGGTATGAACAGAAGACCAAGTAGCGGCCTTGCAAACTTGTTCAACAGAAGCCTGGTGCTGAAAGGCCCAAGAGGGGGAATGAGTGGAATGAGCAGTAAGGCGGAAGGGAGGATCCTTCCCTTTAGCAGAATAGGCCTGAATAACAGCCTGACGGATCCACTAGCTGATAGAAGACTTAGCTGGAGCCAGACCCTTCTTGGGACCCGAAGGGACCACAAAAAGAGCATCAGTCTTCCTGAATGGCTCAGTAGCCACCAAATAGAACTTCAGGTTCCTGACCACATCCAAGGAATGTAGAGCCCTCTCCTTAGGGTTAACAGGATTAGGGCACAGAGAAGGTAGAACAATGTCTTGACTGAGATGAAAAGCAGACACAACCTTAGGCAGAAAATCTGGCTTAAAGCGAAACACCACCTTGTCCTGGTGTCTCTCAAAGTAAGGGGGCTTGATGGAGAGCGCCGCCAACTCAGAAACACGCCTAAAAGAAGTGATAGCCACCAAAAAGACTACCTTAAAGCGTAAGAATGGACAAAGCAGCCTCATGCACAGGCTCAAAGGGAGACCCCTGCAAGGCAGATAGGACCAAGTTCAAATCCCAGACTGGTAACACAGGCTTACGCACATGAGTAGCCCCCTGGAAAAAGGTCTTGACCAGATGATGCTAAGCAAAAGATCTCTGAAAGAAAACAGCCAAGGCAGACACATGACCCTTCAGAGTGCTGAGTTGAAGCCCCAGATCCAAACCATGTTGGAGAAATTCCAGAATCCTAGGAATAGAAAACACACGACAGGGAAGAGATTTAGCCTCACACCAGTCAATGTAGGTACGCCAAACCCTATAGTAAATGGAAGAAGAGGACTCTTTCCTAGCCCTGATCATGGTGTCAACAACAGAGGCAGACAGCCCCTTTTCCATTAAGATGGAGGTTTCAGCAGCCAGGCCGTTAAAGCCAGCGCTTGTAAATTGGGGTAGCGTAGCCGCCCCTGAGTGAGCAGGTCTGAATCCCTGGGCAGGGCGTACTGATCTACCGCCAGCTGCACGATGTCTGCGAACCACACTCTTCTTGGCCAACAGGGGGCCACCAGGATTGCTGGCACCCCTTCCTGACCTAACTTTCGCAGAACCCTGCCCAACAGGGGAAACGGGGGAAAGACATACAGTAGCTAAAAGCCCTGCCAGGGCATTGTCAGAGCATCCACGGCAAAGGCCAGAGGGTCCTGGGACAGAGACACAAAGACTGGAAGCTTGTGATTGTGATGGGACGCAAACAGATCCACATCTGGCTGACCCCATCGGTGACACAGAGAGCGAAACACCCTGTTGCTGAGGGACCATTCCCCCAGGCGAGAAGTCCCCCTGCTCAGAGTCTGCCTCCAAATTGTCCACCCCCGGAATGTACACAGCTGAGATGCAGGGGACATTGTCCTCTGCCCAAGACAGGATCAGAGACACTTCCCTTGCTCCGGGTTCCTCCCTGATGATTGATGTAGGCAACCACCGTCTGGTTGTCCGAGCGTACCTGAACAGCCCGACCCCAAAGGTGCGGGGTCAAGCGGGCTAGAACCAACCTGATCGCCCTCAGTTCCAGAATGTTGATAGGGGTGTGGGCCTCCTGAGGGCCCCACTGCCCCTGGAAGGTTAGGGATCCCCAGAAGCCCCCCCAACCTGTCAGACTGGCATCCGTGGTGACTGTCTCCCAGCAAGGGGCCAGAAAAGATCTGCCCACTAACAGGTTTCTTGAGTCCAGCCACCACGAGAGGGACCGCCTGGCTAGGGGGGACAGAACCAAGACCTGGTCCAGGGACACAGGGTCCCTGTCCCATACAGACAAGAGGTGGAGTTGATGAGGCCTCATGTGGAACTGAGCATAAGGAACCGCCTCGAAGCAGGACACCATCAGGCCCACCAGCTGCATTCCCTGCCTGATGGAAGGATGAGGGCATGACAGAAGGAGCTGAGCTTGCGCCTGCAGACTGTCCACCTTCTGCTGAGGAAGAAAGATCCTGGCCCAAGCTGTATCCAGATTCATGCCCAGAAATGGCTTTACCAAAGAGGGAGACAGGGAAGATTTGGCGTGGTTTATCACCCAGCCGAATGACTCCAGCAGAGCCATAATGCCCGCCAGCACCTTGGTGAATACCCTGGGAGCTGAAGTAAGACCGAAGGGCAATGCCACAAACTGGTAATGCTGATCCTCCAGAGCAAACCTGAGGAATCTCTGATGACCTGGAAAAACTGGAACGTGGAGGTAAGCATCCTTGATGTCCACAGAGGTCATGAAGTCCCCTGGGCGTAGTGAACTTACAGCTGAGCGCAGAGTCTCCATGCAAAACCTCCTGGGTCTGACAAACTTGTTGAGAAGCTTTAAATCCAGGATGGGCCTGAAAGACCCATCTCTTTTGGGAATGGTGAAAAGGTTGGAATAGTAGCCCTTGCCCCTTTCCCCTAAGGGCACTTGGCAAATGACCCCCAGCTCCAGTAGATTCTGCACAGCAAGCAACAGGCCCTGAGCTGACAGGGGGTCCTGAGGCATCTGGGATCTGATGAATCGTGGGGGCGGCCAGGAAGCCAACTCTATCTTGTAGCCAGAGGACGCTACCTCCTGAATCCACCGGTCTGAGACATGACGCCTCCAGACGTGAGCAAAGATCCGAAGCTGCCCCCCCACCCAGATGGGTGAGGGCGCCCCTTCATGCCTGAGGGAGCTTGGGGGAAGACTTAGATTTGGCACCCCAGGAGGATCCAGGGCGGCCACAGCCTCTGCCCCAGAAATCTCCTCGGACCCCTGCAAATGATGCTCCCCTTCCCACTCTGTACCCACGGTAGGAGGGAAGAAAGGAACCTGAACTCCGCTGGGGTAACCTGCCTCCCTTAGCAAACAGGTCCAGGCGATCTCCAAAAAGATACAGCCCTTTAAAGGGGAACCCAGTGAGAGCCTTCTTGGCAGCGTTGTCAGCTACCCACTGGCGCAGCCAAACCGAGCAGGGTATAGCCACCGCTAAGGCAGAAGCCCTGCCACACATTCTAATGGCATTATCCAAGGCAGAGAGGACATATGCAACAAATTCATCACAACACAGAAGAGCACTATACTCAGCACTAGCTGCCTCATCAGGAGCCCCATCTAAAATACTCCTGAGCAGAGTCCTAATAGCCACAGCTGTAATGGCAGAGGCACAAACAGGGTGCAGCGCAGACCCTGCACAGGCAAAGGCATGGGAAGCCAGCTGATCAATGCGCCGGTCCTCACCATCTCTCAGTGTAGAGTCAGGGGAATGCATGACAGAAGTGTTGGACAATCCCAGAATTGGAGCATCCACCTCTGGAGGGACGACCAACGCTTAACCACTTCAGCAGGGAAAGGGTACCTCTTATCCCAATTTTTAGGCACCCCAGGGAGCCTGCTAGGTCGCTCCCACTCCTTGAACACAAGATTATTAAAGTGAGTTTGCTCAGGAAACTCCAAACATGGCTAAGCCATGTGAAACAACTCCCCCTGCTGCCGAGGAGCCGCGGCAGGAGGAGAGATATAAAGCACTTCAAAGATGTGAGCCAAAAGCCTGTCAGTATCATCTGGAGCCCATGGGTCAGAGCCAGAATCAGCATAACCCTTAGGCTGCTCATCAGATGATTCTGAGTCAGAAAACAATTTCCCTTCTTCCAGGGGGGTATAGCCAGCCAGGTCAAAAAATTCCTCAGCCTCCATAGGAAATAAGTTAACGCCAGGTGCCAGATGCCGCCTCTTAGCCGAGGCCTTACGCGCCGTAGAGCCAGCAATCAGCTTCTCAATACTAGCCACCCTGGTAGACAAATCAGGCTGAGACTCCCCACTGGTATGCACCTCACTGGGAGTCAGATGTAATCGTGGGGAAGTGGGCGAAGCCACACAAGGCGCAGGCCCAGTGACAGGTAACCCAGATTGCAGCGCAAGCGCCCACTGGGCACAGGGTACAAACCCGCACATTGTCATCCCTAGTAGGGGACACCCCACACGCCACCCACAGCCGGGCTTGTCCCGAAGGAACCCCAAGCACATTATCCTGAGAAGCCTCCATATGGTGACTAGCGCGGCCACCGGCCAATAGGGATTTCCACAATGAAGTCACCCGGGATGCCCAAATAACCCGCTAGAGAAGTGGGAGGTAAAGGCAGATTAGGCCTCTAATAGCAACTAAATAGAGGGGATAGGCCGGGAGAAACCACAATTAAGTTTGACCCGCCTGCAAGACATAAACAAAAAGACCCGTAAGTGGTATGCATACACAACAATAAATAATATAAGCCAGCCCGCAGGGGCACTTACGGACCGCAGTAGGTAGAAGCCAACCACGCAGCACGAGAAGGCAAAATGGCGGGCCGCGGAGACAGTGATGCGGAACGCGCCATCCGCAAGGCCCGCCCCCCCGAAGAGCGCGAAGGCACCCACGTGACCATGTCAGCCAGTGATGGCGCAGCAGCACCTGAGGTAAAGTCGGCGTCGACCGCGGAATGGCGTACAAGCGCGTGCGGCGGCATTTTTAAAAGTATCCAGTGCAACCAACACACGCGCAGCAACACAAAACAAACCATACCGCGTAAACCATAAGAGTGAAGAATACACTACAACACACACACGCCACACACCCCCCCCCTCCCGAGAATACCAGGGAAGGCGAGGGAGGGCAGCAGCCAGCCTAACAGGAGCCCACAGATGGGCAGGGGTGAGAGGCTATGAAGGCGTGGGAGGGGCATCCCATAAGGCTCACCATGGGCCTATATCGCCTACCCTTTGGTGGGGGATTGTGGTCGGAGCAGTGCTCCTTAAGCACCTGACAACGGTGCTGCCTACCGTCACCCGACCAGTGCAGCCAAAGCTGGGAGGCATGAAAAGGATGAACGTGTGGGAATAGTCCTACAGGGCCGCAAGCTAATAGCCCCGCTCACCTGCGAGTAGAGAGAGCCATCTTCTTGTCATCGCAGCGCCGACTGCAGAGAAGTTCTGGGGAATTTGTGGGAGGTCCCTGGAATATAAGGGGCCTGGAGGAGCCACTTTTTTGCTGTCTCTGCAGTCCAGCGCCATCTTGTGGATGTATAACCCAAACATAAGGAATTACTATCTGGAGCAGGACGTGCTGTATACTTAGAATATGTTATATTCCATGAACATTGATTTGTTATATTAAATTTTGAACATCTATGTAGAAACATTCCATCAGCAAACCTTGGTTGTATTAGTCCAGTCCTCCTTATCTTATCAGTCATACTTTTACATCAGAAAAGCTTAGCGGTAATGGCGGGTCGGGTGGATGTGTTTATACGGGATGTGAATCATATCCGATCTCTCAGCACGGCTATTAGTCTGTTCTCATCTCTCAACACGCATCTCCTTAGCAGTAAATACACACTTATCTCCTAAGTAGGTGGCATTGCTAAATTGTGCCCCACGTTAATAATCTACGCTGCATAATTGCGCATTGGGCTCTCGGGGTCATGGAATTAAGTGAGGTCTTATTTACCCAGCACTAGTAATAATATGCTATTTTACAAATGACATTACGCTGGTACAGCACAGTTCACCCTCTCATAATCATTCAGCAATTAACCTTTGTGCGTCCTCTGTGCATCTTGTGCGGCGGAGCAGGAGCGATCTGTCAGTCGTGTACAGTATCATGGGAGTATTTGCATAGTGCGATACAATGTTAGTGGAGCAACTTCTATCTTACAAAAACATTTTTTCCTTGGATCTGTCATCAGAGACTTTCTGTTAACATTCATTTTTCTCATTGCGTTCATAATTCGCCGCCATGTATAATCCGCAGTCTTGTGTTATCAGAGCTCCTGTCTGCAATTTCATATGCTTTGTGTGTTATCATCTATCCATTTCATTAAAAGATGCATCGTGTTCTTAAGATGGCCAGCCTCTAAATTCTTCTGGCCTTTGGTTTCTTTATTTCTTTAAAGGGCAAGGCCACTTTTCTATGGAATTTTTGAAGGTGTATATTTTTGTGTGTCGGAATGATGGGCTCAAGGTGCTGAGCTGATCTAGTATATTTTTTTAAATGTGCAAATATGTGTTTTATGGAAGCAGTTTTTACTATCTGTTGTTAAAGCGGACCAAAACCCACATTTTAACTAGCATCCCCTGAATTGCTCCCCCCATGAAGAGCACCTTTGCCAATTTTTGCTGCTCGTGCTTCACTCTAATCCCAGATAATGGTGCCTGTTTTAGCTGTAAAGCTCCGTCTCCTCCATTCATTGCCGCTGTTGTGTGTGGCAATGATGTCGTTGCCACACCGATGTTATGACTGATCGTCTGCCATCTTACAGAGAGGGACAGAAAAAAAAAGGGTTCCAGGACAATTCAAAAAGTGAAAATATCCATTTTTAGTTTTACACCCTAAGAGGGGGGGTATTGCCAGGGGCTTTGTGTTTCACAAGTTCAGTGGGTTTTTGTCCGCTTTAAGAGTGAAGTGAGTCACTCACAGTGTGTGTGTAAGGTGGGCAGGCTGATTCATTACTAACGCCAGATAGCGACAGATGAGCGTCTGTAGCAGGCATTTTCAGAGTGCCTGCTAGTAGTCACTGTGCTCAGCCGTGGGTCGCTACTTCATAGCGACTCAGTCGCTGTTCAGTCATGTTGAATACATTGTGAGGAGTCGGTATTTGACCAGTACAGCGCTGTATGAGAGCGCATGTTAGCGACTGCTCATAGCCTCATATGAACATATTCAGTAAAAAAACAGCCTCACAAATCTCTGGCACTGAAAAATGCTTCTCTGAAGCCCAGAGTGTGTTTAAAGTCTGTTTCCAGCATGTATCCACTAGTAACAAAGTGAAAACATATAGAATTACATTGTAACAACATTGTAACATGAACACTTTAATGGCAGACCTGTAATGTAATTTCTGAAGAAATATATAAAAAATTAAAAAAATGTGAAAAAACTGCTTTTTCAAGGCCACAAGAGGTCACGGAATTATTTGTGATTATTGGAAAAAAAACAAAAAACAAAAGCCCCGTTTAAAGAGAAGAAAAGGATCGTCCATTGAAATGTATGGGAGAGCGACAGGTAGCGAGAGGTCATACCTGGCACTGTGCAAGGCTGAACGCCGGCGCTGTTTGCTGAGGCTGTGAAAATTATGAATCAGACGCTACATGGCGCTATCCCAGTTGCTAAACAGATTCTGCTTGATAAATGTGTAATTGCGTGCCGTGTCCGGTGTTCACCAGTCGCTACCTGTCTTTACCTCTCATTAACCAGCCACTACCTGACGCTATTCCTTCTTAGGGCCCAAGTGACCTCCCTCAATTCAGCAGCAGCCATTGCAACAGTGTTCTCTCTTCTTGAAGATCGTGGAGGCTGATTCCTTGCTAGCGCCAGGTAGCGAGGGCGAAAGGTAATACGTATCCCTCTGGAACCTAGAGCGCCGGTGCTATACACTGAGCTGCCTCTGGTAATATATGTGACGCTACATGGCGCTGATAAAGGCGTTCACCAGATTCGCTTTCTTAAATGTGGTTTTGTGTACAGCGCCCGGCGTTCACCCGACGCTGCCTGCCGCTACGAGGCCCTACCTGGAGCTATCCCCCTTAGTGTACAGACTTGTACAGTGTGCAGTTGCTAATAGCAACAAATTGGAGCTAATAAAAACCGCTTCTATAAAACACGCATTTACTAGCACCTTGAGCACATTCTTTGGGCACGAAAAAATATACAGTACACTACAAATTCCATCAAAAGTGGACTCTCCTTTTAAATTTTAAAGGAGACACATTACTCAAACCCAATTAGCCAGAAAGAAATCTGTCTAAAATCTGATAAAAAAATAGGACTGCACTCTGCCCTGCTATAAGATTCCTGGGCCGATAGATTCCCTCCCTTCAGGGCATCCAAAATCAGGTTGCCCTGCTGTGTGAAACCCCCTAAGTCACCCTACACTTACCTTCTTTCCCAATCCAACGCCGCATGCACGAACCGCAGCTGCATCCCTATGTGTCTAGCAGGGCGCATGCCTGTGCCAGGCATTTGTGAATGGTTGACGTGGGCACGCTTCCTACGAGGGTAGCGGAGGATGCGGCCTTCAGTCAGACAAAGGCTTAGACAACGTGACATCAGCGAATCCGAACGTGCTGATTGGACGAGCAGCCATGCATGCGCCGTAGAACTGGGAAGAAGTGAGTTGGTTTCGTCGACCTGGGGGGTTTCACACAGCGGGGCACGGACTAAAACCCAGGATAGTCAAAATCCTGGGTTTTGGTCCACTTTAAGGAGCTTTAGGGCTATGTGATTGTATATTTTTAATGTGCAAATATGTATTTTATGGAAGCAGTTTTTAATATCTGTTGTTACTGGGTGTGTGTAAGGCTGCGTGAGCTCCCTCACTTTAGCAGCAGCCATTGCAACAGTGTTTTGTGTGTACAGGGCTCTCTCTTCTTGAAGATCTTGGTGTACAGACTTTGGCCCTTATTTAACAAGGGATAGCGCTAGGTAGCGAATGGTGAGCGAACGGTAATGACGGGCCCCGCCACGAGAACGCCGGCTCCCCTCTGCAATCACACATTTATCAAGCCAATCCTGCTTAGCGACTGACAGAGCGCCAGATAGTGAATCATTCATCATCATTACTCACCCCACAGCGCCAGCGAGCGACCTTGAACAGCGACAGGTATGACCTCTCGCTACCTGGCGCTCTCCAATGCATTTCAATGGAACAATCTTTAAATATTCATAATTAATTGCTATTAATGTTTTTTTTTTTTTTTTTAAATGTCAAAAATTCTGTGACCACTTCTCCAATGTTAGGTATTTTTTTTAAGGTTAAAAAAAAAAAAAGAAATTTGTGCAGAATTGATATTACAGGTCTGATATTAATGTATTCATATTACAAAATGTTTTGAAAAACATGTTTTTTTTTTCAAAAAAAATATGGTTGTTTGGGGGTTAAAAAACTACTTTTAACCCATCGCCGCCGGCGCTCTGGGGTTTAAACATGCATTTCACAGCGCGAGAATTTTTTGAGCGTGATTTGTTAATGAATATGCTGGGAGCCGTTCGCTATGGCCGTTCGCTGTCATGCGCTCCCATACAGCGCGGAACCTGTCAAACAGCGACTCCTAACCCCGTATTCAACATTACCGCACACTGACTGAGTCGCTGTCAACAGCCGAACAACGGCCAAGCACAGCGAATACTAGCGTGCGCTGTGAAAATAACGCTACTGTCGCTCATCTGTCGCTACCTGGCGCTATTAATGAATCGGACTCCCCATATGCAGTTGCTAATACAACAGATTGGAGATAATGAATACTAATGAAGACTATTCTATAAAACACACATTTACTAGCACCTTGAGCTCATCCTTTGGACACAAACAAATATACAGTACACTTTAAAAAATTCCATCGAATGTGGACTTTCCTTTTAAATCCTAAAGGAGACACATTACTCAAACCCAATTAGCCAGAAAGCCATCTGTGTGTAAAATCTGATAAAATAAACAGGACTGCACTCTGCCCTGCTATCAGACTCTGGTCCAAAGTCTTTAACCTGGCCCATCTGGCCCATTTTTTGGTAAACCTATTACAAGAGACCTTTGCAAATCAAACAGAAGGAAATCTCCAAAAATCAAAATAAGCTGCTGTCCATCATCAGCAACAAGACAATAGCAAAGGCCTGGAAGTGAAAGTCCCCTTGTTTTCTTATCAACGGGATGCTGACAGTTACCTTAAGTAATTTGTACTGTAAATGTATTTTTATTCAGGAGCCCTGGCTGGGATACTCCAGTCCCCATCTGGATTCTGTGGCAGTGATATTCCCCGGACACTCTTCTCTTCCTATCTTCCTTTCCTCCCACTTGTTTCTTTGTTTTTGTTTCTTCCTCTTTCAGTTGTTGTCTTGTTTCTACCATTTCATATGCAGGCAGGCAGATAAGTAGGTGAGCATGCAGGTAGGTAGGTGGGTAGTTTGGCATGCAGGGGGCAGGCAGGTGGGTGGATGGGTGAGAATGATGGCAGGCAAGTGGGTGGGCAGGGAGGTAGGTGAGTAGGTGGGCATGCAAGCAGATGGGTGGGTATAGGGTCAAGATGTCAGGCAGGTGGATAGGTCAGTGGGTATGCAGACAGGTGGGTGGGTAGGTAGGTGGGCATGAGGGAGGCAGATGGGTAGATAGGTGGGCAGGCAGGTGGGTGGGCATGATGGCTGGCAGGCAGGCTGGGGGGGAGTGGGTTGGTGGCATCTCAAGGAGCAGTGGCATCTCATGATGCTTACCGGCATCTCGGCAGGCAGATGGTGGCATCTCGGGGGCAGCAGCATCTCTGCGGGCGGGCTGATAGCGGCATCTCAGCAGACAACATCCCTAGCAAACCTGGATGATGGCTGCCCGAGAGCCCGAGATGACCAGAGGGGGCTGCACAGGAAGATGGGGGAGCACCCGGATGACATGATGCCTTCCTCCGTGTCCTGATCCATCCTCTGCAGCTCCCTGGCTGGTCTTTCTTAGCGCTGACCCGTCAGCGGCTGGTGCTGTGGCGGAGGCCAGTGCTGAGGATCAGTGGGGGGACAGGAAATTCACGTCTGTGTGGGAGCGAGTGGAGCTAGGTAATTAAAATGCATGTCTTGCTTTCCCAACTCGCCTCACCTTTGTATAGTCCTTCTTAGCAATCAGGGTCGGCCTTAGAGTGGACCAACACCCAGGATTTTGACTATCCTGGGTTTTGGTCCACTTCAGGGGGGCACCCCGATTAGGGGTGCCCCGCTGTGTAAAACCCCCCAGAAACCCCCAAACTCACCTCACCACGCTCCCACGGACAAGCGGCGGACAAGGCAGCGCGTCCGCAACCGCCTCCCGCGCGCCCCTCTGACAGTGCGCGCGCCCGCGCCGGCCATTCTTTTGGGGTTTTGGGGGGGGTCCCGATCTCGGATGTCCCGCGGTGAGGGGGGTGATCGGCCCGGGAATCTTATAGATTCCCGGGCCGATCACCCATGGGTGACGGTCCACTTTAAGGTCAGTGTCGCCCTGTGCAAGATTTCAGGATGTCGCCCCCCCTCAGACAACAGAGGAAACATAGAAATGAGGGAGAAGGAGAGATGGAGCAAGAAAAACAGGAAATGCAAATGGAAAAGAGACGAAAAAAGAGGAAATAACTTCGAAAAAAGGAAAAAGCAATATGATATGAAGAGAAGGTGAAAAGAGAGGATGGATGGAAGTGGAGAAGAAAAAAGGAGGAGAAATATGAAAAAGACAGGATAAAAAAAGAAAGGATGGCATGGAAAGAGAGAGAGAAAGAGAAGTAAAGATGGAAAGAATGTGGTGTGGAAAAGGGAGCAAGATTGGTGAAATGTGTGAAAATGAGAGAGTGCAGGAGAAAGAGAGAGAAAGCGAGAGGACTAGAAAAAGAAAGGGGAAAATAAGAGAAAGATAGAGAGATAAAGAGGGATAGAGGGAAAGAGAATGAAAGAAATAATACGATAAAGAAAGAGAAAGAAAGAAAGAAAGAAAGAAAGAAAGAAAGAAAGAAAGAAAGAAAGAAAGAAAGAAAGAAAGAAAGAAAAAGAAAGAAAGAAATATATATAGAGAGAGATTGGAAAGAAAGAATGAGAAAGGTAAAAAGAGATTTAGGCCCTTATTTAACAAGGGATAGCGCCAGGTAGCGAATGGTGAGCGAACGGTAATGACGCTCACCGCCAGGAGAACGCGGCTCCCCTCCGCAATCACACATTTATGAAGCCGATCCTGCTTAGCGACTGACAGAGCGCCAGATAGCGAATCATTCATTATTATTCCAGCCTCACCCCACAGCGCCAGCGAGCGACCTTGAACAGCGACAGGTATGACCTCTCGCTACCTGGCGCTCTCCAATGCATTTCAATGGAACAACCTTGAAATATTCATAATTAATTGCTATAATTTTTTTTTTTTTTTTAATGTCAAAAATTCTGTGACCACTTCTGCAATGTTAGATATTTTTTTTAAGCTGAAAAAAAAAAAATTTGTGCAGAATTGATATTACAGGTCTGATATTAATGTATTCATATTACAAAATGTTCTGAAAAACATGTTTTTTTTTCCCTAAAAATATGGTTGTTTGGGGGTTAAAAAACTACTTTTAACCCATCGCCGCCAGCACTCTGGGGTTTAAACAAGCATTTTACAGCGCGAGAATTTTTGGCGCGTGATTTGTTAATGAATATGCTGGGAGCCGTTCGCTATGGCCGTTCGCTGTCAGGCGCTCCCATACAGCGCGGAACCTGTCAAACAGCGACTCCTAACCCCGTATTCAACATTACCGCACACCGACTGAGTCGCTGTCAACAGCCGAACAACGGCCAAGCACAGCGAATACTAGCGGGCGCTGTGAAAATAACGCTACTGTCGCTCATCTGTCGCTACCTGGCGCTATTAATGAACCGGCCTCCCCGTTGTATAGAAGCTGAAAAGAGAGGGAGATGGGTGACAAAAGGAAGATGGAGAGAATATGTAAATACAACCTAAATAATGGTACGGCAATAGAGGAAAATTGAGGGATCATGACATAAAAGAGAAAGATGGGAAAAGGGAAATTCAAGAAGTAGGAAAAAGATAACAAAGGGTTCTAAAAAAGGTATAAAAAGAAGGAGGCCTGCTGTTCCAGCTGAGATCTCCTCGAACGCCCTCACTGAGATGTAGCCCGGGTCGCCTGCACACCTCACACACCCCAAGGGCAGACCATGTTAGCAAGCAATGGCCCCAGGGCGTTTAAACTATATTAATAGTTAGACTTGGTTACTGTAGTCGGTATTTGGTCATTGTGTTTGGTGCTTTCATAAATAGGTAGTTTGTCAATCCTTAAACACATGGGCCTTGATTTAATAGGAGTGGAAAAAAATTCTCATGGTAGTAAAAAAATTGGTTTATGAGAGAAAAGCTTGAGAATGTCACTGTTACTGAATCACCAGCTAGGAAGACCATGAAAGTCAACTTTTTTACTCCTAAGAAAAGGAGAAAACTTTATACTCCTTTTTACACTGCAGCAAAAAGTACCATTGACTTTCATTGTCTTTTTATCTGGTGATCCAGTAACCAGTAACCAGTGATATTCTCAGGCATTTTTCTCATAAAGAGGCTGATTTAACACTAGCGCCACGTTGTGCCATGTGAGCATCTGTATAGCGATGCTTAGAGCGACCACTAGTAGATGCTGTAAGCGGGGGTCGGGTGCTCTAACTTAGCGTAGCGACTGGACTAGTGATGCTGTAGTAAGCAGTGATAAATGTGATGTGTGGTGGGCGCTGTAGACGCTCTCTCCCTGATTCACTGCAGAGCCAATTGAGAACTCTGGGTGGTGTCCCGAGGTCAAAGCACCCAAGACTCTACACTATATCTACTAACAGGACAACGCTGCAGCGAGCGATAGGCAGCGCCAGTTAAGTGCGTCCGTATTCGAGAAAAAACTACACACAACCAGCCCCGCCGCTATAAAACTGGGCGCTCTAGCATAAAGCGCCAGACGCTGTGTGATAAAAGTCTGTTTTTCAACACATATACACCAACACCAGAGCGAAAACGCATGGAATGACATTGTTTTAACACTGTGACAATGACACTGCAATGCCAGACCTGCACATACAATTCTGCATAAAAATAAAAAAAAAACTATAAAAGTGTTAGTTTGCAGGGCAGGAGAGGCCACACAATGATTTGAGACAAACACTTTAAAGTTTACTTTGGCAACACGCTATTTAAACACAACCAGGTACTACAGGTACAACAGGTACTACATGGCGCTGCTGAACCTAGAGCGACGGCGCTTTACACTGAGCCGTCACTAGTAATACATGTGGCGCTACATGACGCTGTTAGAGGCTCTCACCAGATTGGCTTTATTAAATGTGGTTTTCACATACAGCGCCCAGCGTTCACCCGACGCTATGTGCAGCTACGAGGCACTACCTGGCGTTATAGCTTCTTAAATAACCCCCAAAGTGAATTTTTTACTACCATGAGAATTCTTTTCTTTGGCATAGCTATTAATCATCTCTGTATATCTACACAAGTCTTTTTTTAGGAACTTCGATCGAACAGTAAATCATTGTTAGCTATGTCTGTTTACATCAGATACTGAAAATAATAAGAGTCTGAAGTCAACAATCTGATCTGCAACGTATGGTGACTTTGACATTGGCGAGGTGGTTAAGGTTCACATTAATTAAGCCTTTTTATGATATGAATTATGCAGCCAGCTCTTCCCAGGCACTCTGCCATTTTAAAGGGACATGTCATTGCTTACAGCTCCATTATGGATGGAACAATGGAGCCCAGAGAGTGGCTGAGAGTGTCTTTGGTGTCGGTTTTGTTCTGGCTCCAGCCTACAAGACAGGAGTCAGGAACGTTTCACAACTGTCATTGGGCAAGCAGAGTGCCTAATCATCCTCAATCCGGAGCACAGGTCAACGATTATTTATCTGTCAGAATTCTGTGGATATAACTCAGTGTAACAGCTCCCCAGGGTGCGATTCTTCAGTCTGTCTGTTTGATTCTCTTGTATGAGAGATTAAAAAAAAAAAAAAAAGAAGTCCTGGAGGACAAACAGAGTGATCTTGTGCCCGTACCCTGATGTTGGATTAAAGTGTGAAACCATTTAGAGCCCTTCCTTTCTGCTGTCATATTTCATCACTGTTCCCCTGCTTCCAGCTGGCAATCATGGCTTTGCTTCTGACAGCGTGACCTGGATTTATGCATCATTTATCATCTGGCATTCAAGGCTGCTTAGACTGTTATCGCTATTTCTATTTATTTTATCTATATTTTTTCGTCTGTAATAAAAGTTGGCAACCGAGTAAAAAGACGGTTGTTTGTTATGTTGTAGTCGTAAAATAGAATTCTTCTTGTGTTTCATATGGGAAATCTTTACCTACCCTAACCTATTACTAAGAGTATCAATAACTTCACAATGCAGTATTCCTGCCAAGACCTCTCCCCGGCTTCATTTCTCCCGTGTTTCCATTGTTTCCCTAACCAAGGGCCATCTTGTCAAAATTTCAGTTCTTATTGCAAACGATGTGCTTATTACTATTTACACAGCGCCCAACACAAAGAATAATAGATTTATCCATCACTCCCTGCAGTGGGCGGAGCCATGAAAATGCAAATCAATCTCTATACATCTCTGGGATCCTTGGTAATCCTTGGCATTGCACACTGATATCTGAGTGCTGTGGATGGCCCCCAGAGATGATTTGCATGGCTCCTGCAAGGAGTGATGGGTAAATCTATTATTCCGTGTGTTGGATGCCTCTTTTGAGTAGAGTTTTTTTTAGTCTCTTTAGCCCCCCCATACCAAGCCTAACACGAGTCTCTCCCCACAGTGTCTTGCAACTTTGTTTAAGTTCTCATTATGTAAAATGGAACCTGGGATGGG
The DNA here is from genome assembly GCA_027917425.1 of Gastrophryne carolinensis. Lineage (NCBI taxonomy): Eukaryota > Metazoa > Chordata > Amphibia > Anura > Microhylidae > Gastrophryne > Gastrophryne carolinensis. The sequence goes on from CM051234.1 coordinate 81,377,664, forward strand.
TTGGGCTATACTTTAGGTCAGATAGGCAGGTGAACCTCAGACAAGACAAGGCAAGGCAAGGCTTGGTGATTGGAAGGTAGGCCAATACCAAGCCCCTGTTGATTTCAGGTCCTCTTGAAGGTAAAAACATGGCAGCAGGTTCAAGTTCCATAAGTTATCTTTATTCACTGGCACAGTTATTTCCATGGCAATTCACGGTACTCAGGGTCTCCCTTTCTGAGTCCCTTGGTGATCACTTTGCAAGGTACCCGGGGAGCGCAAAACATTTCCGTCCCTTCCAAGAGGGGATACTACTCCAGACCATTCTCCAGGACTCCAGACATGGTGTTCTCCTCCTCAAGGCTCCCTGGGAGGCACAAAATGGCCCTACTGCTCTTCCCTTACTACCAGGTTCAGACTCCCCAGATTACCATGGAATTCCCCCTGTTGGCCTCTGAACTTAGGGACCCTTTATCCCTCCTCATCTCCAAATTGGATGGTGCACTGTGTGATAGCCAATAATGTGCTGTGTATTGTATGATATAAGCAGTAGTTAACGCTGGATGTCACTGTCTATGGCACATGTTATCCACTCATAATGTACAATGCAGTTACAGTAGGTCTGTGCACATAAGCCTTAAAAATAAGCCAGTAATATTTGCATGTAACTGTGCATTCTCCCGGTGGACCCCAGACACCCTAGTGTCTGGGGTACTACTCCGACCAGCCAGTCCAAAGTGTCTCCAGGAGGTCAGTCTAGTGTGATTCTCTCAGCCTGAATTCATGCTTCAAGGTCCCAAGGAGAGCACACATTGGCTCTTCCTCTCTGTCTCCTGAGGTTCATAAACCAAATCTGTTCAGCCTTATTTAAAGTGCTGGAACCAACCTAGAAACAATGTGTTTACCTTAGCAATGTACATCAACTGGTGCATTTAAACCGGACCAACACCCGTTATTACTTTAAAGTGGACCAACACCCAGGATTTTGACTATCCTGGGTGTTGGTCCACTTAGGTGGGGCACCCCGATCGGGGGTGCCCCGCTGTCTGAAACCCCCCTGATCGCCGCAAAAACTCACCTCTCCCCGCTCCCACGTGACCTCGTCCGGCCAATGACAGCGCTCAGAGCAGCTCTGGTATGCGCGTCCAAAGCCGCTTGGACGCGCATACCAGAGCGCTGTCATTGGCTGCGTCTCTCGCTTCCCTCTAACAGGGAGCGCGCCTGCGCCGGCCATTCACAAAATGGCCGGCGCGGGAGCGCGCCCTGCTAGAGGGAAGCGAGAGACGCGGCCGCGTCTCGCGCATGCGCCGTTGGATCGCCGGTAAGGTGAGGATTGTGGGCCTCCTGGGGGGTTCCTCCCTGCGGGACATCCCGATTTCGGATGCCCCGCGGGGAGGGATCTGATCGGTCCGGGAATCTAATAGATTTCCGGGCAGATCCCCCCTGGGTGTTGGTCCACTTTAACAGGTGTTGCTCCCTCTCTCTGCTGTTAGCAAGAACCTCGGGGGCATCCAGAACGCTGGAGCCCCCTTGCACCTAACTGCACAGATCGCTGAGTATACTCACCTTCATTACGAGCCAGCACGGGGAGTCCCGCGATTGGCCACCGTGCGGTCATGTGGGCCGTAGTCGTGTCCTCTGTGCCGGCCACCGGAAGGACCTGTCCACGTGACCACCCGGCGGCTAATCACGGGACCCCTTTTCCGACACTGACTCGTGATGAAGGTGAGTATTCTCAGCAATCTGTGCAGTTAGATGTGAGGGGGCTCCAGAGTTCTGGATGCCCCCCCTGAGGTTCTTGCTATCAGCAAAGAGAGGGACCAACACCCGTGAAAGTAATAACAGGTGTTGGTCTGGTTTAATGTACAGATCAGAAACTTCTTCACTCTGGCATGCTAATCATCTTATGTAAATGCACTTATTTAGATATGGAGGAATCACATTTTTTTTGTTCCACTAGCTAAAGGGTTACTGGCAGTGTTCTCACCTGGGGAGGTAATTACTGCTGCCTGATCTAGCCAAAGCTGCTGATGCAGTCACCTGTTACAGTGCAAGGACTTTGGGATTTGTTGTCAGTAGTTTTTACAGGAAAACCATGCCTACTTTAGATTCACAGACATGCAGGAATATTGGAGACTTGGAAACAGCCTGCTGATTTCAGGAAGGGGACCCCATTTTCGGGGGGAATTTTAAAATTCCCCCCAAAAATGGCGTGAGGTCCCCCTACCTAGCATAACCAGCCCGGGGACCAGCTACGGGGGCTTGTAGAACAAGGCATAGGAGCCAGCCTTTGTGGCCCCCCGCCATGCAGGCTACAAGCCCACACAACCTAAATGCCCCAGGGCTCTTCTGCCCCCTCCATTCCTTGAGGAGGCAGGTAATGGGGGGAATGACAAGTCACCCTCTAGCTGTAGGTGACTTGCCAGCCCCCAAGCCTTGTGAACTGGTATGGGGTCTCATGGATCCCTTACCAGTTCACAAAGGGTTATTATAAAAAAAAACACACACTCAGAGGTGAAAAAAATGACTAATCACAGGAGGGGGGCTAGGAAGGCGGGGGACCACAACCCCCTAGCCCTCCAAACTTCCTTCAGTGATCAACTTCGGCATCTGACAGTACGGAGCCAGGAACAGGATGAGGCAGGGCTTCTTTGGGGTCCTGTGCTCACCGTGGAAGTGACCGGGGGGAATCGGAGGCACCCTCGGTGAAGTGGAGACCCAGTGGGAGAGATCGAGCATGGAGGTGAGTAAATGACATTTTTTTTTACAGTTAGAAGCAGCAGTGGCCCGAGGGGGAACCGGAGGCACCCTCGGTGAAGTGGAGACCCAGCGGGAGAGATCATGCATGGAGGTGAGTAAATGTCATTTTTTTTACAGTTAGAAGCAGCAGTGGCCGAAGCGGGGGGGGGGGGGGGGGCATTTCAGTTAAAATAAGGAGTCAGGTGAGTGTTTTTTTACATTTTCTTTTACACTAGCGGGGGGAAAGCCAGGCAGTTAGGCACTATGGGCTTGGCTCATAATGGTAAAAAAAATGAGGTGAGTAAATGTCATTTTTTTTACAGTTAGAAGCAGCAGTGGCCGAAGCGGGGGGGGGGGGGGGGGGCATTTCAGTTAAAATAAGGAGTCAGGTGAGTGTTTTTTTACATTTTCTTTTACACTAGCGGGGGGAAAGCCAGGCACTTAGGCACTATGGGCTTGGCTCATAATGGTAGGATAAGCAAACCCATAGGGCCTACGTGCTTGGCACTTAAAGGGTTAAAGACCGTGTGCAGACATGCAGGATTATAATTTCTGCATCCTAGCCAGTTAAATTTTCATGATCTGGCAACTGAGACAAGCAACCCAGTAGGACTCTCTTTGTCCTGGGATCCCCAGGTGACGAGATACTGAGAACTCCAGCTGGGAGCCAGAAAAGCCCGGTTGGACCCAATGACACTAGGAACTTCCATTCAAAAGTTATGACCCATATTAGGTTTAAAGGTCTTAGGTCTCTAAGTGGATTCATTCCAAGGGCAGAGGAGGAGTGACCAACCATGAGTTTAAGTGTTAAAGCAGACCCAGGCCAGTTATCTTCTTCTGGGGGTGGTCACGCTGGAAATCGCACTGGAAGGGTCCAAGAACAAGGAACTTGGAGGACACGTCATGCATGACTGTGGGTGTTCTGCACCACTGCCTAACATTGATAATATATAGTCTCTATAGATGTTGTCCCCATGATGTTTGGCCCTATAGTTCCCTGTTTTGGACATACATAAAGCACCTTTCACTTCATGTCTACTTATATTATTATTATTATTATTATTATTATTATTATGTATGGTTATGTGTGTACCACAGTGTACCAAATTAATGAACACTCATTGTACCCACAATTTGGGGCTAATAGCTTGGTGTTTTTCAACAGTGTACCTTGGTTACAAGAGACCTGAAAGATAAAAGAAAATTAGAGTGCCTAGTAGATAACGAGAACTACTTTAGACCTTATTGATCCCTGGTGAGAACCATTTAACCTTGTCAGCTCTGTTCAAATAATTGCACTGTTGTCTCTAGCATAATGACTAGGAATTATGATATAAACACTTTGATTTCTGTAATCTCTAGACATTACTACATGCTGTGTATTGCAGGGAAAATGTGTTTCCATAACTGCCAATTGCCATAATGGATGGGTACTCTGCCTGACATTGTTATCTACAAAATCTACGAATCTGAATGACAAATGCAGAAAGATTCACAAAGCTTCACTAGCATTTGCCCAGGCTGTATTTAATGTTTACAAGTTTCTGCTTCATATTTTAGTCCCATGTCTCTATACCACCCTCTTCCACATGGATTTGTAACCATAGAAGTTTTATGGCTGACTGTTAATGGGATGTTGAGATGAACTGATTCTGACAAATCCAAATTCGCTCCGAATTTCAGTTGATTTATCCGAATCAGAATTTATTGCTGATAGGGGATAACAAATACATTTTCCCTGAAACACCCCAAAACTATTTTAAAAACCAACTACTTCCTCGTTCCAACACCGGGTGATCCAGTGAGTCTATAGATTTGCCGACCGCTACATCAGCCCAACAACCCTCTTTGGCCAGTTACAGGAATGGTGACAGGGCAACGCTAAGGAATTCTGGCATGCCCTTATCCCTGTGATTGGTCAGGGAGGGTTGTCAGCGTGACGCCACGGTCTGCGCTCCAGTGAAACCGGGAACGGAATGTAAGCTAAACAGCTCGCAGCCGCCAGATGAAGACGACCAAGGACTGTGCTAGACACCAGAGGATGGACCATACTGTGTCAAGAAAGAAGAGGAGCTGGCTCAATAGATAAAGAGGACACCGGAGCCGCCACTGCTGCCACTGCTGCATGGAAAGAACCGCTAGTAAGTTAATTACTTTTCTTTAGCGATTCCTTAATATTCGATTCAGATTTGTCAAAATGTCTAAACCAATTTTTTAGGAAGTTTACTCATCTCTAATTTTTTTGATAAAAGGCCAACTCGGTCAAAAATTGTATTGTTTTTAAATGGATTGGGGAATGGTCAAAGAATGTATATTCCCTTTTTGTATATTACCCACTAGTGAAAGCCAGTAAAGAGATTTGTGCTAGAAAACTATAATAAACGTTGGTCCTTCAATCCTTTAAATGCTTTTATGGCTTTTGACAGCTTGCCTGCCACTGCAGCAAGGGGCCATTTATACCGGTGAGTGAGCTGACTGCAGCAGAAGTGAGCAGAGAAGCCAGAGTGGTCATTGGAAGCTGGATGAGGCTTCCAGCAAGCAGGGGGCTCACCATAGCCCCGCCCCATTACCTGCATCTCCAAAGCCCAAGAGGGTTCAGAAGAGCCTGCGGCCCATGTGGACTATGTGGGCTGGTAGCCTTCAGAGCTGGTAGACCAGTTCCCCCCCGGCATTTGCAAATGCGGGCACGCACACTTCTAGAGGGGAGTGGAGGATGCGGCCATCAGAGTCGCTGCTCTTAGATGTGGCGTGGGACCGCGATAAGATGAGTTGGCTACAGCGATCTGGGCGGGTTTCACACAGCGGGGCCTGATCGGGGTGCCCCCAGGGAAAGGACCAAAACCCAGGGTTTTTACTTTAAGATTGAACAAAACCTGTGATTTTCACTGTTCTGGGTTTTGTTCCTTGCCCTGCTATGTAAATCGCCTGTAAGATTTATCTTTCCCCATCCCCAAGGCTCATGTGTGAGCTCTCGCCCATGCATATGCCATGCAATTTAATGATCGACAATACAGCTCTGTTTAAATGAAGTACTCGGCAATTTTGAGTGGGCACATCCCCAGTTTCCCTTTAGACATGGGCACGCTCACCTAAAGTGAACTTTTTACTAACAGTGCTGAATCGACCGCATAGTGCTTAAAATCTGTACAGGAGGGGGCGTGGCTTGGCCGGGGAGCGGAATGGCTGCTTGAACTGTGTGCTCTTGGCGGAGTCTCCACTAACGCAGCTTTTTGACTACTTCTGACGGGCGATGGGCCGAATTAGCAAAGCCGGGGCTCCCGCAAAGACCCCCCGACCCTCGCAGACTGCAAAATCGGGGAACAGGAACTTACAGGAGATGTTTTCTAGTCAGCGCTCGGAAGACGCAGCTCCTCGTGGGCCTAAAATGGCGGTCGCCTCCTCCCCTCATGGCTCTCCAGACAGGAGAGACGAGATGCTCTCAGACGACGAGGAACAGGGCTTGGCGGCTCAACTAAGCCAGCTACCTACCCGCAGCGAACTGGCCAAATTCGCTCGAGACATCAAGTCCTCCATTGCGGAGGCGGTCGCAGATCTGAAGGCAGACATGCGGTCTCTTTCCCACCGCATCGACAAGGTGGAGCGCGAGGAGGCCGACACCAGCAAGAGACTTACGGAGGTTAAAGAGGTGGTCCTGGCTCACAATCAGCACTTACTGGGCTTTCACCGACATCTAGAGGACCTAGATAACCGCAACAGAAGATGCAACATCAGAGTGAGGGGTGTCCCAGAGGCGGTCGCACCGGACCAAACCCAGGAGGCCCTGACGTCCATCTTTAATTCGCTGTTGGAAAGGCCCCCGGACACCCCAATAGATTTTGTGAGAGCACACAGAGCCCTCCGTCCGCGGAGCACGGGTGATTCCTCCCCACGGGATATTATATGCTGCTTACAGAGCTTCCAGCTCAAAGACGATATACTCTCTAAGGCCAGGAACAGAGATATGATCACCTTCAATAACAGTGAAGTGCAACTTTACCAGGACCTCTCCTTAATTACACTCCAACAACGTCGGGCCCTACGACCTCTCACTGCTGCCCTAAGAGAAAGGGGCATCCCTTACAGATGGCGCTTCCCGTTTGCCCTTTCCGCTTCCTACAATGGTAGGTCTGGTGTCCTACGCTCACCTGAGGATCTTCCTGATTTCTGCGAGTTGCTACACCTTCCACAGATTTCCGTGCCAGATTGGCTCAGCGACTTTTCGATCCCACTGCTGGTGCAGAGAGCGGGACGCCGGGGTCGTGTCGACGCCTCCCCCGGCCGGGCTCCGGAGGTCTCCCCCCCGCGAGACAGGAGAGAACGAAGCAGATCTGGACAACGTAGATGAACAGTTTGCAGCCAGCTGGCACACCAAACCGACATTATACGTGATGTATATAGTTAACTATCTGTGTTGTATATAGCTAGGTCGGTGCTTCTGACGTAGGCCATTTCCTACTTAGCTAAAGCTTATGTAGGCTTGTTAACCCTATCAGAATAGTAGTTGTGGTAAGATTCGCTCTCCTTTGGTCCTCATCGGGGCCTTCGGCGCATTTGGCGTGGGGGATTTGGGGGGGACCATGGCGATGGCAAGAAGAGTTTTGGTGCACATGCTGCTAGTGGTCTTATTGCACAGACTGCAGTCGGTCCTTCCATCATAGTGATACTACTCTCTAAGGCTTCTGCTTATAATGACGTCTGTGACGTGGGCCACCTACTGCTTAATCCTTTGACTAGGTATGCTTGTTAACTCTAACATATAGGCAGCTGCTGTGTACCTCGCTTTCCTATGACATCCCCCGTGGCCCTCTGCGCTTGTTATGCGGACGCTATGGAGGGATCCATGGCGACAGCAACAAAGGCACTGACGTACATAACTAGAATGCTAAACCGACATTATACGTGATGTGTATAGTTATCTTTCTGTATTGTATATAGTTAGGTCGATGCCTCTGATGTAGGCCATTTTCTACTTAACTATAGCTTATGTAGGCTTGTTAACCCTATCAGAATAGTAGTTTTTGTAAGATTCGCTCTCCTATGGTTCTCACCGGGGCTTTCGGCGCATTTGGCGTGGGGGATTTGGTGGGGACCATGGTGATGGCAATAAGAGTTTTGGTGCACATGCTGCTAGTGGATTTATTGCACAGACTGTAGTTGGCCCCTCCGTCACAGTGACTCTACTCTCTAATGGTTCTGCTTCTAATGACGTCTGTGACGTGGGACACCTATTGCTTAACCCTTTGATTATGTATGCTTGTTACCGCTATCATGTAGGCAGCTGCTGCGTGCCTCGCTCTCCTATGGTATCCTTCGTGGCCCTCTGCGCATGTAGTGCGGGCGCTATGGAGGGACCCATGGCGACAGCAACAAAGGCATTGATGTACATGGTGCTCACGTTCTAATAGCAGGATAATATGTCTAATTGACTGGACGTTGTGGGGATTTGACGGCCCACACCCTCTCGGATATCCCGAGCTCGTGACCTTGCCCCCCCCCCATTCCTGCTGCGGGGCGGGCTGCCTTGGAGGGGTCTCTAGGCTTTTCATTGCACAACACCAGCGGCACTGGCACCCCTCAGGGGGCCCTGCGTTGGGCAGACCAGCTGCGCTGCGTCTGGGAGGCCTGGGTGGCTCCTTCGGGGCGGTCCGTTCTCCTCAAAGGGGATGAATAGGATTCAATGGACACCTATTGCCAAAGACCACCTGCTGAGATGTTGTAGATAATATGGCCAACTCTATTGTAAAAATATTATTGTGTGGTCTGTTCCCCCGCTCTCTCCCCCGTGGCGACCCCCAGGGGGTGCTGGGGAGAGATCGGGGAGCAGTCATTAAAGTGTGAGGGGTGCATACTGTTGTATGCTTATGGAGACTATACTCTGAATATTTGTCCGGGCTACTCTGTAACCTTGTGTCCCGCTGCTCACTTGATGCACTGAGACCGGGGCCCCTCCCTCCCGGGCGGCGGGACGGGTTGTCCTAGAGCTGTGACAGGGCAGTATCAATAAAGATGCCGCTCTGTTTTTCCTCCTCCGGCTGGGGCGTGGCTGGGGATCCTTATGGATGGGGCTCTGGGGCGGGCCGCCTCCCCGTCTGTGATGATTGACTGGCCTGCGGTCGTGCTGGTTGTAGCCTGTCTCTCGCTTGACTTGAGTTTTGCATGTCATGGCTTATATGTAGATGTAGTGGCGATATCTGCCTCCCTGGGGTCTCCGCGGCGGTATCCCCCGGCCGAGCTCGGCTGGTGTGGATGCTTCGGTGGAATCCACAGTGACAGCACTAAAGATCTCCATTGCAGAGGTGACCTATTGGATGTCCTGAACACCTATCTGAATTATCAGGCGGCTTATTTAATATAGCATTTACACCCTTCTTTTGTGCCAATTCATGCCATGGTTATGACCCTGCTTAATGTCTACTTGGGTTGGAGGTGAGAATTCACTTGAAGGTCTGTGGGTGAGGTACCATACTTTATCCGCATAAGACACCCCATGGATGCACGTGTCACCTAGCTTATTACACTCAAAGTGGCGCTCTCAATGCCTAAATCCCAATTTGGAGCCTGGAGAGCGGGGGAGGAGTAGAGAAGTAGGGGGGGCAGCGAGCCAATTCTACCTGTTCTCCTTATGGATGGGGGTCACCTCTCAAAACTAACAAAAAGGGAGGTCTACATAGGCGGGGCGGTACGGGATTGGGCGCAGGTCCATGGAAATGGTGCCTATCTGCTACCTTTTTCTTTCTGGGTGTTAGAGTGGGGACTCCGCCAGCACTTTTGTTTTCCCCCTGCTCTTCTCTCACGTTGACCTGAGTAGTTGGACGGTGTGTCTCGCTCTTCGGCCTTCCACAGTTCCCCCAAAAGGGGCAACACGCTATAGTGGTGCAGTGGAGAGCCGTTCTCAGCGCTCTCCTCTGATAGGGTCTTGTGGGCTCTGCCCCAGACCGTGGGGGACAACTGAAGAGGCTAGCCCTCTGGGCTCTTAACAGTTGTTCCAAGAGCATCCACCACTCTTAAGGAGGGGATCTGCCCCTCATTGCCTCCTTCCCTTTTTTTTCTCTTTTTTTTTTTTTTTTTTCTTTTTTACTTCTCCCAATATCTGTTACTTGTCCCTGTCTTGGTCTGCGTTTTTTTTGATTGTTGGTGTGTTGTCCGTGTTCTCTGTCTGTACCCCCCCCTTTTTCTTTCCTTTTCCTTCCTTTTCTTCTTCTTTTTCCCTCCATTTCTAACTTTCTCTCCCTACCTTGCCTCCCCCTACTACCTCCCTGGGCTGGTGGGGGTGGTTGAGGAGAGAGCGAACCCGATTTATACCGAGATATTTGCGGAGTGGGGTGCCACTCTGTGACCAGTTCTAAGAAAATGAGGCCCCTATGTTTAAATGTGGTGACTATAAATGCCAAAGGGTTGAATTTCCCTCAAAAACGTCACGCCCTATTTAGAGAACTCAGGAACTTTAAGGCACATATTGCATTGGTACAGGAGACCCATTTCCAAAGACATAAGGCTCCCTACTTGGGTAACAGAACGTACACGTCTTGCCACTCGTCCCCTTCCCCCAACAATAAAGCTAAAGGGGTTGCTATTCTAGTGGCCCAGGAGGTGGGCCTTAAAGTGCTTGCGGTCGAGAGGGATCAGGAAGGCAGATTTATATTCTTAAAAGGGAAGCTCCCTAATGATCAGGTGATCACTGTGGCCAGTATATATGCTCCCAATAGAGACCAACACACTTTCTGTAGGACGGTCCTCGGAAGGCTACGGAACTTCCAGGAGGGAATTCTGATCCTTGGAGGAGATCTGAACTGTGCCATGAACCCCTTGATGGACACCTCGGACGCTAAAACAGCCATATCCTACAGAGCACTGAAACAAATTAAAAGGGCTTTACAGGACCTTACGTTAGTTGATACGTGGCGTATGATGCACCCGTCTACTAAAGACTACACCTACTACTCACCCTTACATACCAAATATTCTAGAATTGACTATATCTATTTATCCCAGAGGGACCTTGAGAGAGTGGACTCGGTGCGGATCGGAAACATTTCTTTCTCTGATCATGCCCCGGTCTCGCTCTCCCTGACCCTTCCATTCAGAGAATGGAGGGAATGGAATTGGAGAATGAACGAAAGTATTCTGAAAGAGCCCGGCGTAGTCGAAAAGCTCAAAGATTCCATTTCGTGGTACATCAAAGAAAATGATACGGGAGACGTAGACCCCCTGACTCTCTGGGAGGCTCAGAAATGCACATTAAGGGGGGTTCTGATCCAGGAGGGGGCGAGACTTAAGCGTGAGAGGGGGATGAGGCTGGAGGGATTGAACAGGCAGATAGCAGACCTGGAGGCTCAACACAAGCGCTCTCTTCTGCTGAAACATTTAGAGGAGCTGGACTCCAAGCGACAGGAATTGAAAGATCTTTTGACCAGGGAATCGGGCAGATTCTTTACCCGACGCTGTGGACTGTTTTATGAGCAAGGTAACAAGTCGGGGCGTTTATTGGCTAGAGCCATCCACCCGAAACACACACGGTCAAGGGTCGAGGGTATAAGAGGCCCTGATGGAGCTATATTCCAGAAAAACAAAGATATTGCAGGAGCTTTTGGTAACTATTACTCCTCCCTGTATAACTTGCCGGGATGTGGGAGGTCGGGAGCTAGGGATTGCGACATGGAATCTTACCTAAGAGAGTCCATGATGCCATCTCTGCCAAAAGAAGTTGTAGAGCAGCTTGAAGCGCCTATATCGATCCCTGAGGTTCACGGGGCAATTAAGGCCTCCAGGCCTGGGAGGGCCCCCGGGCCTGATGGTTTCCCTACTCAGTTCTACAAAATGTTCTCTGACCGATTGGCTCCTCTCATGGCCCGTGCTTTTGAGTCTACTGCCTCTTCGGGTCTCTTGCCGGGCACGGCTCTGGAAGCACGGATCGTGGTGATCCCGAAGGAGGGTAAGGACCCCTCAGACTGTAAGAATTACAGACCGATCTCTCTTTTGAACGTTGATATAAAAATTTTTGCAAAGATATTGGCGGACAGACTGAGGGAATTCTTGCCTTCCCTGGTAGGTCAGGACCAAGTGGGCTTTGTTCCAGGAAGAGAGGCTCGAGATAATGTAATTAAGGCCCTGAATATCCAGTGGTGGTGCAGATCCAAGGGGGTGCAGGCCATGATGTTATCGACCGACGCCGAGAAGGCATTTGATCGGGTGGACTGGGGCTGGATAGAGAAGGTCTTAGAACATGTCGGCTTAGGTGAGGCGGCCAGAAATAGAATTTTGGCTCTATACTCGAACCCCGTTGCCAGAGTCAAAGTCAATGATTGCTCCTCTCCCACCTTCCACATCCGAAACGGGACCAGACAGGGATGCCCGTTGTCTCCATTGATCTTCGCGCTCTCGCTGGAACCATTCCTGCGGAAGGTTGATCTATGTGATAGTATCAGAGGTGTCCTGATAGGGGACAGAGAGCGAAAAGTAGCTGCATACGCTGACGATATGCTTTTCTTTTTGCGCTCACCGAGAGTGACGGTCCCCAATCTACTTAAAGAATTTGAGGTTTTTGGTCAGCTTTCAAACCTGAAAATTAACTACAGCAAATCTAGCGCCATGAACATATCACTGCCAGAGATGGAGGCAAAGGCTCTTCAAAGCTTATTCCCATTTAGCTGGGAACTGAAGTGCCTCAAATACCTGGGGGTTCTGCTGCCGGTCAATCCCTCCAGCCTGCTGCAGCTGAATTTCATGCCACTGGAATTTAGGATTAGGAAAGATCTGAATAAATGGTCCAGTCTGAGACTCTCTTGGTTCGGGCGTATGGCAGTCCTAAAAATGAACGTGCTTCCGCGGATTCTATATCTGTTGCAGTGCATACCCATTAAGCTGCCAGACTCATTTTTCAATTCTCTGTCGAGAGGCCTTCGATTTTTTGTATGGGCAGGCAAACCGCCCAGGATTAGACGCAACCTCCTTCTGCTCCCAAGAGATCAGGGGGGGTCGGGCATGCCTTGCATGAAATCTTACTACCAAGCCGCCCATATTGGGAGAGTGGTGGACTGGCAGATTAATGGGGCACAGAAGGATTGGGTGAGAATTGAGGGTGAGGCTGCCACGGGTGGGGGTCTTGATTCGGTGTGCAATCTGAGGTGGTGTGATGTCCCGATAGAGGCCAGGTCTCATCCTTACATAGGCTCTTCATTGTCTGTGCTACACCTCCTCTGCAAGGGGGAACCTGCTCTGACCTCGTTTCCTGGTCCTCTATCCCCAATCTTGGGCAACCCGGCCTTCCCACCGGGTACACAGCCATCTAAACTGCACGATTGTGGGGGCCCCAGACCTCTGCGCGCCTTTCACCTCCAGAGTGGTGGCATGTTCCGGGACAAACTGAGTCTACAAGAAATAGTTGAGGCAGAGATCCCCGCCTTTACATATTTTCAGCTACGACATTTTTTCCTATCGAAGGCCGTGAAAGACAGCCTGAAGAGAGAGCTGACAGAGTTTGAGAGAGTATGCCTAGGCCAAGGCCCCAAAGCACATCTTTTGTCATGGGCCTATAAACTGATCAGGAGTAAGAGGAAACGGGACATTAAACCATGGGAAGCAAAATGGGAGGCGGATATTGGTCGGCCCCTATGTGAAGATGACTGGAAGAACATATACAGAAGCGTCCACAGAGGATTAATGAGTAGCTCGATGCAAGAAGCTAATTACAAATTGGTCACACGATGGTACCGCACCCCTGAGCTGTTACATTCAATTTTTCCAGCAGTTCCAAATGTCTGTTGGAGATGTGGAGCGGCGGGCGCCTCGATGGTTCACATCTGGTGGTCCTGTCCCGGGATACGTGATTATTGGGAGCAGGTGAGAGACATCTGTACTGAGGTTCTGGGTGAACCCATGGACTGGAGCCCCGAGAGTGTCCTTCTGGGGTGGTCATCGGACGGCAGGGGCATAGCAGGGGGCGCTCCCTTAGGAAGGCACCTTCTAAATGCTGCTAAAGTACTGATTCCAAGGAATTGGAGATCCCAAAAACTGCCCTCTATTAAGGACTGGTTCAGGCAGATAAACCATGTGGAAGTAATGGAGGAAATCTGCCATGCCAAACAGGATAGGATAGCTGCATACCTGAATATTTGGTCGATCTGGGTTGTCTTTAAGGACTCCGCTACCTACAAGCGGGTGTGGGATCCTTGATGGAATTAGACTGCTCCAGCGCTGACCTACAAAATATTATTAGGGAGTTCTGGGTCCCGTCTTTGAAAATCTCTGAACAGGAGTTGCAAGTACCTCTTTAACATCAACGGGGACAGAGGAATGAGTGTTGCCCTCCTCCCTCACCCCCACCTGCCCACAACCCCCCCCCCCCCCCCCCCCTCTCCTGACTACCCACCCAGGTCTTTCTGTCCCTCTCTCCCTCCCCTACTCCTTTTCTCCCCCCCCCCTCAAGCCCTCTGGGCCTTCTTTTTCTGTTCTCCTGTGTATCTGTCTTAAGTCTGTTTTGTCGGTTGGTCTATGTTAAATGTCTCGTAGATAATGTTCCACCTCATGTCCAGACCTCAGCCCTTTGACTATATGCCCTGGGGCAGCGATCAATCCTTGGCCCAGGTGGGCTGGGATGGGGGGTGGCCCTAGGTGCCCAGCCCTGGGATGTGGGCGCTTGGAAGGCCTGAGGAGCGACTCGTTTGCTTTGACGGGGGTGCTTCAGAATGGGAGTGAGACACTGGTTCGGCCCCTCCTCCGTTAATATGACCTGGGCCCCTTGGTTTCCCGGGGGTGGTGCCCCTGGGGTACTCCTGCCTATTCATCTCCTCATATGTGTTACAGGATTTCTTTCTGCACTTTATATTATGCTATGTAACCAAATGATGTTATACAGTCTTGATGCCAAATAATGCCTGGACAATTTATATTTGTTTCATGTCTCTGTATTGTATTGTACTGAAAACCTTCAATAAAGATGAGTATGTTTAAAAAAAAAATCTGTACAGGCAACAGCACATTACTCCTTTTACCTTTATGAAAATGATGTCCTAAACCATTTACAAAATTTTCTTTATACCATTTTTTACACTCAGCAGAGACCTTTTAAAAGTATTCTAGCTTAGCCTTGAGATATCAACACAGGCTCATGAAAATTCATCTTTAGCTTCTTCTTGGAGACATCCCACTCAAATAGTTGAACAGGATTCTTATTTAGCATAAAGCTTTGTGTGAGCAGAATCTGCAATAGCTCTTCCGTACAACAACTAACAGCACAATTGTAAACAGACATGACCTAGACTTCTGAGACACTAAGAGATTTTCTTTAGATACACCACTTGTCCCAGGAGATGAGTCGTTTTATCAAAGTCCTTTGCATATGTACATCTGCTTGAAGATTCACAGAGCTCCATAGGTTGTTAAACTCTTAAGCCTGTTAAAATATTCAAATCTGGATTGTGTCGCCTAAAGAGATCATATAAAAAAAGTCAACTAAATGAACCAAGAGAGCTGGTCTAGGACAACACAGCTGTGAAAATAGACTCTGACCAGGATCAGCCAAGTGGAGACTTGCCTGTTTTCTGGTAGACAGTAAGCAGGTTCTTTTCTCTAGAATAATTTTGCAATGACTTACTACTTCATTTTTGCAGTATTTGTATTGATATAAAATACAGGAATGTAGTAAGTATTAAAGCCAACCTACAGTCAAAACAGACTATAGGCTGATAAAACCCAAACCCCCTCAATTTTTCATGCTTTGCTTCCTAACATTCTCTGTAAAGCTCAAAATCAGAGCAAGTTACTCACCATTCTGCATTCCGGTGCTATAGTAGCCACAGTTTGCTTGTCCACTTCTGTATTGGTAACAAATTAGTTTGTCAGATGATATGAAATTGCCCCATTTTGGAATTCATAGGTAAATTTAGAGCGGATTCCCCCTGCTGAGGAGTATGATAGTGTTCCTTTAACGATTGCTCAGAATATCAAGACTATCCTGGCAAGACTATCCTGTGTTGTTAAAGAGGAACATCGGATCAAAACAAAAAAAGAGCAGATCCCCCTCCCCATCCGCCTTTACTTACCATTTGGATGGACATCCGGCTGCTTCAGGGCCCGATCCTCTGCTCCCCGCCGGCTTAGCCGTCAGTAAAAATTCCTGTTCCACTCAGTGAAGTCTTGCGGGATTTTGGGCGGCTCCATTGCATCTCCCTCATGGGCACTGCACGCGAGATCAGGGGGCACGTGTAGTGCCTGATTGGATGCAAAATGATGCCGCTCATTGGAAGGTCATCCCGAAATCTCGGGGTCCCAGAAAATTGTTCCTCGGTGAGGTGAGCAAATACTGGCCAAAGGCAAAACTGGAGGGGGAGCAGCAGATCTGTGAGGTTTGGGGGAGGTTTTAACCTCCCCAACTGCTCCTCTTCATGCCTCAGACAAGGGCTTGTATGTAGAATATATTTGCAGCTTTATTTGTTTATATGCCTGACATTATTGAATGACAATCATAATAAATTATAAATATTATTTCAAATGCTGTATATGTAATAAGGGTAAAAACCAAAATAATGTCACAAGTATGTATCTTTATCTATTTATGAGACCGCTAATGACATGATGTACTTTTTAATGGCACCTTTCCAAGCACTGGTCACCGGCCCTGATCGTTGATTAGGAGGGCCAGCTTTGATAATAGCTCTCCTGTAATCTTGTAGGTTTATAGGAAGCCACAATTACCAGCGGCCACAGTGATGTCAGTGAGGGGTTTGGTTCTGCTTGCATTGAGGTCTGGTTGCTAATGTGTTAAAGGAACTGTCTGGTCAAAAAAAAGCAAGCAATATTTTCCTTGATCCTATGGATTCCTGTGGCCTGGGCCCATTTGGGTGAAGCGATTAGGGATGAGCGAATTGATCCGAACGAAACCGGATTCCGAATTTCATGGAAAATTCGATTCTGAACGAATCCGAATTTCTCTGCGATTCGATCGATCGAAGTTTTCCTTTAAACTCCATTTATTTCAATTACAGGCATCCTAAAATGGTGGATGAACATGTCCAGACATACCCCCTGGGGCAAGGTATCATGGGTAAGTCACATGCAGCCTATCAGCAGCCAGGAAGCCCGGTGACGTCACCGTGCTATATAAAGCGGCGGCCATCTTGCTTGTGCGCATTTCAGCCTTGCATTGCGGCCAGAGCACAGCTAGTTAGAGACAGGGACAGAGAGTTAGAGATAGGTAGGGAGAGTCAGAGAGGCAGACAGAGAGGTAGACAGAGCCAGGGAAACAAAGGGAAAAACCGGAACCATCCAGCCAGGGACAGCTTAGAAGTGACAGTGAAATTTTTTTTTTTTCATTAGCCAGATCAGTTTTCAATTCAATTTCAGTTCTTTGTGCTGTAAATTTGCCTTGCCACTGTGCATGCCATCTATGCAGTGGCTTATTTAACCCTATCTGTTACACACAAGCATTTATCATAATATATAACTGGATTAGTTTAAATATTTTTTGGTCTGCCTTTAAAAAAAAAAACACCAGCCCACCTGGGTGTCCCAAACCTGCACTTAGCAGCCTATCTGTTATACTAAATACGCTTGTTGATCCTTCCTCAGCTGAATCAAAGTTTTGCATTTTGAATTGGTTTTTGGTCTGCCTTTAACAAAAAAAACATCAGGCCGCAGGGCATCCCAAACCTGCATTTGGCAGCCTATCTGTTATACTAAATACGCTTGTTGATCCTTCCTCAGCTGAATCAAATTATTGCATTTTGAATTGGTTTTTGGTCGGCCTTTAACAGAAAAACACCAGGCTGCAGGGGCATCCCAAACCTGCACTAGGCAGCCTATCTGTTATACTAAATACACTTGTTGATCCTTCCTCAGCTGAATCAAAGTATTGCATTTTAAATAGCTTTTTGGTCTGCCTTTAACAAAAAAAACACCAGGCCGCAGGGCATCCCAAACCTGCATTAGACAGCCTATCTGTTATACTAAATACGCTTGTTGATCCTTCCTCAGCTGAATCAAAGTATTGCATTTTGAATTGGTTTTTGGTCTGCCTTTAACAAAAAAAAACACCAGGCCGCAGGGCATCCCAAACCTGCACTAGGCAGCCTATCTGTTATACTAAATACGCTTGTTGATCCTTCCTCAGCTGAATCAAAGTATTGCATTTTGAATTGGTTTTTGGTCTGCCTTTACCAAAAAAAACACCAGCCCACCTGGGTATCCCAAACCTGCACTAAGCAGCCTATCTGGTATACTAAATATGCTTGTTCATCCTTCCTCAGCTGAATCAAAGTTTTGCATTTTGAATTGGTTTTTGGTCTGCCTTTAACAAAAAAAACACCAGGCCTCAGGGCATCCCAAACCTGCACTAGGCAGCCTATCTGTTATACTAAATACACTTGTTGATCCTTCCTCAGCTGAATCAAAGTATTGCATTTTGAATTGTTTTTTGGTCTGCCTTTAACAAAAAAAACACCAGGCCACCTGGGTATCCCAAACCTGCACTTAGCAGCCTATCTGGTATACTAAATACGCTTGTTCATCCTTCCTCAGCTGAATCAAAAATTTGCATTTTGAATTGGTTTTTGGTCTGCCTTTAACAAAAAAAACACCAGGCCGCAGGGCATCCCAAACCTGCACTAGGCAGCCTATCTGTTATACTAAATACGCTTGTTGATCCTTCCTCAGCTGAATCAAAGTATAGCATTTTGAATTGGTTTTTGGTCTGCCTTTAACAAAAAAAAACACCAGGCCGCAGGGCATCCCGAACCTGCATTAGGCAGCCTATCTGTTATACTAAATACGCTTGTTGATCCTGCCTCAGCTGAATCAAAGTATTGCATTTTGAATTGGTTTTCGGTCTGCCTTTAACAAAAAAAACACCAGGCCGCAGGGCATCCCAAACCTGCACTAGGCAGCCTATCTGTTATACTAAATACGCTTGTTGATCCTTCCTCAGCTGAATCAAAGTATAGCATTTTGAATTGGTTTTTGGTCTGCCTTTAACAAAAAAAAAACACCAGGCCGCAGGGCATCCCGAACCTGCATTAGGCAGCCTATCTGTTATACTAAATACGCTTGTTGATCCTGCCTCAGCTGAATCAAAGTATTGCATTTTGAATTGGTTTTTGGTCTGCCTTTAACAAAAAAAAACACCAGGCCGCAGGGCATCCCAAACCTGCACTAGGCAGCCTATCTGTTATACTAAATACACTTGTTGATCCTTCCTCAGCTGAATCAAAGTATTGCATTTTGAATTGTTTTTTGGTCTGCCTTTTACAAAAAAAACACCAGGCCACCTGGGTATCCCAAACCTGCACTTAGCAGCCTATCTGGTATACTAAATACGCTTGTTCATCCTTCCTCAGCTGAATCAAAAATTTGCATTTTGAATTGGTTTTTGGTCTGCCTTAAACAAAAAAAACACCAGGCCGCAGGGCATCCCAAACCTGCACTAGGCAGCCTATCTGTTATACTAAATACGCTTGTTGATCCTTCCTCAGCTGAATCAAAGTATAGCATTTTGAATTGGTTTTTGGCCTGCCTTTAACAAAAAAAACACCGGCCCGCAGGGCATCCCAAACCTGCATTTGGCAGCCTATCTGTTATACTAAATACGCTTGTTGATCCTTCCTCAGCTGAATCAAAGTATTGCATTTTGAATTGGTTTTTGGTCTGCCTTTAACAAAAAAAAACACCGGCCCGCAGGGCGTCCCAAACCTGCATTAGGCAGCCTATCTGTTATACTAAATACGCTTGTTGATCCTTCCTCAGCTGAATCAAAGTATTGCACTTTGAATTGGTTTTTGGTCTGCCTTTAACAAAAAAAAACACGAGGCCGCAGGGCATCCCAAACCTGCACTAGGCAGCCTATCTGTTATACTAAATACGCTTGTTGATCCTTCCTCAGCTGAATCAAAGTATTGCATTTTGAATTGGTTTTTGGTCTGCCTTTAACACAAAAAACACCGGGCCGCAGGGCATCCCGAACCTGCATTAGGCAGCCTATCTGTTATACTAAATACGCTTGTTGATCCTGCCTCAGCTGAATCAAAGTATTGCCTTTTGAATTGGTTTTTGGTCTGCCTTTAACAAAAAAAACACCAGGCCGCAGGGCATCCCAAACCTGCATTAGGCAGCCTATCTGTTATACTAAATACGCTTGTTGATCCTTCCTCAGCTGAATCAAAGTATTGCATTTTGAATTGGTTTTTGGTCTGCCTTTAACAAAAAAAACACCGGGCCGCAGGGCATCCCAAACCTGCATTAGGCAGCCTATCTGTTATACTAAATACGCTTGTTGATCCTTCCTCAGCTGAATCAAAGTATTGCATTTTGAATTGGTTTTTGGTCTGCCTTTAACAAAAAAAAAACACCAGGCCGCAGGGCATCCCAAACCTGCACTAGGCAGCCTATCTGTTATACTAAATACGCTTGTTGATCCTTCCTCAGCTGAATCAAAGTATTGCATTTTGAATTGTTTTTTTGTCTGCCTTTAACAAAAAAAACACGAGGCCGCAGGGCATCCCAAACCTGCACTAGGCAGCCTATCTGTTGTACTAAATACGCTTGTTGATCCTTCCTCAGCTGAATCAAAGTATTGCATTTGAATTGGTTTTTGGTCTGACTTTAACAAAAAAAACACCAGCCCACCTGGGTATCCCAAACCTGCACTTAGCAGCCTATCTGTTATACTAAATACGCTTGTTGATCCTTCCTCA
Source organism: Gastrophryne carolinensis (assembly GCA_027917425.1). Taxonomy (NCBI): domain Eukaryota; kingdom Metazoa; phylum Chordata; class Amphibia; order Anura; family Microhylidae; genus Gastrophryne; species Gastrophryne carolinensis. Next base: position 81,398,063 of record CM051234.1, read on the forward strand.
GCTGAATCAAAGTTTTGTATTTTGAATTGGTTTTTGGTCTGCCTTTAACAAAAAAAAACACCAGGCCGCAGGCCATCCCAATCCTGCATTAGGCAGCCTATCTGTTATACTAAATACGCTTGTTGATCCTTCCTCAGCTGAATCAAAGTATTGCATTTTGAATTGTTTTTTGGTCTGCCTTTAACAAAAAAAACACCGGGCCGCAGGGCATCCCAAACCTGCATTAGGCAGCCTATCTGTTATACTAAATACGCTTGTTGTTCCTTCCTCAGCTGAATCAAAGTATTGCATTTTGAATTGGTTTTTGGTCTGCCTTTAACAAAAAAAAAAAACACCAGGCCGCAGGGCATCCCAAACCTGCACTAGGCAGCCTATCTGTTATACTAAATACGCTTGTTGATCCTTCCTCAGCTGAATCAAAGTATTGCATTTTGAATTGGTTTTTGGTCTGCCTTTAACAAAAAAAAAAACACCAGGCCGCAGGGCATCCCAAACCTGCACTAGGCAGCCTATCTGTTATACTAAATATGCTTGTTGATCCTTCCTCAGCTGAATCAAAGTTTTGCATTTTGAATTGGTTTTTGGTCTGCCTTTAACAAAAAAAAAACACCAGGCCGCAGGGCATCCCAGACCTGCACTAGGCAGCCTATCTGTTATACTAAATACGCTTGTTGATCCTTCCTCAGCTGAATCAAATTTTTGTATTTTGAATTGGTGTTTGGTCTGCCTTTAACAAAAAAAACACCAGGCCGCAGGGCATCCCAAACCTGCATTAGGCAGCTTATCTGTTATACTAAATATGCTAGTTGATCCTTCCTCAGCCGAATCAAAGTATTGCATTTTGAATTGGTTTTTGTCCTGCAGTCAAAACACCAGCCCACATGGGCATCCCAAACTAGCACGTCACCCTATCTTTTATACTAAATAAGCTTGTTCAGCCTCAGTTTTATTAAGCTATTGCATTTTGAATTGTTTTTTGTCCTGCTGTCAAAACACTAGCCCACATGGGCATCCCAAACCAGCACATGTCACCCTATCCGTTATACTAAATAAGCTTCTACAGGCCCTTTTTTTATTTATATATTTTTTTTAATATAGAGCTGTAATAGATTATACAGTGAGGTAAATTCGCCATTTTGCGCCATTATATAGAGAAGCCCACTGTGTAAATCTGAGGAACAATAGTTTATATAGTACTGTGCAGCAAATTCGCTGTTTTGCACTATTATATATATCAACCTAAATCCCTGTGTAAATCTGAAGAGCAGTAGTTTATATTGTGAGGTAAAATTGCCATTTTATAGAGCAGGCCCTGTCTGAAAATCTCATTTTGCAATCTATGTTATATTGTGAGCTAAATTCGCCATGTTGCACCATTCTTTAGAGTGGCCCTCCTGTGTAAATCAGAGCAGCAATAGTTTATATTGGACAATACATTTGCCCTGTTTTGCACCATTATATGGAGCAGCAATCTTTTATATTGTAGGTAAATTCATGGTTTTGCACCATTACATAGAGCAGTCTCTATATAAACCTGAGAAATAGGTTATATTGTGCGAGTTAAATCCGCTCTTGGTTTTGTAGCATTATATAGAGCAGCTCCTGTGTCAATCTGAGGGGCAATAGCTTATATTGTGACGTAAATTTGCCATTTTGCAGCATAATATAGAGCAGCCCCTGTGTAAATCTGGGGGGCAATAGCTTATATTGTGACGTAAATTTGCCATTTTGCAGCATAATATAGAGCAGCCCCTGTGTAAATCTGAGGGGCAATAGCTTATATTGTGAGGTAAATTTGCCATTTTGAAGCATAATATAGAGCAGCCCAGTTGCCATCTAAATCAACTACTGGCCAGGCAGGACAGCTTTTCCAGGGCAAACTCTGCTAGTTGCGGCCACAAGTCAAGTTTGGCTTCCCAGAAGTCCAGCGGATCCTCAAGGTGTGTTGGCATGGTCATGTCAAGGAATGAAATGACCTGCCAGTTCAGGTCCTGCTCCAGGTCTTCCTGCTGCTCATGAGTAGACTCACTATGTGGGTGTAGAAAGCTACTCATTAGCGACTGAAGACTGAGGCTGTTGCTGATGGAGCTGCTGCTGCTGCTGCCACCCCCCCCCGGCAGCCATGGCAGTGGAAGGTGAGCGCAGAGGTCCCCCCGAGTCAGACCTGCAAGAGTATTGACCATGGCGCAGATAGACATCGCCCAGCTGACTACGTAGGATGTCTCTGTAGTAGGTCAGTTTGTCCTTCCTCTCAGTGGGTGTAAAAAATGCCCCCATTTTGTGCCAGAAGCGAGGGTCCAATAAGGTGGAGAGCCAGAAGTCATGCCGCTGACAAATGGAGACAATTCTGTGGTCACTAGTACGCAAGCATGTGAGCATGCATCGTGCCATTTGTGCAAGTGACTCGGAGGGACTACCTGTCTCCATCTCCACTGCATACTGCCACGGTGTGTCTGGGTCCTCTGTCTCGCCTTCCTCACAACCCTCTAGCTCCTCTGGCTGCTCCTGCTCCTCCTCTCCTGTCAGATGACTAGATAAAATGGTAATTTTGTCAAACCTAAACTGTGCTTCGCTGTGCCCCACCCCCTCCTCCTCCTCCACTTCAGCCCCCACAGGCTTCATGGGGCTGTGAAATGTATGCGCCATGTCTCTAGTGCCCTGACCAGCCATGGTTTCTAACATGTGTTGTAGTACATGAAGCAGTGGAATCTCATTGTTCATCTCATAGTCCTGGCGACTGACTAATAAAGTAGCTTCCTCAAAGGGCCTGAGCAAACGGCAGGTGTCACGTATGAGCTGCCACTGGTTTACATTGAAGTTACACAGGGGAGTCCTCCTATCCGTTTGGATCATCAAGAAATCCGTGATGGCTTTTCTCTGTTCCTATAGTTGATCCTGCATATGGAGGGTGGAATTCCAACGGGTGGAAACATCGCAAATCAGACTATGTTGGGGGATACCGTTCTGATGCTGAAGCTCAAGAAGGGTGTGCTTGGCGGTGTAGGAGTGCCTGAAGTGCATGCAAAGTTTCCTTCCCGTTGTTAGGATGTCTTTCAGATGGGGGGAAGACTTTAGAAAACGCTTGACAACTAGATTGAACACGTGTGCCATGGCAGGACGCATGGCTCAGGCTTCCTTGTCACAGCGCAGACAAGATGTTCTTCCCAGTGTCAGTCACCATGGGTCCCATTTGCAGTTTTCGTGGAGTAAGCCATGATTTCATGTATTGAGTTCTCATTTTTAGCAGTTCCCCCCATGTGTGACTCTGTTGCTCAAGGAAACCATGTGAAGAACAGCGTGAAACCGCCATGTCCTGCACACATGGTAGGCTGGAAGGGCACTGGGAAAAAAAAAAAATTAAAAAATGTAAAAATAAATTTGTACAAAAATTAACAAAATATTAAAAGGCAATGGAAAAAAAAATATAAATATATAAATATATATATATATATATATATATATATATGTTTCTAAAAAATACAAAATATTATAAAAAAATACAAAATATTAAAAAAAAAAACAATACAAAATTAACCCAAAAAAAAAATGTTGATACATTTTCTATGTTACTGTTATTATGTTATATGTTATTGTTGCTATGGTTTATGTTATTATATGTTATTATTATAAATATATTCAAATAAGATAAATGTTAACTATTTATATGTAATTGACAATTTGCCACTTTTCTCTGTGACACCATTGCTAAATGCAAGTGCACTGTCACAGGCACAAAGGCCTAGGAGCGTGGAGGCCACAGCGGAGGGACCTGTCCAAGTTGCTTTTGTGGTTGTGCAGGAACCACAATCACCCAGTGGTCCTAAAAGGATATTTATTGTCCCTGACCATAGTTACAGCTCCAGACGTAGGCACTGCTGTGCACTTTGGTACACACTGACAGGCTAAAGGACTGCCCCACCTTCTGTTCAACAAAATTGTACAGGGCTGGTACTGCCTTCTTCGCAAAGAAATGACAGCATGGGACTCTCCACCTCGGCTCGGCACAAGCCATCAGTTCTCTGAAAGGTCCACCAACTCAAAAGGGAGGGACTGCAGCACCAGCAACTTATACAGGAGCACATTTAGCTTCTGCACGTTGGATGAGTGGGCACATACTGTTGTCTCTTAGACATGGCTTGGCAATGGATTGCTGGTGGAATGACTGACTCGGATTAAGAGGAGGAGAAGCATCTGAGGCGACAGAGGATGGGTATGACACACAGGAGGTGGTAAAGCCTTGGCTGGCTGGAACAGAGAGCGGTGTGCCACTAGGTAATGCAGCAGGCTGGACCACCACTTTGGAGCCAACTCTCCCAGGCCGCTTTATGGTGACGCTGCAAATGTTGATGCAGGGCTGTGGGTCCAACATTGGGACCCTGGCCACACTTCACCTTCTGCCTACACATCTTTCACATAGCTATGTTAACCTCCTGCGGATGCTTGATGAAAAACTGCAACATGGGCTTGTAGCTGATTTGTCCTACCAACAGTTCGCACTAATTCACTGATGCTGCTGCCGCCGCTAACTGCAGGGACCCTCTTCCATTACCTCCTGGGAAGATAGCCTGCCGCGTGAGTGGTCTACCCCGAACACATTTGCCTCCATACTTTCCCCTTCTGCCACCATGCTGGCCGCTAAATCTGTCACTCTCCATCACTCCAAGCCTTTAAAAGTGCCCTCAAAACTCACTGATGTCCTCCTCAGGTTCCTCAACAGTGTCTGCTTAAGGAGCCAAAATGCTTGCAACACCTCCTCCCACGACACTCTCCTTATCACTACTTGCCCGCCTAGTGGAAGAAGCGGCAAGTGCCTCCTCCACTTCTTGGCTGGCCAGTAGCTGATTTTTCTGATTATCAGATCGTCCTCACTGAATAGTGGAGCTGAACCCAAAGCATAACATACAACAGACAGTTGACTGGGGGTGTCAGATGTCACTTGTGATGCAGTGGATGATCGTGTTAACCAATGGATGACGGCAGATGGGTTGCTGCTCAAGACACGACCGCTAGCTGATCCCGGGAGATCAGGCCTCTCACTGAGACTCCTGCTGCCACTCAGAATAGGGGTCTATTCTGCAGAGACCTCTGCTTGATGAAATGAGGCCTTATATGTTACTATGTTACTAATATGTTACTATGTTACTAATATTTTACTAATCTGTCACTCTCCATGTTTTTTTTTGAGAGACTGGCCTGCGTGGAAATGAATCGAGCATGGATCAGCCAAGATTTCCACCCACCAATGCCTCATGCATTAGAGTAGATTCATGATGGGGCCAGACCAACACTAAAGAAATATGGATCGTGCAAAACAGATTTAAGGCGCTGCTCTCCAGTTACAGACATTCCTCCACATCAGACCACAAGTAATTATTGAGAAAATGTTTACGTTACTCTTACTTTTTATTAATATTCTTCGAACATGGTTATATGTGCCGAAAATCTGTATATGTTCCCTTCATGCTGCTGCCAACTCCAGGGTTTGTCTTTCTGGCAATTTTGGACTCCTGCTGCTGCTGCTTGCCACTCCAGGGTGTGATTCATCCAATTTTTGGGCTCCTTCTGCCAACTCCAGTGTCTCTTTCAAGCTAAGTTTGGGCTCCTGCTGCTGCTTGCAACTCCAGGGTGTGAGTCATTCAATTTTTGGGCTCCTGCAGCCAACTCCAGTGTCTCTTTAAAGCAATGTTCGTGCTCCTGCTGCTGCTTGCAACTCCAGGGTGTGATTCATCCAATTTTTGGGCTCCTGCTGCCAACTCCAGTGTGTCTTTTAAGCTATGTTTGGGCTCCTGCTGCTGCTGCTTGCAACTCCAGGGTGGGATTCATCCAATTTTTGGGCTCCTGATACCAACTCCAGTGTCTCTTTCAAGCTATGTTTGGGCTCCTGCTGCTGCTGCTGCTGCTTGCAACTCCAGGGTGTGTTTCATCCAATTTTTGGGCTCCTGCTGCCAACTCAAGTGTCTCTTTCAAGCTATGTTTGGGCTGCTGCTGCTGCTGCTTGCAACTCCAGGGTGTGTTTCATCCAATTTCTGGGCTCCTGCAGCCAACTCCAGTGTCTCTTTAAAGCAATGTTCGTGCTCCTGCTGCTGCTTGCAACTCCAGGGTGTGATTCATCCAATTTTTGGGCTCCTGCTGCCAACTCCAGTGTGTCTTTTAAGCTATGTTTGGTCTCCTGCTGCTGCTGCTTGCAACTCCAGGGTGGGATTCATCCAATTTTTGGGCTCCTGATACTAACTCCAGTGTCTCTTTCAAGCTATGTTTGGGCTCCTGCTGCTGCTGCTTGCAACTCCAGGGTGTGTTTCATCCAATTTTTGGGCTCCTGCTGCCAACTCAAGTGTCTCTTTCAAGCTATGTTTGGGCTGCTGCTGCTGCTGCTTGCAACTCCAGGGTGTGTTTCATCCAATTTCTGGGCTCCTGCTGCCAACTCCAGTGTCTCTTTCAAGCTAAGTTTGGGCTGCTGCTGCTGCTGCTTGCAACTCCAGGGTGTGATTCATCCAATTTTTGGGCTCCTGCAGCCAACTCCAGTGTCTCTTAAAAGCAATGTTTGTGCTCCTGCTGCTGCTGCTTGCAACTCCAGGGTGTGATTCATCCAATTTTTGGGCTCCTGCTTCCAACTCCAGTGTCTCTTTCAAGCAATGTTTGGACTGCTGCTGCTGCTTGCAACACCAGGGTGTGATTCATCCAATCTTTGGGCTCCTGCAGCCAACTCCAGTGTCTCTTTAAAGCAATGTGTGTGCTCCTGCTGCTGCTGCTTGCAACTCCAGGGTGTGATTCATCCAATTTTGGGCTCCTGCAGCCAAATCCAGTGTCTCTTTAAAGCAATGTTTGGGCTCCTGCAGCTGCTGTTGCTGCTGCTGCTTGCAACTCCAGGGTGTGATTCAGCTACTTTTTGGGCTCCTGCTGCTGCCAGCTCCAGGGTGTCTTTTTCAGGCACTATAGGGGCCTTCATAGTGATACCACCTCAACTCTCTGCAATTGTGCCGCTTTGCGATTCTATTAGCGATGCCTCCGATCTGCATGTGATAATTATTTACAGTATTATTTCACTAACCCAGCACGCGTCCTATGCATGTTACAGCAAGGCAGAATGGTTTACAACCCTATTGAGGCTCTAGGAGGCTCAGAAATAGCCGTTTTTAATAGCGATTCATCGCGAATAAATTCGGGTCGAAACGATTTTTGTCGAAAACTTCGGCAAATTAGTCGAATTGAATTTTTCAAAAGTTCGCTCATCTCTAGTAGTGATATCAACTCTGGAGCTGACAGCGTGCTTCTGACCAGCACCCGGCGTGCATGTGATTGTCCTCTGTTGATAGCATATCATTAAAGTGGGCCAACACCCAGGGGTGATCGGCCCGGGAATCTATAAGATCCGATCTCGGATGTCCCGCGGGGTGTAACCCCCCCAAAACCCCGAAAAATCCTTACCTCTCCAGCCGCTGCTTCCGCCGCCGCCGCCTCTCTCGCACTCCTCTAGACGTGCGCGTGCCCGCGCCGGCCGTCTCTGAATGGCCGGCGCGGGCGCGCACACGTCAAGAGTGACGCGCGGGAGGCGGCGGCGGGCGCGATCCCTTGTCCGTCGACGGACGTCACTTGTCCGTCGGCGGGCATTGGACAACGCACTCACGTGGGAGCGTGGAGAGGTGAGTTTTCGGGGTGTTTGGGGGGGTTTCAGGCAGCGGGGCACCCCAAATCGGGGTGCCCTGGGGAAGTGGACCAATACCCAGGATAGTCAAAATCCTGGGTGTTGGTCCACTTTAATGGACACTCGACTGGTGCTGGAATCAGGGGAGTGAACTGGGGCCAGATGGGGAATCTGCATATTAATACTGGTACTGACAGTGAAGGAACCAAAGCAGCTCAGCTTTCGGGGACACCCAACATGAGCGAGCTCTGTTAGCCACAGCGGTTGCACTGCTGCTTGTTTCGACCACAGCAGGGCGCATGCATAGCTTATCAAACGCTATGAAAAATGCTATCGAATGCCTACGCTGTCTGTTTTGAACAATACCAGGGATGGAATAAAATCAATTGATAGCAATATATATTTATATGATAAATTTAGGTGATATAATCATTATTATTCTTATGACCAGAGGAGGTGCACTGGGGCCATAGGTTCACAATATGATCTATGACTGCTCAATCTCTTTGTTTACTAACTGAGCACGTTACACATTATGGGGGTGATTTACAATGTGCGCTATTTTGCACAACCCTTCCCTGCTTTTTCCATGTGTGCGGCCAGAGGAGAAAACTGCAGTCATGTAAAAACATGGTCATTTGTTGTTTTTCACATACTGAGTAATTTTCTGATGTTCATGCACAGAAAATAAGTCAAAGGTGCTAAAAAGAACTAAAGATACAATCTCTCCAAAAATAATATTGATTCCTATGGGATTCCCAATTTAAAGCTGGCGAACGGGAAAGGCGTTCACCAGCATGCGTTGTACAAAATGACTTTGACGTAAATCCAGCAAACACCGAAATCGCTGGGCAAACAAGCGGCGGTGTGAGTTGTAAATACCGAAAAGAGGGAATGGCTGGGGAATGGCCATTCTCATAAATGACCCCCTTTGTATATACCCCTAGAAGATAGACCAAGACCATAAATTGCTACCCAATATTATAGCAACTCTAACTGTTCAAACAAGCAAAGGTTCTTCTATGACATCTTTGTTTTTGCACCAGGGCCCTACAGCCTTTAATTATGCCTCTGTTTGTAATAAATGTATTTAAAAAGTGTTAGTACACCGTGATATTTTCAGAAGGACCTTCAAGGGTACACAGGCGGCTGGTTTAGAAGCAGTCCCTGCTGTATTCCATCACTCTCTAGATGCTTATTTGTAGAAACAAGCCTGGCCTGGGGGTAATTGCCTCTTTGACCCTCTTGTCATTTGTGCTCTCTTTTGAAGGCACGTTCCAGTTTTACAAGGCACCAGAGGCTGCCCTTTGTAGGATGCCAGCACCCTCATTAATGATGCCCATTTTACCTCCTGGAAAAATAAACAGGAAAATATCAGAATGGATTGACTTCATGGACATCACTTTTCTAGGAATGGCAGGAATAGGAAGAGGAAGGACAAAAAACAGGGTCCTGAATAGTGTTGAAAATGTATCATTGGTTTATTGTATTGCATTTGTTTATGTGTTACTTTAAATGAAAAATAACCTGTAACACTCATATCCACGCACCCTAAACAAGAAAAATATTTTCAAAAGGCCTATTGTAAATAGTCAACCAGTAAAAGTCATGGCATCAGTCAATAACAGTCCCTTTCCTTTTCTGCTAGCAGCATTATTTTCTTCCATTACAGAGGCAAATGTGATTTTTGGTGAAACTAGGGGCACAGATATTAAAGTGGAGTCATTTTCTTTAGTCTTTAAGTCTGACAATCCTGGTTCCTGGGGTACATCTTAGTTTTTGATAGTCTGTAGAGTAAAACTACAAAGTAAGGCAACAATGGGATAGGATACTCCCTCCATATTCTAGTAGCAAATGCTGAAGGAGTTAGCATTTCAGCCCATTTTTGGATCATGTTTGCCAGCCCTGAAGCTTTTTTACTCCAAGTTATTAAAACAGTTGATAAGGTTGAAAGAAGACATATGGCCATCAAGTTCAACCAAAGGATATGGTTCAAGAAATGTATTCTTGGCTTGGAAAAACACTAGGGCCTTGATTCAATAAGAGCTGAAATAAAATTCTCATGGTAGAAAAAAATCAAAAATAAAAAAAGCCTGAGAATGTCACTGTTAATGAATCACCAGATAAAAAGACAACGAAAGCCAGTTCCACTTTTTACTACAGTGTAAAATGGAGTATAAAGGAGTAAAGAGTATAAAGTAATGAGATTATGGTGGTAAAAATATAATTACTGTAAAAGTTAAGATTTATGTTATAAAAGCAAATGAAAAGGAATATTCAGATGTAAACTTCAGTTAACACCCAAAAGCACAAACTTGCTTCACCAAATCTTTAGCATGGTATAATAGGATGCTGTGCACAGTAGTGTTGGTGTGATTGGTAGAAATGTGTCTGGAGGATTGATTTGGCACAATATGTTAAGGGAGGTTTGAAATTAAGACTTACAAGAACAGAAAAAAGAATAATCATGTTGCAAGAATTACTGAAATGGGGATACTGTCACATTTTACTATATAAAGAGCAGTTAAATTAATATGTGGCTTTTTAAAAAAAAACTTAAAATTGCATGTGTGAGACTTCCACTAAGTACAGTGCATTTATTCTTGCCTATTTAAAAACAGAAAACAGGTTATTTAAAAAAATTATGGAATAGAAATGGTGAAAAGGTGAACCTAGATAGAGATTCTCTGTCTGCAAGTGCCCATGATTAGTATTGGGTGAACCTGAACCACAAAGTTCCGGTTTGTACCATACTTTGCGAGTTGGGGTTCTCAGACACGGATTTCAGACAGAAGTCTGTGTTTGAGTTTGGCGTTCAGCCCAAACACGGAAAAGCTGCCCATCAGCCAACCTTACCTATGAAGAGTATGAAGCAGGAAACAGCTGTAACTTACCTGAGCCCCACAATCCGGATGCTGGTGTGTCAAATAAGCTATGGGTGTTGCTACAGAAAGATGGCTGGCGCTCCCATGAGTGAGGACACTGGCAGCTGCAACTAGGAGTGTCCTCACTCATGGGAGCAGGGGCCATCATTCTTTGGCCCTGGCCATAGCCCATTTGACAGTAAGAACCCGGATCGTGGAGCTCAAGTAAGTTACAGCTGCTTCCTGCTACACACTCTGCACCCCACCCCACACCTGCCATCACAATTTTTTTTTTTTGTCAGCCCACCTTGTCAGCCCACCTCCACCTTAGTGGGTGAGAAGTAGGGGTGGGTGAGGAGTGCGGGGGGGAGGTGGAGGGCCCCTCAGAGGCAGAATTGCCCCACAAAGCTCAGGTGCCCATTGCTTTCAATGGGAACCGGTTCGAGTCCCTGAACCCAACATTTATTCAAAGTTCACCCAACTCAAACCTTGGGGGGTTTGCCCAACACTACTCATAATTCTTATTATATATCACATTCATTCCCACACACCGTTCATTGTTCCTTGCCCATTGGGGAGAAGGGGCAGTTCTGCTTTAGATTGAGATGATTTATGCACAACAATGGTGTTGTCAACAAACACAACTGCCTTGATAAGCAAGAGACCTTGCCATCACTGTCAGGCCTGGGCCATCCTGGAGGGCAGGGAGTCATAAACATGTAAATCCAGCCATAAGCAGACAGGCAATGCTGTGTTTCTAAGAATTGTGGACAAATATGATCACTGTAGAAATATTCGCAAGGCTGTGCAGCAAATAAACCTCAACATGCCTCTTAAGCCTAGTGACATAAATATGTGATTTGTATAAATGCAGAAAAGATCATTTGTAGGAGGCACTAAGATCGGGCACTACAAGAAGGGCATCCTGATTGGGGATGCTCCTAATTGTGGTAATCCAGTAAAGCAAGAGATTGGCAAATGCACTCTTCTGATGGCTGCCCCATGTGACTCTTCTCTATTTACTGCACTGCCAGGTAGAAGCCGCGGCAAAGTTTGTACTCCTTTCAAATGTATTCTTACAGGACCACAAAAGAGTGGTCTAACAGTTAATCTGTCCCATGTTGCTCTCACCATGAGAGTCACAGTGGCAGCTGTTCCTGACCACAGCAAAGCATGCTCATGACTCATAAACTTGCAGCACCTTTCCCAGCTAGGCCATGGCCCAGGAATTGATGCAAAGAAAGCAGCTTCAGTTAGAATACATGGAGTATTTACATATAATTAAAGATTTGCTTTGAAATGGTTAATTTTACACTGTTCCTACGGGGGATAAGGTGGAATGTAATTAGTGTGTGTCTAGACAGGTGCTTTACAAAGTACAGTAAATGTATTGTTAAATCATCTTTATAGTAAGTTTGTCACCAGGAGCTGAGGATAAGTTAAGGGCTTTAGTACTTATGGCGCTTGTTGGAATCAATAAGCTTGTTGGAATCAATGGCTTCTTTAGGGGCATTTATGCAAAATATAGCAAAACTAAATGCAGAATTAGCAACAGTGTCATTAAACTTCAGTTTATCATTGCACTGTTATAGGCTACAACTTTCTTTTACTCTTTTTTTGCTGGATTTTCCTCTATTTTCATTTTAACACTACAACTACATTTTTTATTTTAGCTATTGTATACTCATGTATTTTTGGCTAAGAATAACATTGAAAGAAGGTCATGCTATGATTCAGGCACTTGCTTGGAGCGCTGGAGATTGTGGGGCTTTTACTTACTTCTCAGACAGGCTGCAATGTCAGCTTAAATACCATCAGTTTTAACTTAGGACATAGCTTTGGGGGATATCACATATATCTGTTGACCAATGATCAAACAATGCCTGCTGTACCTTCAAAATAAATTTCATCAAATGCCTATGATTCTTCACCTTTCCGATGTATGTCCCACAGAGCACCAACTTGCTCGATGTGGTGACCTGATGTTTTAGACAAAATGTCAAAACACGTCAATTAGATTACTGCAATTTGCCTTCCATTTTTTCAGTGTATTCCTATGGTCCATAGAAGCCCACATATGATATCCTCATTTTCAGTATTGCACAGGCCAGACATTGATTTCTAGGGACTACACTCAATTTTAGAAAGAAATTTAAATGAGTGAAATCGAACAAAAACAAAAAAGGTATATTGGATAAACACACACACAAAAACTTTTGACAATTATTGTTTAGTGCAATGTGATTTTGCTCATTCAAAATTATTTTTTGGGGGGAATTTTTGGGCCATAGTATGCTTGCACACAGAAGAATTTTTCCTACACATTTAACCTATCTGTGCAGTGAGTGTACACATGCCCGGAATTAGGGATACCCTAATTATGGTTCCCAGGGAGCAGTTGAGGGGTTAGGTTCCTTACTTTAAGTGCACTTCAGTCATGTCCCATGGGCGGGAATCAAACCTACAACTATCCAGCCATGAGGCCACGTCCATACCTCTAGGCCACAACTTATTCTTTAATACTATAGAACAGTGGTTTTCAAACTATTACACCAATGGCCCCCTAGGAATAAGAAGCAACAAGGGGGTGATCAGTTTATAAATAGTACCAAAATCAGGTCACAAGCATAGTACTTTTAATGCAAGGAAGGATAATGCTTTACTGTTAAAATAACATACCGAACCAGTCAGACACCCTCCTGTTGGTTCACCTTGAACATAAACATGTACCCCCGGTTGAGAAACAGTGCTATAAAACACGGGTCCCCAACCCTCCTCCTCAACAGGGCATGTTTTGTGGACCTCCACAATGACACACAGTTGAGTTAATTAGTGTAGCAGCAGAGCTAGAGAGCCAGTTGTGTGGCATCCACCTGTTGATGGACCTTATGGAGCAGTGTTGGGGATCCCTGCTATAGAACACGTGTCACCTGCTTTGTAGGGGTTCTCTCATGGGGAGGAAGAATTTTATGGGGTTATTTGATTTCATAGACTCTGCTAAGAATAAAGTGGTGTCATATTTATGTGCAGTGACCAGACATTACAGGCCACAGTCTCTACATTCTGCATGTGGCTCACAGCCATCACTGCTGCTGAATGGGGCTCTTTAGGCAAGAAAAGTAACAGAGCTTCGCTTTAACAAATTACAGTGATTTATGTTTTGCCCTCTGAGTCTATTAATAGGGATATGTAATTTATGATGTGATTTGTAAAAATGCTGAAAAGATCATGTGTAGGTCACTGGCTACTTAAAGCAGAATTCCAGTAACAAACAACCCCCCCCCCATCCTGCCACCCTTCACTGGCAGTGAAGCAGACCAGGGGTGTTGCAAAGCAAAAAAACCCTTTCTTTAGCCAGGGTCCAGCGCTGTTCTCCGGGCGGCCCTCCGCACAGAAATATACAGTGGTATACCCCGGCTCTATGCGCGCGCCTGCTGCCCATTCAAGTGAACGGTGGGAGCACACACGGAGCCAGGGGATGCTGCTTTGCGTCTTTCCTGTGTGTTCCACTGTTTCTAATGTGTCAGAGTAGTGGTGTTACTGTAACGCCAGGCATTTAGTAGTAAAATACATAGGCCTTGATTCACTAAAGGTAGAAAAAAAAATTAGCGCTTGGAAAATAAATTCGCATGCAAGAATTTTTAAAACTTAGGATCGATTCACAAAGGCAGTTGAATTAAATTCGTGTGTGCGAATTTGCGGGTGATTTTTTTTGTGTGCGGTTGAAAATCCCTTTACAACTGGAAAACAGTGAAAAAGTGCACGAATTTCCCATACCCAAATGCGGTGTGTGAGAATTTTTTTCTGCTGCTTCCTAATTTGCAGCAGAGCAGTGTGATCCCTTGTTGCCCTTTGTTCTGTTTTTTTTTGCTTTGTGTTTTTGGACTTTCTAATTAATGTGGAATAGTACATGTCATTGTTAATGTTTAATTATGTTTAATTTTTCACTTTGCATTGGTTCGGTACATCATTTTTTGGTGATGGTGGTTTAGGTGCCCTTTTGGCAGTGTTGCTTTGCATTGCTTTACATTTGTTGTTATTGTACCTATTTTTTTTGGGTGGTTTGTAGATTAACAGTTCTTAGTTTTGACTTTGGTCTGTGGATCTATTACTATATGAATGTGAGTGGTGTTGCCCTGAGTGTCATCATTAGCATGCACATTTCTGGAACGGTGCTAGTTTGGCCGCCCCAAATAGGCCTGACGTACTTACATTTGCAAACCACATTAAAGGTTTCTGTTGCATCCAGGGCCAGCTCCAGGGTTTTGTGGGCCCCTTGTGTCACGTCACTTGTGCAGCTCTGTGAATGGTGACCGCTATACTCACCACCCATATTAACCCTTTAAATGCCAAGCACGTAGTTTCTACGTGGTTGCTTCTCCTACCCTTAAGTGCCAAGCACGTAGAAACTACGTGCCTGGCATTTCCCCCTAATAGTTAAAAAAAAGAAAAAGAAACCCACTTACCTCTGGTATCCACGTGTAGCTGCGGGTCCCCTCTTCCTGAGGGGGGCATCCGATCCCCCCCGTCGTCCTCCGTCTTCGTCTTCAGGAGGGGGCCCGAAACCGGCCACCCCCCGTTTCCACTTACTCACCTCCACGCCCGATCCTTCTTTCCGGGGCTCCTCTTCACCAGGGGGGGTCCGATCCCTCCCCTGGGCTGCGCAGGCCTCTTCCGGGTCCTCACCTCTTGTAATGGAGGCGATGGCCGCCGCCCCCTAGCCCTGCCCATTGTGGGAGGAGCGGGATGACGTCATCCCGCTCCTCCGATACTACCTCCGAGCCCCGGCATCTGCCGGTGGTGATCGGAGCAGGGCGGGTGTGAGGCGAGGAGGCTCCGATAGGCTCTCATCCGCCCTGCGCCGATCACGACGCTGAGTGAGCGACGCGGGACAGTGACGAGGGACCCAGGATCGGAGGTGAGTACAGTAAAAAAAAAAAATAATAAAGATTTATTTTTCTTGTGTCAGTATCTTTTTTTTAAATTTAACCCCTTGTGAACTGGTAAGGGGTCCATGACCCCTATACCAGTTCACAAGGCTGGGGGGATGGCAAGTCACCTGCGACTAGCGGGTGACTTGCCATTTACCCCCAGCACCCCCATTATCTGCCTCCCCAAAGCCCGGGGGGGCAGAAGACCCCGGGCCCACGGGCTATGCGGGCTTGTAGCCTGCAGGGCCACAAAAGCTGGCCCCTGCGCCCTGTTTCTACAAGCCCTGCATAGCTGGTCCCGGGCTGGTTACTTTGGGTAAGGGGGACCCCATGTGAATTTTTTTTTATTTTTAAGGGTTTTTAACACTTAGAAATCCAAAAAAAAAATGCCCCCCCCCCCCCCCCGGGAGGGGGGACCCTATGTCATTTTTTTTCTCGATTTAACCCTTTGTAGTGTGGATGGTAGTTGTATTTTATTTGTAAATGTTATACTTGTTTCAGTTTGGGGGGTCTCCTGGACAGGAACGGGGGGCTACCGATAAATATGTGGTACCGTTCTAATCGGAAGAAATGGGGCTTTCACATGCAATATGGTTTTCCTTAATAAAAGAAATTTTTTATTTATAGTAAAGTCAATTTTCTAAAAAAAATTTTATTTTTTCCTTAATAATATTGTAAAAAACAAAATAAAATTTACAAACAAGACATTTCATGTTAAAGCCTAAACACTCTGCAAAAAAAATATATATATAATTTTCCTGAAAATTCCAGCAAAAACGGCGCAAAACATGGCGCAAAATGGGGAAAAATGACCTGTCAACCGAGGGTGACAAAATCTCAAGTAGGCTGGCAATTAAAGGGGTTAAAAGTAGCTATGCATGTTGGGTATTGTTCTGTTTGGGGGACCTTGCGCTTTCAGACTTCGCTTGTTTTTTCTGGTTTGCATATTTATATTTTAGGAAAAGGTGTTTTTTTATTCAGCATTTTTATACATTTTTTAGGGAAACCCTGCGCAACCAAAGAATTCTTTGAGGCATTAATTCCAGAAAGATGAGCCCACTACAACAAGCTGGGTACACTTAGAAAGCTTAACATGTGTACTTTCAGGGAATATATGGTTTATGGGGGATATTCCAAATTTAAAGGGTTGTTTTGGTTGAAAAATCGCAAGGTGCGCACTTTGTCTGCAGAGCTGAAATTTTCAAGAAAAATTACCGTTACGCACATGCTTTACTTTGGGGTGTTTGGCAACTCTTCCCTTGACAGTAGCTATGCATGTTGGGTACCGTTCTGTTCAGGGGATGTTGCTTTTTCAGATTAAACTTGTTTTTTCTTGTTTGTATATAGTTTTTTTTAGGAAAATGTGGCTTTGATTCTGCTTTTTTATCCTTTTTTTTAGGGAAATTCTTTGCAACTAAAGAATACATTGAGGGATTACTTCCAGAAAACTGTGGCCACATCAACAAGCCTGGTACACCTAGAAAGCTTGAGGTGTGTACTTCCAGAGAATATATAGTTTGTTGGGGGTATTTCAAATATAAAGGGTCGTTTTTCTGGAAAAACTGCAAGGTGCGCATAGTGCATAGCATAGTTGTATTTTATCTGAAAATCCCCTAAAGCGTTGTTTCAGTTTGGGGGAGTCTCCTGGGCAGGAAAGGGTGTCTACCAATACATATGTGGTACCATTGTAACCGGGAGAAATTGGGGTTTCACACGCAATAAGATTTAATTGACAAACTTACATTTTTTATTACAAAAAAACACTACAAATTGTAAAAAATAGATTTTTTTAAATTTTTTTGCACATATTTCACCCAAAAATATTAAGAATACACCTAAAAAATGACAAACAAGACATTTCATGTTAAAGCCCAGACTATGTTGAAAAAAACAATACATAATTTTCCTGGGAAATCCCTGGAAATCCCTTCAAAAATCACATTTGAACATGGGGAGCGCATAATGCATAGTGCAAAATAGTCTGGCAACAAAGGGTGACAAAAACTCCAGGTAGGCTGGCACTTAAAGGGTTAAAGTGGACCAAAACCCAGGATTTTCCTGGATCTTGGACCTTGCCCTCGGGGTGCAATTCGGGGTGCCCTGCTTTATGAAACCCCCTAGGTTGCTGAAACCAACTCACCTCTTCCCGGTCCTAAGAGGCATGTGCAGCCTCTCGTCCAATCAGCATCCCCTGCTTCCCTCTAACAGGGAGCATGTCCACATCGGCCATTCACAAATGCCTGGCGCGGGCACGTGCCGTGCTGGAGGGATGTGCCGTTGGACCGGGAAAGAAGGTGAGCGTTTCTTAAGCGTTTCTTAAAGTGGATCAAAACCTACACCAATTGGAATAAAATATCCGGCCTGATTGATTTCCTCCCCCCGGGGCATCCAAAATCGGGATGCCCAGATGTGTGAAACCACCCAGCTCTCCCCATACACTTACCTTGTTTCCCGGTCCAATGGCACATGCGTGAGCCGCGGCCACATCCCCACTATCCCTCAAGCAGGACGGGTGCCCACGCCAGGCATTTGTGAATGGCCAGCGCAAAGCACACTCCCTGTTAGAGGGAAGCAGGGATGCAGCCGCCAGCGCGCTTGGAGCCTCTGACATTAGACGAAGACTTAGACGGCGTGACGTCAGCGGCTCTGAGTGCGCTGATTGGATGGGCGGCCGCCCATGCGCTGTAGGACCGGGACAAGGTGAGTTCAGATCAGTGATCTGGGGGGTTTCACACAGCAGGGCATCCCCGATCGGCTAAAGGACCAAAACCCAGGATAGTAAAAATCCGGGATTTTGGTCTAATTTAAACCCTTTAATGTTTTTTTTAATATTTTGGGATGCTCATTTTTCTGTCTGCTATATTTATGTTGTCATGGCGTTAGGTATTGTTTACATCACTTACATTTATCAAGTTGTGCAGCAGTATGCAATGTGGTTAATAAAACATTACACGTTACCGTGCTCATGTGTCTTCCTCATGCTGCCCCGGGATAGTTGTATCCATGCTGTACTCAGGCATCCAGAAAGCACATTGAGCCTCATCCATTTTGTTCCTCACCACGACATGTCCTCTGTCCTGTGTGAGCCGCTATGATTTATTTCATATAAATGTTTTTGCTAACATGTGTAGGGGCCTATATTACATTTTACACAGTTTCATGTTCATACGCCTCCTTTTGGTGCACTATGGGCTTTTTTGCAGGTATAGTGGATAGAAGGAATCCATGGTGGAAGTCAGAAAACAGACTTTTCTCCTCCTGAAAGCTGCTGTAAAAAATTTGTGTGAAACACTTGAATTTAACTCATGTGAGGAGCCAATCCATGGCACCTGAATCACTAGAATTGTTTTTCACTTGAAAATTCCACACAAAATATTTTCGAAAATCGAATTATTTTCGAGGGCTTTTTCTGTCACTCGAATTGAATTAGCAAAAAGGAAAGTAAAACCTCTTTCAGGATTGTTGAATCGTGCGTAGAATTTTCGCGCGCAAAATCGCAACCTTTTCTCAAAAAAAAACATGCGAAAATTTGAATTCGACCTTTGATGAATCAAGCCCATAGTGAGAAAAAAGAAAGTTAATGTCCAAATTTCTATATTCAACCTTCAGTCTCAGGTATTTATTTATTTGTTCTTCCTTCTTTCCAAAAACTGAAAAAACACTGAAAAATTAAGCACATAAAAGAATTAAGGCACATAAAATTATCCAGAATTCAAAGCTCCCACTCTGCTATCCCTCTGTGTTAGCTGTGCACAGTTCACAGTTAAAATAATTCACAGGTGCTGGTAGATGTCAGCAAAGCACTCCAGGCCATCACGATTTGATTGTCGGGTGAAACGGCAACAATCATATTGCCAGGCACATTAATACTATTTAGGTTAAATTTGGATTATTGATTAAATCATGAACATATGTCATATTCTCCTTTTAAATATATTGATATATTTTCAGGATTTGAATTTGACTTTTATTTCATTACATGATTTATGTAGGTATGTGTTATGTAGATTCATAGAATAGCTTGTAACTGACATCTTTCAGCCTTGATCTCTCCTTTTGTTTTGGAAACAGAGAGCACCCAGACATTGTGAATATATTTTGTGCAGTTGAAAAATTCTAAATCAATTATCAATGTAGTTCCCATTGTTCCAGGTGACACAAATGTAAGATGAATTCTGAAAAGGACTGAAGGATAAAAAACTATTTAATGGAAAAATATGTCATAAAGGTAAAAGTACCTTTAAAAGATGTCATGCAACGCTTGTGGAACCTTTCAAATGGTGTGTGCTAAGAAAACATATTCTGCATATGAATAAAGGTGCAATATGCAGTATGTAACTTAAATACGACTAAAAATAAATGTCAAACATTAGTAATGAGCTTAGCAGAATTTTATTTATTTTACCAAATATTCAGCATTATTATTGCCAAGGCTAAATCCTATTATGACAGAGGGCCAAAATGTTTCTATCGCTTTTATATTTAAAGAAAAAGTGTCACCTCTCCCCAGATCTACTAACCCTAATAGCATACCACGCATACTATAATTATGAAATTCCTAGAGGTCCTGCCATGGTGGCATACCAGCCCCTCCAGCATAGTTCCAGAGCTCTTCCAGGGTTGACTGGGGCACTCCACAAAGAACACAAAGTAGTGTGAAAAAGTACCTCCTATAATTTAAAAAACCTTTAGGAACAAATTAAAACAAAGTTTAACCCACCACTGGTGTGTTCCTACCAGTTTGGCTTGTTGCTGGAAGACACTGTCGATCAACTTACGTGAGGAACTCTTTAGATAGACTGCAGCACTTCACTCTCCACTGCTGTCCCATGTTTGTTTCTTCAGAGGGACTCATTTACCCCTCCTACATCTCTGGCATCCCACTACCACAGAGATTATTTTATACCTCAACAGTTGACTGGGCTTCAAATGTCTCTGAGATACAATATAAAAGCATCTTATAGAGAGATGCAGAAGTGCATTTACACAGCACACATACTACATAGTCTGAATGTCCCTTGAAACAATTGGCTTTTCCAAAGTCTCATTAGCAAGAACAGAAACTGTACAATCCCTCTATAGTTAAAATAAAATGTTCATACTGCATCAGGTTTTGGGGGTAATAATCCTTCTCTTCTGGCAAAATCTTAGTGCTGAATGTGTGTGCAACTACTGCCTTACAGAGTTATTTAATAACATGTGTGAGAGCTCTCTGCCTTATTTAGAGAGCTCATTTTGTTGATCCATTGTTTGATCATGTGTGTTTGATAGTGTGACCCATAATGTGGACCAACGCATGCTGGTAAGTCATAACAATGAATGGTCAAGTACAATACATTTGTAAAATGTTCAGAGGATCTTTAAGATGTGTATTATTTTACAAAAGAGTCTGGATTGGGTTCCCATCAAGCAGTGGTACAGTACCTATAGTTCGTGTGTCTGCTATGCAAAATGGTAAATACTACAACTTAGCTGTAAGGACACCACTACTAAATAGTATTAAATAGTATATTTCCCTGGTGGGTGCACCATGAATTCCAGAAAATCCACAAGAATTCAAAGAAAATTTGGGCACTCCACCAGGCTTATATAAAAAACAAATCCATTTTATTATTGTATGTCACCATCAAATCTAAGAGGCCGATTCATTAATAGCGCCAGGTAGCGACGGATGAGCGACAGTAGTGTTATTTTCACAGCGCCCGCTAGTATTCGCTGTGCTTGGCCGTTGTTCGGCTGTTGACAGCGACTCAGTCGGTGTGCGGTAATGTTGAATACGGGGTTAGGAGTCGCTGTTTGACAGGTTCCGCGCTGTATGGGAGCGCATGACAGCGAACGGCCATAGCGAACGGCTCCCAGCATATTCATTAACAAATCACGCTCCAAAAATTATCGCGCTGTCGGCGATGGGTTAAAAGTAGTTTTTTAACCCCCAAACAACCATATTTTTAGGAAAAAAAAACATGTTTTTCAAAACATTTTGTAATATGAATACATTAATATCAGACCTGTAATATCAATTCTGCACATTTTTTTTTTTTTTTTACCTTAAAAAAAAAAAATCTAACATTGCAGGAGTGGTCACAGAATTTTTGACATTTAAAAAAAAAAAAAATTAATAGCAATTAATTATGAATATTTAAAGATTGTTCCATTGAAATGCATTGGAGAGCGCCAGGTAGCGAGAGGTCATACCTGTCGCCGTTCAAGGTCGCTCGCTGGCGCTGTGGGGTGAGGCTGGAATAATGATGAATGATTCGCTATCTGGTGCTCTGTCAGTCGCTAAGCAGGATCGGCTTGATAAATGTGTGATTGCGGAGGGGAGCCGGCGTTCTCGTGGCGGTGAGCGTCATTACTGTTCGCTCACCATTCGCTACCTGGAGCTATCCCTTGTTAAATAAGGGCCTAAAACAACATATAAACATACATACACAAGACATTTAAAACAACTAATTAATGGCCTCCGGGTGTCCTAAAAGATTTTATAAGGCAATAAGCATAAATTCATTCAGCATAAATATTACAATATACAATAAAGATAATACTAGATGATAGTACTGGCGGAAGAAATAAACTTATAAAGTGATTTAAATCAAGAACCTAAATGACACTACCCCTTTAAGAGAATAATCTTAGAAAAAGAAATATAAATAATGAATGATAATCTTAGAATATATAAACACCTAAACCCTAAAGTGCATAACTAAGTTAGTAATATCTAATCCTAATTCAACTAGTATCCATCAGGAAAAAAGTGCTTAGTGCCAATATACAGACATCATTAGTATAAATATATATGTGCAATACCAAACAATAGCTCACTCCAAAGTAAAATAAATGTGAAACAAGGGCTTGTAAAAATAATTAATCAGTAAGATCAAGCATTACAAAGAAAATAAGATAAATACCGCCATGTACAAGACAAAGATCCACAGAGGCCACACCGCTGCCCCCGCGCGCACGGCGGAGCGTGCCCACAGCATTATTTATATTTCTTTTGCTAAGATTATTCTCTTAAAGGGGTAGCGTTATTTAAGATGGCTTGCATAATTCTTGATTGAAATCACTTTATAAGTTTATTTCTCCCGCCAGTGCTATCATCTAGTATTATCTTTATTGTATATTCTAATATTTATGCTGAATGAATTTATGCTTATTGTCTTATAAAATCTTTTATGACACCCGGAGGCCATTAATTAGTTGTTTTAAATGTCTTGTGTATGTATGTTTATATGTTGTTTTAGATTTGATGGTGACATACAATAATAAAATAGATTTGTTTTTTATATAAGCCTGGTGGAGTGCCCAAATGTTCTTTGAATTCTATGTGTTTTTTGGATGTTTTGACAAATGGTAAATACTAACATTAATAATGAAGTTCCCAAACTCTATAGTTCTATAGTTTGCTTCTTGTTTTGTTCGAATAGTGATGTTTGTTTTCAATGCACCATGAATCCCTTCAATGTCTAAGAGGGAATTGGTAATATTTTATTTCCGGGGCAAAACACAAACAGCTATACTCACCTCCATTGCAATATGTGTAGAGGGGCATGAGGAAGGATGGACTTCTGTATTAGAGAAAGCTGAGAACAACACTGCTCAGTTCAAAGGATAGATGGTGGCAAACCACTTGTCTGACATAAGGGTAAATGGCTTGCTGAAACCTCCTAACGATTACTTGGGGGATGAAAAATCCAACTTTTAATTGTGCTTGGTGTTATTTCGGGGTTGACCAAGAAGGGGACTCAGAACTTTATTTTTTAAACAATAAAAAACATTTAAAAAATAGATTACACAAATGTTGTCAAACTGTGGTTGTGATTGAACCAAACCGAACTGACAAAATTTAGTAAATAAAATGTAACTTTATTCCAAACAGCAAAATTATTGGCTACAGTTTAGACTGTAGAATAGCAAATTTCTCTACTATGATATATGAAATAAAACAGACTGTATGATTTCATTCGACAAGATTGTATTACTGTTGTTATATCATTTTGTTGGGCTTTCTAAGGTATTTGTCTGATTATAACTATGGAGTAAAGGGGATTTTCCCCAAGACTAAATTGAGGGAAATTTGTTTTTATGCCTTTATTTTTCCAATTATGAAAAGTCTGCTTTACAAACTTCAGAGATGTTGGATTTGCAGAGATGGGTGTGGATTAATCATCATAAACATGGGTAAATTGATGTGGTCTGGTGGAGTACATAAATAAATTGATCATAAGACCTAAACCACATGGGTGATGCAAATCCCATGCTACTTGTTGTCTGTTCGGACAGTGCAGCTATCTATATAGGAAAACTGCTATGACTCTTTCCATATCAAAATACATATTCTTTGATGCCTAATCAGTAATCACCTTTCTACAAATGAATACTAATGAACTAATGAAGACTACATAATAAACCTGATTCAGAGCCTGCTCATTTTTTAGGGGAACTGAACTTTTTTCGGGAACTGAACTTTTTTCGGGAACTGAACTTTTTTTTGGGAACAGATGGAGGCACTGCTTGGGGCTATTATGGAGGCCAACCAGGTCACCACACAAAGGCTGGACAGACTGGAGGCCAACCAGGTTGCCACACAAAGGCTGGACAGGCACAGCAAGCAGCCAACAGAGCAAGCCAGGCACCTAACTGGGCCATGCTGGACTTGGAGAGTTGTGCCATAACCCAACAACTTCCTACCCTTAACACAAACACTTAATTCCAAAATAACATACGGGCAAAAAATAATAAAACATTAAGAGAAAGAGGAGTCCACCAAATGATGCTGAATGCTTTGGGTAGCATTGCTCTGGGTTCCCAAATAAAGATGACCTGTAATCTCCGGAGCAGAAACAGGGGTTGCTCCTCCACGTATGCTGCCACCCTCTCTGTCAATACAAAACTGTACAGGGCGATGCAGACCAAGATGATTTTGACAACCTTCTCTGGCTTTTATTGCCGGGCACCCCCAGTGTGGTCCAGACATCGAAATCTGCCCTTCAAGAGGCCAAAGGCACATTCTGCTACTGCCTGTGTGCATCGGTGGGCCCAGTTATAAGCATCCTGGCCTGCAGTCTGGAGCCTTAAAAAAGGCGTCAGGAGCCAGGGAAGCAAGGGATAACCGAATCCCCTAAAACCAACACGAAACAGAATATTAACATTCTCACAGTTAACCCAACAGCAAAACATGCAAAACAAAATAGTACATATTTGGACAAAGTGGGCGAATAAAGCTAAAGGTAAGGCTGGATGCTGGGACCAAGCATTTGTAACAGTGACAGAAAGAAGGGGCATTAAAAGAGAGGCCTGAACACAGTAGTGAAAGAGGGCAGGAAGATAAATTGGCAAAGATGCTTAACTTGGGCCAAAATCAAAAAGAGCGCACATATTAGACATGCAAAAAACAATTGCTAATGCAATAACAGCAATAGGCAGGCAGTTCATATATAAAATGAAACAGACTGACCCAGAAGCCAGCCATCAATCAGCTCACCAAACTGGAACTCCTCAAGATGAATGTGTCATGGGACGAACGAGGGGAGCTGGCCAAAACACTGAGAAAACGAAGATCCGGTTCCACAATGCATTGGACTTTAACAGAGTGACCCATATTGTGGTTTCTTAAAATATTGGCCCAAAAGTTAAGGGTCACTGGATTGCCAACACAAAATAAACAGGTAGGAAACACAGGGAAGCTGGGTTAGGATAGGTGAAGCCAGGCTAGCCTAAAGAGAGGAGAGTAGGCAAGAAGGAGTAGCAATGTGGATCTCAGCATAACAAAACATACACTCCTGAGAAGCTGTAAGAACCAGGGCCACGTGCATGCAATTGATGGTGCCCATGACATTTGGCATATTCACTATTTGAAAAAAAGCCCAATCTCACCATGTTCCAGGCTGCCATGCTGTCAGAAAAATAAATGTATTTCTCCTGCAGGATAGCCATGCCATTGAAAAACTTAGGGCTTGGCTCAGCGAAGGCTGGGACATGCCAACTGATAGTGCCCCTAGCCTCTTCAAAGAGCCATTCGCCAAAAAAGTATGCATACAGTATGTTCCCTCAAAAAGGCAACTCGGACCAAAAAACATGGCCCTGAATCACCAGACACGAAAAATAGACCAAATATGGGTCATTGACCTCATTCCTGCTGGCGGGAATGCGTGCGAGAGAGGCTCTGAATCAGGCTTAATAAAAATTAATACTTTCCTGTATTCCTGTACTTTCCTTGTTAGCACAAGTGAAAACAAACACATCAATCTAAAGGCTCAACTTACCAATGTGCTTATTCTCTCAATCTAACTGATGTCCAGTGATTCACCAAAATACAGTGCCTTGAAGTATTCATACCACTTTTCAACATTTTTAAATGTTACAGCCACAAACCTAACTGCATTTTACTGTGATTTTATTTGATAGAGCAACACAAGGTAGCAGGAAAGTGACACATGCTTTTCAACATTTTTAAAAAATAAAAAAAATGAAAAGTGTTGCCCACATATGCATTCGGCCCCCAATATTTTGTAGGACCACCTTTAGCTTCAATTACAGCTTCAATTACAGCTGGGATGTCTCTACCAGCTTTTTACTTATGGATGCTGCAATGTTTGCTAATTCTTTATTGCAAAATGTGAACAACAATTTTTAAGCCACAGATTCTTAATTGAATTTAGGTCTGAACTTTGAATGGGCCATCTCAACACATGAATATGCTTTGGAAGGTGAACCTATGCCTCAATCTCAAGCCTTTGCAGCCTCTAACAGGTATACCTGCAGGATTGCCCTGTATTTAGCTCTATTCATCTTCCCATTAACTCTTGCTTGCCACCCCATAAGAAGAAAACCCCCCACAGTATGATTTTGCTCCACCTTGTTTTACGGTGGGGATGATGTGTTCTGTGCTTTGGCACTTAGGCCAAATTTTCAACAGAGTACATTCTTCCATGTGCCTGCTATGTCCTCTACATAGCTTGAGGCCAAACTGCAAACAGGACGTCTTATACCTTGCTATAAAAATGGCGTTTTTGCATCTTGAGCTGTGGATCTCTGCAGCTCCTCCAGAACCCTGGGCTTCTCTAATTAGTGTTCTCGTTATTTGGCCTGTCAGTTTAGGTGGACATTTCTTGGTAGGTTTGCAGTTGTACCATATTCCTTCCATTTACAATTGATGTATTGAAAAGCGCTCCATGAGATGTTTAGCTTGGGCTACTTTTTTATATCCTGACTATGCAATACACTTTCCCTACAACTGTATCTGTGTTGTAATGTGTTCCTTGGTTTCCATGAGGCTGTTTGGTCTCTAATGTTCTCTAACACACCTCTGAGTTCTCTGATGCCTTCATGGAACATCTGTAGATATACTGACAAATTACATACAAGTGGACTCTGTTTGCTACTTTTGAAAGTAATTGGTTACACTGGATTTAATTTAGTGGTATCAGAGTACAGGGGGCTTAATACACAGGCAGGCCTAACACATTTGGAAAAACATGTATGCTTTTTTTTTACACTTCACAAACAAATACTTGCAACTTTATGTTGCTCTATCATATACACACAAGTCTTAAAGGAGCCACAGCACTCAACCCTGTTAGCTTGCAGGCCAGCCTATAATCTGTCTCTAAACTTGGTTAAAAACAGAGGACTCGGTCACACACATCTGCAGAAGTATGCTTAAGCTGCACCACTACGCCAAAGTGCCTCTGTGGGGTGCAGTCCTAACTCTAATCTCTGAGAGCCCATCTGGGACATACAGTGCAATAGATAAATTGGGAGCAGGCTTACCTGAGGTTGCCCTAAACCTCTCAAGTGCAAGCCATGGGGTGGAAGGGTCAAAGACCTTGCAATACAGCCTAGACCCCACACACCATGTGCTTGCACAAATTCAAAGGAACCAAAGGGGGGGTGGCAGCCGCTCAGACCATTTTATAACTAACCTGGGAGGTGCACGTTAGCAGGGCAATTAGTACACACAAGTCTTAAAGGAGCCACAGCACTCAACCCTGTTAGCTTGCAGGCCAGCCTATAATCTGTCTCTAAACTTGGTTAAAATGGTCTGAGCGGCTGCCACCCCCCCTTTGGCTCTATCATATACAACCTCAACAAAATTAGGTTTGTGGTTGTAACATTTTAAAATGCGACTAAGTTCGAGGGGTTTAAATACTTGTATATATACTTTATATATCCCAGCCCTACATAAGATGAATTAATAGCCCTTTAATTCATTATAGAATGAGGGGCTAAGTAGCTATCCTCTAATTACAAACAAGACCACGTTAGCCCCCCTCATATATATATATATATATATATTGTGATAAGTGTCCGGGATCGCCCTCTTCTGATGTCGAGGGACACGTATTTTGTCTGTATCCAATCAGGCAAACAGCAGAAAGTTCGTTCAATCTGACTCTTGGTCAGCTTTATTGGTAAAGGTTGCAAAAGCAAAATAAAGATAACACAGCAACAAAAGAAAATCCTTGCCTGTCCGGCACTAACTAAACAAGTGAAAACCCTCACTACTAGCTGGAGAGCTTCTCTCTGCCAGCTACAAAAAACACTTCCAGCAACCTTTACTCACATGAATCTCTCCACAGACCTGGGCTGTGTCCTCAGCCAGAGAGAGATAGATCTGCCCCCTGACTTCCTCCTTTTGTCAGCCTCTCATTCCCCCTAATTAATTACCTGACAGGTGAGAGGCTCAGCTATTACCTCACATAGGAACGGAACCTGGGAGAAATATACCTGTCTTCTACTATCAGACCTGCATGAATGTCACATATCCCCCCCCTCTGCTCAGGCCACTGGGAATGAGCATTTGTAACCAGAAGGCAGTGCACACGTGACAGTGCATCTGCATTTCCCTGCAGTCGCCCAGCCCTGTGCTCTACTGTAAAGTTGTAGGCCTGCAGAGCTAGAAACCACCTCGTTACTCTACTATTTTTCTCTTTATTAAGGTACATCCATTTCAGAGGGGCGTGGTCAGTGACTAGCCGGAACTTTCTTCCCAACAAATAATATTTGAGGGACTCGAGGGCCCATTTAATAGCTAAACATTCCCTTTCTACAATTGCATAATTTCTTTCGTGTTTATTCAGCTTCCTACTTAAATAAAGCACGGGATGTTCCTCTCCATCCCGGATTTGTGACAAGACAGCCCCTATTCCTGTCTCGGAAGCGTCTGTCTGGACCACAAATTCTTTCTTGAAATCTGGTGTGATCAATATTGGCAGGGAACAAAGGGCCAATTTTAAGGTTTGAAACGCTTTTTCAGCCTGAGGGTTCCACCTTATCATCACTGAGTCTTTTCCTTTTGTGAGATCAGTCAGGGGATTTGCTATGGAAGCAAAATTGGGTATAAATCGCCTATAATACCCTGTAATTCCGAGAAATGCCCTCACCTGTTTTTTATTTAACGGTTGGGGCCACTTCTGGATTGCTTCAACTTTATCTACCTGGGGTTTAATTACGCCTCTTCCAATAATATAACCCAAATATTTGGCTTCTTCTAACCCAATACAACACTTTTTGGGGTTAGCTGTCAAACCTGCAGCCTGTAAACTGTCAATGACTGCCTGCACGTCAGAAAGGTGTGTCTCCCAGTCAGGACTATGTATCACTATGTCGTCAAGATAGGCCGAAGTATATTTCCTATGTGGTTTTAACACTCTATCCATTAACCGTTGGAAGGTTGCAGGAGCCCCATGTAAGCCGAAGGGCATATTTACATAATGAAATAAACAGTCAGGTGTGGAGAATGCTGTCTTTTCTTTGGCAGATTCAGTCAGCGGAATCTGCCAATAACCTTTCGTCAGATCTAGTGTGGTGATGTAGCGAGCTGTACCTAGCCGCTCAATCAGCTCATCCACCCTTGGCATAGGATAGGCATCAAATTTAGACACAGAGTTTAACTTCCTAAAGTCATTACAAAACCTTATAGTACCGTCTGGTTTTGGAATTAACTCAATTGGGCTGGACCACTCACTATGGGATTCCTCAATCACTCCCAATTCCAGCATGTCTTTCACTTCTTTAGACACTGCCTCACGCCTAGCCTCAGGGATTCTATAGGGCCTAACATGTACCTTTACCCCAGGTTCGGTCACAACATCGTGTTTTATCAGTGGAGTCTGCCCTGGTTTGTCAGAAAAGAAATTTTTGTTATGAATTATCAGTTGTCTAGCCTCTTTCTTTTGTGTGTCAGACAAGGACTCAGCGATAATAACGTTAGGTATTAGAGAACCATCACAGGCTGGCCACGCAACCTTCGCAGCTAGAGTTTGCCTGTCTTTCCAAGTTTTAATCAGATTCACATGGTAAATCTGCTCAGGCTTTCTTTTATCTGGTTGGTGAATTTTATAATTGACCTCACCTACTCTTTCTATAACGGAGTAGGGACCCTGCCATTTGGCCAAGAACTTACTCTCTATAGTAGGAACACCCGATCTCCTGGTGCAAATGTACGTACCTTAGCACCCCTATCATAGATTCTTTTTTGCACACCTTGAGCCTGTTCCATGTGGGTTTTTACAATTGGCATCACAGCTGAAATTCTGTCCTGCATTTGTGACACATGTTCTATTACACTTCTGTAGGGAGTGACCTGCCCTTCCCAGCTTTCCTTTGCCACATCTAACAACCCCCGGGGATGTCTACCATATACCAACTCAAATGGAGAAAACCCGGTGGACGATTGAGGCACCTCCCTTATGGCAAACAACAGATATGGAAGCAACAAATCCCAATTTTTCCCGTCCTTGTCCACTACTTTCTTTAACATCTGCTTTAGAGTCTTGTTAAATCTTTCAACTAAGCCATCGGTCTGAGGCTGATAGACGGACGTGCGTATTTGATTCACCTTAAACAATTTACAAAGTTGCTTCATCACATTAGACATAAAGGGTGTGCCTTGATCGGTAAGTATTTCTTTTGGGATGCCCACCCTACTAAACACCTGCACTAACTCCTTTGCGATAGTCTTAGATGATGTGTTTCGCAAAGGTATGGCCTCCGGATAACGTGTAGCATAGTCCATTATAACTAGAATATGTTGGTGACCACGCGCTGACTTTATCAGGGGACCAACCAAATCCATCCCAATCCGATCAAATGGTACCTCAATGATTGGTAATGGAACTAGAGGGCTGCGGAAACGAGGCCTAGGTGCAGACATCTGACAGTCTGGGCAGGATTCACAATACTCTTTAACATCATGATGTACCCCAGGCCAGAAGAATCTGAGCAAAATTCTCTCTGTAGTTTTCTGGACTCCAAGATGTCCCCCCAATATGTGCCCGTGTGCCAGATCTAAAACTGTTCTCCTGAAGGCTTTGGGAACCACTAGCTGCTGTATGTTATCCTCGCCCTTTTTGTCAACCTGGTACAGTAAATCATTCTCTAGAACCATATATGGGAAAGCAAGCCTAGCCCCAGGCTCCACAGGTACCCCATTGATTATTTTTACATTTTCTCTGGCTCGGGTAAGGGTAGGGTCTTTTAACTGCTCACTTTGAAAATCATCTTTTCTGACCTCTAAGTCAGGTATACACTGCTGAGAAGTCCCCGGAATTTCTGTCTCTGTTAATGGTTCTCCTGAATCCCCCGCCATAACAGAAAAGGGAAAAGTTAAAGGCTTTTCTACCCCAACCACATCTTCCATTGGGGAACTATCAAATGGATCAGAGCTTAGGTTGGAGGTTGTGGGCCTATCAGGTGTACCATCTTTAATCGCGAGATTGTCTTCCCACAACTTCCAAAAATATGGAAAGTCTCTACCAAGAATGACATCATGCATTAAGGCGGGGACTATCCCCACCTTGTGACATACTGAACCATAAGGAGTTGAAATACAAGCAATGGCAATTTGATATTCACGCGTATCCCCATGCACGCAAGATACCGTGTAAGTGTCTGGACACCTGTTAGCAGTACTTATAAGGTTGGCGTTTACCAGACTTACCACACTCCCTGAGTCTAGTAAAGCCACCACCTTTTTATCCTCTACTGTTAGCTCATACAGGTGGTTTTTAGAACTGTCTGAACTGACAGCAGTACACATTACTTGGGCAAACATAGACATACGTTTTTTCAAAAAGGCCGCGTCACATTGCATAGGTTCAATAGTCAAAGGACAGTTCATTGCAATATGGCCCAACTCATGGCAACGAAAACATCTTATGTTTTCTCTACCTAGCCCAAAGTCTCGCATTTTAGGCCTCCCTGAGCCCACAGTCTCATCTTTTCCATATAAAGTCTTTACATTTTTCCCAGCTCCCATAAACCCCAGAACAGTCTTACCGGGAACTTTGGCTGTCCGGTTGGTTGAGGCCTGGGGCTGGGTGTTACTTAAGAGCTCTTCTGCTGTAGAGTACCGTTCAACAAGATCCACAAGCTGATCTGCAGATTTTGGGTCTCCGTGGCTCACCCACTTCCTTAACGCTGGAGGTAGTGCCCTTAGATATCGATCCATAACCACACGTTGAACCACGTCTGGTGCAGATAGAACCTCTGGTTGTAGCCACTTCCTGGTCAGATGGACGAGGTCAAACATTTGGGAACGTGGCGGCTTACCCACGTTATATGTCCACTGGTGTACTCTCTGGGCTCTGACTGCTATGGTTACACCCAAGCGTGCCAGAATCTCTGCCTTGAGTTTGTTAAAGTCCTGGGCCGCAGCCGGTTCCAGATCATAGTAAGCCTTTTGTGCTTCTCCTATGAGGAATGGGGCCACCAAGCCTGCCCAACTTTCTCTCGGCCAGGCCTCCCGTGTAGCTGTTCTCTCAAAGGTTGCAAGGAAGGCCTCCACATCATCTGCCGGCGTCATCTTTTGCAGATATTGGTTTGCACGGATATCTCTCTGCGGAGTCGGCAGCTGCCCGCTTGGCAGATTGGCCACACTTTGCATCAGCTCCTGCAGCGTCTGGCGGTCTTTATTTGCGGCCTCTGCTAGAGCAGTCAACTGCGCTGCCAGCAGGTGATTGGTGTGTTGTTGCTCTCTGAAAGACTCCTGCTGAGCTCTGGTAGCCTCTTGCTGCGCAGCGACCGACTGCACCAAGGCCTTTACCACGTCATCCATTTTGACACTGGGCTGTTGCCCCTAGCAACATGTTGCCCGCATCCGACACCACATGTGATAAGTGTCCGGGATCGCCCTCTTCTGATGTCGAGGGACACGTATTTTGTCTGTATCCAATCAGGCAAACAGCAGAAAGTTCGTTCAATCTGACTCTTGGTCAGCTTTATTGGTAAAGGTTGCAAAAGCAAAATAAAGATAACACAGCAACAAAAGAAAATCCTTGCCTGTCCGGCACTAACTAAACAAGTGAAAACCCTCACTACTAGCTGGAGAGCTTCTCTCTGCCAGCTACAAAAAACACTTCCAGCAACCTTTACTCACATGAATCTCTCCACAGACCTGGGCTGTGTCCTCAGCCAGAGAGAGATAGATCTGCCCCCTGACTTCCTCCTTTTGTCAGCCTCTCATTCCCCCTAATTAATTACCTGACAGGTGAGAGGCTCAGCTATTACCTCACATAGGAACGGAACCTGGGAGAAATATACCTGTCTTCTACTATCAGACCTGCATGAATGTCACAATATATATATTTGCAACAATCAATGTTAGAGGGAGGATCAGAGATGCACTTTGTCTGATTGGATTGAAGGTAACTAGGGGCATCTACATACTTTGCCCTTAATTGTAATTTTTTTTTTTGTGAATTCATCATTGATTGATTGTAACCTGACTACTATATATACAAGTTGGTCTTAAGGCATTGTTGTTCGTTTGAGAAAGGATGCGGATGCATCTAAAACACGCTCTTGATGCTTTTAATTTGGAGAATCAATTTAATAGGTTGCTACTATGATTTTGAGTGATAATTGAGAACTTTTTATTGGCGCTGCACATCTTCTACCATTGTTTAAACTGTATCAGGTTTTAAGGCCCATCTACAGGTTACATTGGCTGGAGAGTGGAATACTATTGGACATTCACTTAACCAAATAGACCTCCAAAATAAACACAGTATCCTCTCAAAGTAAAAAAAAAACGTCTACAGTATTTGCCCCTGCTGCAATAGACACAAGATAACCAATGTGCTCTTACCACCTTAAAATGTCTGGCCCTAACTATGGTTGAAATAATATAGCACATAACCATAGACTGTGAATTCTTAATTGAATAACCATTTATGCATGCATTTGAACTGGTTTTGTATTTGCTGTGTATTATCAGGTAATACTAATGAAAACATATGATTTCAAGCAAACATCAATTTCACACTTTAATCTATTTTAAAGACATCTGATATAAACATGTGGTAACATTTATGATTTCTAATACGATATTTCCCAACCTTTTTATTTTTTATGAAAATATCCCGAGGCATTACATTCATAGCGCTATTACTCATGTGTGCTGACCTGGAAGGGCTTGCCTGGACTGTACCTTCGTACTTCAAGCTTCCCTGACAGCTTGAACTACCTCAAGTCTTTGACTAAAAGCCACATGACATTAAGGTTATTTAAATCTTTATAAGCAATGTCAACCCCAGCTGTCCTCACGCTCCTAGGCTCAGTATATGTATTCACACTTTCTGTATTGGTGACTGTGGTTTGGTAATAGGAGACTTGTTTTTTAATAACATTGTAACCTCACCCCTTTCCACACATTTTAACAAATTTGGAATTGTATTGAAAGACATTAAAGTTGACATAAACTTTTGGACAGGGGGTGCAGACATTGGAGGAGTGGAAAAAGAGTACAATGTATACTCATTTGTCCCAGTGTCCCCTTGCTCACTTCCCTTTCCAACACTCATGTCTCTACTCACATTTGGTAGGAGTACTTGGGAGCATGGATGTGGGAATACAGAGCACAGAACAGTTGTATGGCACAGGCTGGGGACACAGAACAGCTATGAAATTACATATCTCATTAACATGACATAAAAATGCCATATAAATGCAACTGATTTTGTGGTCACTCTCCCAGCAGGGGCAGATTGACCATTGGGAGTACGGGAAAAATCCTGGTGGGTCATGCCGTCTGATCAGCCTGGCTGGAGAGAGAATTATAAAGGGAAACTGGGTGTAGTACTCTACCAGCCAGCAGCAGATAAAGGATATGGAAGGAACCACCAGCAGCAGGTACATGTTTCCAATGGGTAGCATTTAGGCTGAAGCCCTCGTTTCTGGCACAACGTTTGAAGCTGCTGATAGATGGAGCCTACCTACACACTCTGAATTGTCAACCACAGTTTATGGAACCATGAATCTTACCGTCATAATGTGCATGGGCAGTGTGTTTGATCTTGTAAGGGGTGGGCGAGGCACAAAACTTTACTCATGTAAAATGACTCAGAGTAACTGTGTTACAGTGGTTAAGTTTACTTCAGGGATGAACCCATGGGGGAGGGTCCCTGGGTCTAGACCCCGCCCAGACTCCCCCACATATCCTCCTAGAAATATCCCTGGGTGTCTGGGGCAACAGCAGGTTAAAAATGCTGCCAGAATGGGTTGAGACGCCAGTTGAGCGACGGAGCTAGGACAGCATGTTAAAAGCAGACAAAAAAAAATCGAAATAACTATTTTGCTCCCTCACTCCAATTACTGTTTAGATTCTTTCTGTCCTCAATGCTGCTTGGTATTACAGTTATAGTGATTATAATTTTTGTTTTCCCCATGTATGCCATTTGTATGGCATTAGTTTGTGACAGGATACCATAGCTCTAAACTAGCTATTATGCCCCCCTCCTTGCAATCTCTTACTGAGAGCAATAAAAGAGCCAAAAGAAGGCTTTTTAAAAAAAATTAACCTTCCATAGGATGTGGTTGGCCCACTTTAGGCAATGGATGAGGAAGGACAGGTTGAGCCTTGGGTGCCAATGTTTAAATACAGTGAACCAAAACCCTGATCAGCAAAAAGTTGCCACTGATCTAACCTTGCCTCTGGGGGCCCCCTGGCAGGTGGGGGTCCCATGCATTTGCATGGTTTGCTTGGTGGTTTAGCATGCCATTGCCAAGGATCACATAATTAGACTTGATCTGAGCCTTCTAAGGGGTTAATTTATATAAATATATACATGGACCATAGAAAGAATATGGAGAAAAGCTATTTCATGTAAAATTGCTTAAAAGGACAAGGAGCCACTTCCTGTGTTAGGGAACTGTAAATCTGTTGAATTGCCTGCATCAGGAGTAGCTCATAACAGTCACATATGTTGCATATAGTTGCATAGATTTATTCCTTGTGGTAAAGTGTATGAAAAAGTGGTGGATGGTGTCTATATTTCCCTTGGTTTTTTTAGCCAGGCACGATCCGTGCAGGGATAACAGAGCTCCAGTCCACATCCCCAGTCCTCTACGGGTTTTTCCCCTACTCCCAGGTCTTTCCAGGTTATTAGATTAATTAAAAGAAGGAAGCCTAATAAAAGGAGCTGCTGAGGCTTCCAGTGTGGAGAAAGAGAGACTGGGATAAGGGGCCGTGCCTTTCTGCTCCCAAAACCTACAGGTCTGAACTGCATCCAAAGCACTTTATGTGTTATGTTTTTTTGAACCTGTGGATTAGCAGCCTGGGCTTGTGTGCCCTGAAAGTGGACCTGTGATATCGAGGACTTACTCTGTACCTATCAGAAACTGGACATTGCTAAAACTGTTGAGGAAACTGCTGACTGTACTGCATTGTACCCTGCATTATATTCTGAATGTAAGATATTTTTCTGTTAGACTTTATCTTCAATAAACCGCTTAGGTGATAAAGCAGCTGATACAGGCTAATCTCCAGCATGTGCAGGCCATGGTACAACAGCAGCATGCCATGGAGCAGCAGCAGAGGTTTTATGCAGAGGCTCTTCAAGCCCAACAACAAGCACAGCAGCAGGCCGTAGCAAGCCAACAAGAAACAAACCGCTTGTTAATGGAGCAGACTGCTGCACTCAGAGAGACTGTTACGGCTAAGGCCTCGCAACTGCAGAGAAGCTCGGCTGAGACTGGTAGTGTGACGGGGCCGTTCAGCGGGTTGGACAAGGAGACCCTTGGACTGCGAAACAGCTCGTCAACATGGTGGAAAGGTACACAGCTACTGAGGACTACCTCCGTGATGCCCCTACAGCACCAGCACCTTCCAGAACCGTCAAACCCGTGACATCTGTGGGTAAGAGAATTCCAGCTGGAGGTGAGTGAAAGTGTGTGAGAGGGAGCAGGGCTCTAGCCTTCGGGTGAAGGAAAAAAACTAACCCTGACCCTCAGAGGCCCTCTAGTTCTAGAAAGGATGCCCTGTTAACGAGGTCCAGGGTTCCCCAGTGCTGGAAATGCCATGAGTGGGGACACATAGCCGCTTATTTCCCCTCTTTCTCCAGAGCCCATGGAGTGTGACGCTAGCCGGCGTCAGTCCCTGTTTGCAGAACCTGCTTGTACCGCCCTGCCATGATCAGAGACTGAGCCACATATTTCTATGATAAAAATAAATGACTACTCAGTGAAGGCCCTTTTGGACTCGGGTAGTCTGGTAACTTTGGTTGGGACAGTCTTGTGGCTAGGAACTATGTGCCGAATAAACATATCAGAGTGCATTGCATCCACAGGGATATCGTAGCTTACCTTGTGGCCACGGTTAAGTTTGTGACTCCCTTTGGAACTGTGACCTACGAAGACGGGGTAGTAAAACGCCTTATGTATGAAGTAATACTAGGCCATGATTTCCCATTATTCTGGGTTGTTGTGGAAGAGGGGTAATACTTCTGCCGCCAGTGAAGAAACTCCGGCAGAGCCTGTACCTCTCCCTGTTAATAATGTACCAGGTGAGTCAACCAATGAAACTCATGGCACCAATGGGGGGCATAATGACCATGTGGGTTCATCTCTACTGTGCAGTGATGACCTTTTTCCTTTACAGGTGTTAGCAGGGAAAGAGGAAGAAACTTCCCTGCCTGATCAGCGGGTCTTAGATCTAGAAGTGTCTCGGGGTAATTTTGGGACCAAGCAGTTAAGAGACTCCACTCTGGGAACTGCAAGGGCAAATGTCACAGTAGTAAATGATGTACCCCAGAAACCAGAAGCTGATCAGAAATTTTAACATTTTGCCATGAATGGGGATCTTGTGTATTGGATCACCAAAGTTAACAATGAAATTGTGGAACAACTTTTGGTGCCTAAAGTATAACGTCACATGGTGCTGGATATAGCCCATAACTATGTGTTTGGGGGGCATTTGGGGACTAATAAGACCCAAGAATGAGTCCTCCAAAGGTTTTTTTGGCCTGGGGTATAAGAAGAAATAAAAAGGTACTGTGAATCATGCCCTACATGCTAGTTAAGTGCCCCAACACCACATTTCCGTAGCCCCTTGGTGCCACTTCCCATAATTGAAGTCCCTTTCGAGAGAATTGCCATGGATCTGGTGGGGCTCATTGTGAAGTCTGCTAGGGGACACCAATACATATTAGTGGTGTTATATTATGCTGCCCGGTACCCAGAGGTGGTTCCCTTAAGAAATATGGGCTCCAACAATATTGCTAGGGAACTATTTTTTATGTTCTTTCGCATAGGGATCCCTAAAGTAATCCTAACTGAAAAGGGTATGCCCTTTATGTAAAAGGTCATGAAGGAACTGTGCAAGTTGTTTAAAATCACTCACCTCCGAACCTCAGTGTACCACCCTCAAACAGACAGGTTCGTAGAGAGGTTTAACAAAACCCTTAAACACATGTTAAAAAAGGTGGTAGAAAGTGTTGGCCGGGATTGGGACTGTCTATTTCCCTACCTCATGTTTTCCATCAGGGAGGTACCCCAGGCTTCTACAGGGTTCTTGCCCTTTGAATTAGTCTATGGTCGGCATCCAAGGGGTTTGTTAGATGTAGCCAAAGAAACCTGGGAGACTGAGGCCCCTCCGTATAAAATTGTTATTGAACATGTAGCCCAGATGCAGGACCAAATAGCCAAAGTAATGCATATAGTCAAAGAGCATATGCAAAGGGCTCAGGAGGCCCAGAGTAGAATTTATAATAGATCTACCAGAGTGAGGTCCTTCAATCCTGGGGACCGGGTCCTGGTTTTAGTGCCCACGGTTGAAAGTAAATTTCTAGCAAAGTGGCAGGGTCCCTATGAGGTTGTAGAAAAAGTGAGTGAGGTGAACTACAAGGTTCATCAACCAGGTAGGAGAAAACCCTTCCAGATTTAGCACATAAACCTGATCAAGCCATGGAAAGATCGTGAGGCTTTAGTAGCCACCCCTCACTGTAGTTAAAAATATGGTGCAGCCAGTTCCCCCAGTAAAAATAGGTGAGACCCTGTCAGGACACCAGAAGCAGGAAGTGAGGGAGTTCCTACAGGTAATAACAGGATATAAGTTTTCTGATCTACCAGGCCGTACTCACCTAATAAAACACCATATTAATACTGAACCCTACAGTAAGGTAAGCCTTAAGCCGTACAGGATACCAGAAGCACGTAGAGAGGCAGTCTCCTCTGAGGTCAAGCACATGCTGGAATTAGGTGTCATTGAGGAGTCTTCTAGTGGCTGGTCAAGTCCCATTGTGCTAATCCCAAAGCCCAATGGGACATGGAGATTTTGTAATGATTTCAGGAAACTAAATGAGGTCTCAAAATGTGATGCTTACCCCATGCCCAGAGTAGATTAACTGATTGAGAAGCTCGGGAGGACAAGATACATCACAACCCTTGATCTCACAAAGGGGCATTGGCAGATACCATTGTCTGAGGACGCCAAAGAAAAGACTGAATTTTCCACTCTAGAAGGCCTGTTTCAGTATGTTGTGATGCCATTTGGGTTACATGGGGCCCCTGCTACGTTTCAGAGGCTGATGGATCTGATCTTGAGACCACATCGTGATTATGCTGCTGCTTACCTGGATGATGTGGTAATTTTTTCATCTGACTGGAAAAGTCACCTCTGTAAGGTACAGGCCATGTTAGACTCCATCAGTGATGCAGGTTTAACCATAAACCCTGAGAAGTGTGCAGTGGGTCTAGAGGAGGCAAAATACCTGGGTTACATCATTGGTAGAGGGCTGGTTAAACCTCAGATCAATAAGGTTGAGGCGATACAGAACTGGCCCAGACCACTAACAAAGAAACAGGTGAGAGCCTTCCTTGGGATAACCGGGTACTACCATCGGTTCGTGCCCAACTTTGCTTCAATTGCTACACCATTAACAGACTTAACAAACGGTAGTAAGTCAGTAATGGTGAAATGTACCCCAGAGGCAGAAAAGGCATTTCAGAGCCTAAAATCTGCCCTGTGTGAAAAGCCTGTGCTTGTTTCCCCAAATTTCAAGAAACAGTTTTAGGTCCAGACAGATGCAACTGATTCAGGTTTGGGTGCAGTTCTATCACAAGAGGTAAATAGGGAAGAACACCCAGTATTGTACCTGAGTAGGAAACCCCAGCAAAGAGAAATTATACCATAGTAGAAAGAGAGTGTCTCGCCATCAAGTGGGCATTGGAGTTCCTAAAATACTATCTGCTGGGTAGAGAGTTTGGGTTGGTGACAGATCATGCTCCTCTGGCCTGAATGAAACAAAATAAGGAGAGAAATGCAAGAGTGACCAGATGATTTCTTTCTTTACAGAATTTTTATTTTGAAGTGGAACATAGACCAGGTAAGTTACAGGGGAATGTGGATGCGTTGTCCAGGGTGTATTGTATGGTCAGTGAAAATTCCCAGACCTTTGGTCTGAAGAAGAGGGGGGAATATGTGGTAAAGTGTATGGAAAAGTGGTGTCTATATTTCCCTTGTTTTTTTCAGCCAGGCACGATCCATGCCAGGATAACATCCTGTCCACATCCCCAGTCCTCTACGGGCTTTTCCCCTACTCCCAGGTGATTAGATTAATTGAAGGAAGGAAGCCTAATATAAGGAGCTGCTGAGGCTTCCAGTGGGGAGAAGGATAGACTGGGATAAGGAGCTCGTGCCTTGCTGCTCCCAAAACCTACAGGTCTGAACTGCAAAGCTGGAAACCGCTGACTGTACTGCATTGTACCCTGCATTATACTCTGAATTTAAGAGATTTTTGTGTTGGACTTTGTCTTCAATAAATCGCTTATTATTTAATCCTTTCAGTGCCAAGCACGTAGTTTCTACGTGCTCGCTTCCACTCCACTTAAGTGCCAAGCACGTAGAATCTACGTGCTTGACTTTCCCCCCTGCTAGTAAAAAAATAAAAATCAAAAATACTCACCTGACCCCTCGTTGGATCCGGCTGGGTCTCCTCTTTAATTTGGTGCCATCCAATCCCCCCCCCCCCCCCGTTTGGCAGCAGCAGCTGCTAACTGTAAAAAAAAAAAAAATAAAAATGACATTTACTTACCTGCAGTCGCGCTGCCTCCCTCCGGGTCTCCTCTTCACTGGGGGGGCCTCCGATCGCCCCCCCAGCCTCTTCAGCTTCAGGGGAGAGCCTGAAAGGGCTCTCCCCCTCCTCTCCCGATGGGCGCCGCCATCTTGTTGTTAAGCCCCTTTGGGGGCGGGGCTTATGACGTCACTCCCGGGCCTCTTGCTGCCTCTCCTCGGCTCAGCTGTCAGATGCCCTGGTGATCGCTGGGCAGAGCAGTGGAGGGGCAGGGGATGCTCTGATCCTCTGGCCAGCGATCACCAAGGCATCTGACAGCTGATCACCACAGGAGCTGACAATCGGGTGAGGTGAGTAAAGTAAAGAAAAACTTTTTTTTTTTTAATAAATGAATTTTTGTGTGTGTGTGTGTTTTTTTTTTTTTAAATGTTAACCCTTTGTGAACTGGTAAGGGGTCCATGAGACCCCTTATACCAGTTCACAAGGCTGGGGTCTGGCAAGCCACCTGCAACTAGCAGGTGGCTTGCCATTAACCCCCGCACCCCAATTACCTGCCTCCCCAAAGCCCGGGGGGGGGGGGGCAGAAGAGCCCAGGCCCACACAGGGTATGTGGGCTCGTAGGCTGCAGGGTGGGGGGCCACAAAAGCTGGCCCCCCCACTCTGTGCCTACAAGCCCCCATAGCTGGTCCCGGGCTGGTTATGACGGGTAAGGGGGACCCTATATCATTTTTTTTTAAATTTTAAGGGTTAGGGTTAGCCTAACCCTAACCCTAACCCTTAAAATTAAAAAAAAAATGGGTTCCCCCCCCCCCAGAGGGGGGACCTTAACGTCATTTTTTTTTAAATTTTAAGGGTTAGGGTTAGGGTTAGGGTTAGGGTTAGCCTAACCCTAACCCTTAAAATTCAATAAAAAATTAAAACATTTTTTTTTAAGGGTGAGGATTAGGGTTAGGCTAACCCTAAAAAAAAAAAAAAAATGACATGGGGGGGTCCCCATTTTTGGGGGGGAATTTTTATTTTTGTATATTTTTTTATTTTTAAGAGTTAGGGTTAGCCTAACCCTAACCCTTAAAATTCAAAAAAAAAATTAAATGTTTTTTTTTAAGGGTGAGGGTTAGGGTTAGGCTAACCCTAACCCTTAAAAAAAAAAAAAAAAAAAAAAAGATGACATGGGGGGGTCCCCATTTTTTGGGGGGAATTTTTAGTTTTGTATATTTTTTTTATTTTTAAGTGTTAGGGTTAGCCTAAACCTAACCCTTAAAATTCCCCAAAAAAGGGGGGACCCTATGTCTTTTTTGGGGGGATTTTTGAGGGTTAGCCTAACCCTAAACCCTTAAAATTACCCCCCAAAATGCCCCCCCCCTCCCCCTGGAAGGGGGGACCCTATGTCATTTTTTTTTTTAATTAACCCCTTATGTTTATAGTGTGGATAGTAGTTGTATTTTATTTGTAAATGTAATAAAGTGCTCTTTTCAGTTTGGGGGGTCTCCAGGGCAAGAATGGGGGGGCTACCGATACATATGTGGTACCGTTGTAATCGGGAGAAATGGGGCTATCACATGCAATATGGTTTTCATTAAAAAAAAAGGTTTTATTTAAAATAAAGGAGACATTTGTTTAAAAAATATATATATATTTTTTTTTTTTTATGCAGAAATATTCAAAAAACAGTAGAAAAATTACAAACAAGACATTTCATGTTAAAGCCTAAACTCTTCTGCAAAAAATGTATATGTAATGTATATAATTTTTCTGGAAATTCCAGCAAAAATCACGGTTAATCATGCCGCAAAATGGGGAAAATTGACCTGTCAACAGAGGGTGACAAAACTTCAAGTAGGCTGACAATTAAAAGGGTTAATAGTACCTATGCATGTTGGGTATTGTTCTGCTCGGGGGACCTTGCGCTTTCAGATTTAGCTTGTTTGCATATTGATATCTTAGGAAAACATGGTTTTTATTCTGCTTTTTTATAATTGTTTTTAGGGAAACCCTATGCAACCTAAGAATTCTTCAATGGATTACTTCCAGAAAGATGAGCCCACTACAACAAGCTCAGTACTCTTAGAAAGCTTAACATGTGTACTTTCAGGGAATATATGGTTTGTGGGGATATTCTAAATTTAAAGGGTTGTTTTGGTTGAAAAATCGCAAGGTGCGCACTTTGTCTGCAGAGCTGAAATTTTTAAGTAAAATTACCGTTATGCGCACGCTTTACTTTGGGGTGTTTGGCAACTCTTCCCTTGACAGTACCTATGCATGTTGGGTATTGTTCTGTTCGGGGGTTGTTGCTTTTTCAGATTTTATATGTTTTTTTCTGTTTGCATATAGTTTTTTTTAGGAAAATGTGGCTTTGATTCTTCTTTTTTATTCTTTTTTAGGGAAACTCTGTGCAACCAAAGAATTGATTGAGGGATTACTTCCAGAAAATTGCGCCCATGTCAACAAACCTGGTACGCCTAGAAAGCCTGAGGTGTATACTTCCAGAGAATATATAGTTTTTGGGGGGTATTTCAAATTTAAAGGGTTCTTTTTCTGGAAAGACCGCAATGTGCGCTTAGCGCGGTGCATAGTTGCATTTTATCTGAAAATCTCCTAAAGCGCTGTTTCAGTTTGGGGGAGTCTCCTGGGCAGGAAAGGGTGTCTACCTATACATATGTGGTAACGCTGTGACTGGGATTAATTGGGGTTTCACATGCAATAAGATTTTATTGACAAACTTACATTTTTTATTACAAAAAAACACTACAAATTGCAAAAAATAGATTTTTTTTTATTTTTTTGCACATATTTCACCCAAAAGTATTGAGAATACACCTAAACAATTACAAACAAGACATTTCATGTTAAAGCCCAGACCCTGCTGAAAAAAACAATATATCATTTTCCTGGGAAATCCCTGGAAATCCCTTCAAAAATCACATTTGAACATGGGGAGCGCCAAATAGTGCAAAATGGTCTGGCACCAAGGGTGACAAAAACTCCAGGTAGGCTGGCAGCGAAAGGGTTAAACTAAGAACTGTTTCCAGAGTCATTTCCGCTAGCACCCCAGATCCTGACATCTTACTATGCAGGCGTTCCACATCTTTTGTAATTCATCCCACTGGATGTATGTATGAATTCAGCATTGACTACTGGGAAAGGCACCTGGATGACTTGTGAAACATATCAAGTAAAAAAAAACAGCTATTGCAATTGCGTAGATTTATTCCTGCAAACCTACTGGAGTTAACTTTTTATTTATTTATTTCTACTTTTTATTTATTTATTTCTACTGTTTCAATAAAAATGAAAACAGATTACCAGGCTAGTGCACCAGTCTGGTCCTGGCAACTCACTAGACCCTTTAGTCTTTGGCCCAGGTTTGGTGCTCTGCCTGAGGAGTCGGCAGTTTTAAATTAAAACAGTCATAAAAAAAATCTAAAGTTAATTCCGCATGTCCTTTCCACTAATAAAAACATGCTGGCAGTTGCTGACCTAGCTTTTTGGGTAAAAAAACATAATACAATGTACTCAGAATTTTCTTACAACTGCTCCGTAGTCAAAAGACTAGCCAAAAACAAAAGTCACACTCATATTTTACGATTAAATTTCAGTTGTATGTTTTTCACTTTAGACAATTTTTTTTTCCTTTCTGGGAGAAGAAAAGTGAAAAACATTAGTGTAGAAAACAAAGCATGGTTTTTCTTTGTTGAATCATAAGAATTTGAAAAAGCGAAAACTGGAGTATTTGTTTTCTTCTTCTTTTCTTCTTTTTCTTCTTTTACTGGCTTCCATTAGGGTCCCTTGCTAGAAAGAGCTGATTTTATACAGGACTAGTCGAGTTAGCTTCAACTTTTTAGCGCTTAGTGAAGGTTAGGGCATTGGAACACTTCATTTTTTGCCCATGGTTAGGTAATGCAACATAATGTTCATTCGATTATCCAGAAAAAGTTTTAACTCTACCCATAGCAGTGGGATTTTGTTATGCTTTCTAAGCCATTGTTCTAACATTTCTAAAGGAAATTAACCATTTTGTTTTTGCAGACTCTACAAGAAATTACTTTATTTTCTACAAATTCATTTCCTAAGCATGTTCATTCCATTTATTAAGTTATAAGCCAACAAAAAGTTTATGTTGGATACTTGAATAATGTATGAGCAAAGCATAAAGCTGTAACGTCTATAAGAATGTCAGCTTTTATCAGTTGGATATGTTCA
This sequence comes from Gastrophryne carolinensis, assembly GCA_027917425.1. Lineage (NCBI taxonomy): Eukaryota > Metazoa > Chordata > Amphibia > Anura > Microhylidae > Gastrophryne > Gastrophryne carolinensis. The sequence goes on from CM051234.1 coordinate 81,442,992, forward strand.
ATACATATCTAATTCCGAATGTTCCCACTCTATGCTGCAAGTGTTCCAACTACAATATAAATTTCATCTGGCCTTATGGCACCACTAATACGTGAAGTTTACTTTCTGGCACATTCACAAAAAGATTCTTTAAAGTATATTCCAGGACAATAATACAGACTTATCAGTAGCCTATCGGGTCATGTGCGTAACATCATTCAAGATCGCTTTTATTAGATGTGGTCTGGCACTTCCAAGTGGTTTGACTAACAACCCCCCCACCAAAAAGATGACCTAATAATAGCATGAAGATGTAATCAGAGCTAATAGAAAATAAAAGCAGTATTAGAGCCAGTCAAGGTCGCTGTGATAGATAACGGATTCAAAACATTTTCATGGATGAACATCTTTACCTAGACTTTGATTCACTTCACTAACTCGAACTAAAACATCCTTCGTACAGTAATCTTGGATTACATAGGGAAGGCACAGGCTGGCCACAGAAGTTGCTTGTGAGTAGACTATGCGTTGAGCAGGGGGCAAGTGAGACAGTGTCTGATCATCAAAAACACTGCTTTAGCTGATGGATTAGAACGTTCTGTTTAAACTTTCAGACCAAAACTTGAGTCTTTCATAATTTTGCAGAACAGCTGGTAGGAGTAGTATGTCTACCATTATCTGCGTTATTCTGGATCCCTTAAAGCCCACTCTTAAGCTTGTGTCGCTATGTTGAGTCCATTGCACACTGATGTGAACTACTGTATGCAATGTATGTCTGTTTTTTTTAAGCAGTGCTTAGCCTGTCCCTAATACTCCAAGAAATCCGCTTCACGTTCCTCCTCTCTAGTGACACAGATAGTCACATGCAGGGGAGCAACTATAGTGGGGGGAAAAGGAGGCGACCACAGCGGGGCCCAGGAAGTCAGGGGGCCCCATCATTGATGCTCCTTCACCTTATTCATGACATTTGTGCTTACTGGTATTATTTATAGAAAGGCAGCACCATTTGTTTTAGTCTTTAGTGGTCTAGTTGCATCCAACTGAGTTAAAAGTTTACTGCATGCTCCTTGACAGGGTCCCGTCTAATGTTCACACCAGGGCCCTGTCAAATGTAGTTATGCCACTGCATTGAGGAAATTCCACAGAGGTCCCCTCTGGTATAAAAGGTTTTTCCCCACCCCCTCTGCAGCTGGCATTATCCCTGATGAGATGGGACCTTCACCCAACTTAAGGGGGGATTCCTTCTTTTACTACTTATCACCCACACTTCCTCCTGGGCACCAGGGGTGAGGAAAAGCTTGGTGCTGATCAGCCTTATTACCAATGCCCCTTCCTGGGCACCGGGGTTGGGGAAAATCCTGGTGTTTGTGAGCACCTCTGGAAGAACACCAGACCTGTGCCAAAGGACATAGGGGCTGGCAAGCTGACAGGGAGAGGGGTTGTGCATTTGGCCACTGAGCCCTGTTTTGCCAGCCCCTATGCCTGGTGTATCGGGTTGGTTGGCTCAGTATGTCTTTTTTCATTGAAAAAAAATGTATTGAATTGACTGAATATAAAAGAATCCATATAAACATGATAAACAGGAGGCTTTCCGAACCCCCCCCCCCAAACAATGAAAGAAATCCCAGCAATCTTGTGGTTATCTACTACTGGGAATATAATCAGAGGTGACACGTTTATTTAACTTACCATTCCACTTTCACAGTAGAGAACGACACACCTCTAACTGTTGGTCTCCTGAGCCAGCCTATGCGGTACTTCCTTGTACATCCCTGCTACAAGCCATTTTAAAACACAGGCTAGGTCGAGGGACGTGCTGTTATATTTGAGCAATTCTCCCCTGTAAATACAGAATGAACTGTTTTAAACCCTCAAAATGCTGGAATTTATTTATTAAAGGATGTATAAGAAACCCCTCCTCTTGCCACATAGCATATTTATGCAAATTTTCATCACTGACCATTTGTTTGCGACAGAGCTCCTTTAAAGGCCAGTCCCTTAGTTGCGAGAACTAAAAAAAATTCTATTCCTATTTCAAGAGTTTGGGTGTGTCTATCTACCCCCCCCCCCCCAACAAAAAACTAAATAGTAAACTAGCAATAATTGAACCTACAAAACTCCGGTCACATGATTGTTTCCTTACCACTAGACCATGACTGACACATAACTTGGCTACTATCAGTCAAAGGGCCAGACCCACTCTAGTCACTGCACTGTGTAGTAAGGCCTGACACGCCGGCTCTGTTTCAGTGAATGGAGAGGGGGTGGCTGCGCACCTGTGACTGATGGTGGAAGCGCACAATTTTGGTTAAACCAAGACATTTTAAGATTCTTAAAGCTGCATATTATTGTGGTACGATGGACTTCCTATAAATGTCATTTGGCATTTTTTAAGTTATAGCCAAACCCTTGTAATTCAATTCCTGCTTAATCGTTGGGTGGGACTCAAAACTCAAACTCAAAAAAGCTTTGACTTTCTTTGCTTTGAAGCATACCTACACCTGCAACAGACGAGTGCCCCTACGCTGGAGCATCTGATTGGGATACCCATTCACTGAATACGTATGTGCTGGGTCTGAGAAAGTCATGGGACTGGTGCAGACCCCGCAGTGATGTTGTGTAGTGAAGTCCATTCTTAGGTTCTGGGACAAAATTTATTGCACTACATAATCTGTTACCATCAGATGGCATTTTTTAGGGGTTCCCCTTTGTGATGTGTCACATTACATGCCATGTAACATCATGAAACACTTCAATTATGCTTCTATGTGTTACGCACCGGGTTGAACGTGCGAAGAAGTGGACCCGCAGGATCTGCAGAACTGTTTGGCAGATACCGCGTCAGGGGAGCGGAGTCTAAGGAGCCACTGGTTTTCACCAGAGCCCACCGCAAGGCGGGATGGTCTTGTGCGGCAGGTGACTCCCAGGTCGCTACCCCCCAACAGCGGCACAGTTCCACAAACTGCTGAGGTGACGTGCAGTAGAGACAAACAGTGGTCGAAGGAGAAGGCCGAGGTCAGGACTGGCAGCGCGGGTTCAATAGCGGAGAAACAAGCCGAGGTCGGGACGGGCAGCACAGGTTCAATAGCGGAGAAACAAGCCGAGGTCGGGACGGGCAGCACAGGTTCGAAGGTCAATGGGAGAGCCGAGGTCATACACGAGGAATCAAGCAATACAGCGACTGTCATACACGGAAGAACACCGAAGATCCGGCACAGGAAGTAAGGCAGGGTCCAATTTATGGGAAGAGCCGAAAAGAGATTGGATGGCCAGACACCAATTATCAGGACCTTGGCCCTTTAAATCTGTGAATGTTGACGCGCGCGCCCCCTAGTGGCCGGGGACGTGCGCGCAAGGAAGGCGGAACTGCAGCAGTAGGAGGAAGCCGGCGGCCATGCCGGCCAGAGGAGGAAGCGCGGGGACCAGGTAAGGAGGAAACGCAGCCTGGGGGGCCAGCAGCGGACGCCCAGATGGTGGTAGAGCGGGGAGCGCTGCAGGAAGGAGACGCAGCGCTCGCCCGAGGAGAGGCACGGAGGGGGGCGCTGCGCGGGGAAAACGCAGCGCTCGCCCTAACAGTACCCCCCCCCTTAGGTCTCCCCCTCTTTTTGGGACCGAGGAAGTTTGAAATGAGGCTCCGATCGAGGATATTCTCCTCAGGCTCCCAGGACCTCTCTTCTGGACCGCAATTCTCCCAATCCACTAGAAAGTATCGTCTCCCTCTGGATGTTTTGGAAGCCAGAATCTCTCTCACCGAGAAGGCATCTTCGGTACCCGCGACCGGAAGTGGCTCCAACGTTTTAGAAGAGAATCGATTAGTCGTCAGAGGTTTTAATAATGAAACATGAAAAGAGTTGGGAATACGTAAGGAGGCTGGCAGATGAAGTTTGTAACAGACCGGATTAATTTGTTGCTTGATCCTGTACGGCCCTAAATAGCGAGGACCCAATTTATAACTGGGTATCTTGAAACGAATGTACTTGGCTGAAAGCCAAACTTTATCTCCAGGAAAGAAAACAGGAGCGATTCTCCTTCTTTTATTAGCGCTGTTCTTCATGCGGGTAGAGGCTAGAACAAGAGAATGTCGTGTTTCACGCCAGATAGAGGAAAAAAACTGTGTTAAGTCATCCACGGCGGGTACTCCCGACTGTGTAGGTAAGGGTAGAGGAGGCAAAGGTTGGCGGCCATAAACAATGAAAAATGGAGATTTTTTTGTGGCTTCAGAATCTTTGAAATTATAAGAGAACTCCGCCCATGGCAAGAGATCGACCCAGTCGTCTTGTCGGGCCGAAATGAAGTGACGTAGATATTGTCCTAGAACCTGATTGACCCTCTCCACTTGGCCGTTGGACTGGGGGTGGTAAGCCGAGGAAAAATCTAATTTCACTTTTAACTGAGTACAGAGAGCCCTCCAGAATTTTGAAACAAACTGAACTCCCCTGTCGGAGACAATGTGGGAAGGAAGTCCATGGAGCCGAAAAATATGCTTAAAAAAGTTTTTAGCCAACTGAGGAGCGGATGGGAGTCCTGGTAGCGGAACGAAGTGCGCCATTTTTGAAAAACGATCCACAACAACCCAGATTACTGTATTGCCTTGAGATGGAGGAAGATCCGTGATGAAGTCCATAGCGATGTGTGACCAAGGGATTTCAGGAATAGGAAGAGGATGAAGAAGGCCCGCCGGTCTTTGGCGAGGGGTTTTATTACGTGCACAGGTGGTACAAGCTTGCACGAATTCTGCCACATCCTTCTCAATGGAGGGCCACCAATAATATCTGGCAATAATTGCGTTAGACTTTTTGATACCAGCATGCCCGGCAATACGGGAAGCATGACCCCATTTTAATATTTGGAGGCGTCGGCGAACCGGGACAAAGGTCTTCCCAGGCGGAGCCTGCACTAGGGAGGCAGGAGCAGAATGAATCAAATGATCAGGGGATATAATGAACTGAGGAGCAGTATCCATGTCAGTGAAGTCCGAGGAGCGAGACAGAGCATCTGCCCTGATGTTCTTAGAGGCAGGCCGAAAGTGAATGCGGAAATTAAACCGCGCGAAGAATAGTGACCAACGAGCTTGGCGAGGATTCAAGCGCTGAGCAGTTTGTAGATACAAAAGGTTCTTATGGTCGGTAAAAATAGATATGGGGTGAAGCGACCCTTCTAGTAGATGTCTCCACTCTTCAAGAGCTAATTTGATAGCCAGAAGTTCACGATCCCCAATAGAATAATTTCGCTCCGCGGAAGAAAAGGTCCTAGAAAAGAACCCACAAGTATGATTTTTCCCTGATGGAGACCTCTGTGTGAGTACAGCTCCTGCTCCAATGGAAGAAGCGTCAACCTCCAGAGAAAAGGGACGAGAAGGGTCTGGTCTGGAGAGCACCGGGGCCATAGAGAATGTCTTTTTCAATGCTAAAAAGGCTGCCTCCGCCTGTGGAGGCCATGACTTGGGGTTGGCTCCCTTTTTGGTGAGAGCCACAATGGGGGCCACGATAGTGGAAAAATGGGGTATGAATAGACGGTAATAGTTGGCGAAGCCCAGAAATCGTTGAATGGAACGCAGACCAACAGGCCGAGGCCAGTCTAATACCACTCTCAATTTGCTAGGGTCCATTTGTAGTCCTTGGGCTGAAACAGTATAACCCAAAAAAGGCAGAGCGGTCTGGTGAAAGAGACACTTTTCTAATTTGGCATAAAGATGATGCTGCCGAAGGCGGGATAGTACCAGACGAACGTGCCGGTGATGCTCTTCGAGGGAAGAAGAGAAGATGAGGATATCATCTAAATAGACCACGACACAGGAATACAACAAGTCCCGGAAGATGTCATTGACGAACTCTTGAAATACGGCAGGAGCATTACAAAGCCCGAAGGGCATCACCAAATACTCGAAATGACCGTCACGGGTATTAAAGGCAGTCTTCCATTCGTCTCCCTTGCGGATGCGGATCAGATTGTAGGCTCCTCTGAGATCTAGTTTGGAAAAGATCCTGGAGCCACGAAGACGGTCGAAGAGTTCTGGAATTAAAGGTAAGGGGTATCGGTTCTTTACCGTGATCTTGTTAAGACCCCGATAGTCAATACAGGGTCGGAGAGAACCGTCTTTTTTCTGTACAAAAAAAAAGCCTGCCCCAGCGGGAGAAGAGGACTTCCGGATGAAGCCCCTCTGCAAATTTTCTTGTATGTAAGTAGCCATTGCTTGAGTTTCGGGGACGGATAGTGGGTAGATACGGCCACGAGGAGGAGTGGTTCCAGGCAGGAGATCGATCGGGCAATCATAAGGACGATGTGGTGGAAGGATCTCAGCTTGCTTCTTGCAGAAGACGTCAGCGTAGGCCCGGTAAACTTCGGGTAGGCCCGGTAGAGATGTGGTAGGATGATCGGTTCGAACTGGTAAGGCTTTCAAGCAATTCTTTAGGCAGGTTGTACCCCACGCCTTGATGTCCCCTGTGACCCAGTCTAGGGTAGGATTATGGAGTTGAGGCCAAGGAAGACCCAATAGGATTGGGGAAGTACAATGGGGTAACACAAAGAGTTCCAGGTATTCCTGGTGAAAGAGGCCGATCTTAAGGAGCAAAGGCTTGGTACGGTACTGCACCATACAATTCAGTCTATCTCCATTAACTGAGGCGATGAATAACGGTTTGGCCAAGCGGTTAACTGCTATGTCGTGTTTCTTGATCAGGGAGGCCTCTATGAAATTGCCCGCCGAACCAGAGTCCAGGAAGACCGGCAAATTAAGCACAGAGGCAGATGAGAGACAAAGCTGTGCAGGTACGGTAAATCTTGGAGAGGAAGCACACACACCCAGAGACGCCTCTCCCAACGAGTCTAGGTGCGCCCGTTTCCCAGTCGAGAAGGACGAATGGGGCAATCTCTTAGAAAATGATCAGGACTGGCGCAATACAGACAGAGATTTTCATTCCTCCTGCGAGACCTCTCCACGGGGGTTAGGCGAGAGCGGCCGACCTGCATGGCTTCCACCTCTGGAGATGATGGTACAGACAAAGGTTTCTGAAAGGTAGGAGCCAAAAGAAACATCCTCCTGTCGCGTTGGGAATCTCTCTCCAGGCGAAGTTCTTCGCGCCTCTCAGCAAAGCGTATGTCAATGCGAGTGACGAGATGTATGAGTTCAGAAAGGGAGTCAGGAATCTCTCGGGCCGCTAGAACATCTTTGATCTTGCTAGAGAGACCTTTCTTAAAACAAGCGCAGAGAGCCTCATTATTCCATGCTAACTCGGAGGCCAAAGTACGGAATCGAATAGCATATTCACCAACAGAAAGATCGCCTTGCGTTAAATTCAATAGAGCGGACTCGGCAGATGAGGCTCGAGCGGGTTCTCCTGACCTGACGGAATTCTGTAACAAAGGCCTGGACGGTGAAGGTGAGAGGATCATTACGGTCCCACAAGGGAGTGGCCCAAGCCAAGGATTTCCGGAGAGCAGGCTAATGATGAAGGCCACTTTAGAGCGTTCGGTGGGGAATTGATCGAACAATAATTCCAGGTGCATAGAGCACTGGGCTAGAAAGCCTCTGCACAACTTCGCGTCCCCCTCATATTTTGCTGGCAAGGAGAGGCGGATTCTGGATGAGGAAGCCGCTGGAGACTGCGGTGGCGGCACCGGTGGCGGTGGAGAAGGCGACTGCTGCTGGGTCAAGAGTTGCTGCATCATAGCGGTAAGCTGATTAATCTGCCGGGACTGCAAAGCCACCAGCGCTGGGAGTTCGGAAGTCTCCGGCAAGGGCACCTCAGCGGGATCCATGGCCGGATCTTACTGTTACGCACCGGGTTGAACGTGCGAAGAAGTGGACCCGCAGGATCTGCAGAACTGTTTGGCAGATACCGCGTCAGGGGAGCGGAGTCTAAGGAGCCACTGGTTTTCACCAGAGCCCACCGCAAGGCGGGATGGTCTTGTGCGGCAGGTGACTCCCAGGTCGCTACCCCCCAACAGCGGCACAGTTCCACAAACTGCTGAGGTGACGTGCAGTAGAGACAAACAGTGGTCGAAGGAGAAGGCCGAGGTCAGGACTGGCAGCGCGGGTTCAATAGCGGAGAAACAAGCCGAGGTCGGGACGGGCAGCACAGGTTCAATAGCGGAGAAACAAGCCGAGGTCGGGACGGGCAGCACAGGTTCGAAGGTCAATGGGAGAGCCGAGGTCATACACGAGGAATCAAGCAATACAGCGACTGTCATACACGGAAGAACACCGAAGATCCGGCACAGGAAGTAAGGCAGGGTCCAATTTATGGGAAGAGCCGAAAAGAGATTGGATGGCCAGACACCAATTATCAGGACCTTGGCCCTTTAAATCTGTGAATGTTGACGCGCGCGCCCCCTAGTGGCCGGGGACGTGCGCGCAAGGAAGGCGGAACTGCAGCAGTAGGAGGAAGCCGGCGGCCATGCCGGCCAGAGGAGGAAGCGCGGGGACCAGGTAAGGAGGAAACGCAGCCTGGGGGGCCAGCAGCGGACGCCCAGATGGTGGTAGAGCGGGGAGCGCTGCAGGAAGGAGACGCAGCGCTCGCCCGAGGAGAGGCACGGAGGGGGGCGCTGCGCGGGGAAAACGCCCTAACACTATGCTTTCTTTAATGACAATGATCATCCTCTAGTTTTTGCCACCTTCTCTGCTGCCATTGATCATGCTCCGTTCTGTGTAGCTGCCGCCAATCACACTTCAGATCTCACTGAACTAACACTAAACTAGCAATAATTGAACCTACAAAACTCCGGTCACATGATTGTTTCCTTACCATCAGACCATGACTGACACACAACTTGGCTACTATCAGTCAAAGGGCCAGACCCACTCTATTCACTGCACTGTGTAGTAAGGCCTGACTTGCCGGCTCTGTTTCAGTGAATGGTGAGGGGGTGGCTGCGCACCTGTGACTAATGGTGGAAGTGCACAATCCTGACACAGAAGCACAGAATCCTGACACAGGGCTAATTTTTGGCCTCAGTCCGCCACTGCCTGTTGGTCTTGCTGCTTAAAACTGAAGACCTGTTCCAGTAAGTCCTTGTCCAGCCCCTTAGGGAGTCCTTGAGACACCACTAACCTAAATCAAGTGTTTCAGACTTTCCAAGCTACATCCTTGCATCTGGTTGGCTGTGAAACTGGATGAACACTTTTAATGCAAAGACAGCTACAAATTCAGTCAGCATCGGTCTTGTATGCGTCTCTCCCATGACAGACTTCTTTTAACTCAAAACACAACATAAGCTAATGTACTGTGTTTTTTTGTTTTGTGTTCTGTTTATGAATCTCGAAACAATGAAATAAATCATATTAAAAATTGTTTTGACTAACGCTCCCTTACAAAGCTTTTAAAATCTGTATGAATTCCAAGACCTCTTCTAAATAAGCTCTTGGTTTGCCCCAATAACATGGAATGTAAATGTAACAGACAATGATTTGATTAAACAGTCATGGTTCATTGCTTTTATATCTAGAAAGTATCGCAGACTAACTGTATCTGGCATTAAATTACAGACATTTTATATTATGCTTGGAATTTTGGTTAAACCAAGACATTTCAAGATTCTTAAAGCTGCATATTATGAGGATATGATGGACTTCGTATAAATGTAATTTGGCATTTTTTAAGTTATAGCCAAACCCTTGTAATTCAATTTCTGCTTAATCGTTGGGTGAGACTCAAAACTCTGCTGTGCGCTAACTTTCCTTGTTTTAAAGCATACCTACACCTACACCTGCAACAGATGAGGGCTGGAGCATCTGATTGGAATACCCATTCACCGAATACGTATGTGTAAGTCCATTCTTGGGTCCTGGGGCAAAATGTGTTGCACTACATAGCCTGTTACCATCAGATGGCATTGTTTAGGGGTTCCCCTTTGTGATGTGTCACATTACATGCCATGTAACATCATGAAACACTTCAGCTATGCTAATGCTTTTTTCACTGACAATCCTCTAGTTTTGCCACCCTCTCTGCTGCCATTGATCATGCTCCGTTCTGTGTAGCTGTCACCAATCACACTTCAGATCTCGTGGCTTTTTTCTATTTACACTGAAGGGCCTACCATTGCTGCCAGCTTCCAACTTATCTTCTCTTGTTGAAGAAGCAATCATTGTTGCCAGTCATCCTCTGGTCTGGCCACCATCTGAGCTGCCCCCAGTTACCCTCTATTCCTTGCCACCTCCTCCATTGCCGCTGATTACCTCCTGTTTCCAAGGACAGCCATGAGCAGGTGTGCAGGTACAGACACCCGGTCTGGTGGGTTGGGCCCACTGGAGAATCTGCCCACTGCCCAGTCCTAGCCTTAATGGGCCCTTTTAAATTCCAGGAGCCCCAGCATTTGCCTGGGTATGCCCAGCCCTGCATTCACCAAGCTGTGTTGCATCTGTTTTAGTTGTCTCTATGGATTTATAATAAAGAGTAATGACATTTTTACTCTTTAGTGAATTCTTCTTGTTCCCCCCTTATTTGTTTTGGGGGGGGGGTGCTTAAAAACCATATTTAAAGCAAATATGTATAGGAAACGTTTATACTGTCATTATCATTCTGAGGCTTGAATGGAAGACTGAAAGGAGCAAGGTCCATGGCTGAGTGAAAAATAAAAAGGTCAGTGACCTCCATTAATGCCAGGGCTTATAGCTACATTTTGAACCAATGTTTTCAGTTTTAATGTAAGATGATCTGCATACAAAATAGATCTGAGTACAATTCCCACTAGCGAAGTGCAGGATATTAATTTATTTGAGAAACCTCCAATTCTCTATTTTCATTATTTTTTTCTTTGTGTGGATAAATGTTGTTATTAATATATTCAATTTGAACAATATATTCATCAATATTTATCAATATATATTTATTTTTTTTGTTTATTGTTACAGTTACTTAACTTTTTATGGAGTCTCCTAAAGCTGTATGTTTGATAGTTGTCCCTACATTGAGATATATATATATATATATATATATATATATATATATATTATTAATATTGTTTATTTATATAGCGCCACCATCTTCCGTAGCGCTTTACAAGGTAGTAATTACAGACAGGGTAAAAACATACGGTACATATACAATTTCAAATGCAGTTTTACAGATTTGACAGTGGATATTCTGAGTACAAGCCCTTGCGATCTTACAGTCCATATATATATATGGACTTCAAATCATAATTAACATTAGGTCCTTTTTAATAATCCCTACTATCATTAGGAAGCCACAATCAGGCATGCAAGTTTGTCTCATGGAGGACAGGAAGTAGCTACAGACTAGAGTGAAGGTGGAGGTGAGGACAGGCAAATGCCACATGTGTGTACTACCCTTTCCAGAGCTCCACTAGGAAAATATGAGTAACAATCTAATGTAGATCTCAACTATAGGGGTGGATTAGGATGTTTTGCTTGATTGAATGCTACCTAGTATGTGGGTATTCATTAAAAAATGAGTGTTCAAATTACAGAGGTGCCAGTGGCTTCATGTCTTATCTTCATCATCACTCTGTAATATGACATTTTTTTGGGAGATCATATTGCTTCAAAACAGACCAAAACCTGGCCTAGAGTGTAATAGACACTAGAGGCTCGATTCAGAGGCATATTCGTCTGGACTTGTTTTTTTCGTTCATTTTCCATTCGTACGAATGTTCGGGCTAATGCATATATGCGCTTTCGAAGAACGAAACTAAATCGGATCATTTGCGTTAGTTCGGATCATTTTCCCATCAAAATCTGATATTTTGCTTTCGTTCAGATAACTTACGCTGTTGGGATGGGTTTGCGTCTGATTCAGAAAACTGATTGCCGAGGGACCACCACCCTATTAAACCGTTTCATTTGCGATCCACTTACGGGACCTTTGAGGACTCAGATTGCTATTGTTGAACATGTTTTGCGGCTATGTGGAGGAGTCTGCGCGCCTTTAGCACCAAGGCATTGCATGTATCAGCATGGCCGAGGCCATAAATTGTATAGCAATGCATACCTGAATCAATACATGTCATGTATGCCTTATAGAAGCATTTTAATGCTGACCTTAATTAGTCATTAGCATGTAAACCTTTATTTTCCCACACATCCATATAATTGCTATATTTTTTTAGACTTATGTCCTTTGTGAATTATATTTGGATTGTTGAACTTGAATCTTAATTTGTTGTAGGAGTTATTGTTTTAGTTGGTTACCTTTGCTTTGAGTAATTATTTTATATTTGGTTGCAGGAACCGCAAGATGTGCCACTCGCACAACATACAAGCAGAGTTTGGTCCGGATATGCGATTCCTCAGTGTTCTTGCAGGGCATCCAGGGTCGTCCCATGATGCTTATATATTGCGGAGCTCCGGCTTACTTCGTCAGTTTGAGTCAGGAGAATTATCTGGTGAATGGCTCCTGGGTAAGTTTGCTCACATTCCATCAATCCATTTTCACTGTATGGCAATGAATATAGTTGATGACTCATGTCTTAACCTATGGCTGTTTTTAGCCCTTGATGACATGTTAAACAATATTGTTGCTTAGAATGTGTATTTTATGTTAGTATTTTTAATTTCTTTCAGGGGATTCTGGATATCCGCTCCTGCCCTTGCTCCTGATGCCCGTTCTTTGCCTGCAGAATGCGGGCCAGGGGTTCTCTAATCAGGCACTATGCAAAACCCGGGCCGTGGTGGCGAGGGCCTTCGGGCTTTTGAAGTCCAGATTTAGGTGTTTGGACCATACAGGGGGGGCACTGCAGTATGACCCCAACAAGGTTATACCAATAAAGGGACCACACGTGCCAGAGTGGCACAACTGAATGTCAGGGTCCTTCAGTTGGTGGGCGAGATGCAGGAGCTGCGCGACTCGTTGGGGACCACAGATGAAGAATAATGTTCTGTGGCCTGCCATTGCTATGTATTTAGTTTTTTATAGTTGTAAAAATTTTAAATTTTGTAAATATTTTAATACTTTATATTTAGGGATGAGCGAATCGATCCGGACGAACCCGGATTCGATCCGAATTTCAGGAAAAATTCGATTCGGATCGAATCCGAATTTCCCCGCGATTCGATCACTCGAAGTTTTCCTTTAACATCCATTCATTTACATTTACAGGCATTCTAAGATGGCGGACGGGACATGTCTGGACATGTATCCCGCGCCAGTGCAAGCTGGGGCAGTCACATGCAGCCTATCAGCAGCCAGCAAGCCCGGTGACGTCACACAGCGGTATTTAACGGCGGCCATCTTGCTTTTCCTCATTTCTCTATTGCATTCGTGACAGACAGACAGAACGCTGTGTAGCTGAGGCAGTTAGACAGGCTGGAGACAGGGACAGACAGGGACAGGCAGGAGACAGGCAGGAGACAGGCAGGAGACAGACAGGAGACAGACAGAAAGCCAGGGAAAGGTAGGAAAAACGGAGCTGGCTGACAGGGAGATTTTTTTTTTTTCATCCAGCCTTTGTTAGCGTTTTCAGGCTGCTTATAGTAACTAACTGTGCATATATACTGAACTGATCTTAAGTCTGCTGTGAGGCATCCCATTCTGTGACTAAAGCAGCCTCTGTTTAAGACCATATAAGCATTTGCTCTTATCATATTTGAAATTAGGCCTGATAAAGACACTTTTGCTGGCCAAAGCACTACTGGACCCTGCCAGGTCCATTCCTGCCCAGGGCATCCCATTCTGTGACTACAGCAGCCTCTGTTTAAGACCATATAAGCATTTGCTCTTATCATATTTGAAATTAGCCTGATAAAGACACTTTTGCTGGCCAAAGCACTACTGGACCCTGCCAGGTCCATTCCTGCCCAGGGCATCCCATTCTGTGACTAAAGCAGCCTCTGTTTAAGACCATATAAGCATTTGCTCTTATCATATTTGAAATTAGGCCTGATAAAGACACTTTTGCTGGCCAAAGCACTACTGGACCCTGCCAGGTCCATTCCTGCCCGGGGCATCCCATTCTGTGACTACAGCAGCCTCTGTTTAAGACCATATAAGCATTTGCTCTTATCATATTTGAAATTAGCCTGATAAAGACACTTTTGCTGACCAAAGCACTACTGGACCCTGCCAGGTCCATTCCTGCCCAGGGCATCCCATTCTGTGACTAAAGCAGCCTCTGTTTAAGACCATATAAGCATTTGCTCTTATCATATTTGAAATTAGGCCTGATAAAGACACTTTTGCTGGCCAAAGCACTACTGGACCCTGCCATGTCCATTCCTGCCCAGGGCATCCCATTCTGTGACTACAGCAGCCTCTGTTTAAGACCATATAAGCATTTGCTCTTATCATATTTGAAATTAGGCCTGATAAAGACACTTTTGCTGGCCAAAGCACTACTGGACCCTGCCAGGTCCATTCCTGCCCAGGGCATCCCATTCTGTGACTACAGCAGCCTCTGTTTAAGACCATATAAGCATTTGCTCTTATCATATTTGAAATTAGCCTGATAAAGACACTTTTGCTGGCCAAAGCACTACTGGACCCTGCCAGGTCCATTCCTGCCCAGGGCATCCCATTCTGTGACTAAAGCAGCCTCTGTTTAAGACCATATAAGCATTTGCTCTTATCATATTTGAAATTAGGCCTGATAAAGACACTTTTGCTGGCCAAAGCACTACTGGACCCTGCCAGGTCCATTCCTGCCCGGGGCATCCCATTCTGTGACTACAGCAGCCTCTGTTTAAGACCATATAAGCATTTGCTCTTATCATATTTGAAATTAGCCTGATAAAGACACTTTTGCTGGCCAAAGCACTACTGGACCCTGCCAGGTCCATTCCTGCCCAGGGCATCCCATTCTGTGACTAAAGCAGCCTCTGTTTAAGACCATATAAGCATTTGCTCTTATCATATTTGAAATTAGGCCTGATAAAGACACTTTTGCTGGCCAAAGCACTACTGGACCCTGCCAGGTCCATTCCTGCCCAGGGCATCCCATTCTGTGACTACAGCAGCCTCTGTTTAAGACCATATAAGCATTTGCTCTTATCATATTTGAAATTAGGCCTGATAAAGACACTTTTGCTGGCCAAAGCACTACTGGACCCTGCCAGGTCGATTCCTGTTGGGGCATCCCATTCTGTGACTAAAGCAGCCTCTGTTTAAGACCATATAAGCATTTGCTCTTATCATATTTGAAATTAGGCCTGATAAAGACACTTTTGCTGGCCAAAGCACTACTGGACCCTGCCAGGTCGATTCCTGTTGGGGCATCCCATTCTGTGACTACAGCAGCCTCTGTTTAAGACCATATAAGCATTTGCTCTTATCATATTTGAAATTAGCCTGATAAAGACACTTTTGCTGGCCAAAGCACTACTGGACCCTGCCAGGTCCATTCCTGCCCAGGGCATCCCATTCTGTGACTAAAGCAGCCTCTGTTTAAGACCATATAAGCATTTGCTCTTATCATATTTGAAATTAGGCCTGATAAAGACACTTTTGCTGGCCAAAGCACTACTGGACCCTGCCAGGTCCATTCCTGCCCAGGGCATCCCATTCTGTGACTACAGCAGCCTCTGTTTAAGACCATATAAGCATTTGCTCTTATCATATTTGAAATTAGGCCTGATAAAGACACTTTTGCTGGCCAAAGCACTACTGGACCCTGCCAGGTCCATTCCTGCCCGGGGCATCCCATTCTGTGACTACAGCAGCCTCTGTTTAAGACCATATAAGCATTTGCTCTTATCATATTTGAAATTAGGCCTGATAAAGACACTTTTGCTGGCCAAAGCACTACTGGACCCTGCCAGGTCGATTCCTGTTGGGGCATCCCATTCTGTGACTAAAGCAGCCTCTGTTTAAGACCATATAAGCATTTGCTCTTATCATATTTGAAATTAGGCCTGATAAAGACACTTTTGCTGGCCAAAGCACTACTGCACCCTGCCAGGTCGATTCCTGTTGGGGCATCCCATTCTGTGACTACAGCAGCCTCTGTTTAAGACCATATAAGCATTTGCTCTTATCATATTTGAAATTAGCCTGATAAAGACACTTTTGCTGGCCAAAGCACTACTGGACCCTGCCAGGTCCATTCCTGCCCAGGGCATCACATTCTGTGACTAAAGCAGCCTCTGTTTAAGACCATATAAGCATTTGCTCTTATCATATTTGAAATTAGGCCTGATAAAGACACTTTTGCTGGCCAAAGCACTACTGGACCCTGCCAGGTCCATTCCTGCCCAGGGCATCCCATTCTGTGACTAAAGCAGCCTCTGTTTAAGACCATATAAGCATTTGCTCTTATCATATTTGAAATTAGGCCTGATAAAGACACTTTTGCTGGCCAAAGCACTACTGGACCCTGCCAGGTCGATTCCTGTTGGGGCATCCCATTCTGTGACTACAGCAGCCTCTGTTTAAGACCATATATGCATTTGCTCTTATCATATTTGAAATTAGCCTGATAAAGACACTTTTGCTGGCCAAAGCACTACTGGACCCTGCCAGGTCCATTCCTGCCCAGGGCATCCCATTCTGTGACTAAAGCAGCCTCTGTTTAAGACCATATAAGCATTTGCTCTTATCATATTTGAAATTAGGCCTGATAAAGACACTTTTGCTGGCCAAAGCACTACTGGACCCTGCCAGGTCCATTCCTGCCCGGGGCATCCCATTCTGTGACTACAGCAGCCTCTGTTTAAGACCATATAAGCATTTGCTCTTATCATATTTGAAATTAGCCTGATAAAGACACTTTTGCTGGCCAAAGCACTACTGGACCCTGCCAGGTCCATTCCTGCCCAGGGCATCCCATTCTGTGACTAAAGCAGCCTCTGTTTAAGACCATATAAGCATTTGCTCTTATCATATTTGAAATTAGGCCTGATAAAGACACTTTTGCTGGCCAAAGCACTACTGGACCCTGCCAGGTCCATTCCTGCCCAGGGCATCCCATTCTGTGACTAAAGCAGCCTCTGTTTAAGACCATATAAGCATTTGCTCTTATCATATTTGAAATTAGCCTGATAAAGACACTTTTGCTGGCCAAAGCACTACTGGACCCTGCCAGGTCCATTCCTGCCCAGGGCATCCCATTCTGTGACTAAAGCAGCCTCTGTTTAAGACCATATAAGCATTTGCTCTTATCATATTTGAAATTAGGCCTGATAAAGACACTTTTGCTGGCCAAAGCACTACTGGACCCTGCCAGGTCCATTCCTGCCCAGGGCATCCCATTCTGTGACTACAGCAGCCTCTGTTTAAGACCATATAAGCATTTGCTCTTATCATATTTGAAATTAGGCCTGATAAAGACACTTTTGCTGGCCAAAGCACTACTGGACCCTGCCAGGTCGATTCCTGTTGGGGCATCCCATTCTGTGACTAAAGCAGCCTCTGTTTAAGACCATATAAGCATTTGCTCTTATCATATTTGAAATTAGGCCTGATAAAGACACTTTTGCTGGCCAAAGCACTACTGGACCCTGCCAGGTCGATTCCTGTTGGGGCATCCCATTCTGTGACTACAGCAGCCTCTGTTTAAGACCATATAAGCATTTGCTCTTATCATATTTGAAATTAGCCTGATAAAGACACTTTTGCTGGCCAAAGCACTACTGGACCCTGCCAGGTCCATTCCTGCCCAGGGCATCCCATTCTGTGACTAAAGCAGCCTCTGTTTAAGACCATATAAGCATTTGCTCTTATCATATTTGAAATTAGGCCTGATAAAGACACTTTTGCTGGCCAAAGCACTACTGGACCCTGCCAGGTCCATTCCTGCCCAGGGCATCCCATTCTGTGACTACAGCAGCCTCTGTTTAAGACCATATAAGCATTTGCTCTTATCATATTTGAAATTAGGCCTGATAAAGACACTTTTGCTGGCCAAAGCACTACTGGACCCTGCCAGGTCCATTCCTGCCCGGGGCATCCCATTCTGTGACTACAGCAGCCTCTGTTTAAGACCATATAAGCATTTGCTCTTATCATATTTGAAATTAGGCCTGATAAAGACACTTTTGCTGGCCAAAGCACTACTGGACCCTGCCAGGTCCAATCCTGCCCGGGGCATCCCATTCTGTGACTACAGCAGCCTCTGTTTAAGACCATATAAGCATTTGCTCTTATCATATTTGAAATTAGGCCTGATAAAGACACTTTTGCTGGCCAAAGCACTACTGGACCCTGCCAGGTCGATTCCTGTTGGGGCATCCCATTCTGTGACTAAAGCAGCCGCTGTTTAAGACCATATAAGCATTTGCTCTTATCATATTTGAAATTAGGCCTGATAAAGACACTTTTGCTGGCCAAAGCACTACTGGACCCTGCCAGGTCGATTCCTGTTGGGGCATCCCATTCTGTGACTACAGCAGCCTCTGTTTAAGACCATATAAGCATTTGCTCTTATCATATTTGAAATTAGCCTGATAAAGACACTTTTGCTGGCCAAAGCACTACTGGACCCTGCCAGGTCCATTCCTGCCCAGGGCATCCCATTCTGTGACTAAAGCAGCCTCTGTTTAAGACCATATAAGCATTTGCTCTTATCATATTTGAAATTAGGCCTGATAAAGACACTTTTGCTGGCCAAAGCACTACTGGACCCTGCCAGGTCCATTCCTGCCCAGGGCATCCCATTCTGTGACTAAAGCAGCCTCTGTTTAAGACCATATAAGCATTTGCTCTTATCATATTTGAAATTAGGCCTGATAAAGACACTTTTGCTGGCCAAAGCACTACTGGACCCTGCCAGGTCGATTCCTGTTGGGGCATCCCATTCTGTGACTACAGCAGCCTCTGTTTAAGACCATATAAGCATTTGCTCTTATCATATTTGAAATTAGCCTGATAAAGACACTTTTGCTGGCCAAAGCACTACTGGACCCTGCCAGGTCCATTCCTGCCCAGGGCATCCCATTCTGTGACTAAAGCAGCCTCTGTTTAAGACCATATAAGCATTTGCTCTTATCATATTTGAAATTAGGCCTGATAAAGACACTTTTGCTGGCCAAAGCACTACTGGACCCTGCCAGGTCCATTCCTGCCCGGGGCATCCCATTCTGTGACTACAGCAGCCTCTGTTTAAGACCATATAAGCATTTGCTCTTATCATATTTGAAATTAGCCTGATAAAGACACTTTTGCTGGCCAAAGCACTACTGGACCCTGCCAGGTCCATTCCTGCCCAGGGCATCCCATTCTGTGACTAAAGCAGCCTCTGTTTAAGACCATATAAGCATTTGCTCTTATCATATTTGAAATTAGGCCTGATAAAGACACTTTTGCTGGCCAAAGCACTACTGGACCCTGCCAGGTCGATTCCTGTTGGGGCATCCCATTCTGTGACTACAGCAGCCTCTGTTTAAGACCATATAAGCATTTGCTCTTATCATATTTGAAATTAGCCTGATAAAGACACTTTTGCTGGCCAAAGCACTACTGGACCCTGCCAGGTCCATTCCTGCCCAGGGCATCCCATTCTGTGACTAAAGCAGCCTCTGTTTAAGACCATATAAGCATTTGCTCTTATCATATTTGAAATTAGGCCTGATAAAGACACTTTTGCTGGCCAAAGCACTACTGGACCCTGCCAGGTCCATTCCTGCCCGGGGCATCCCATTCTGTGACTACAGCAGCCTCTGTTTAAGACCATATAAGCATTTGCTCTTATCATATTTGAAATTAGCCTGATAAAGACACTTTTGCTGGCCAAAGCACTACTGGACCCTGCCAGGTCCATTCCTGCCCAGGGCATCCCATTCTGTGACTAAAGCAGCCTCTGTTTAAGACCATATAAGTATTTGCTCTTATCATATTTGAAATTAGGCCTGATAAAGACACTTTTGCTGGCCAAAGCACTACTGGACCCTGCCAGGTCCATTCCTGCCCAGGGCATCCCATTCTGTGACTAAAGCAGCCTCTGTTTAAGACCATATAAGCATTTGCTCTTATCATATTTGAAATTAGCCTGATAAAGACACTTTTGCTGGCCAAAGCACTACTGGACCCTGCCAGGTCCATTCCTGCCCAGGGCATCCCATTCTGTGACTAAAGCAGCCTCTGTTTAAGACCATATAAGCATTTGCTCTTATCATATTTGAAATTAGGCCTGATAAAGACACTTTTGCTGGCCAAAGCACTACTGGACCCTGCCAGGTCGATTCCTGCCCGGGGCATCCCATTCTGTGACTACAGCAGCCTCTGTTTAAGACCATATAAGCATTTGCTCTTATCATATTTGAAATTAGCCTGATAAAGACACTTTTGCTGGCCAAAGCACTACTGGACCCTGCCAGGTCCATTCCTGCCCAGGGCATCCCATTCTGTGACTAAAGCAGCCTCTGTTTAAGACCATATAAGCATTTGCTCTTATTATATTTATATTATAAGTCACTTTTGCTGGGCATAGGCTTACTGCTGCCTGCCAGGTGCACTTCTGTTGAGGCATCCCATTCTGTAACATAGCATACCCCTCTTTATTTACACTAAGCAGCTCTCTTATTTACACTAAGCAGGCCTGTTGGAGGCTGAGTGTTACTGCTCACTTTTGGCGTGCATTATATTCTGTTTCATATAGACCCACCGCTGCCCGGGGTTTTTTTAAATATCACCTACTACCACGCCAGTTAGACTATGTCGGGCAGACAAGTGCCTGGAAGTGAAAAGAGGAGTGGCAGAGGCCAAGATTCCGCAGGCAGAGCTCGCATCAGACTGGGGGCCAGTAGCAGCAGGAGTCACGCTGAGAGACCTAATCTGCCAGTATCTGCTAGCGGTCGGGTCTCCACCAGTAACGCATCTGCCGTGGTAGATTGGTTGACGCGCTCATCAACAACATCATCACAACTTACGTCTGAGACCCCCAGTCTAGGGTCGGTAGGTTCCTCTGACACAACCCTGAGTTGGCATGCCCCGAGAGCAGTCCCTGTCCTCCCATTGCCTCTGGCCTACGCCGTTCCCTCCCCCAGCGACGTATCCTATGCTTTGGGTTCAGCTCCACTCTTTAGTGAGGAGGACCATCAGATAGAGGACAGTCAGCAGCTACTGCCCAGCCAAGAAATGGAGGTGGCTTCTTTAGCTAGGCAGACAAATAGTGATGTGGACAGTGTCGTGGGTGCTGCGAGCGTTCCAGCTCCTGCGCCAGACACTGTTGACGAATCCACGAACATCAGTGACGTACAGCCACAACTCGGTGATGATGATGATGATGACGATGAAGCCGATCGCACTTGGGAGCCGGGTGATGAAGGGGCTTCATCGTCATCATCAGGAGAAGAGGGGTGCAGGTTGCCCCGGAGTCAGCAGCTGAGGCAGCAAGGTGGTAGCAGTCAGCATGGGGGCACAATTCCAAAGGCTGGAGCCGGCCGGGGCCGGGGCCGGGGTAGAGCACCTGCTGTGCGGCAGTCTACCTTATCGGGAGGTAGTGGAGCAGGGGTTCCTGGAGTTGGCAACAGCAGCAGTGAATCAGTGAGGCCAGGGGGTGGGAAAAGTAGCTACTCGGCAGTGTGGCAGTTTTTCCTGAGGCATCCGCAGGAGGGTAACATGGCCACATGCAAGATATGTAGGCAAAAGGTGAAGCGTGGCCAGGGTCCAAATGTTGGCACCACGGCCCTGCGTCAACATATGATGCGTCACCATAAAACGACCTGGGAGAACCGAGGCTCCCAAGGGGTGGTCCAGTCTGCTTCCTCACCAAGTGAGCTCCCAATTTCTGCCAGCCAAGGCTCCAGCACCTCAGCCGAAGGCAGCTGTGCGTCATACCCATCCTCTGTCGCTCCTGCTCCTCCTCCTCCTCCTCCAAGTCATGCATCCCGCCAGCAATCCATCAGCGAAGCCATGTCCAAGAGACAGCAGTATGCGCCCACTCATCCTACGGCGCAGAAGCTGAATGTGCTCCTGTCCAAGTTGCTGGTGCTGCAGTCGCTCCCTTTTCAGGTGGTGGAATCTGCACCTTTCAGAGAACTGATGGCTTGTGCCGAGCCGAGGTGGAGAGTCCCAAGCCGTCATTTCTTTGCCAAGAAGGCAGTACCAGCGCTGCACACTTTTGTTGAACAGAAGGTGGGCCAGTCCTTGAGCCTGTCGGTGTGTAGCAAAATACATGGCAGCGCCGACATCTGGAGCTGTAACTACGGTCAGGGGCAGTACATGTCGTTTACGGCCCACTGGGTGAATGTGGTCCCTTTGCAGCAGCAACTTGGACAGGTCACGCCGCTTCGGCCTCCGCGCTCTCTGCCCATTGGGCCTGTGACACCGTGCGACTCGGCCTCCTCATCCTCCGCCATCTCCTCACCCTCCACTGTAGGCTCAAGTCTCAGTGCCCCTCCAGTCTACCATGTGTGCAGGGCACGGAGGTGTCACGCAGTGCTTCACATGGTTTGTCTTGGCGAACGGAGTCACACAGGGGAGGAACTGCTTAAATGTATTCATCAGGAAATCCAAACATGGCTTACTCCGAGAAAACTTAAAATGGGAATCATGGTTACCGACAATGGGAAGAACATTTTGTCTGCGCTGCGCCAAGGAAGCCTGACCCATGCCCCCTGCATGGCTCACGTCTTCAATCTGGTTGTCAAGCGGTTTCTGAAGTGTTCCCCCCATCTGCAGGACATCCTAACAACTTCACGGAAACTTTGCATGCACTTCAGCCACTCCTACACCGCCAAACACACCCTTCTTGAGCTACAGCGTCAGAATGGTATCCCCCAACATAGTCTGATTTGCGATGTTTCCACCCGTTGGAATTCCACCCTTCACATGTTGGACCGATTATATGAACAGAGAAAAGCCATCACGGATTTCCTGATGATCCAAGCAGATAGGGGGACTCCCCTGTGTAACTTCAATGTCAACCAGTGGCAGCTCATACGTGACACCTGCCGTTTGCTCAGGCCCTTTGAGGAAGCCACTTTATTTGTCAGTCGGCAGGATTACGGGATGAACGACGTGATTCCACTGCTTCATGTACTACAGCACATGTTGGAAACCATGGCTGGTCAGGGCACTGGAGACATGGCGTTTACATCTTACGGCCACATGAACCCCGTTGGAGCTGAACTGGAGGAGGAGGAGGAGGAAGAGGAGGAGGAGGAGTTGCCCAGCGAAACACAGTTTAGGCTTGGCGAAATGGCTGGTTTATCTAGTCAGCGGACAGGAGAGGAGGAGCAGGAGCAGCCAGAGGAGCTAGAGGTTTTTGAGGAAGGAGAGACAGAGGACCCGGGCACACCGTGGCAGTATGCAGTGGAGATGGAGACAGGTAGTCCATCCGAGTCACTTGCGCAAATGGCACGAAGCATGCTCACATGCTTGCGTAGTGACCCCAGAATTGTTTCCATCTGTCGGCGGGATGACTTCTGGCTGTCCACCTTATTGGACCCTCGCTTCCGGCACAAAATGGGGGCATTTTTTAAACCCACCGAGAGGGAGGACAAACTCAACTACTACAAAGACATTCTACGTAGGCAGTTGGCCGATGCCTATCTGCGCCATGGTCCATACTCTCGCAGGTCTGACTCGAGGGGACCTCTGCGCTCACCTTCCACTGCCATGGCCGCTGGGGGGGTTGGCAGCAGCAGCAGCAGAAGCTCCATCAGCAGCAGCAGCCTCAGTCTTCAGTCGCTAATGAGTAGCTTTCTACACCCGCATAGTGAGGCTACTCATGAGCAGCAGGAAGACCTGGAGCAGGACCTGAACCAGCAGGTCATGTCATACTTTGACATGACCATGCCAACACACCTTGAGGATCCGCTGGACTTCTGGGCAGCCAAACTTGATTTGTGGCCGCAACTAGCAGAGTTTGCCCTGGAAAAGCTGTCCTGCCCGGCAAGTAGCGTGCCATCTGAGCGGGTGTTTAGTGCGGCGGGGGCCATAGTTACGGCGAAGAGAACTCGTCTGTCAACTAAAAATGTGGAGAGACTCACCTTTGTCAAAATGAATCAGGGATGGATCAGCCAGGATTTCCACCCACCAATGCCTGATGCATGCGACTAGATTCAGCATGGTGCCACGTTTTACACTTTCCAAATGGTGCAAAACATATTTATGTCTTTAGGCCATTTTTTGGGCTCCTGCTGCTGCTGCTGCCAACTCCTGCCAACTCCAGGGTGTGATTCATCCAATTTTTGGGCTCCTGAGGCCAACTCCAGTGTATATTTGGGCTCCTGCTGCTGCTACTGTCAACTCCTGCCAACTCCAGGGTGTGATTCATCCAATTTTTGGGCTCCTGAGGCCAACTCCAGTGTATATTTGGGCTCCTGCTGCTGCTGCTGCCAACTTCTGCCAACTCCAGGGTGTGATTCATCCAATTTTTGGGCTCCTGAGGCCAACTCCAGTGTATATTTGGGCTCCTGCTGCTGCTGCTGCCAACTTCTGCCAACTCCAGGGTGTGATTCATCCAATTTTTGGGCTCCTGAAGCCAACTCCAGTGTATATTTGGGCTCCTGCTGCTGCTGGTGTCAACTCCTGCCAACTCCAGGGTGTGATTCATCCAATTTTTGGGCTCCTGAAGCCAACTCCAGTGTATATTTGGGCTCCTGCTGCTGCTGCTGCCAACTTCTGCCAACTCCAGGGTGTGATTCATCCAATTTTTGGGCTCCTGAGGCCAACTCCAGTGTATATTTGGGCTCCTGCTGCTGCTGCTGCCAACTTCTGCCAACTCCAGGGTGTGATTCATCCAATTTTTGGGCTCCTGAAGCCAACTCCAGTGTATATTTGGGCTCCTGCTGCTGCTGGTGTCAACTCCTGCCAACTCCAGGGTGTGATTCATCCAATTTTTGGGCTCCTGAGGCCAACTCCAGTGTATATTTGGGCTCCTGCTGCTGCTGCTGCCAACTTCTGCCAACTCCAGGGTGTGATTCATCCAATTTTTGGGCTCCTGAGGCCAACTCCAGTGTATATTTGGGCTCCTGCTGCTGCTACTGTCAACTCCTGCCAACTCCAGGGTGTGATTCATCCAATTTTTGGGCTCCTGAGGCCAACTCCAGTGTATATTTGGGCTCCTGCTGCTGCTGCTGCCAACTTCTGCCAACTCCAGGGTGTGATTCATCCAATTTTTGGGCTCCTGAAGCCAACTCCAGTGTATATTTGGGCTCCTGCTGCTGCTGCTGCCAACTTCTGCCAACTCCAGGGTGTGATTCATCCAATTTTTGGGCTCCTGAGGCCAACTCCAGTGTATATTTGGGCTCCTGCTGCTGCTGCTGCCAACTTCTGCCAACTCCAGGGTGTGATTCATCCAATTTTTGGGCTCCTGAGGCCAACTCCAGTGTATATTTGGGCTCCTGCTGCTGCTGCTGCCAACTTCTGCCAACTCCAGGGTGTGATTCATCCAATTTTTGGGCTCCTGAGGCCAACTCCAGTGTATATTTGGGCTCCTGCTGCTGCTGCTGCCAACTTCTGCCAACTCCAGGGTGTGATTCATCCAATTTTTGGGCTCCTGAGGCCAACTCCAGTGTATATTTGGGCTCCTGCTGCTGCTACTGTCAACTCCTGCCAACTCCAGGGTGTGATTCATCCAATTTTTGGGCTCCTGAGGCCAACTCCAGTGTATATTTGGGCTCCTGCTGCTGCTGCTGCCAACTTCTGCCAACTCCAGGGTGTGATTCATCCAATGTTTGGGCTCCTGAGGCCAACTCCAGTGTATATTTGGGCTCCTGCTGCTGCTGCTGCCAACTTCTGCCAACTCCAGGGTGTGATTCATCCAATTTTTGGGCTCCTGAAGCCAACTCCAGTGTATATTTGGGCTCCTGCTGCTGCTGGTGTCAACTCCTGCCAACTCCAGGGTGTGATTCATCCAATTTTTGGGCTCCTGAAGCCAACTCCAGTGTATATTTGGGCTCCTGCTGCTGCTGCTGCCAACTTCTGCCAACTCCAGGGTGTGATTCATCCAATTTTTGGGCTCCTGAGGCCAACTCCAGTGTATATTTGGGCTCCTGCTGCTGCTGCTGCCAACTTCTGCCAACTCCAGGGTGTGATTCATCCAATTTTTGGGCTCCTGAAGCCAACTCCAGTGTATATTTGGGCTCCTGCTGCTGCTGGTGTCAACTCCTGCCAACTCCAGGGTGTGATTCATCCAATTTTTGGGCTCCTGAGGCTAACTCCAGTGTATATTTGGGCTCCTGCTGCTGCTGCTGCCAACTTCTGCCAACTCCAGGGTGTGATTCATCCAATTTTTGGGCTCCTGAGGCCAACTCCAGTGTATATTTGGGCTCCTGCTGCTGCTACTGTCAACTCCTGCCAACTCCAGGGTGTGATTCATCCAATTTTTGGGCTCCTGAGGCCAACTCCAGTGTATATTTGGGCTCCTGCTGCTGCTGCTGCCAACTTCTGCCAACTCCAGGGTGTGATTCATCCAATTTTTGGGCTCCTGAAGCCAACTCCAGTGTATATTTGGGCTCCTGCTGCTGCTGCTGCTGCCAACTTCTGCCAACTCCAGGGTGTGATTCATCCAATTTTTGGGCTCCTGAGGCCAACTCCAGTGTATATTTGGGCTCCTTCTGCCCCTCATAGTGATGCCACTTCAACTCTCTGCAATTGTGCCGCTCTGCGATTCTATTAGCGATGCCTCTGATCTGCATGTGATATTTCTTCAAAGTATTATTTAACTAACCCAGCACGCATCCTGTGCGTGTTACAGCAAGGCTGAATGGTTTACAACCCTATTGAGGCTGTAGGAGGCTCAGAAATAGCCGTTTTTAATAGCGATTCGTCGCGAATTTATTCGGGTCGAAACGATTTTTGTCGGAAAATTCGGCGAATCAGTCGAATCGAATTTTTCAAAAGTTCGCTCATCTCTATTTATATTCTATGAAGAAAAAAAATGTTACATTTTTCAAAAAAATTTTTCAAAAAAAGGCCAAACAAAAATGGCATTTGGTATTAAAAAAAAATACATTCCAAAATACATTAACACAAAACTAATGGGCCCATATTTAGAGATGAATATTCACATGACCGCGAAGTGGTTTGGGTGAATTTTAGGCGTAAAACATGGAAGATGTAGGAAAGCGCAAAGTGATTTAGCTAAGCATTGTAGCAGAAGTGAGTGACCCAAATATGTAGGCGAGCACTTTAATGAGTTAAGTTTGTAGTGCGCAGGCGCAAGATCGTAAGGATTTACGTCCGTACGATTATTTATTGAAAAAGGGAAACAGAATCTAACGGGAAACGTAAAGGATTCGTGGGAGGAGACGATGGAAAAAGGGCAAAAACGAAAGCCTACGTTGTAACATGAGAAAATGAAACGGAAGAGTCACGCTGGAAAATGACATCCTCGCACTCGTACTCTGCCGTACGAACTGACGAAAACTTTACAGAAGGATAGCAATGTATGCATAGAATCGCTCATACACTCATACGAGAGCGGAAACATTAAAAAAAAAAAACAGATCGGCACAAAAACGAAAGTCTTTTTTTGTCTCTCTGAATCAACCCTTAGATCTGGTTGAAATGCTGCCAGGGGGCATCTTATATTGTAATGCCCCATAGCTTTTAAATTCACTTGGTCCTGGGTTCCTGTGCCACTCAGATTAGTGATTGGCAGAGTGGCTTTGCTTTGCAGCCGTATTCCAACTCTGCGTGCTCTGGCTGCCCAGCGGACATTCATGTGCCAAGGCACACACAGCAGAGGAAGCGTGGACCAACAGAGAGGAACAATCTGTGGAATCTGTTTTTGGAACCTGGAAGTAGGTGAATATGAGGGAAATTCCATATTGCAATGCCCCCCGGAGTAAAGTGAAGTGGACCATTTTTGACTTTTTAAAGGGAATCTGTCACCAAGAAGGCTGGGATTGGCAGTTCATTATAAGCAAGGATCTGGAATCAATTCCTTTTTCTAAAAAGAACTGGGTGGGGCTAGACTTAGGCCCTTATTTAAAAAGGGATAGCGTCAGGTAGTGGCTGGTTAATGAGAGGTAGCGACAGGTAGCAACTGGTGAACGCCGGACACGGCACGCAATAACACATTTATCAAGCAGAATCTGTTTAGCGACTGAGATAACGCCATGTAGCGTCTGATTCATCATTTTCACAGCCTCAGCGAACAGCGCCGGCGTTCAGCCTTGCACAGCACCAGGTATGACCTCTCGCTACCTGACGCTCTACCATACATTTCAATGGACGATCCTTTTCTTCTCTTTAAACTGTGTTTTTTTTTTTTTTTTGAAATCTCAAATAATTCCGTTACCTCTCCTGGCATTGAATAAGCAGTTTTTTCACATTTTTTTATTTTTTATATATTTCTTCAGAAATGACATTACAGGTCTGCCATTAAAGTGTTCATGTTACAATGTTGCTACAATGTAATTCCATATGTTTTCGCTTTGTTACTTGTGGAAAGATGCTGAAAAACAGACTTTAAACACACCGCCTCCTGCGCTCTGGGCTTCAAACAAGCATTTTTCAGTGCCAGAGATTTGTGAGGCTATTTATTTGCTGAATATGGTGTCGGTCGCTATGAGCAGTCGCTACCTTGCGCTCCCATACAGCGCTGTACTGGTCAAATGCCTGGCGTTAGTGATGAATCAGCCTGCCCGTAGGGCTGCACTTGAAAGAAATGCTTCAAGAAAATTTGAAAGTGGTTTAATGTCTATATCAGGGGTTCTTCAACTTTCCATTTTCCATTTTTACAACTTTCAATTTTCTAAGCATATCAAGTGCCACCTGGTTGGTAAGTATGGGTTGTCCTATAAATAAAACCATGCTAAATACACACAAAACATTTATATTGCATAAAATATAAAAATAATCGCAAGATTTTTATCGGCTTTTGGGACAATTTTGTACAAGCAAATCAGGTTTTGGTAAAGAATTGGTGGCAGAACTTTAGGTAGCAGTAGATCAGATGCAAATCTGATCAAAATATTTGCTGAATACCATCGAGTATCACCAGTGGTACTTTTATCGATGGTTGGGAACCCCTAGTCTAGATGCTTTTTTTGCCTACCAATGCCCTTTAAAGTGGACCAAAACCCATGGCGATCGGCCCAGGAATAATTGATTCCCTCCCCATGGGGCATCCAGAAGCAGGATACTGTGTGAAACTCCCCCAGATCGCCCTGAAACTCACCATCTTTCCCGGTCCAATGGTGTATGCGCAAGCAGCAGCTGTATCCCCAGCTATCCCCCTAGCAGAGCACGTGTCCTCGTCTGGCATTTGTGAATGGCCGGTGTGGGCACACTCCCTTTTAGAGGGTAGCGGGGGATGTGGCCATCAGCATGCTCAGATCCACTCATATTAGACAAGCTCCTGAACGAAGGGCCCATGCGTCGTAGGACCAGAATGAGGTGAGTTTGAGTTTAGGTAACCTGGGGGATTTCACACAGCGGGGCACCGCAGATCAAAACCCAGAATAATCAAAATCTTGGGTTTTGGTCCACTTTAAAATTCTTGTAAAAGTTCATTTGTCTTTCCTAGTGTTTCCCTTTAAGTAGATTGTAATACAGCCATATATACACCCTGGGATAGTGAATCCCTAGAATTAGCTGGTTTTGAACAAGCCATTGTGGTTTGTAGTGCAGATGGCCGAGCTAACACAAACATACATAGTCAGAAATGAAAATATAGATAACAGCCTTTGAGGTTCTATGGCTGGTTAAACAAAGTATTCTGATGACCAAACATGATTTTTCTGAGAAAATATATTTTGCCACAGAACAGTATATGTGTAGTGATGAAAGGGGTTATTACAGATACAAGCAAAACAATAACTAAAATAAATGCATAAACATACATTTTATACATACCCCTCGCAACTTACAGTATCCATCTCTCATGACGCTGCACAAGTTAGAGATATCACAAAGGGAAAAGCAAATAATATACTTAGAATACACAGCGTATTTCAGGTCAGATGTGGCAGAAATGCATCAATTACACCAACCAAGAGCCGAGAGCCATGTTCTAACAAGCTTACTGTAAGGCTCACCAGTTAGCAGGTCCAGATTAGTAAATAAAGCCCAATCTCCACCGCTGGCTGCACCCAGTGGCGGACTGGGGCAAAAAATCAGCCTGGATTTTACCAGCCACTGACCGGTCCGAGATGGTCCTGCTGAGGCCCCTCCACCACGATGCTGGGGCTACAGCATTGGGGGCTGGGGTTCCTTGGTTTGTGGGTACAGGGGGCAGGGATTGAATGTAGGTGTTAAAAGCAGCAGCCCAACTGGCCCCAAAGCAGTACGGCCCACCGGGCATTGTCCTGGATCTCCCTATGGCCAGTCAACCCCTGGCTTCACCTATAGACAAGAAAGCAGCGGACACGGCTGCCCCAGAACTTAACAGCACAAAAGTTATTGACGGAGAGCAGGACCTGCAGGTGGGTGAGCATATGCTGGAGTTCGTGGAAGGTCAGACAGAGCAGTGGTCATACAGGAAAGATCAGTCCAATGGGCATCAAGCAGAAGGATTTCCGAAGGCAAGGTCAGAGGGCAGGCCGAAGGTCAAACACCGATGAAGGATCAAGGGAGCAGGCAGAGACAAGGTCCAGAAATTTGAGATCAACAAAGAAGGTTCAGAGAAGGCGGGTTCAAGGTCAATTCCAGGTCAAACACGAGTAACATGAGTAACAAAGCAACATGAACTCAGCACTAACACCCAAAGCACAAGCTATCACAGGCACTAATGACAGGGGCTGAGGCACATATATATGGGAAGGTGTACGGGGATTGGCTGGCCAGTGGATGACCTCATTGACCCACAGTAACCCCTGGGCTGATTAGCCCACTAACCATAGGGGCTGATTAGCCCAATTAAAAAACTAAGGGCTCACTGGCTTGTTTAAATGTGCATGTGCACATGGCAAATGGCTCTGATTAGATGAGAGGACCTGGGAGAGGTGAGTTTTTCTGGGTGTTCTGGAGGGTTTCACACTGTGGGGCATCCTAATTTGGGGGCTTTAAATAATGGGGAGGGGTATATTTTGGTGTGCATGGGGAAGGGGCGGGGCAGTAATTTTGCCTCACTGGGCATGTGAGGGCTTTCTTACAATCAGGTTCCCTAGTTTTTGATATTTATCATATTAATGAACAGTTAGGAAACCTAAATGGCAGGCCGGTCGCTCGCCTCCGGCTATGCATGCTTGCTTGCACCAGCCATTCAGATAGGCCTGGTGTGAGAACACATAGCAGCTGGGGGGATGCCATTGGACGCCTAAAGGCACATGCGCCATAGGATCACTGGCGAGGTAAGTCGACTTAAAGTGGACTTATCACCAGGATTTTTGCTGTCTTGGTAATAGGTCTGTTTTCTTTGAGCATCCTGATTTCAGATGCCAGGTCATGTTAACCCCCCAGATAGCCCACACAACTCACCTTTCCTTTGTTTCCGCGGTGCATGTGCATGCTCTTCTCCAGTTTATTCTGTGCATAATAATGCATGGTGTAAAGCAATGTTTTGGAGTGAGTCTGGCATCACGAAACAGGAGCAACCACATCGCCAGTCTCCCTGGAGTATGAATTTCTGAATGCTGGAGTGCACCTCTTCTACAGGGATGCTGGCTGTAACCTGCGGGACCACAGGAAAGGTAAGTGATTGTGGGCCTGTGCTCGAGGGCTCGAGGGGGGGGGCACACAGTGTGTCATCTGAAATCGGGATGCCCCAGAGGCACTTAGTTGTCCAGGCCTGTAATCTTGTAGATTTCAGGGTCAGCCTGTGTAGGACCACTCACAACCTTATTGTGGGCTTTATTGATGATGGGAATGGACAGGTTAGGTCCTTGCAGAGTTGACAGGTGAGGTTTAGACCTTCTTTGAAGGAAAAAAATGTTTATAATTATAAAACGGCAAAACACAGGTTTTGTTGTTTCTCTCCTGACAATCCCAATTTGGGATCACCCTCTGTGTGAAATCCCCGATCTATGTAATCTCATATTTCCTGTGATCCCATGGCAAATGCCAGTCAGTGGATCACATTCCATTTTGATTTTTTTGCACCGCCCAGAGCTGAAAGAAAAGTTGAATGGAGCATGCGCCCGCTCTACCACACACTTGCACATCCATTTAGAAATGGCTGGTGTAGGTACGTTGCCCAGACTAAATGTAAAATGGGTATGCCGTGCAGGATCACCGGCAAAGTTAGTTTTCCAGGGAGGGAGGGAGACCACCAGCTTAAAGGGACTGTCCTGTTCAAGAAAAATAAGCAAATCCCTTTATTTCCCACAAAACCCCAGTGCTAGTTTTGTGCTCAGCAACTTGCTACTGATCACTAGATTAAAGCGGAACTCTAGTCTCCCCTAATCCCCGCTGTCGAGGCAAGATTGGGAGTTTACAAAAAAAAAACTACCTCATCCAAGATCCTGTGGCGTTCTCCTGGGGCCTTGTGGAAGCCTCACAGACACAAATATGCATCCTCCAGCTCCGTGCACTCTCCCATCTGCCCATTCACTTAAATGGGAGGAAGGGAGCGCACATGGAGCCGAGGAAAGCTGGAATTCTCCCCATCCTCCATAGGCAGTGTGGCATTCCCATTCTCCAATTCCCATAGGCAAAAGAAAAAAAAAAGTACACTCACATCACTCCCATGCTGCTGGCCGGGGGCCACAGGAGGGCGAAAGATATAGGAGATGTAGGAGCCCAATATCCCCACCATCCACGATCCTCGCTTTACCCGCACTGCTTCTTCTCCGGCAGCGCAAGCAAACACACCTGGCTCTGTGCAGTGGGTGGGCGTGTCCTGCGCCAAGTGTCGGTCACGCCTACCAGCTGCACAGAGCTGGGTGTTTGCTATGTGTATTTGTCCCTGTAGAAGAAGCATCAGAGTTGGGGACAGCACAGATGGCAGGGACATCGTGCAGGGATCAGGTACCCTGCCCACCCGCCTGTCACTCCTCCATCTTCTAGCCTCCCGTGGCTGTGGTGGCCTGGCCAGCAGTGCGGGAGAGCTATATATGTGAGTTTACTTTTTTTTCTCTTTAAAGTGGACCAATGCCCAGGATTTTCACTATCCTGGGTGTTGGTCCACTTCAGCGGGGCATCCAAGATCAGGATGCCCTGCAGTGTGAAACCCCCCCAAAAGCCCCCAAAAACTTACCTTTTCGGCGACGGACAAACGACGGATAAGCCACCGCCGCCACCTCCCGCGCGTCCCTCTTACAGGGCGCGTGCCCGCGCCGGCCATTCACAAACGGCCGTCGCAGTCGCCTGCACTGCTAGAGGGGCGCGCGGGAGGCGGTGGCGGCGGCTGATCTGTCGCCGTTAAGGTAAGGTTTTTTGGGGCTTTTGGGGAGGGGTTCACCCCGCGGGACATCCCGATCTCGGATGCCTTATAATCTTATACCCCTGGGTGATGGTCCACTTTAAAATTCGCCCAATAAGAGGCAGTGACATTTCCCCCCACTTTTGGGGAAAAATACGGTACATGGCAAGCTTGGGACTTCTTGCAGCTCATGCCTCTGCAGAGGTTTCCATCCCAAGATCCATCCAAAATTTATCTGATCTGCCCAATCTCTGCTTTTTGGGACCCAACAGTCACACGCCTATAGATCGCGATGTAGACATCAGTGGCTGATAAAATAGAATTTGATTTTATAAATATTGTAATTGTTGATCAGATGGAGTGCCATATTTATTGATTCCACAGTCTGCAGCGAATAATGCTGGATGTCACTGATTTACTGCAGAACACAGCTTATCCACTCATCATGATAGGAACTGCAGTACTCTTACTTATTGTAGTTATTGTAATAGTAAAGGTGTCACTGTTACAATATTGATAGCTTATTTATGACATCCCATCTATGGGCTTGAGCCTTAAAAATAGACCAATAATATTTCCATGTTACTATAGAGTGGGCCACCAGTCAGTTTCATAGGTTTTCTGCCCCTTCCTGCTGCCCATGTTCCTTCAACTCTGCCAGTTTCTGATGGCCACTGTGCTCATTTTCTGCAATTCCTCCTTTCCACCTCTTTCCTGCTGCCCACGGTGCCCTCCTTCTGCAGCCTGCCGTTTCTGTCCCACACTGCTGCCCACTGTGTCCCTTTCCTGCTACCTGTTATTTCCCCTTTCTTCTCCCATACTTGCTGCCCACTGTGCCCTCTTCTTGCTCCCTGTTTTACTCCTTTCTCCCTTCTTGTTGCCCATTGTTTTCTGCAGTAGGTAATGTAGTGGGCATGTGCCTGGCCGTAGGCACGCGCTCTCGGGAATGAGGGGGGTTCTTGGACCTTGGGTAGGGCATCCCATGTCGGTGTGGCATGTGTGGGTGGAGGTGCACTTACTGGCTTCAAACGTCGCTGGGATCCAGAGATGATACTCTTTGGTGAACTCAACATGGTCTTTATTGGTTGGCTTCCTTCCATGGCAAAACACCGCAAACAGTTCAGTACAGCATGATCCACATTTTACAGCAACAGTCACTTACAATAGCTTTCTCCATGGCTGTCTCTCAGCTCCTCCACACTACATTGACTTGCATCTCCTCATGACAGAGTCTTGGCTTAGAACCTGGTAGAACACTCTGGAAGGGTTGGTCTCTCCCTTATATAACCTTGGTATTGTTGCTATCCCAACTATTGTTGCGAGTCCCAACCAATGGCAGGGCAGTTAATGTTGCCAATGCCACCTGGCTGAGTCTCTATTTACCAACCTAAAGAGGAATGCCAGACCAATAATGTACTGTTAGGTCCATTCCTTAGGCAACACTGCCATCATGTGGTTTTATGACGCAATGGGCCTAATAAATGCATCCAACAGGTTTAACTACTCTATTTAATGGTTCCTATTCACTATCAGGGCCTACTCCACTGACAGGGCTCTAATGGTTTCTACTTTTAGTGTTGCCCATGGTTTCACTTTCACTGTTGACAACTTGCGCTGCCCACCAAGCACATTTTTCCTGCCAACTATGGCCCCTTATGTCACCTACCATGCAAAGAATGGGATCCATGCATAGTAGGTGACATAAGGGGACATATTTGGCCATACTCACTTCATCGGTGTAATTATTCCTGGCCCTGCAACAATTAAGTCTCCTAGAATTAGCAATTTAAATATATATATATATATATATATATATATATATATCTCAATTAGCAAAAATATATTAATCATGATTTGTGTGTGGGGGGGGGTTGGCAAATTCATCATAGTATGTGGGAGGGGAGCGCATGCACCACGAATCCTAAATACGGCCTTGCCTATAGCACATGTGTGGGCTCCGACCAGAGCCACTTGCTGTGCACTCAGCAATCAGGGGCAAAAGTGGGCGCCTTCCATCACCAGCCTATATGAATGTCTGGGCTTGGGAGCATGCTTCAGCCCAGAGATGCTGGTGATGGGGGGCGATCTCGCTCCACATTGTTTACATTGCTGAGGGCAGTGTCACACTGGGATGTCTCTTAAATTTAGATTTTCAATTTAAATTTCAAGTATCAGTGGCTTATATTCAGGGCCCATACACAGAAACATTATGCCATGCTGTATTGACTCTGTGTGGGCATTTTGGATGCCACAAATAAGCTATACATGCCAAATTTCCTGCTTGTTGGCAATAGGATTAGCAGTCAGGAGTGGGAGGGAGAGATGGATGTATAGGAGGAATGGCTGAGATGAGCTGGGCAGGGAGGGATGGATGGACTATCACAGTGTCTTTGGTTTGCCTCTACTTTTCTGTGGGTTATTTATTCTGTAACTTACTTTTGTAACATAATTACACAATTAATACTGTGTGCAATAAAATGCGGTCCTGCATTATTTCTGTAAATTCCCCTGGTGGGCCCAAAGTGCTGGCTCCTACAAAAGTTTATGGTTGTCTGAGTGCACACGTCTGCAGGGATTGTGGGGTTGCACGCAGGCAAAACAGGGGAGCAGTGGCAGCAAGATTTGTGTAGTGAAAGTGAATTTCCCAGGAGTGGTGGACAGCACGCCGGGAGGGCCTCCCCCACCCCAAAGGGGTGATTGTTCCTCTTTCACATTTTATACATTTAAGGTGAAATCTTACAGTTACAGGAATATAACATTTTAGAATATGCAAATCAATTATTTATTGTTGCTGATCTGCATTTTTAACCGTAAGAAGTATAAATAAGAACAACAAGGGACAGGGGGACATGAACGCAAAAGCGGGACTGTCGCTCCAAAGGAAGCAAAGGAAAAACTGTTAAAAACCTTGCAGTTTGTTTCCTCAACCTGCACATATCACAATATCTATTGCCCAGTACAGTTGGGGGCTGTCCTAGTTTTGGATAACAAATAACTGGATTCTTTATCAGTCAAGTTGTAGTCTGTCTGTGTAGAGATGATGGAGACACTGCTTGGGATTCGCAATGAGAGGACTTTAGACAACGAATAGTGACTACTCAGATGAATGGTTTAGATGATGGAGACACTGCTTGGGATTCGCAATGAGAGGACTTTAGACAACGAATAGTGACTACCCAGATGAATGGCTTAGTGGGATGTAGAATTTGCCTTGTTTTCATTAAGTATGTTCCCAGGGGTTCACTTCTCACCCTGCTGTTGTAGAAGAGTAAGAATGTCACTATATTTCAACACTTGGTGATGGCTCCTCTTGTAAATATGTGTGTTATTCAATTAGATTCTTCCTGTTCTACTTCTGTGTGCCGCAAGGTTCTGTCCTAGACCCCCAACTTTTCTCAGCCTACATCTATGGTCTTGGCAAACTCATAACTTTACTAGGCTTTCAATACCACTTCTATTTGGATGAAACTCAAATATACCTCTCTGGTCCCCAATCTCAGCTCTCTCATATCTGGCCTCCACAACTGCCTTGCAGCTATTGCTTCATTCATGTAATCTCGTTACCTCAAGCTAAACATGGACAGACAGAGCTGGTCATTTTCCCATCATGTAACTCCCCTCCCCTCTCTAACATGTCTATCTCTGTTTACAATTCTACAATAACTGCAACTCCCCAAGCTCAGTGCCTGGGGGTCATTCTGGACTCTGGCCACTCATTCACACCCCACATTCACATATCACGCATCCGTCCCTTCCTCTCACCTGACACCACTAAAATGCTAGTGCATGCCCTGGTCATATCTCGACTGGATTACAGCAACATCCTTCTTTGAGTGTTACCAACTAACAGACTAGGACCTCTCCAATCTATTTTGAATTTTGTTGCTCACCTCATCCATGGGTGGCCTGGCCTAGGGAGACAAAGGACAACGCCTAGGGCCAGTTGGGCTGCTGCTTTTAAAACCCACATTCAATCCCTATCTTCTTAAGTGTCCCTGTCAGCCCTCTGTACTCAGCCCCAGAGCTGATTTTTGGCCCCAGTCCGCAACTGGCCTCATAATCTCTCCTCTTGCTCATCTCTGCCGGTACATACGTTGGCTGCCACTCCCACAGCAATTCCAGTTTAGAATGCTAGCTCTCACCTACAAAGCTCTCTCCAGCCTCATCTGTAATCCAACAATATCAACCTAGACGCAGCCTCCGCTTTGCCGCCAACCTTCTCCTGTCCTCCACCCTGGTCACCTGTACTCAAGCTCGCCTCCAGAACTTCTTACATGCCACTCCCATTTTTTGGAATGCCCCCCCACCAAATCCGCCACTCCCCAACCCTCAAAGCTTTCAAAGGCGTCCTTAAAACCCACCTATTCAGACAAGCATACAATCTGGCTTAGGCAATTCTCTAAAGGGCACATACCATAGAGCTCAATACTGGCTGTTTGTGACCCTTCCCCCTTGTCTCCACCCCTCTTCCTGTAGACTGTCAGCTCACAAGGGCCGGGCTCTCTCTCCTATTGAATCTTTTATTCAGAATATCCATCGTTAACTCTGTAACACTGCATTTCTAATAGTCTATGTACTATATGTTCCTACCCTGCCTGTAATTACTACTTTGTACAGTGCTACAGAAGATGATGGCACTTTATAAATAAATAATAATAATAACAAAAATAATATTAATAATAAGTGACTTAAAGTTTACCAAAACCCATCCTGGAGTCTATGAGACTCCATAGCAGGTATACTCGCTCCTCCTGGGGCACCACGATCGGAGGTGCTTTGATGTGTGAAACTCCCCAGGTCACCTGAAAACTGACCTTCACCCGCACTCCAATGGCACATGCGCGGGCAGTGGCGGCTTCCCTGAATGGCCAGCACGGGCACACTCCCTGTTAAAGGGTAGCGGAGGATGCGGCCGCTAGTGCTTGGATTAGACGAACTCCTGGATGGAGAGGCTCGAGCGGATCAGATCGTGCTGTTTGGACTAGCGGCCATGCATGCATCGTAGGACCTGGAAGAGCCGAGTTTGTTTGGACGACCTGGGGGTTTCACACAGTGGGGCACCTCTGATTGGGGTGCCCTGTGGGCAAGGACCACAACCCAGGATAGTCAAAATGCTTTAATAGCTTCATTTTTAATAAATTAGCTCAGTTAGATTAATATTTAATAATAGGTTAATAATTAGTTAATTAGATTAATCATATTGCTTAATAGTATAATACAACTATGGGGGTTATTTAAGAAGGGATAGCGCCAGGTAATGGTGAACGCTGGGAGCTGTATGAGAAACCACATTTAAGAAAGCGAATCTGGTGAGCACCTCTGAAAGCGCCATGTAGAGTCACATGTATTACCAGAGGTGGCTCAGTGTATAGCGCCACTGCTCTAGGTTCAAGAGAGTCATGTAGTACCTTTCGCTCAGTGCCGTTCTCCCATACATTTCAATGAGCGTTCATTTGTTTGTGTTTAAACAGCGAGTTATTATTATTATTATTATTATTGTTTATTTATATAGCGCCATCAACTTCAACAGGTTAAAACCAAGTGCTGTGAGCACAGGAGACAATAGAGAGGAGAGCCCTGTCCTTTTGGGCTTACAGTCTAAAGGATGGGGGTGGAGACAAAGGGGCGGGGTCACAGATGGTAGAGCTTGAGTATGGCTGCATGTGCCATTGAAGGTTATAGGAGTTGCTTAAGCCAGGTCATATGCTTGTCTGAAGAAGTGAGTTTTGAGGGCACTTTTAAAGGCTTGGAGCGATGGAGAGTGGTGGATCGAGCGGGGA
Source organism: Gastrophryne carolinensis (assembly GCA_027917425.1). Taxonomy (NCBI): domain Eukaryota; kingdom Metazoa; phylum Chordata; class Amphibia; order Anura; family Microhylidae; genus Gastrophryne; species Gastrophryne carolinensis. Next base: position 81,481,835 of record CM051234.1, read on the forward strand.
AGTGCATTCCAGAGAAGTGGAGAGGCACGGGAGAAGTCTTGAAGGCAGGAGTGCGAGAAAGTAACAAGGAAGAGGACAGGAGAATGTCGGAAGGTTTCGTTCTGGTAACGCTGGATCAGAGATGAAATGTAGGAAGGGGCCTGGTTAGAGAGAGCTTTGTAGGTTAGCATTAGAAGTTTGAACTGAACTCTATGGGAGACAGGTAATCAGTGGAGGGATTGACAGAGGGGGACAGCACTGGAGAAGCGAGAGGAGGGGTAGATGAGGCGAGCAACAGAGTTTAGAATAGATTGGAGGGGAGCTAGTCTGTTTGTTGGCAAACCACAGAGGAGGGTATTGCAGTACTCCAGTGGGGATATGACCAGGGCGTGCACTAGCATTTTAGTGGTGACAGGTGAGAGGAAGGGATGGATGCGGGAGATATTTTTGAGTTGGAGACGACAGGAGGTGGCTAGGGAGTGAATGTGAGGTGTGAATGAAAGAGAGGAGTCCAGAATAACGCCCAGGCATCGAGCTTGATGGGTTACAGTTATTGTAAGATTATTTACAGAAATTGTGGTGTTAGAGAGGGGAGGGGAGTGAGATGGTGGGAAAATGACCAGTTCTGTTTTGTCCATGTTTAGTTTAAGGTAGTGAGATGTCATGTAGGAAGAGATGGCAGTTAAGAAGGCTAGAGAGGAGGGAAGAGAGATTCGGGCCAGAGAGGTAGATCTGAGTGTTGTCTGCATAAAAGTGATATTGGAAGCCTAGCAAGGTTATTAGTTGTCCGAGACCAGAAGTGTATATTGAAAAAAGTAGGGGTCCTAGGACTGAGCCTTGTGGTACCCCAACAGAGGCCGGGGAGAGGAAATGGTGTTTGAGTAAGATACACTAAATGTACGGTGAGAGAGATAGGAGGAGAGCCAAGAGAAGAAAGAATATTGAGAAGCAGAGCATGGTCGACAGTATCAAAAGCAAATGATAAGTCGAGAAGAATGAGAGCAGAGTAGTGGCCTTTGGATTTGGCTGTCAGTAGATCATTGGTGACTATGGTAAGTGCAGTTTCGGTAGAGTGACATGAGCGGAAACCAGATTGGAGGGGATCTAGGAGGGAGTTTGTAGACAGATAGTTGGTAAGTTCTGTATGGACATGCTGTTCAAGAAGCTTGGATGAGAAAGGGAGCAGAGAGATTGGGTGGTAATTGGGGAGGGCAGAGGGGACCAGAGAGGGTTTTTTGATGAGGGGAGTTATAACAGCATGCTTATAGGTGGAGGGAAAGGTACCAGTGTAGAGGAGGGCTGGAATGACACATGGAGACACTTGAGGCATAAGGTGGGATGGAATGGGATCAAGGGAGCAGGTGGTCAGGTGAGCCTTTGAGACCAGAGAGGAGAGACCTTGAGCAGTTAACTGTGTGAAATGAGTTAATGAGTGGGGCAGGGGGGATGTTGGTAGGAGAGAGGTGTTCTGAGGGGTGAAGCCACTTTCGAATCATGTCGATTTTATCTTTGAAGTATGTGGTAAATTGCTCAGCTGTGAGGATGGAGGAGGTGGCGGTGGGCAGAGAACGGAGTTGAAAGTGTTAAATAGCTGTTTGGATTCCGGGCCTGTGCCGATATGAGTGATGTGAAATATTCCTGTTTAGCAAATGAAAGGACAGTCCTGAGTTCCTGAAGGGCTTTCTCGTATAACAGGAAGTCCTCCTTGGTTTTGGATTTCCTCCAATGCCGTTCAGCAACTCGAGAATGCCGTTTCAATATTGCAGTGTTAGTATTAACCCAAGGTTACCTTTTTTTGTCCTGAGGGCGGCTGTAGTTAAGGGGAGCAACAGAGTCAAGAGCAGCAGTTAGTGTATTATGGTAGTATGAAGCGGCAGTGTCTACATTGGTAAATGAGGGCAGGGTGTGGAGGGGATGTAAAGCATCAGAGAGAGATTGAAGGTCTAGGTTTCTGAGGTTCCTGCGAAGAATAGCAAGTTTGTGTGCAGGGGGGGGGGTAGTGGTAAGGGAAGAGAGTGTTAGTGTTAGTAGGTTGTGATCAGAGAGGGGAAGTGGGGATGAGGAAAGACTGGATACAGAGCAGAGAGGAGTAAAGAGTAGGTCAAGCGTATGTCCATCTTTGTGGGTGGGGCTGGTAGACCATTGTTTGAGGCCAAAGGAGGTGGTTAGGGATAACAGTTTGGTGGTTTCAGGGTTGTTGGTGTCAACGGGTATGTTGAAATCCCCCATGATTATAGCCGGGATGTCAGAGGACAGGAAGTCTAGGAGCCAAGTTGAGAAGTGGTCCAGAAAGAGAGTGGCAGGTCCAGGAGGGTGATAGATAATGGCAATATTTAGGTGACAGGGAGAGTAGAGATGGACACAGTGAACTTCAAAAGAGGGGAAGGAAAGGGAGGGTAGAGCAGGGGTCGGGTTAAATGAGCAGTATTCAGACAGAAGCATGGCAACGCCTCCACCCTGTTTGTTGCTTGATCTTGGGGTGTGGCTGAACTGTAAGCCCCCATATGAGAGGGCAGCGGGTGAGGCTGTATCAGAGGGAGTGAGTCAGGTTTCAGTAAAGGCCATGAAAGTGAAGAGGTTGGTACTAGTGAAGAGGTCATGGATGTATGCCAGTTTGTTGCACACTGAACGTGCATTCCACAGTGCGCAGGTGACAATGGGGGGAGTGCGTGGGGAGGGGGTGATTGTTAAGAGGTTGGCCAGGTTTCGTGTGTGTGCTGGTTTGATACTACAGTGAAGGTTAGTCTGTGATGAGTTGTGGGGTGTAGAGGAGCGGGGAGGTGAAGGAAATGGACCTGGGTTTTGAGCAATGTCACCAGCAGCAAGTAGGAGCAGAGAAAGGGAGAGGAGGTGACTGTGGGATTTGAAAGTGGCAGAGCGTGTTTTGCGGGTGAATGGTGAAAGGGAGAGAGATTTAGCCAGTGAGATGAATTCATGCACAGGTAAGGGGATGAGAGCAGTGATGGAGAGATATAGAGAGACTTGCCAGGTGCAGGGGGATGCTGGGTGTTCAGGAATTTTAGAGTGAGAGGAGGCAGGACTGTGAAATATCAGAGGAGCATTGTTGGGGGATGAAAGTTCTTCAGACAAGCAGAGTCTGGTGCCTGTTCCCTTCCGGTCACTTCGGGCTCAATTCGGGCCTAATTCTTCGATGGACTTCAGAAATCCTGCTCTGCAGCCCAGGCTGACATGCAGCCATTACTCACAAAGATATACCACTTGTGAGAGGCCTTGATTTGCTCAGTCAAACAGCTGGGGGTGGGTGGTACTAGGGCAATAAAGTTGCTTAGCTGGGGTTATCAGGAGGGGAAGCTACGGGTCGCAAAACAAACAGTATTTATGTGAACAGGGTCATTGCATAGACAAAAAGCAGTGATGGGTGACAGCCTTATTGCAATACATGTGAGACATTACATGAGCATACAGAGATGTGTCATAATACATGAAAAGGTCCAAAACACAGGCTATGAGGTGTATGACCACTGGGAGAAGTAAAAGGTCATTAGGTTGAGATTTTTTTTTTTTTGCTCAAATCATTGTGTGACCTCTTCTGGCTGCAAACAAACACTTTTAAAAACTTTTTATATTTTTATGCATAATTGTATTTACAGGTCTGGCACTAAAGTGTAATTGTCACAGTGGTAAAGCAATGTCATTCCATATGTTTTCACTTTGTTGCTGATGTATATGTGTTCAAAAACAGACTTTGATCACACAGTGTCTGGCGCTCTGTGCTACAGCGCCCAGCTTTAGAGCAACAACGCTGTGTGGGTTTAGTTTTTTGTTAAATATGGTGTGGAGCACCGAGTGACGGACACATTGAGCTGGCCTTACCTATCGCTCGCTGGAGCGTTATACTGTTGTTAGAGCAGCCAACACACATCTCATTCATCAATGCCGGCCAGGTTACTACAGCGACCGCAACACTAGGTTACAGCGCCCGATACCTGCTTACAGTGTCTACTAGCGGTCGCTCTAAGCGCCGCCATACAGACACTCATCTGGCAATACCTGGCGTTAGTAGTGAATCAACCTCCATATTTATATATATCCGTACTTGAAGTGGCAGTTGTTTATCTCCCTACTGACTTGATTTACAATAGCAATACATATAGTACATTGAATACTGCCTCCAAAACAGCAAAAGTGCCATGTGTTCTTGGTCTCCAGCAGCTATTTCACACAACACCTAAACTGAAATAACTACATAAAGTTGTAGAAACAGACAATTTAAAATAAAAATAGGTTACTAAAATTGCTCCTTCCACTAATGCCTTTCATGGACATGCAAATGCTGCCCTTCTGTACTCTTTGCTGTACAGTTGTACTCCAAAATTCAATAAACCAGCGCAAACCATTAATGCGGTTTTAACCATCCACAGATGCATGACGGATGCCTATAATTTAGCATAAGTCAAGCTTTCCTGTTGCCTCGACCGATTGCAAATAGCTCATTTGGCTTTTGTAGCAGCAGGCTTCTCCCAGAAGAGGCATTTTAATGGTAAAGTATGTCCTCTATACACACTACCAGGGAGGCAGAAAGACTAGTGCGCATTAAAATAAGCTTATGTAGTGTATACAAGCTTACATACTATTGACCTTAAACATATAATCGTGTGGGAAGCATATAGACATGCTTTTATTTTATTTTTATACTCAAATTGCGCTTTAGATGTGGAGGATGAAATGGGGTTATTTAGACGACCCCGGAACAATTTTCAGAATGTTAAACCAGCAAAACACAAATCTAGAACATGTTCCCAGACTTTGTGGGAGGAAGCTGGTTTTTGCCTGGTTTAAAAACGCAAGTATTTTGTAACCAACATTTATTTTTGTAAGTAAGCTATCTTTCTGAGGGAAGCAGAAATGATCTGTGCGTTCTGGTCATTTTCGTCAACGCTGAACGTAAGAGAGAAAAGCCGCAAGAAGTTACACATGGAATGAAATGGGTTTATCTTAAACGCATCTGTCATTTCTCTGACTTTTGGCAAAATGTTTTTTTTGTTCCCAAGACTTTTACATTACAAGATTTGAGATGAATGGAGTAGTTTTTTTTCCAGTAAAAGGTTGTCCTCTTATACGTACATGTACTGTAGCTGTACATGTAGCAGGAAGTGTGGTTCATATTTTCATTTCAATGCTTTTTGTTATGTCTTCTTTGCTCTGTCAGGGCTTTTGGAGTGGTAACATGTAACCTAAACTGACCTAAACCCTAACTCAGCACCAGGAAGGTTCCTGGTAAACAGGTAGCCTAAGAAACAAAGCAGAAACAAAGCTAGAGAGGCACTACAGTCAAAAATGATCTGCTTACATCTCCACTACAGAGGGGTTAAACATGAACGTTGAAGGTTAAAACCTCCCCCAAGCCTCACTAAACTGCTGTCCCACCCTCCAGTTTTACCTTTGGGCATTATTTACTCACCTCATCAAGGGATCCATCTTCTAGGTCCTTCGGTTTCTGGGCGACCTTCCGATGGGTGTAGCCATCTTGCATCCCATCAGGCACTGCACACAGCCCCCGATCTCGCGCCTGCACAGTGCCCATGAATGGGATGCAATGCGGCTGCCCGAAATCCTGCAAGACTTTGCTGAGCTACAAGATTGCCATGGGACATTGACAAGCATGGCTAAGGTCATGCTTGTGATTGCGCAACATCGCCTACGAGCCCCGGCAGCCCCTGGAAGTGAGTTTGCACCCATACCCACATGTAGACTATAAGTTGCTGGCGCCTGTGCTGGCCTGTTAAATAAACTCAATCATTGTTCAATTAACCACCCACTTATGTCTAAAAAAAACAGATGAGCTTCAGATGTTCAGGCCAGTGCAGCACCCAGAGCCCCCCGATACAAGCATGGTCGAGGAACACACAGCACCCAGCCCAGGTACTGCAGCCCCAGGTCCCGCCATTTATCCCACAAGCACGCCCTTGCTGATATCCACACTAGCCGTGTCAGCCATCAGCAGCGGGAGTCACACAACAAGGGCTCTGGGACTCCCTGTGCGGACCCCAGTGCGGGCACAACTCAGTTCACAGTAAAGCCCCCTGGGGAGAGAACGGTGGAGCCAAAGGCTGAGCAGTGTCACTGCAGCTAGGTCTGCTCTTTCCCCAGCCGGTAACCTTGAGTTGAATTATGCCCAGCTGGTGGTTCTGCTGGATTGTGTTGGCCATTATTATGATCGACTGGCTGGGGTCCTGGTCCTGGTCTACCCCTAAAGGGTTGCGGGAGGAGTTATGGGTGGAAATTTCCCGCAGCGTGATAGGGGAGGGGCCAGAATCCAATGATAGTGCTCATGCCAAAATAAATGATGGCTGAATTGTTGATCAACCAGAGAGATGTGAAATATCAACCAGAGAGCCTGAAATATTGGCCAAATCTCTAAAGCCAAAGTTTCCTTTATTTGAATCTAGGTTGAAAACTGGTGGGGGCCTCCTCAAGGCTCTGCAATTTACTCATGCTAAGGAGCCGGTGGTGGTGATGCTCCACTCCAACACTAACCAGGGGGTGTTGGGCACCATGTACATTGATAGGCAGCATGTGCCCACCAGTGGTAAGACTTGGTTGCTCATTGTACCTTGGCACAACTGGGAGGAGGCAGACTAAACACCAAACCCACCAACCTGGTGGACCCCAAACCTTGAGGGCTTGCCTGTGGCACACATGTTGGACTACAACATAAACCAAGGTGGTTTGTCAATCTATAAATATAACACCTAACATGGTGGTAGCAGCATATTTTTAGTGCCCCCACATTGCTGTGGGTCCCAGTGTACAGCCCTTGTTGTGATTTTGAAGGGGTTATTTACTATAAAGAGTAGACTACTAGTGTATTTACCTAGACTTTGCAGCAGCCCCTCAGCCAGTCACCCACCCGCCAGCCACCCAGGGAGCAGAGTCCAGACAGTGATAAGGTAAATGTGTGTGTTTAATTTGAGGCCAAGAGGCAATGTGGAGATGGAGGGTGATCCCCTGGAAAGGTTTTGGACCATGGAGGTTGTGTGGTAACATTGAGCCAAACAAACACTAATGTTTCTCCACACAGATGTCTCATGGCTGAAATTAATGAGCTGGAGGAAGGGCAGTTTGATAATCTGGATGAGACCCCCCAATATCTTCTGTACATCTCCACAGCTGCTGTCACCAGGGACACTGGGCATCACTACTACTCCCAGCATCAAGATCTTCCTTCTACCAACAGCAGCCTCACCAGCTCCCCAGAGTGCCCAGAAGGAAGTCAGCCCCGCCCTGTAGCCAGGCAGTACCTGTCTCTGGTGAGGCTGTGCCAAAACATGGAGGCAAACTGGTGGGTTAAAGCGCCTCTTTTAACCTTTTAACCGCCAGCCTACCTTGAGATTTTGTAACCCTTTGTTGTCAGACCATTTTGCACTATTTTGCGCTCCCTATGTTCAACTGTGATTTTTGAAGGGATTTCCAGGGATTTCCCAGGAAAGTGATATATTGTTTTTTTTCAGCAGAGTCTGGGCTTTAACATGAAATGTCTTGTTTGTAATTTTTTAGATATATTCTCAATATTTTTGGATGAAATATGTGCAAAAAAAACAAAACAATTTTTTACAATTTGTAGTGTTTTTTGAAATAAAAAATGTAAGTTTGTCAATAAAATCTTATTGCGTGTGAAATCCCAATTTCTCCTGGTTACAGCGGTACCACATATGTATAGGTAGACACCCTTTCCTGCCCAGGAGACTCCCCCAAACTGAAACAACGCTTTTGGAGATTTTCAGATAAAATACAACTATGCTATGCAATATGCGCACCTTGCAGTTTTTCAAGAAAAACAACCCTTTACATTTGAAATACCCCCAACAAACTATATATTCTCTGGAAGTACACACCCCAAGCTTTCTAGGCGTACCAGGCTTGTTGACATGGGTGCAGTTTTCTGGAAGTAATCCCTCAATGTATTCTTTGGTTGCACAGGGTTTCCCTAAAAAAAAGAATAAAAAAGCAGAATGAAAACCACATTTTCCTAAAAAAAAACTATATGCAAAAAAGAAAAATCTGAAAAAGCAACATTGCATAGCTACTATCAAGGGAAGAGTTGCCAAACACACCAAAGTAAAGCATGTGCGTAACGGTAATTTTACTTCAAAATTTCAGCTCTGCAGACAAAGCTGCTTTTTCTACTAAAACAAGCCTTTACATTTGGAACATTCCCAATAAACCATACATTCCCTGAAACTACACATGTTAAGCTTTCTAAGCATACCCAGCTTGTTGTAGTGGGCTCATCTTTCTGGAAGTAATCCCTTGAAGAATTCTTAGGTTGCACAGGGTTTCACTAAAAAAAGCAGAATAAAAAACACCTTTTCCTAAAATATCAATATGCAAATAAGAAAAAAACAAGCTAAATCTGAAAGGTCAGTGTCCCCCGAGCAGAACAATACCCAACATGCATAGGTACTATTAACCCTTTTAATTGCCAGATTACTTGAAGTTTTGTCACCCTCTGTTGACAGGTCATTTTTCAACATTTTGCGCCATGTTTAACCGTGATTTTTGCCAGAATTTCCAGGAAAAAATATATATTTTTTTGCAGCAGAGTTTAGGCTTTATCATGAAATGTCTTGTTTGTAATTTTTCTACTTTTTTTTAATTTTTTTTGCGTAAAAAAACAAAAAAATAAATAATATTTTTTAGACAATTGTCTCCTTTATTTTAAATAAAACATTTGTTTTATTATTGAAAACCATATTGCATGTGAAAGCCCCATTTCTATTGATTACAACAGTACCACATATGTATCGATAGCCCCCCATTCTTGCCCAGGAGACCCCCCCAAACTGAAATGCGCACTTTATAACATTTACAAATAAAATACTACTACTATCCACACTATAAACATAAGGGGTTAATTAAAAAAAATGACATAGGGTCCCCCCTCCCAGGGGAGTTGAAAACTCTTAACAATCCACCCAAAAAATGACGTAGGTTCCCCCCTACCCGAAATAACCAGCCCGGGACCAGCTATGGGGGGTTGTAAAACAGGGTGCAGGGGCCAGCTCTGGTGGCCCCCACCCTGCAACCTACAAGCCCACATACCCTCTGTGGACCTGGGCTCTTCTGCCCCCCCGGGCTTTGGGGAGGCAGGTAATTGGGGGTGCTGGGGGTTAATAGCTAATCACCCGCTAGCCGCAGGTGACTTGCCAGCTCCCAGCCTTGTGAACTGGTATAGGGGTCTCATGGACCCCTTACCAGTTCACAAGGGGTTAAATATAAAAAAAACACACAGACACATGGAGAAAAAATATTTTATTTGTTTTGTTTTTTTTATACTTCCCTCCCATCCATCTCTGGGCACTGTGTCCCACACTGATCACTCTGGCTTCTGCTCTCCTGCTGCTGCTGGAACCCTTTATAGCTGCTGGGTGACAGAGCATAAGGGGTTAATTAAAAAAAATGACATAGAGTCCCCCCTCCCGGAGGAGACACCATTTTTTTTTTGAATTTTAAGGGTTAGGGTTAGGCCTTAAAATTCCAAAAAAAAAAAATGACGTAGGGTCCCCCCTACCGGTCATAACCAGTCTGGGACCAGCTAGGGACAGCTTTTGTGGCCCCCCACCCTGCAGCCTACAAGCCCACATACCCTGTGTGGGCCCGGGCTCTTCTGCCCCCCCTGGGCTTTGGGGAGGCAGGTAATTGGGGTGCCCGGGGTTAATGGCAAGTCATCCGCTAGCCGCAGGTGACTTGTAAGTCCCCAGCCTTGTGAACTGGTATAGGGGTCTCATGAATCCCTTACCAGTTCACAAGGGGTTAAAAGGGGAAAAGCCGGCGGCGGCTGAAATGGGGGGGATACCTATTCCGGGCATTCTCCTGCTGCCGGGGGAGCCCCGACGGGGGATCAGAGCCCCCCAGGCTGAAGAGGAGACATGGACGGATCGAATGAGGGGTCAGGTAAGTGCTTTTGTTTTATTTTTTATGCGCTAGCAGGGGGCAAAGTCAGCCACGTAAAATGTCAATAGATAATTTAAAGTGGTGCGATGGACCACCATTTTGCTCCGTGAAGGCCTGGCTACAGTGGTTGTGGTACAGCAACGACAGCACCAATAGATGGCTGCGCTGCTTGGGACTGTTGTGGAGGCCAAACAGGTCACCACACAAAGGCCAGACAGACAGGAGGCCAACCAGGTCGCCGCACAAAGACTGTACAGGCAGGAGGCACGGTAAGCAACCAACAGAGAAAGCCAGGCAACATTGCAATGCTGGACCTTAGGGTGTGGGGGGTCCACAATCTTTCTGAAAGCCACACAGGCACTTTTTTTTACTTACACCTTATTTTTATCCTGAATAAGGATGATCTGGAATCTCATCAGCAGAAGAATACCCCCCCCCCCCCCCATTGTGGTCCAGACATCAAAATCTGGCCTTCAAGAGGCCGAAGGCACATTCCACTACTGCACTTGTGCATTGGTGAGCCCGATTATAAGAATCCTGGCCAGCAGTCCGGGGCCTTAAAAAAGGCGTCAGGAGACAGGGAAGCAAGGGAGAACTGGAATCCTTGAAAAGGAATGCGAAACAGAATATTAACATCCTCACAGGTAACCCAACAGCAAGACAGGCAAAACAAAATAGTACATATTTGGACAAAGTGGGCGAATAAAGCTAAAGGTAAGGCTGGATGCTGGAACCAAACATTTGTAACAGCGACAGGGAGAAGGGGGCATTAAAAGAGGGGCATTACCACAGTAGAATTGAGGGAGAGCAGGGAGATAAATTGACAAAGACACTTAACTTGGGCCAAAACCAAAAAGGCCGCATATATTAGACATGCAAAAAACAATTCCTAATGCAATAACAGCAATAGACAGACAGATCAACTAAAAAAAAATAACAAGACTTTCCCAGAAGCCAGCCGCCAGTCAGCTCACCACTCTCAAAAGGGGTGTACAAACTGAAACTACTCAAGATGAATGTGTTGTGGGACTAGCCAGGGAAGCCGGTCAAAACAATGAGTTAACAAAGATCCGGTCCCATGACGCACTGTACGTTAGGAGAGTGGCCCATCTTTCAGTTGCTGAAAATAATGGCAAAAACTAAAGGGTCACTAGACTGTCAACACAAAATAAACAATAAAGGAGGGGGGAAGTGGGAGAATAGGTATAATATATGTGGTGTGTGAATAAAAGGGGGTGGGATGGGGGATGGGGCTGAGGAGTGAAGTCTGTCTCTAAAACAATTGCGGGGTTCACAAATGATTAATAAATATGCGTTAAAAAGTGCAAGGTTTCAGAAAGCTTGGAAGTTAAAGTAATCCTGGAAGTTTCTAAATTCAATCCAATCTCTCCAAGTCTGGGTGAATTTATTATGAAACTTTATGTAAGCATATTCGGCAGAGCCAAAATGCAGAGGAGAAGGTAAGTATAAGTTAATTAAGAACCTTAAACACATTTTTCTAAAACTTGTGTGTGCATTTTATTTTATTCACTTTCACTTTGAACTGGTAAGGGGTCCCCCTATACCAGTTTATTTTCCATTGCCCACACGACCAATGGGCATGGCGGTGCAAATGAGCCTGGCAGCCTATAGGAATTACAAGCCCCTGTGCTTGGTTTGCTGGGTTGGTTATGGTTATACTTTTTAAAACATTTTTGGTCAGGAAAGAATTTTCAAATTTAATCCCGCCCCCAACGTGTCAAAACAATTAACTTATCTTTATTGTTGCTATTGTAATCAGCTGATACTTTCTAAAGCAGTCATGAACCTACTATTGGATATATTTAAATAGCTTACAGTGCAATGTGATGTGTGCATCGTGCTGTGGGATGGAAACTTTATAAAAAAAATTCTTCTGTCCACAATGCAAGATTTGCCATAAGAGTTCTTCGTTTCATGGTTTTGATTCTCATGTTTCTATTAGCATCACGAAGTAGAAACTATCATGTTTTATTCATTTTAGCCTATTTTCATAAAGTCCCTGTCCAGGCACTAAGTCTATACTCACCTTTTGTCCTTCGCAGATCCTCTGTGCATTACCTGTATCTTCATACTTACCAGTGAGGGTGAGTGAGCGACTCCATCCTCCACTGCTAGGCAGACATTCCGGTGCCCATCAACATGGCTTGATGACTCTCTAACACACCTACTCCACTCATGCAAATAGAGGGGGTATGATGAGACAGGGCGTGCTGAACCTACCTTGGTACGCCCCTCAGTGCTGGAAGAAGGAATTGTTGGCTCCCCACTTGGCTCCCTTCGGCTTAGCCGCTGGCAGAGCCAAAGGAAGCTAAGCGAAATCCAGCATGCTGTTGGCTGAGTGGGTCACTCAACCAATCAGCGTGCTCAGAAAAGATGTGTTTTTATGGGAGGGTACATACACCGGGTATCCTAAATCAGGTTGCCCCACCTAAGAGGAACGATACCCCAGAGAGTGAAATTCCTGGGTGCTGTTCCTCTTTAAAGGTGCACTATCTTGAATGTAAGGTAGAAAATAAGGTGGGGCCGGTTTTGAATCTACTATTCTGCTTTTAAAGGTTAGACCTACTAACAACTAATTGCTATATTGCTATATTGCTCCGCACAGGCAATGGAATAGAGCAGTTAACCCTCTATAAAACCTGTTGCCTATGGATTTTATTCCTACAGGAAGAATAAAAACACAACATTGGTAGGAATTTTTTTTTGGTTGTGTTTTACTGACCCCCTCATCTCATCTCACTACCAGCAAGTTTCAATTTTAGAAATCCTAATGTGGAGTTAGCAGCAGAAAGTGGCTGTACTAATTACCTGAGCGTGGCCATCTATTTGAACCCCCGACCGTGGACCTTCTGGAAAAAATGGAAAAGAACACTGCCTGCCCACTGGATAGCAGGGCTTAGGAAAGTTGTACAGCCTCTTTCTTCTGCTGCACACTCTGCATGGGGTAATTTTTGGGTCCCAATGTTTGGGTCCCTATTGATTTCAATGGGGTCCATTTTCGGCCCTGGGTCAAGTTTGGTACCCGAACTCTTGTTCAAAGTTCAGCCAAACTTGGCGAACCCAAATATATAGGGGTTAACACTAGAAATTAGGAAAGTGGTTTCTGAAATACAGTATTCTAGGTACCTTCAGTCTCACATCAACAATATTTTCAGAGTCAACAGCACCCGACCAATTCTCATTCCTAAGCAGTGCATCTATTCCAGTTGCCATGATTGTATATTCAGAAGGACGGAAACTACAGATATTAGTATAGTAGTAGTAGTAGTATAGTAAACATAGTGGTTGACATGACACACAGTTTATGATGCTGCAGGATGTTCCTTACTTGTGTTTGCAGCCTCAACACTTGGCTTATACTCTTCATTTAGCATCTTCGGTAAAGCAAAATATAATATTCTTAGCACAAAAGCAATTTCTGTTCAATACTTAAATGAACCATTGTTAGATATTCTTCTAGAAGCGTCTAAAGATTTCTTTGGTATTAATGACTCATCTGGTGAGATAATGGTTTCAGACTATTATGGGTAATTAATTTTTTAGAGCTAAGTATTATTATATTATTAGATTTAGACACTAACAGGGTCATAAAATCTTATGTTATAAAATGTGCATTGGGAGATACTGTAGAAGACATTTTAAGTTTGTATAAAAGCTATTTTCCTTTTGTTTAAGATTTTTCCTATGCATTTCTGAACCTAGGGACAAGCGGTTAATGGTGAGGGACCATGGCAAAAAAAAATCAGATTTAGCCGCTTCTCTCTCCTGCTTTCATATAATGTAGATTGTTAAGAATCCTTGTTTTCTTGAGAATACACAAAAGGAATTTGTATTTTGAAATGAAATATGGACATAGACATGGCTGACCCATGATCTGGCCAATTATGAGTTAAATTCTCTTGGCAAAAGATGACAGCGCATGGGGGAAATAGTGGTAGGACAGGTTACAAAATATTTCTCTACTGTTATTGTTTGTCCAAGATAAGCCGGCTCCAGAGATGTCTGTATCCTGATTACTCCTCCATTCATAGCTCAACCCCAAACCTGACCCAAAAGTTTTATTTTTTGTGGTTGAAGCTTGACCTGTAGAAATACTGACATGTCTAGGTTGTCCCTGCAAGAGCAGCCAAATCCCCATAAACATAATTTAAAAGCAAGATATAACTGACCTGAATACACTGAGTGTTAATGTTATATCTATTTCTATATTTCAAAGTACACCTCCTGCATAGTTTCATGTAGTCAATATTTTTTAGTACTTTTTTAGTAATTATATTTTGCATGTTTTTTTAACATATTTTTCATGTGTAATCAAATGAAATAATTGCTTAAAACTATGTAAGTAACTTTGTAAGTAACTTTGTAACACTGTTACAAAGTCCCTATCCAGGGATTAAACAAAAAAAGTCTACACTCACCTTTTATTCCCCACATTTCCTCTGTGCAGTGCTATATTCTTCTTACTTACTGATGAGATTGAGAAATTTCCTTTCTCTGGTGCCACAGGCCTCAGAATGCCCATCAGGTTGGCTGCACACCCCCTAAGACTCCTACTACATTAATTACAATGAAGGAGGCATGCGAAGATGGAGCCTGCCAAACCCACTATAGTCCAAAATACACCTATTCAGAACAAGTAAATGGGGGGAGGTTCATTTACCTTTTTTTCATGGTGGATGTTTTTTTTTTTTTTTTTTTTTTTTTTCATTCTTTATTTTCCAAAGGGAAAGAGAAAAGGTTCGGTACAATCAACAAGTACAACAGTGCCATGCTTAGTGTACAAATCCGAGTCTGCTAAACATTACATGTGATTACATGTGATGAAATACCATGTTGAAAATTACGAACATAACAGAGGGGGAGGGAGGGGGAAGAAGAAAGGGGGTAGTCAGGGTGGGTTCAGAAATAAGGGATATCTGCCAGCTGATCTTTGGCTGGTGTGGGCCTTCAACCTGGTTCAAAGCCAGTAATTATGTTTTCATAATTTGTTTACACCTGTCTGTCCCTTTGAATAGGTACCACGGTGTCCAAGTACGGAGAAACTGAGGGGAGTTCTCCTGCAAAGAGGCTGTAAGTTCCTCCATTTCCATGACCTGATTGATTTCTTTGATCCAGTCTACTACAGACGGGACCGCCTCAGACTTCCAAAGCCTGGGTATAGCTGCTTTAGCTGCATTCACTAAGTGTCGTAAAAGAGATTTCTTGTATGTTTTGAGGGGCATGTCCGCGAGATGTAAGAGGAGAAGGGAAGGGTCTAATGCTATCGGCTCTCCCAGTATCTCTGTCGAAATACTTGAGACTGAGTTCCAGAAGGATGCTATCTTCGGACACCCCCAGAAAAGATGGAAAAAACTTCCCTCCGCTCCCCGACATCTCCAACACGTTGACGGGTGCCCTGGAAAGAGGTGGTGTAGTTTCGCCGGAGTGTAATACCAGCGCGTTAGGTATTTGTAGTTCATCTCCTGTATCCTAGAAGATAGGGAGACTTTATGGGTAGCGGAGAAAATGTACCTCCACTGATCTGCCGTGAAGTGTCAGTCCAAGTCCCTCTCCCAATCCACACAGCACCGAGGCAAGCCCGGCTCCCTGGAATTTATCAGGATGGCGTAAATGCTAGATAACGGTTTCGTCGGGGGCGATTGCGAATAGGTCATCTGCTCAAAGGGCGTGAGGTCCCTAAGTAGGGCCTTCTTAGCACCCTGTCTCATGAGAAAGTGCTGAAAGGAGAACAAAAGCCAATGATCGAATAGTTGGGTGTCCCATTTCTGTTGCACATCTGCTACTTGAGCCCAGCCTGTTGGACGCAAAATGTCATAGCCCCTGGGTATTCCCTTCTCCTCAAACGTCCTCATTAGATGTGGACACCAAGGGTACAAGGGGAGTTGGCCACGAAGACAAATTCCCTGAGTTTGTCGAACACCCCAAGGGTTGCAGAGATAAATGGATGGTCTTTACATAAATGCCTTGCAGATTTGACTGCCCAAACTAAGTCCTTCAATGGGGTATGGAAGAAGCTGGCTTCCAGCCCAACCCACTTTTTCCTCCCAACATGATGATGCCAGTCTACTACACGCTGAAGATGTACAGCGCGCCAATATTGTAGCACGTCCGGGCAGGCTAATCCCCCTGCGGTCTTAGGAAGAGAAGTTGTAGCTTCAGTCTTGACAATGAATTTGATGAACATGGAGTTCAAGGATCTAAAGTATGCGCTTGGGATGTGGATGGCCAGGGTCTGTAGGAGGTACAATATCCTTGGGAGGATCGTCATTTTAAGGATGCTAATTCTGCCTATCCAGGAGAAGGTGGGGAGGTCCCAATTTGTCGAGTCTGCCTTCATTTTGGCCAGAAGGGGAATAAAATTCAAGGAGTATATCTCCTCTATAGAGTTAGGGATTTTGGTACCTAAATAAGTAATAGCTGCACTAGGCCACTTGTAAGAGAATGAGGATTTCAGGAGCACTTCCGAGTCCTTAGGGAGGTCCACTCCCAGGGCTTCTGATTTATCATAGTTTATCTTAAGGTACGAGAGTTTGCCAAATTTTTCAAATTCCTTCATCAGGATCGGAATTGCAATTGTCGGGTTCGTCAGAGAAAAGAGAAGGTCATCTGCATATGCTTGGACCTTATGCCCGGTGGAGCCTACCATGACGCCCCGTATATCTTTTTGCGCTCTTATCTTGCAGAGAAAGGGTTCTATAGTTAGGGCAAATATTAAGGGAGAGAGTGGACAGCCCTGTCTTGTACCGTTTTTAATATTTACCTTGTCAGAGAGTGAGCCATTTACTTTGATTCTGGCTGTTAGAGCTGTGTATAGGGACATGTTAAATTGCAGCGCCTCAGGACCCAGTCCTATATGTTCTAACACCCCCTTGATAGATAGCCAATTGACCCGGTCGAAGGCCTTTTCGGCGTCGGTGGAAAAATAGAAATAGAATTTCTGTTTATGGTCTGATCATGTAGAATCAGTAAACTAAAGATCTTATTCTCCGAAGGGTCTCTGAGGTCTAAGCCTCAAAGACTCTTCCTCTAACAAGATTCTCACCTAAAGTAGTGAGTTGCAATAGGAAGGCTCTAACAGGAAGTTTGTGAGTTTGTGCTGGTTACACAACTTCAAAGTGGCATCACGGGGCCAATTTTTCTTTCCTGTGTGTCCTAGTCCTTAACCAGCTACATTTTTAAATCCTGGGGAGCTTAACACCTGCATGGGTAGGTCTCTTCTCAAGCTCAGATCCTCAAAAATGGAGATACTGAGAACTCCAGTGGGAAGCCAGATAGAACGGCAGTGTTTGGTCTCAAAGCATGCCCATAACCCAGCTGGATACGATGGTACCAGAACTGGCCCTCTTCGAACTTCCACCAAAGAGTTATAATCAGTATTAGTTTTTAGGAACCCTTGGCTGGGAGATGCCAGGTTGAGGGGACCAGGCATATTCCAGGGCGAGGGGGGAGTTACCAGCATGTTGTTTTTATGCTCAGGGATGGAAGACCCTAGATGTCCTAGGGGGAGGTCATGGTCCGGTGCTCAAGGTGGAATAGCTCCTACAGACTTCTTCATAAAACATAAACTTGATTTTCACCATTTCTATGTGGCCCATCAGTGAGGCAATCAGTCAATTCCATATGACCTCCTTGATTAGACCTTAAGCATGACTTGCCTACACATACAACTCTTGACACTGATCCACTTTCTCTATTTTTAGTAATTTTATAACTGCTACTTTTAGGTTTTTGAAATCTTTTCTTGGGTTTTGTTTGCTTTCTAAACAAGGACCATAAAAATTACTGCTTTTAGTATTTGAAATTACATGGACTAAACAAGGATATATATTTCTGTGGAAAATGTGCTGATTGTGTGATACCAGGGTAGATAAGGCACCAAAAACATGTATTTAAAACCATGGTGTGTAATATGAAGGAATGCACAAAATGTCAGGCTCCATCAGCTCAAATGCTCTAAAGCAGCTTGGTTTCTGGTTTGGGAACATGGCAGGCTGCCTGGTTCCTCATGAGGACAGCTCAGTCCAAAAACAGCACAACTGAATAATAGGGCCTGTCCACTCCTTAAAATGACCTTTTGTTGGGTGGTTTAGCCTCACGTATATTATTTCAAATGCATATTCAATGCCCCGCGAGAAAAGATTCCTTGCTGTCACTGTTGCTGAAAATACTTCGAAAAAAAAATTTCCATAACCGGCTGCCCATCAGTTGTTCTTTTTCTGATCTTAGTGACACACATCTGGAAGAAAACGTTTCACCTATAGAGACAGAAGGCATTGGAATTGCCAGCTAGCTCCAGTAACTGGTCAAATGGGAGCCATTGGCTGTCTGGTGGTGTCACTGGATCTAAGTAACTGCATATACCAGTCTGTTTCTGAAAAGACTAGTATAGTCATATTCAGGACGTAACTTAAAACCAGATTATGCTGATTAAATTGAGCAAATGATGGGTAAAATCATGTTACAAGCACAAACAGGTGTAGGTAAAGGAATCCAATGCAAGCATGGAATGGTCATGTTCTTCAGAAAAAATCCTGTACAATGGAATCCTACTCTTTGGGAAAAGATTCCATAAAGAGGATGAAAACCCTTCTTTTCCAGTTTGGGATGTCCCCATTTACCAGTCATCCTAACTTTCCAGCGATCCCACTGTGCATGTTTGTGCTGCCTATGACATCGCTTTCATCCCTCGTCAGGTATATGTGAATGGCTGGTGCAGGTACTGTATGCATAATGTGTCTGCCAAATCCATTCAGTTTTTGTGCAGTGTGCGCGCTTTGCCTGAGAAGCAGTGGGGTCAGCGGCGGGGACAGGGAGCCACCTCCCGGTTGCTGCCAGCAACACAGGAGAGCTGTTTTCTTTTTTTCACTTTCGCCCAATAAGACACACTGACATTTTCCCCCTACTTTTGTAATATGGTGAAAAATATAGTAAGTGGCTTCACATCAGTGTACTGGTAAGGCTGCTTGGTTTATCTGTGTGCTTGCTGTTTATGATGTGTGTGCTGTGTATGATGTATGTGTGCTGTGTATGATGTATGTGTGCTGTGTATGATGTGTGTGCTGTGCATGATGTGTGTGTGCCGTGTATGATGTGTGTGTGCTGTGTATGATGTGTGTGCTTTGTATGATGTGTGTGTGTGTGCCGTGTATGATGTGTGTGTGCCGTGTATGATGTGTGTGTGCTGTGTATGATGTGTGTGCTTTGTATGATGTGTGTGTGTGTGCCGTGTATGATGTGTGTGTGCCGTGTATGATGTGTGTGTGCTGTGTATGATGTGTGT
Organism: Gastrophryne carolinensis; assembly: GCA_027917425.1. NCBI lineage: Eukaryota > Metazoa > Chordata > Amphibia > Anura > Microhylidae > Gastrophryne > Gastrophryne carolinensis. Next base: position 81,501,030 of record CM051234.1, read on the forward strand.
GCTTTGTATGATGTGTGTGTGTGCCGTGTATGATGTGTGTGTGCCGTGTATGACGTGTGTGTGCTGTGTATGATGTGTGTGCTTTGTATGATGTGTGTGTGCTGTGTATGTGTTCACCTACCCTCCCGTTCCCATTCACTGATCTGCACCCTTACCTCACCCTCACCTGTTGACCTGCACCCCTAACCTAATCCCCCTCTGAATCAGCTGATTTGCACACTCACCTAACTCCCCCAGACCTACACTCTCACCTAACCCCCCTCCCCAGCCACTGATCTGCACCCTCACCCAACCCACCTCTGCAGCTGCTGATCTGCAACCTCACCTAACTTCCCTTCCCAAGCCACTGACCTGCACTCTCACCTAACCCCCTCTGAAGCCACTGACCTGCACCCTTACCTAACTCCCCTCCCCAGGGACTGACCTGCACCCTCACCTAACTGCATTCCCCTGTCACTGGCCTACACCCTCATCTTACCTCCTCCCCACTTCAGCCACTCACCTGCACCTCCATTCTAACCCTCCACCCCCACTACAGACCTGAATCCCTCACCTAACCTTGTCTTTGCCCAGTCAATAGCCTGCACCCTTAACTAAGCCCCCCACCACTGGCCTGCACCCTCAACTTAACCCCCCACCATTGGCCTGAACCCTCAACTAAACCCTCCACCACTGGCCTGTACCCTCTACTAAACCCCCCATCACTGGCCTGCACCCTCAACTAAACCCCCCACCATTGGCCTGAACCCTCAACTAAACCCCCCACCACTGGCCTGTACCCCCTACTAACCCCCCTACCACTGGCCTGCACCTTCACATAAACCCCCCCCATTGGCCTGCATTCCTCACCTAACCCCCATATTGGGCTTATTACTGGGGAGTACATAGTTACATAGTTAATACAGTTGAAAAAGACATATGTCCATCAAGCTCAACCAGGGGTGTTGGGATAGGGGAAGTTTTTTTTATTTTATATTTTTTTCTTCTAAATAAGCATCTAATCCTATTTTGAAGCTGTCAGCATCTGATGCAGCAGCAAGTTTGTGTGGGAGGCTATCCCACAGATTTATAGTTCTTATGGTAAAAAATGATTGTCACCTTTTTTCCAGTCAAAGGCAGTGCCCCCTCGTCTTTAGAGAGGATTTTACCTGAAATAGTGTTTTTTTGCATTGGCCATTTATATATTTATACAAGTTAATCATGCCCCCCCCCTCAGTCGTCTCCACTCATGACTAAACAGATTTAATTCTTGTAATCTTTCCTCATAACTAAGAACCTTCATTCCTCTTATTAGTTTGGTGGCTCTCATCTGCACCCTTTCCATAGTTAGAGCATCCTTTGTAAGAATGGGTGCCCAGAACTGGACGGCATATTCCAGGTGAGGGCGCACCAGTGCCTTGTAAAGAGGCAAAATGACATCCATATCCCATGATTCCAGGCCTCTTTTAATGCATGATAGTATCTTGGTGGCCTTGGAAGCAGCTGCTTGGCATTGCATGCTGTTATTTAACCTGTGATCTACCAGTACCCCCTGATCCTTCTCAACAAGTGACTCTCCCAGTTTTACTCCCCCAAGGACATATGTGGCATTCAGGGTATTAGACCCCAAGTGCATGACTTTACATTTCTCCACATTGAACTTCATTTTCCAAGTGGATGCCCACACACTCAATAGGGTCGATTCTAAATCCAAATGTTAATTGATTTCGGATCGGGAATCGGAAGTTTGGGTGGGTGTTAGTCATTTTTTTCCTTTTTTTTGGCCATTTCATATTCGCACGAACGTTCGGCCATATGCGTATATGTTCTTTCGATTTCCGCCCGTCAATTGTATTTTTTGCGTTAGTTATTGTATATTTCCCGTCCAAATCGTATTTTTTGTGATCGTTCCTAATTTGTCCGTTAATGACATGGGCTTGCGAGCAATTCAGAGAGCTGATTGCCAAGTGTTTCTAAGCACATTTAATGGTTGATTTCCGAAATGTTATCCGGCAGCTTTTTGGCCTCGGGAATAGCATGGAGAGGAGTGAGTTCGAGGAACATCAAGGTCTAATGCTTTTTGGCATCGATTTGATCCGGATGTCTGAGGGCAGATTGCCCCTGCGTCGTCGCATGAACATCGATGGCATGAATGACATTGAGCCCTTGGTCCTGGCTCAAGATTGTAAATAGTTTTTAAATTTTTTATTAGATTTTAATAATTTTAAGTCGACCAAAATTTTTAATAATACATATATATTGTTAACAAAATAAATATATATTTTTTTTTATAATTCTTTATTTATAGGTTTTTGCATATAAACATACATAAACATATACAGAAAAGTCATAGATTACAGAACATTACATTACACAGTAGGGGGAAAGGGACCGGGGGGGAAGGATGGGGTCCGGGAATAGGGGACAGGGAGGGGGCACAGCAGCAGCCTGTTGATCTAAAAGGCACTCTGCCTTGTACACTACCAACACGACAATGCGACTAGAGCCATAGGGGAGGGTTCCCGGCTAAGGTCGCGGAGGACCCCAACCAGCCCAGGGCCTGTCGCCACCTCTCTCTGCAAGTCACCTAGGGATCCAACCGGGGCCAAGAATATATCTACTGCCGGAGGGGAGAGGGGGAGGGCCGGGGCGAGCCCCCGCGGCTGCCTGATGGTGCAGAGGTATAGGTTGCAGTCATCAACCAGCTGGTTCTGCAAACAGTTGTTTAAACTCCTCAGACTCTTGGAATATCAACCAGGGCATCCACGTGCACCTATACTGCTCATCTCTATCATGGATCGCAAGTGTGAGGTCCTCCATCTCCGAGATATTCAGCACCTCCCCGATCCAATCCTTCACGGTGGGGGCTCTTTTTTGTTTTCAAAACCTTGGAATCACTAACTTAGCTGCATTCAACAAATGAGCCTGCAGCAATTTGCTTACAGACCGATTCGTCGAATGCAGCAAGATCTGAGCGGGGTCCGTGAGGGTCGGGTCTCCCATGAGCTGGGAGACAATGGCTAGCACCCTCCCCCAGTATGCCCGTATCCCGGGGCAGGACCAGAGGATGTGCAGCAAGGTACCCCGTTCGGTCCCGCACCTCCAACAATGTGGGTCCACCGTGGAAGACATTCTGTTAAGCCTGTCAGGCGTATAGTACCATCGGGTCAGGATCTTATAATTAGATTCCTGCACCCTGGTAGCAATCGAGGATCTATGAGCGAGTGATGCAATCTTTTCTCTCTGGCCCTCCTCAAATGTCATCCCCAGTTCTGCTTCCCAATCCCTCCAAAACGTCTGGGGGCTGTCATCTCTTCCCACCAATCGCGAGTATAGTCTGGAGGTCAGGTGGTCGTTCTGTGTCAACCCCAGGCAAATGTTCTCAAATTCAGTGTGAGACCTGCAGTTGTCCCTCCTCAATCCCTGCCCCGACACAAAGGACTGCAAGCGAACCAAAGTCCATGAGTTGAGGCCTGCGTTTCCACATCTGGATCTCAAATCTGACAGTGATACCCATCCTCTTTCCGACAATAGGTCCCCAGCTCTCAACTGACGCAGCTTACTCCATTCCCTAAGGCCTGCTTTCGATGACCCGGGAGCCAACAACGGGTTAGTTATTATGGGAACCATAGGGGAGGGCCATGGGGATATCTCCGAGTAGGATCTGTAGATCCCGAAGACCCGCAATGATGCCGCTACGGTCGGGTGCCTCTTTATGTCCATGGGTAGATTCCCCCTGCCCCACATCAAGACATCTGGTGGGGTGGAGACCACCGCGCGCTCCAACTGAACCCATCTCTTGGTATCCTGGCATGTAGCCCATTCGCAGATTCTCTGGAGGTATGTGGCCGCCCAGTAGAGCTTAATGTCAGGTAAGGACATACCCCCCTGATTCTTGGGTCTATAGAGTGTACGTCTCCCAAGCCTCGCCCGTTTATTATTCCAAACGAACCTCAGGAGGGACCCGCTAAGGTCAGTGAAGAAACTTGCGGGGATCCGTACCGGCAATGCCTGGAACAGGTACAACAGTCTGGGCAGGATCGTCATTTTTATTATGTTTACCCTTCCCATCCAAGAAAAGGTGGGAAGGTCCCACCTCTCCAGGTCTCCCCTAATTCTCCTAGCCATTGGGAGGAAGTTCAGGGCTACAATGCTGCACAGGGAGCTCGGCAGCTGGGTTCCCAGGTACTTTAGAGAGGCCCTAGCCCACTTAAAGGGGAATGACTGCCGTAGGGTCCTGACCAGGTCCCCCTGGAGTGATACGTTCAGGGCCTCTGATTTCAAAATAAATATTTTAACATTCGAAAATGACTCATTTCTATTTATAACATACATTACATTTTGACAAACACGAAAAGGCATGTTTTAAGAAATAAATACAGATGTACATTAAGTGGTTGGGGTAATATTTCTGAACCACACAAATAAGAAGAATGGAACCGGCAAGGGGTTTGGGTCAGTTTTAGGGTCAGGAAAATGAAGAAGAATGCAACCGGCAAGGGGTTTGGGTCAGTTTTAGGGTTAATAAAGGTAAGTGTAAGAATGTCGCAAAGTAGTTGGGTTGAGCTAGGTAGTGTACGATATGGGCCACATTAGCTGAGTGTAGCTTGTATTGCGCATGCGCAAGATCTTCTACATTTACGAGCGCACGAGTATTAGAGGTTAAAAAGCAGGAAAAACCATCGGGAAACGCAAGAAATACGAAGAGGTGGACGATGGAAGAAGGGAAAAAAAACATGCTGCCGTCTCAACAACAGATCACTCAACCTAAAATTTACGTTTGAAAATGACTGGGCCAAGGTCGGGAGATAGCATACGAACGGACGGGCATTTTACAATAGAAAACTCATTAGGTTATAGAATCACTCGCAAGTTCATACGAATGCTCGAGCTTTCTGAAAAAATACCATGATCGGCAACAAAATCAAAGCTTTTACATGTTTCTTTGAATCGACCCTAATGTGTCCAAGTCAGCCTGAAGCTTGTGAACATCTTCCATAGACTGCACTGTGCTACATATCTTTGTGTCATCTGCAGAAATAGAGACAGTGCATTTAATTCCATCTTCTATGTCGTTTATAAACAAGTTGAATAATAGTGGGCCCAGCACTGAACCCTGGGGTACACCGCTTACAACCGGTAACCATTCAGAGTAGGTATCATTAACCACAACTCTCTGCACACGATCCTTCAGCCACTTTTCAATCCAGTTACATATTGTATTTTCTAATCCTGAAGATCTCAATTTCCCCAATAAGTGTCTATGGGGGACAGTGTCAAATGCTTTTGCAAAATCCAGAAAAACTATATCTACAGCCGCCCCTCTGTCCAGGCTTCTACTCACCTCCTCATAGAAGCCAATCAGGTTAGTCTGGCAGCTTCTGTCCTTAGTAAAATCGTGCTGCTTGTCACTTATAATATTATGGATAGTTACATATTTGTGTATGTAGTCCCTTAAGAGTCCCCCAAGCAATTTTCCCATAAAAGATGTTAAACTTACAAGTAGGGAGCAGCGATCTTTATTGTTGGTGTTTAGATCGTACATTCCTCCCACGAGAAACCACGGCAATCGGACCTCCGCTGCAAGTAGCTGAGTACCCCTGCACTAGAAGGAAGCTGCTAGGTGAGCTGCACACAGCAGAGTATTTCAAATTGGGATGATCCAGGGGGAAGCTGTAACTTGGCCTTGGAGCCTTTTTGACTCTAGAGTTGGGGCACCAGGGTTTTGGTCCTCTTTAAAGGGCATGACCTGAAACAAAGGTGAACATCAGGATTCTGCTGCACTCTGAGACCACAGAGCCAGGTGGATCTGCAGGGTGGGAGGTCTAGGTAAGCATACTAAGCTTTTTTACTGGCTAGGCATGTCCTTGTAATTGTTTAATCAATAAAAGAGCTATTAGTGAGTTTTGATTACCCTGGAGAACAGAATTTTATTTTCTTTCAGAGTTGACACGGGCAAGGGTATGTGAAAGCAGAGAGAGAGAGAAGAAAAAAATGCCAAAAAGATCATATGATTGCAGTTAGCAGACATCTTGTAAGGAAAAACAAACACTGGCCCTGCAGTCGGGAGGTCAGCAGTCATCTGATGTTCATTAAACATCTCAACACATTTCTGAGGGTCCTCACCCTCACTTTATAGGGATATGTTTTTGTCTTTCTCAATACAGATGCTTGTGGTAGAATCCTGTGCCCTTCCAGAACATATTATCATTAGTATCATATGACTTCCAGGCATTGCAGTCAGGCACTTCTAATACATTGGTAGCAGACTGTGTTTAATCACATAAGAAAACTTTAAACAACAATATAAAAAACATCCTACAGAATTGCCCTCTTACGTCTGCTGTATCAGAGAATAGATACACACACACACACCACACAGACAAACACAGGCACACACACATATATACACATATACACACATGCACACACACAACACACACACATACACACACAGCAAACACACACACACACACACAGCAGACACACACAGCACACACACAAGAGAACACACACAGCACACACAGAGCACATAGCACATACACACAGCACACACACACACGCACGCACATACACACACAACACACACACCAGACACAGACACACACATACAGCACACAGACACACACATACACATGCACGCACACACACACGGAGAACACACACAGCAGACACAGCACACATCTCATACACACAGACATACACACACACACACACACACACAGACACACACACACACACACACGCACGCATGCACATACACACACACACCAGACACAGACACACACATACACATCACACAGACGCACACACACTCAGAGAACGCACACAGCACACACAGAGCACACAGCACATACACACAGACACACACACACATACAGCACACACACAGCACACACAGAGCACACAGCACATACACACAGACACACACACACATACAGCACACACACAGCACACACAGAGCACACAGCACATACACACAGACACACACACACATACAGCACAAACACAGCACACACACAACAGATTGTTGTTACACAGGTGAGCTCATTGTTTTCCCGGAAATGATTGGATTTGTTAATAGCTTCTTTAAGATCAGCCTTAGACCTCCGACATGGTTTGTTAACTTTTTAATTATTGCACTGTCTTCTGGTTAAAAGGAAATTGGGTTTTTATTGAGTAATTTTATGGCCTCACAAATAACTACCTTGTTTACTTGACTGGTCTATAAGATAAAGGTAAATAGCTGTTACATTTAAAATGCAAAGTGACCAATTTCAGAGCTGCATTGATTAAATACAAATTTAAAGCAGGCAGAGAGGGCGATTTATGATGAATAGTTCGGGCGGCACCTGAGCGCCTCATCCGAGATGCTTAGCAGCGCCCGCTCAGCATCACTGGCTTCAGCCTGCTGGCGCTAACAGCTGTGGGGTTCACAGCCAGGCAATGTTTGCAGCAAACGGCTTGTATAGGTGTGCTGTTTCCGTCTGCTGTAAGGCAACAAAATAGCATTAACTACTATAACTACAAGGGTGCTAGAGTACAGATATTGAAAGAAAAGAGGAAGAGTTGGCAATATAAGAAGACCACATGTCCCTCCCCCCCAACAACCTCCATGATTTTCCACCTGTCGTGCCTAACTCCAATAACTCACCAAAAAATGTAACATTGTGACAGTTCTTCCACCAAACTCAGTCTCAAATAACTCCACAACAATTGACTTCACAGGATGGATGGCACTGGGAAGAAAATAAGTTGATTTTGCTACATTTAAAGCTGAATATAGAGCCGCCAGGCTGCCCTCCCCCGTCACCCTTATGGTGACGGATAAATCAATTCTCTTTTTTTCCTAGTTTTTCTGACACCGTATTCTAAGTCTATGGATATTAAAGTCCCTGTCCATGCAAAATGAAGAAAAGCACAGTCTCTCCCTTTGTCCCCTACATTGCTTCTATTCTCAGTTGGTAATATAACACTGAGTCCTGAGACTGAGATCCTGTGGCAGTGAAGCTGGAAAGAACGTCAAGTAAAGGTGACTGGTCCACCCACTCAAAGCAAAGGCTTTGCACCATTCTCTATTGAAATGAATGGAGTGGGAGTAGAAGCCAGCAGAAATGGAGGTCACTGGTGAGCTGTGGCCGTGGATGCAGAAGCGCTGCAGGAGACAAAAGATGAGTATCCATTTTGTTTTGATTTGCCTAGATTAATTAAGTGTTCTTGCATGGCAAGATCGCTTATTGTTCTCTCACATATATATTATTCTTATTATAGACATATTTTGCACTGTAACTCCTCCCACAGTTTTTACACTACATAGACCATAATATACCAAAACGTGCGGATCGTTCCCGAATGGTGTGCTATTACTTTGTGGAACGTTTCGCCAAACGGTTTCCAAAATATTGCCTTTTTCTGGCGCAATTTTCCCATAGGAATGAATGGAAGGAATGTTCAAAACTAGAGTGGGAGATTAGTGTGAAGTGAAAAATCAGGACATGATTTCTAAACTGCGACCTCTCCCTCATTTTTAAGTCCACCTACACAAATCTTATATCAAAACGTTCAGCTATCCCTTCTGCCACTAAGGCTAAGCCATAGCCCTAACAGTTTTCACAATATGACCTTTTGTTTGCAACTCACACCTCCCATTGGCATTCATTTAAACTCTACTCTAGACACCACAAATTTGAATGGCAATTTCTAAACTGTGACTGTGCCTTCATTTTTAATATTTCAGAGACATGCTGTATAACATATTGTAGGCTTGGGTCTTGTGATTCTTACAGTATAAAGCTCTTTGCTGTAGGATGTATACTTTTGAAGCTACAGCCATTTGAATATGGCAACCACCAGTGAATTAGAAAATACCATTTTGGGATTACTCACCTGTAAAATGGGTATTATAAGTATGTCACACACCCCGCTTCCCATATTCATGACATTTGGGTTGTTACCTGTAGAGGGCGAACTTCTGCAGAGATGAAAAGAAAAAGGAGCCCCTCCCGGTCCATAAATACCTGGGACCTCCCACTCATTCCCCAGTATAAGAAAGCAGTAAGGGGACCAGGAAGAGCCAAATATAAAAATCTTAACAATAAAAAGTGCACCATATAAAAGTTCCAGAATACCAAGAGGGCGGGATGAAGCGGGGTGTGTGACATACTTATAATACCCATTTTACAGGTGAGTAATCACAAAATGGTATTATTCCAAGTACGTCACACACCCCGCTTCCCATTTTCATGACATTTGGGACATCCAATAGCAGTGTCCATCATGGGTGGGGATCCAAATACAACAAAAAATGCACCAATTTAAACCACTGCAGCTTGCAGAACCTTGCGGCCAAAAACAGCATCCGCTGAGGCCCGCACATCAACCTTAAAAAACTTGGAAAAGGTATGAACAGAAGACCAAGTAGCAGCCTTACAAACTTGTTCAACAGAAGCCTGGTGCTGAAAAGCCCAAGAAGCCCCAACAGTAGAATGAGCAGTGATCCGAAAAGGGGAAACCTTCCCCTTGGCAGTATAGGCCCCAACAATGGCCTGGCGAATCCATCTACTAATGGTAGCCTTGGCGGGCGCCAAACCCTTCCTGGGCCCGGAGGGCACCACAAACAAGGCATCCGTCTTACGAAAGGAAGAAGTAGCCACCAAATAGTACTTCACACAACGAACCACATCCAAAGAGGGCAAAACCCTCTCCTTATCATTGCTAGGCTTAGGACACAAGGAAGGGAGAACTACATCCTGATTGAGAAGGAAGGCAGAAACCACCTTAGGAAGGAAATCTGGCTTAAAGCGAAAAAGCACCTTGTCCTGGTGTCTCTCAAAGTAAGGGGCCTGAATGGACAGAGCCGCCAACTCAGAGACACGCCGAACAGAGGTAGGCAACTTTTTGAGTGAGCACAGAAAGTGCAACATCCTGCACCGGCTCAAAAGGAGGCCCCTGGAGAGCCGACAGAACCAAATTCAAATCCCAAACTGGCAACAAAAGCTTTCTAGGAGGCCGCACATGAGTGACCCCCTGGAAAAAAGTCTTAACCAGAGGATGTAGAGCAAAAGACCTTTGAAAGAAGACAGTCAGAGCAGAGACCTGCCCTTTCAAGGTACTAAGCTGGAACCCCAGGTCCAGACCGTGTTGAAGAAAATCCCAAATCCTAGGAATCGAAAACACCCTGCAAGGCAAGACCCTAGCCTCACACCAGTCAATATAGAACCTCCAAGTCCTATAGTATATGTTAGAGGAAGATTTCTTCCTAGCTCTAACAAGAGTCTGAATCACAGCCTCAGACAAACCTTCCTCCCTTAGGATGGAGGTTTCAGCAACCACGCCATCGCCGTCGCAAGCCAGCGCTTGTAAATTGGGGTAACGTAGCTGACCTTGAGTGATCAGATCCGGAAACAGGGGCAGCCAGTACTGATCCACCGCCAGCCTTACGACGTCTGCGAACCAAACCTGTCTTGGCCACCTTGGGGCCACCAGAATTGCTGGCGCACCCTCTAGAGCCAGCTTGTGCACCACCTTGCCTACCATGGAGAAGGGGGGAAACAGGTACAGGAACCCCAGGTCCCTCCAGGCAAGAGACATGGCATCCACTGCCAGGGCCAGAGGATCCTGAGACAGAGGCACAAACGTTAGGAGCTTGTGATTGTGACGTGAGGCAAAGAGATCTCCCTCCGGAGTCCCCCACCCCGCGACAGAGGGACCGGAATACCTTGTGGTTGAGAGACCATTCCCCTCAGCGAGAGGATCCCCTGCTCAGGGAGTCTGCCTCCGTGTTTTCCACTCCCGGAATGTATACTGCGGAGATGCATGGAACATTGCTCTCCCCCCATGCAAGAATCAGAGAAACTTCCCTGAGGGCACTCCTGCTGCGAGTCCCTCCTTGGTGATTGATGTAAGCGACCGCAGTTCGATTGTCTGATCGAACCTGAACCGGTAAGCCCTGTAAGTGATGCGTCAAGCATGACAGAACCAACCGAATAGCTCTGAGCTCCAAGACATTGATGGGGGTGTGAGCCCCCTGAAACTGAAGATCCGTCCAGAAACCTCCCCAGCCCGACAGGCTGGCATCCGTGGTAACCGTCTCCCAACAAGGGGCCAGAAAGGATCTGCCCCTCATCAGATTGCTTGGTTCCAGCCACCATTGAAGGGACTGACGAACCCTGGAAGACAGCAGAAAGGACTGATCCAAGGACCGGGGACATCTGTCCCAGTTCAGCAATAGATGGAGTTGGAGCGATTTCATGTGGAACTGAGCAAAGGTGGACTGCCTCGAAGGAAGCCACCATCAATCCTACCAGTTTCATCCCTAGCCAGATAGAGGGGCGAGGATTGGCCAGGAGAATACGTATCAGATCTTGAACCCTGTGCACCTTTGGGTGAGGTAGAAACACTCTGGCCTGACTGGTATCCAGATTCATTCCCAGGAATGAGATTTCCCTTGATGGGGAGAGAGAAGACTTGGGGTGGTTAATCACCCATCCGAACCTTTCCAGCGTCGTCATCACCATCCTGGTGTCCAGCTCCGCCTGACATAGGGAAGAAGCTGTAATGAGTAGGTCGTCCAGATACGGCAAAATGCGAATGCCCTGTGCTCCGAGCAGGGCCATTATGCCCGCCAAAACCTTGGTGAACACCCTCTGTGCCGAGGTCAGCCCGAACGGGAGGGCCACAAACTGAAAATGCTGATCTCCCACCGCAAACCTGAGAAACCTCTGGTATGCTGGGAAGATTGGTACATGTAGGTAGGCATCCTTGATGTCTATGGATGTCATGAAATCCCCTTGACGAAGGGAATTGATGGCTGAGCGCAGGGTCTCCATGCGGAACTTCTTGGTTCTGATAAACCTGTTGAGAAGCTTCAAATCCAGGATGGGTGTTATGGATCCATCCTTCTTGGGAACTGTGAAAAGGTTTCAGTAATAGCCCCGGCCTCTCTCTGAGAAAGGCACCGGGCGTACAACTTCCATGCCCTCAATATTCTTGACAGCGAGCAGGAGCGCCTGCGCAGCCTGGGGATCCGAGGGCACTCAGGACCTTAGAAATCTGGGAGGAGGGCAGTGCTCGAATTCCAGTTTGTACCCGGACGATACCACTTCCAAAATCCACTTGTCTGTGACCTCTTGGGCCCAGACCTCGAAGAAGAGCCGCAGCCGTCCCCCCACCCGTAAGGGTGAGGGCGCCTCCTCATTGTTGAGCTGGCTTGGCAGCGGACTTAGGCTTGGAACCCCAGGTAGAGGCTAGACGGGCACGTCCTCTGCCTCTGTTCCAGGAATCACCCCTGAAGTTAGAGTAGGCAAGACCTCTGCCCGCTCTGGCACCGCGAAAGGAAGGATTGAAGGAGCCTGCCCCCAGAAAGGACCGACGCTGCTTCTTACGCTGAGGTAGCTTTCCACCTTTCGCCACAGAATCCAATTTGTCTCCAAACAACCGCATACCCAGGAAGGGCAGTGCTGTAAGTGATTTCTTGGCTGCAATGTCAGCTGCCCACTGGCGTAGCCAGACTGATCGGCGCATGGCCACCAGCAGAGCCGAGGTTCTACTACACATGATAATAGTGTCGTCCATAGCAGCCAAGACAAAATTCATGAACAATTCACACCTCCTAAGCGCTGCCTGTTGCGCACATGGTATACAAATCAGTACATTCTCCCCCGTAAGGGGAACCCCACATCCCACACATAGCCGGGATTGTCCCGAAGGGAGCCCGAGCCCGGTATCCTGTGTAGCCTCCATATGGTGATTTTAAGGTAGTCGCAATGACCAGGGGTAATTATGCTGATAAGCTACCCGGGATGCCCCTTTAAGTCCCAAGTGGGAGGATTTATAGGTGCCCAATTTACTGCTAGGGACCCTAGGACCGGGAGAACCCCCTTTTAATCAAAAAGCAGGGAGACCTCCTGAAAGACACAAAGGAGTGGGCCATAAGCACATGCACACACACATATAAAATATCATAATATCATAAATCATAATACAATGTAAGAAAAGGGACCAGCGCTGTCCCCTGTCTGAATGGGGCACATGGCTAAGTCAGTAAACAATAAAAGGGGGGTGCCCGGAGGGCACTCACGTGTCTGCAACAATGGCGGTCAGCCAGCTCAGCAGCTCAGAGAAGGAGAGAGAGAAGAAGAAGGGGCAGGCCGGCGCGCATCGCGCGCCGCACCTGGCCCCGCCCCCCTTCCCTCACGACCAGCAACGCAGTTCCCAGCCGGAGGCTGGGCCCCGTAATGGCGCCAAAGCAGGAGGGGGCGGGCCGCGGCAACACGTGAGCGCCCGGCCCCGCCCCCTTACCAACGCCACCTGAGGGGGAGAAGCTCCCTCCAGCAAATAGCAAAAAGAGTGAAAAATGGCGTCCAGCCCTGTAACATGAAGCACCCAAGCGCACATCACACACACACATTCACCCACAGATGAGCGAAAATAATGAAGAAGGAGAAAGTACACCCCCCCCCCGACTGGAGGGTTAACCGAGGGGCCCGGAAGGGGGGAAATGCCGCGCCATGGGTGTAGAGGATATATATATATACGTGGGGACAGGGCATCCCAACCGGGATCACCAACCCGGATTCCGCCTACCCCTTGATATGGGGTCTCACGGGGGAGCATAGCTCCCTGAACACCTAATAAGGTGTTGTCTACCCTCACCCGGACCTGCAGCAAAGGCTGGGAGGCTAGTATTGGGCTTAAAGTATAAGGGTCCGGGCAGAAATAGAGCTTACCTGCAAGGAAGATAAGCAGACATCTCTGACTTGCTCGCCGTCCTGCAGAGAAGATACTGGGGAATTAGTGGGAGGTCCCAGGTATTTATGGACCGGGAGGGGCTCCTTTTTCTTTTCATCTCTGCAGAAGTTCGCCCTCTACAGGTAACAACCCAAATGTCATGAATATTAGAAGCGGATTGTGTGACATACTTGGAAAATGTGTTTTAAAGTGCATTCTCTGGCTACCTCAGAGTGAGTTGCCATAGGAACACACCTGCAGCCAGGCTCGTTACATTCATTTTACAGCTGCTCCGCCCACACAGCCAGTCTCAGGAAAACTCCCCATGAAAACATGTTATGGAAAACAGGTTAGACAAATGACATAGCCAGTCATTTAGCAAGATATAAATACTTCATAATTTAATGCCTACTATCTTTACTCACTCCAAACAATCCATATAGTTACTCTGCCCAGTCAAACCTTTCCACAGTTACTCCAGCCCCTCCAACCACACAACAGTTACTCAAGTTACTCCACCTAGTTTCTCCGCCCACTCCAGTTGTAGAGAACTGGTGGAGGCAAGAACACTTCACACAATTTCCCCAGACATTGCACTTTGTCTAGTTTAATATAAAACCACTTCCACACATCTGGGAAGGCTTTGTACAAAACTTTGGAGGGTGTTGATGTAGATCAGGGCTCTCTGAGGGCCAGTCAAGTTTTTCCTCACCAAACTTACCCAATCATAGTTGGCAATCAGTAGTTGTTTCACAATACATCTACTTTTTAGTAATACTACTCACAGCTGAATATTGATGAGAGAGAGGTTTCATAAAATGACTACTGACAACTGCAAGTGTTTTTTTTACTTGTGACTACTTTCAACTGAAACCAGCATCTACCCTTAAAGTGGACCAAAACCCAGGATTTTGACTATCCTGGGTTTTGGCTGTTGCCTCCAGGGCACCCCAATCGGGGAAGCCCTTCTGTGTGAAACCCTCAGGTCGTTGAAACAAACTCACCTCTTCCCGGTCCTACGGCGCATGCTCAGCTGCTCGTCCCTTAGTCTAAGCCTTCGTCTAAGGCGAACAAATGCCTGGCGCGGGCACATGCTCTGCTAGAGGGATAGCGGGGATGCGGCCGTGGCTCGCGCATGTGCCATTGGACGAAGAAGGTAACTGTATGGGCGACCTGGGGGTTTCACACAGCGGGGCATCCTCATTTTGGATGCCCCGCGGGGAGGAAATCAAACAGCCTGGAATCTTATAGCTTTCTGGATCGATTGCCGTGGATTTCGGTCCACTTTAAGCTGAATGTAATGCTAGGGTGCAATATTTTTTATCTTTTTTTGTCTGTGAGTTTACTTGCAGCCTTTAAATGTATAAGGCAATTAAAAGTCTCAAATATCTCAACTCTAATTGCACCTTGTTTGTCTAAATAAGTTTATATGGCAGTAAACTCCAAGGAAATACCAACATAGCATTACTCTGACTGACTGCTGAAATAAATGTAATCTCAACTGACAACCTAATATAAGAATCATTTCCCACTAACAATCCACCTATTCCTTCACTCCATTCTTACACCCTACAAGAACCCTTTATAACCCCTTTGAACCACCATCACTGCAGACTGAAAAACCTCTACCACTCACTTTTCACTGTTAGATATCCTAGACCTAAAATGCACAGCCTGCAGTCTGGGGGGTGCACATGGCCTGCACTGCAACAGTTGACCAACACAACAAACATTGCTCATATGCATCCCTCCCCGGGGCAATTTAGATTGCTGCACATAAACATTCATTTATATTTTCTAACTCCTGCTGGGGTCAATTTTTGAAACAAGATGGCGGCTCATGGACTTGCAGGCCACCTATAAACAGGACATGCTGCTGGGCTTCCTGTTACTGTGCATTGTTAGGTATGTCAGTTGGGAGAGGAAGCTCCAAAATGGCCGCTAACGTTCTTTTCCAATGTGCCAGGCTGTTGATCCGGGTTAAATTTGATTGTGGCCCCTCGAAGTGGAACAATAAGCCAATGCGTTCTAGGACCAAAAATGTTTGTGCACCCCTGTCCTGTAGCAGTTTACTTTTTTTCTAGGATTAAAAGGAGGCTCTGCTGCCATTTGCAATTGGATTAGTGGAATACAAGGAAACATTTATTTCTTCTGGTTAATTCCTATAGCCCCAAAGTATGATGATAAAGGAATCAGTGTCTGTATATAGGTCTATTTACCTTAGAATCCATGTGTTATAACTCCTTTGAGTTACCGCGTTTAAATATGCAAATTGATGTAAATAACTGTAAGTATACTGATGCATTTGAGTTAAAGTTTGTCTAGCGGAGAGGCTTCACACAGCATTGCTAAACACTTTAGAACTGTAAAGGTGTATAATATTAGTTTATGCATAAGAAAAGTGTAAGCTTCTCTGGGGCAATCTGTGCTGTATAACTGATGCATATTTGACAACTGAATTAAAGCAGACCAACAGTCAAACATGACTTAAGTCAGACAAACACAACAAACAGTGCTCATATGCAACCCTGCCAAGGGCAATTTAGATTGCTGTACATAAAATTAATTTACCTTTTTCTAACTCCTGCTGTAGTAAATTTTAGAAACAAAATGGCAGATCATGGATCTGCAGGCTGCCTGCAAACAAGAAGTGCTTCTGGCCTTCCTGTTACTGTGCATTGTCAGTTATGTCAGTTGAATCCAGACAGCAGCATGGCTCAGATGCTGGGAGAAGAAGCTCTAAAAAGGCCACTGCCCTTCTTTTCAAAGAAGTGTTTGAAAAATAACTTGCTGCAACACTAATGAGCTAATGATCCGGATGTGTTATATTACAGGAGTGGACATTATATAATTTTTTCAATTAGATTGACAAGAATGAGCCAGTGTACTGGAGTGGTTGACTACTTCTTATTACATAGTTAACCTTCTACAGCGCTACTGAATATGATGAATGATACTATAAACAATAACCCATGTATATCTCTACAGTATAGCAGTGTGACATTAACCATTCATTGTATACCCTCTCACACCTTCCCATTGGTTTGCAGTTGGAATATTCCAGTGTGACAAAAACTAGAATAGGATGCTGCCTATTAAAATTATTGTGCGCCAACACGTCTGTGCACTGCATTGTGGTGTGTTTTGGGGAATGCTGCATACAGCATTTTTCCCGCAGCACAATCGCAATGCTGCCCATATATATCTGTGGGTAGGCCAGGTAATGCACATGTATTACAATTTACCTATATGTGCATTGCGGCACAAGCTACCACTAGCTCCCGATCTATCCCGCCACAGGACTATGATAGCTATGATGGTGCGCCTTCTGTTGCCACCTCCTCCACATCCTCTGCCAGGTTCCCCCACCTCCTTCAGATGTAGTCGGCACTGCCCCTCCCGATTCCCAGGTCCCCTCCATCTCCTGATGGTTGACGATCTTTTGTCTCCTCTAGTGAGTTCCTGCCTCCTTCTGATGCTGGCGGTGCTTCGTCTTTTCTGCCAGGCCACCTCCATGGCATCAGGGCCTTCTAGGAACCAATTGTCTCCTAGTAGTGGCCATTTTGGAGCTTCCTCTCCCAGCACCCTAGCCATGCTTCTGCCTGGACTTAACTGACATAACTGACAATGCACAGCGGCAGGAAATCCAGCAGCACTTCCTCAAGGCAGATTTCATGGGTCGCCATTTTGGTTGTAAGATTGACCACAGCAGGGAAAGGAGCCCCGTGGTGGCAAATCACGGGACTTCTTTCCCAGTGCTGGCTCATAATGAAGGTGAGTATTAAGAACGGTCTGGGAGGTTATCTGCAAGGGGGCTCCAGCATTCTGGATGCCCCCCAAGCTTGTTGTGATGAACAGACAGCAGGACCAACACCCATTAAAGGAAAAACGGGAGTTTGGTTTAACTTGAGCTACCCAAACTTCTACGGGTTCGCTCATCACTAGTTATAATAAATTAGCTTAGTCTTTCTAATTTGTATCACTGGTAGTAAATTGTTCCCCAAGTGTTATGAAATTGCAAGAGACAAATGCTTTTAATTTAGTCTGTTAAGTTTTAAATTAAGCCTCTGTATTGTTTCCACCTTTGCTTCAGCCACGTGCACGTGTTTGTGGCATCGCTCATAACTTCATGCTCTAAAAATGTGTTTAGTTGGTTCTAAATCTAAATTTAGTAACAATCTTTTTTAGAACAACAACATTTTGGAAGATGGTAAAGACGTCTTTCCAAATGTTGACTAATGTTAATCATTTTGCTGAGTGTGACCTAAAAGTGCCATAGCATTGAGAACGTTGAGTCCTTCTAACGGAGAATTCCAGACCTGGGCACAGGGGAGTGAATGGAATGACTGTTTCAAATGAAAAGGTTTACATAACCCCAAACAAGTATGCAATGGCCTCCTCAGAAGTGGCTTCACATACCAGGAACTATAAAGTAAATAGCCCAAGCCCGAAAACGGAAATGATTTGTGTTTTATCTAAAATTTAATTAACTGTAATTTCTTTTTATGTGTACCAAAGACTTTGAATGGTCCCTTGTAAACAAGATTGTTTGGAAATGTTTCCTGTTTTGAGAATGCCATTTACCTTATGGAACGTCCTGCTTAATGTTTATAGTGTAATTTTGGTTGAAGAGCATGTCCACCCAACGTCACTTGTCACCTTTTTCAAATTCTCAGGGGGGTTGGCAGAAGAATCTGGCCAATATGGCCAATTCATCAAGAGGAAGGTGACATCATTGTTCAACATGATTTAGAGGAACACATGTGAAAGCAGCTGTACGAAGAAGGTAGCAGATTATTTCCTAGACTGGAGATTACCCCACTGGGGTTCCCATACGTTTGACAAAGCGATCCACACCTAATCAGTTCTGATGCTTAAATGAGAAGTGTATGGAACATTTTCTGTTTCTTATTTCCAATCGTCTTTATCATCTGGCATTCCTTACAGTCCATTGCGGACCTCACGTGGTGCTATAATGTACATGAGTCTACAATTATGAAGAAATCACTCCAATTCTCAGAAAAGTTTTCTCTCCAGATAGACCAATGAGGCAAGACTACAGTTTTTATCTAAAACCGCTGGAACAATGTGCATTAGATAAACATGATTTTTAATAAAGAAGAACTTGATTGTTTGCACCAGGGTCTGGGCAACTCATCATCATAGAATCCACTAAGAAATCTCAGTTGTATTAGAGCATACATGAGGATACTTAGACAACATACAGTTTTGAGTTTGGGGCTCAAGCAAAAGTAGACCATGAAAATAACGAGACCTAAACATTCCTGTAAAAATATAAATAGAAAAATGGAATTACTAAGGAAAAGCCGAGGTTTAAATTTGCTACAAGCTCAATTATTATCCTGTGGAGGGTTAAGTTGCCCATGGTTTCATGATAAGGGGAGAGGAGTGCACTCCATATGGTTTGAGTTGAACTATAAGCCCCTTAGGACTTAAAGGGCTACAACCCATGGGTCTCACTATAGACCATTGTAATTGGGTGTTTAGGGGATTTTGGCTTGAGGTTAGTTTGCAGCTATCAGGTTACAAGTCGTTTTAGGGTAACTCAACTCCAGACCAAAAAGGAAGTTCATCTAACATTGCTATTCATGAATCCTAAAGATTTAACTAGTGATGAACATTTTTTTACATTTATTTTGAATCACATATGGACAAACCAACTGCAAGAATAATTTAACTGAATACATTTGTTATAAATCACAATTTATCATGCCACAGTGATGCTGGCATCCTTCAATCATAACGTGATGGAGGGGGTGTGCCAGCATCACTAACAATAGGAGCAAGGAGGAGCATGGTCTCAATCTGTCAATCAGGTAAGATTCCAGGAGCAGTCATCTGCAGGGGGCAAGAGGTAAGTATACAGGAAAGTCTAACAACTCTGTCAGAATGTTATTCGTGGAATTCAGTGTTCAACACAGTCAATCTCACTTGTGAATTGATAATAAGCTTCTTGATTGACAGGTCACAAAAAGGTTGATTCAACACTGTGCATTGAGAATCAAACCCATCATATATAGTTGTGCATTTTTTTAGTTTAAAATACACAGCTAAATATGGTGCTGAATTGCCCTGAGGGAAAAAAAATCTTAAGAAAAAGCATTTTTCTCTTTTAAAAAAGTGAGTAAAAAAATATGTTGCTGAATCAACCCAAATTTGTCAAAATAGAGCATTTGTCTAGTCCACCTCCAAAAAAAAATAATTGGGGCTCTTCTTACTCTATACAAATGACTTCACAAATAGTGAGCTCCCTGTCAAGACTGTAAAATTTGCAGATGACAGCACAGTTACTGGGCTTATCAGTAATGATGGTTACCGGCATACTACAAGGTAGAAATGGGTCGCTGATGTAGGCGGAACAACCTCATAAATGTAGAGAAGACAGGGGAAATGGCATTGGGCCTCAGGAAAACATCCCTACTACCGTGTCCCATACTCATTGATAGACCAGTTGCATCAATGGTGGAGAACATTATTTCCTTGGTAGAATTATTACTGGAGAATTGTCCTGATCCTTGGTCTGACCTGCCCTGGAGGAGAAGGGATTGCGCCTACCCTACCAGTTTCTGGCTCTATGCAAATATGGTATTGACTAGTGTTGGGTGAACCCCCCAAGGTTCAGCAAGAACTTGCATCATCAGTGGTCCGGTACGGAAGTGCCGACAGAAAGGACAAACTTCACCTGAGGAAGATTGTAAAAATGGTGGAAAACCTTTCGCTATTGGATGATCTTTATGAGAAATAACTCAAAAACAAAGCAAAAAAGATTATAGGAGACTCAGTCTATCCTGGACAAACCATTTTTAGTATCCTAAAATCAGGCTGACAATACACGCTTCCATCATAGGAATAAAAACAGCTATGGCCATTAGGAGCCTTAATAACAAACAACTGGACATTTATCTTTTTCACCTTGCTCTAGTATTGCTGTAAAGCTGTGTTCTACTTCTACCTAGTACCTTGTACATTCTGCCTCGACCTCCCTTGCCAGATAAAATTGTATATATGTAAATGCTTGTGTTTATATCATGCGGCAAAGGGCTCTCATTGACTTCAATGGGGAATGAGAGCAGCTGCATCCCCAGTGGCATGCATGCTCCCTCCCCAGACTATATGAATGGCTGGGGCAGGAGCACACGGACAACCCAAGGATGCTGGGGATGTGGCAGCTCGTGCTATCCATTGAAAACAATCAGTGTCTAATCAGAGTCATTTGCTGACAGGCAAAGGGCTCTGATTAGATGACAGCCTGCTTGTTTGCCCTTGGACCGGGGAAAGGTGAGTGATCACTATTACTCCAGGGGGTTTCACATAGTGAATTGGGATGACCTTGAGAAAGGCCAGTGGTTGGCCTGGAATCTTAGATTCCAGGACAAGCCACACCAGGTTTTTTTCTGCTTTAATTGTCTGTAGCCCATTCCCATATGGTCTTGGTAATTCACTGATACCAAACTTGTTCTGCTAGTACACATACTATTCTGGTCAACAAAATAAAATATTTGCTTACGGGGAGGCCGATTCATTAATTGCGCCAGGTAGCGACAGATGAGCGCCAGTAGCGTGATTTTCACAGCGCCAGCTAGTATTCGCTGTGCTTGGCCGTTGTTCGCTTGTTGAGAGCGACTCAGTCGGTGTGCGTTAATGTTGAATACGTGGTTAGGTGTCGCTGTTTCACAGGTTCCGCGCTGTATGGGTGCGCCTGACAGCGAATGGCCAGAGCGAACGGCTTCCAGCATATTCATTAACAAATCACGTGGGTGAAGGAGATTCTATGAAAGAAGAGACCGCACTCTATGTCAAAAAATGTGGTGAACTAGTGTGCTGTGACGGGGGCTGAGACTGTCGCTGGCTGGGGGTCTAGTTGCTGCTTCCCTATGAGCATTCAGTAAGTGTCCCTTTTGGTTTCTATTCTTTCCTTACAGGTTGGTCCTTCTGTCTTACTGTAGCCTACAACCAGGCAGACTTATTTATAGGTTGAAGATCTTTTTGGCACTAAGGCACATAGCACTTTATATATATTGTTTATGATTACTTTACTTGTGTATGGTTTGGAATACATTAGCTTTGTTGGGTGTGTAACACTAGTGTATGATTTATTGAGTTAAGGATCTATGTATTTATTCACTTAGTTATTAGCGGCATTTAGGGTAATGGATTTAACTTTTATTATTTATGTGCACATATTGGCACTTTATTATTGTGGTTAGTTTTAAGACAATATACTGCAGCATCCTATTGTCACATCTGATACTATCACTACCAGTACTACTACTATTACCATTGTTATTGCTCCCTGGCCCAGCCATTGTTAGTATAGTCTCGCCCCCCCTCCATATATGTTATATGTTTTTTAAATTGTTTTTATTTGGTCTGTACCTGTGTTTTTGAATATGTAAACAATAAACTTTTGTACTTTTTCATAGATTTTTGTAGTAGTGCCACTCAATACATGAGGTTGGGAATTTTGGGGTTTGTGGGATCCCCATCTGTCTGTACATTAACAAATCACGCTCAAAAATTTCTCGCGCTGTGAAATTCTTGTTGAAACCCCAGAGCGCTGGCGGCGATGGGTGTAAAGTAGTTTTTAACCCCCAAACAAGCATATTTTTTGATTAAAAAATTAAACAAGTTTTTATAAACATTTTGTAATATGAATACATTAATATCAGACCTGTAATATCAATTCTGCACAAATTTTACCGTAAAAAAAAATATAACATTGCAGAAGTGGTCACAGAATTAGAGATGAGCGAACTTTTGAAAAATTCGATTCGACTGATTCGCCGAATTTTCCGACAAAAATCGTTTCGACCCGAATAAATTCGCGACGAATCGCTATTAAAAACGGCTATTTCTGAGCCTTCTAGAGCCTCAATAGGGTTGTAAACCATTCTGCCTTGCTGTAACACGCACAGGATGCGTGCTGGGTTAGTTAAATAATACTTTGAATAAATATCACATGCAGATCAGAGGCATCGCTAATAGAATCGCAGAGCGGCACAATTGCAGAGAGTTGAAGTGGCATCACTATGAGGGGCAGAAGGAGCCCAAATATACACTGGAGTTGGCCTCAGGAGCCCAAAAATTGGATGAATCACACCCTGGAGTTGGCAGGAGTTGACAGTAGCAGCAGCAGGAGCCCAAATATACACTGGAGTTGGCTTCAGGAGCCCAAAAATTGGATGAATCACACCCTGGAGTTGGCAGAAGTTGGCAGCAGCAGCAGCAGGAGCCCAAATATACACTGGAGTTGGCTTCAGGAGCCCAAAAATTGGATGAATCACACCCTGGAGTTGGCAGAAGTTGACAGTAGCAGCAGCAGGAGCCCAAATATACACTGGAGTTGGCTTCAGTAGCCCAAAAATTGGATGAATCACACCCTGGAGTTGGCAGAAGTTGGCAGCAGCAGCAGCAGGAGCCCAAATATACACTGGAGTTGGCCTCAGGAGCCCAAAAATTGGATGAATCACACCCTGGAGTTGGCAGGAGTTGACAGTAGCAGCAGCAGGAGCCCAAATATACACTGGAGTTGGCTTCAGGAGCCCAAAAATTGGATGAATCACACCCTGGAGTTGGCAGAAGTTGGCAGCAGCAGCAGCAGGAGCCCAAATATACACTGGAGTTGGCTTCAGGAGCCCAAAAATTGGATGAATCACACCCTGGAGTTGGCAGGAGTTGACAGTAGCAGCAGCAGGAGCCCAAATATACACTGGAGTTGGCTTCAGGAGCCCAAAAGAAGTGGTCACAGAATTAGAGATGAGCGAACTTTTGAAAAATTTGATTCGACTGATTCGACGAATTTTCCGACAAAAATCGTTTCGACCCGAATAAATTCGCGACGAATCGCTATTAAAAACGGCTATTTCTGAGCCTCCTAGAGCCTCAATAGGGTTGTAAACCATTCTGCCTTGCTGTAACACGCACAGGATGCGTGCTGGGTTAGTTAAATAATACTTTGAATAAATATCACATGCAGATCAGAGGCATCGCTAATAGAATCGCAGAGCGGCACAATTGCAGAGAGTTGAAGTGGCATCACTATGAGGGGTAGAAGGAGCCCAAATATACACTGGAGTTGGCCTCAGGAGCCCAAAAATTGGATGAATCACACCCTGGAGTTGGCAGGAGTTGACAGTAGCAGCAGCAGGAGCCCAAATATACACTGGAGTTGGCTTCAGGAGCCCAAAAATTGGATGAATCACACCCTGGAGTTGGCAGAAGTTGGCAGCAGCAGGAGCCCAAATATACACTGGAGTTGGCTTCAGGAGCCCAAAAATTGGATGAATCACACCCTGGAGTTGGCAGAAGTTGACAGTAGCAGCAGCAGGAGCCCAAATATACACTGGAGTTGGCTTCAGGAGCCCAAAAATTGGATGAATCACACCCTGGAGTTGGCAGGAGTTGACAGTAGCAGCAGCAGCAGGAGCCCAAATATACACTGGAGTTGGCCTCAGGAGCCCAAAAATTGGATGAATCACACCCTGGAGTTGGCAGAAGTTGGCAGCAGCAGCAGCAGGAGCCCAAATATACACTGGAGTTGGCCTCAGGAGCCCAAAAATTGGATGAATCACACCCTGGAGTTGGCAGAAGTTGGCAGCAGCAGGAGCCCAAATATACACTGGAGTTGGCCTCAGGAGCCCAAAAATTGGATGAATCACACCCTGGAGTTGGCAGGAGTTGACAGTAGCAGCAGCAGGAGCCCAAATATACACTGGAGTTGGCTTCAGGAGCCCAAAAATTGGATGAATCACACCCTGGAGTTGGCAGGAGTTGACAGTAGCAGCAGCAGGAGCCCAAATATACACTGGAGTTGGCCTCAGGAGCCCAAAAATTGGATGAATCACACCCTGGAGTTGGCAGGAGTTGACAGCAGCAGCAGCAGGAGCCCAAATATACACTGGAGTTGGCTTCAGGAGCCCAAAAATTGGATGAATCACACCCTGGAGTTGGCAGAAGTTGGCAGCAGCAGCAGCAGGAGCCCAAATATACACTGGAGTTGGCCTCAGGAGCCCAAAAATTGGATGAATCACACCCT
This sequence comes from Gastrophryne carolinensis, assembly GCA_027917425.1. Lineage (NCBI taxonomy): Eukaryota > Metazoa > Chordata > Amphibia > Anura > Microhylidae > Gastrophryne > Gastrophryne carolinensis. Next base: position 81,525,793 of record CM051234.1, read on the forward strand.
GGAGTTGGCAGGAGTTGACAGTAGCAGCAGCAGGAGCCCAAATATACACTGGAGTTGGCTTCAGGAGCCCAAAAATTGGATGAATCACACCCTGGAGTTGGCAGGAGTTGACAGTAGCAGCAGCAGGAGCCCAAATATACACTGGAGTTGGCCTCAGGAGCCCAAAAATTGGATGAATCACACCCTGGAGTTGGCAGGAGTTGACAGCAGCAGCAGCAGGAGCCCAAATATACACTGGAGTTGGCTTCAGGAGCCCAAAAATTGGATGAATCACACCCTGGAGTTGGCAGAAGTTGGCAGCAGCAGCAGCAGGAGCCCAAATATACACTGGAGTTGGCCTCAGGAGCCCAAAAATTGGATGAATCACACCCTGGAGTTGGCAGGAGTTGACAGTAGCAGCAGCAGGAGCCCAAATATACACTGGAGTTGGCTTCAGGAGCCCAAAAATTGGATGAATCACACCCTGGAGTTGGCAGAAGTTGGCAGCAGCAGCAGCAGCAGGAGCCCAAATATACACTGGAGTTGGCCTCAGGAGCCCAAAAATTGGATGAATCACACCCTGGAGTTGGCAGGAGTTGACAGTAGCAGCAGCAGGAGCCCAAATATACACTGGAGTTGGCTTCAGGAGCCCAAAAATTGGATGAATCACACCCTGGAGTTGGCAGAAGTTGGCAGCAGCAGCAGCAGGAGCCCAAATATACACTGGAGTTGGCCTCAGGAGCCCAAAAATTGGATGAATCACACCCTGGAGTTGGCAGGAGTTGACAGTAGCAGCAGCAGGAGCCCAAACATTACTTCAAAGAGACCCTGGGGTTGGCTTCAGGAGCCCAAAAATTGGATGAATCACACCCTGGAGTCGGCAGAAGTTGGCAGCAGCAGCAGCAGGAGCCCAAACATTACTTTAAAGAGACCCTGGGGTTGGCTTCAGGAGCCCAACAATTGGATGAATCACACCCTGGAGTTGGCAGCAGCAGCAGCAGGAGCCCAAATATACACTGGAGTTGGCTTCGGGAGCCCAAAAATTGGATGAATCACACCCTGGAGTTGGCAGAAGTTGGCAGCAGCAGCAGCAGGAGCCCAAATATACACTGGAGTTGGCCTCAGGAGCCCAAAAATTGGATGAATCACACCCTGGAGTTGGCAGGAGTTGACAGTAGCAGCAGCAGGAGCCCAAATATACACTGGAGTTGGCTTCAGTAGCCCAAAAATTGGATGAATCACACCCTGGAGTTGGCAGAAGTTGGCAGCAGCAGCAGCAGCAGCAGGAGCCCAAATATACACTGGAGTTGGCCTCAGGAGCCCAAAAATTGGATGAATCACACCCTGGAGTTGGCAGGAGTTGACAGTAGCAGCAGCAGGAGCCCAAATATACACTGGAGTTGGCTTCAGGAGCCCAAAAATTGGATGAATCACACCCTGGAGTTGGCAGAAGTTGGCAGCAGCAGCAGCAGCAGGAGCCCAAATATACACTGGAGTTGGCTTCAGGAGCCCAAAAATTGGATGAATCACACCCTGGAGTTGGCAGGAGTTGACAGTAGCAGCAGCAGGAGCCCAAACATACACTGGAGTTGGCTTCAGGAGCCCAAAAATTGGATGAATCACACCCTGGAGTTGGCAGGAGTTGACAGTAGCAGCAGCAGGAGCCCAAATATACACTGGAGTTGGCTTCAGGAGCCCAAAAATTGGATGAATCACACCCTGGAGTTGGCAGAAGTTGGCAGCAGCAGCAGCAGGAGCCCAAATATACACTGGAGTTGGCTTCAGGAGCCCAAAAATTGGATGAATCACACCCTGGAGTTGGCAGGAGTTGACAGTAGCAGCAGCAGGAGCCCAAATATACACTGGAGTTGGCTTCAGGAGCCCAAAAATTGGATGAATCACACCCTGGAGTTGGCAGAAGTTGGCAGCAGCAGCAGCAGGAGCCCAAATATACACTGGAGTTGGCCTCAGGAGCCCAAAAATTGGATGAATCACACCCTGGAGTTGGCAGAAGTTGGCAGCAGCAGCAGCAGGAGCCCAAATATACACTGGAGTTGGCCTCAGGAGCCCAAAAATTGGATGAATCACACCCTGGAGTTGGCAGAAGTTGGCAGCAGCAGCAGCAGGAGCCCAAATATACACTGGAGTTAGCCTCAGGAGCCCAAAAATTGGATGAATCACACCCTGGAGTTGGCAGGAGTTGACAGCAGCAGCAGCAGGAGCCCAAATATACACTGGAGTTGGCTTCAGGAGCCCAAAAATTGGATGAATCACACCCTGGAGTTGGCAGAAGTTGGCAGCAGCAGCAGCAGGAGCCCAAATATACACTGGAGTTGGCCTCAGGAGCCCAAAAATTGGATGAATCACACCCTGGAGTTGGCAGAAGTTGGCAGCAGCAGCAGCAGGAGCCCAAATATACACTGGAGTTGGCCTCAGGAGCCCAAAAATTGGATGAATCACACCCTGGAGTTGGCAGGAGTTGACAGTAGCAGCAGCAGGAGCCCAAATATACACTCGAGTTGGCTTCAGGAGCCCAAAAATTGGATGAATCACACCCTGGAGTTGGCAGAAGTTGGCAGCAGCAGCAGCAGGAGCCCAAATATACACTGGAGTTGGCTTCAGGAGCCCAAAAATTGGATGAATCACACCCTGGAGTTGGCAGGAGTTGACAGTAGCAGCAGCAGGAGCCCAAAAAATGGCCTAAAGACATAAATATGTTTTGCACCATTTGGAAAGTGTAAAACGTGGCACCATGCTGAATCTAGTCGCATGCATCAGGCATTGGTGGGTGGAAATCCTGGCTGATCCATCCCTGATTCATTTTGACAAAGGTGAGTCTCTCCACATTTTTAGTTGACAGACGAGTTCTCCTCTCCGTAACTATGGCCCCCGCCGCACTAAACACCCGCTCAGATGGCACGCTACTTGCCGGGCAGGACAGCTTTTCCAGGGCAAACTCTGCTAGTTGCGGCCACAAATCAAGTTTGGCTGCCCAGAAGTCCAGCGGATCCTCAAGGTGTGTTGGCATGGTCATGTCAAAGTATGACATGACCTGCTGGTTCAGGTCCTGCTCCAGGTCTTCCTGCTGCTCATGAGTAGCCTCACTATGCGGGTGTAGAAAGCTACTCATTAGCGACTGAAGACTGAGGCTGCTGCTGCTGATGGAGCTTCTGCTGCTGCTGCTGCCAACCCCCCCAGCGGCCATGGCAGTGGAAGGTGAGCGCAGAGGTCCCCTCGAGTCAGACCTGCGAGAGTATGGACCATGGCGCAGATAGGCATCGGCCAACTGCCTACGTAGAATGTCTTTGTAGTAGTTGAGTTTGTCCTCCCTCTCGGTGGGTTTAAAAAATGCCCCCATTTTGTGCCGGAAGCGAGGGTCCAATAAGGTGGACAGCCAGAAGTCATCCCGCCGACAGATGGAAACAATTCTGGGGTCACTACGCAAGCACGTGAGCATGCTTCGTGCCATTTGTGCAAGTGACTCGGATGGACTACCTGTCTCCATCTCCACTGCATACTGCCACGGTGTGCCCGGGTCCTCTGTCTCGCCTTCCTCAAAAACCTCTAGCTCCTCTGGCTGCTCCTGCTCCTCCTCTCCTGTCCGCTGACTAGATAAACCAGCCATTTCGCCAAGCCTAAACTGTGTTTCGCTGGGCAACTCCTCCTCCTCCTCTTCCTCCTCCTCCAGTTCAGCTCCAGCGGGGTTCATGTGGCCGTAAGATGTAAACGCCATGTCTCCAGTGCCCTGACCAGTCATGGTTTCCAACATGTGCTGTAGTACATGAAGCAGTGGAATCACGTCGTTCATCCCGTAATCCTGCTGACTGACAAATAAAGTGGCATCCTCAAAGGGCCTGAGCAAACGGCAGGTGTCACGTATGAGCTGCCACTGGTTGACATTGAAGTTACACAGGGGAGTCCCCCTATCTGCTTGGATCATCAGGAAATCCGTGATGGCTTTTCTCTGTTCATATAATCGGTCCAACATGTGAAGGGTGGAATTCCAACGGGTGGAAACATCGCAAATCAGACTATGTTGGGGGATACCATTCTGACGCTGTAGCTCAAGAAGGGTGTGTTTGGCGGTGTAGGAGTGGCTGAAGTGCATGCAAAGTTTCCTTGAAGTTGTTAGGATGTCTTGCAGATGGGGGGAACACTTCAGAAACCGCTTGACAACCAGATTGAAGACGTGAGCCATGCAGGGGGCATGGGTCAGGCTTCCTTGGCGCAGCGCAGACAAAATGTTCTTCCCATTGTCGGTAACCATGATTCCCATTTTAAGTTTTCTCGGAGTAAGCCATGTTTGGATTTCCTGATGAATACATTTAAGCAGTTCCTCCCCTGTGTGACTCCGTTCGCCAAGACAAACCATGTGAAGCACTGCGTGACACCTCCGTGCCCTGCACACATGGTAGACTGGAGGGGCACTGAGACTTGAGCCTACAGTGGAGGGTGAGGAGATGGCGGAGGATGAGGAGGCCGAGTCGCACGGTGTCACAGGCCCAATGGGCAGAGAGCGCGGAGGCCGAAGCGGCGTGACCTGTCCAAGTTGCTGCTGCAAAGGGACCACATTCACCCAGTGGGCCGTAAACGACATGTACTGCCCCTGACCGTAGTTACAGCTCCAGATGTCGGCGCTGCCATGTATTTTGCTACACACCGACAGGCTCAAGGACTGGCCCACCTTCTGTTCAACAAAAGTGTGCAGCGCTGGTACTGCCTTCTTGGCAAAGAAATGACGGCTTGGGACTCTCCACCTCGGCTCGGCACAAGCCATCAGTTCTCTGAAAGGTGCAGATTCCACCACCTGAAAAGGGAGCGACTGCAGCACCAGCAACTTGGACAGGAGCACATTCAGCTTCTGCGCCGTAGGATGAGTGGGCGCATACTGCTGTCTCTTGGACATGGCTTCGCTGATGGATTGCTGGCGGGATGCATGACTTGGAGGAGGAGGAGGAGGAGCAGGAGCGACAGAGGATGGGTATGACGCACAGCTGCCTTCGGCTGAGGTGCTGGAGCCTTGGCTGGCAGAAATTGGGAGCTCACTTGGTGAGGAAGCAGACTGGACCACCCCTTGGGAGCCTCGGTTCTCCCAGGTCGTTTTATGGTGACGCATCATATGTTGACGCAGGGCCGTGGTGCCAACATTTGGACCCTGGCCACGCTTCACCTTTTGCCTACATATCTTGCATGTGGCCATGTTACCCTCCTGCGGATGCCTCAGGAAAAACTGCCACACTGCCGAGTAGCTACTTTTCCCACCCCCTGGCCTCACTGATTCACTGCTGCTGTTGCCAACTCCAGGAACCCCTGCTCCACTACCTCCCGATAAGGTAGACTGCCGCACAGCAGGTGCTCTACCCCGGCCCCGGCCCCGGCCGGCTCCAGCCTTTGGAATTGTGCCCCCATGCTGACTGCTACCACCTTGCTGCCTCAGCTGCTGACTCCGGGGCAACCTGCGCCCCTCTTCTCCTGATGATGACGATGAAGCCCCTTCATCACCCGGCTCCCAAGTGCGATCGGCTTCATCGTCATCATCATCATCATCACCGAGTTGTGGCTGTACGTCACTGATGTTCGTGGATTCGTCAACAGTGTCTGGCGCAGGAGCTGGAACGCTCGCAGCACCCACGACACTGTCCACATCACTATTTGTCTGCCTAGCTAAAGAAGCCACCTCCATTTCTTGGCTGGGCAGTAGCTGCTGACTGTCCTCCTGTATCTGATCGTCCTCCTCACTAAAGAGTGGAGCTGAACCCAAAGCATAGGATACGTCGCTGGGGGAGGGAACGGCGTAGGACAGAGGCAATGGGAGGACAGGGACTGCTCTCGGGGCATGCCAACTCAGGGTTGTGTCAGAGGAACCTACCGACCCTAGACTGGGGGTCTCAGATGTAAGTTGTGATGATGTTGTTGATGAGCGCGTCAGCCAATCTACCACGGCAGATGCGTTACTGGTGGAGACCCGACCGCTAGCAGATACTGGCAGATTAGGTCTCTCAGCGTGACTCCTGCTGCTACTGGCCCCCAGTCTGATGCGAGCTCTGCCTGCGGAATCTTGGCCTCTGCCACTCCTCTTTTCACTTCCAGGCACTTGTCTGCCCGACATAGTCTAACTGGCGTGGTAGTAGGTGATATTTAAAAAAACCCCGGGCAGCGGTGGGTCTATATGAAACAGAATATAATGCACACCAAAAGTGAGCAATAACACTCAGCCGCCAACAGGCCTGCTTAGTGTAAATAAGAGAGCTGCTTAGTGTAAATAAAGAGGGGTATGCTATGTTACAGAATGGGATGCCTCAACAGAAGTGCACCTGGCAGGCAGCAGTAAGCCTATGCCCAGCAAAAGTGTCTTATAATATAAATATAATAAGAGCAAATGCTTATATGGTCTTAAACAGAGGCTGCTGTAGTCACAGAATGGGATGCCCTGGGCAGGAATGGACCTGGCAGGGTCCAGTAGTGCTTTGCCCAGCAAAAGTGTCTTTATCAGGCTAATTTCAAATATGATAAGAGCAAATGCTTATATGGTCTTAAACAGAGGCTGCTTTAGTCACAGAATGGGATGCCCTGGGCAGGAATGGACCTGGCAGGGTCCAGTAGTGCTTTGCCCAGCAAAAGTGTCTTTATCAGGCTAATTTCAAATATGATAAGAGCAAATGCTTATATGGTCTTAAACAGAGGCTGCTTTAGTCACAGAATGGGATGCCCTGGGCAGGAATGGACCTGGCAGGGTACAGTAGTGCTTTGCCCAGCAAAAGTGTCTTTATCAGGCTAATTTCAAATATGATAAGAGCAAATGCTTATATGGTCTTAAACAGAGGCTGCTTTAGTCACAGAATGGGATGCCCTGGGCAGGAATGGACCTGGCAGGGTCCAGTAGTGCTTTGCCCAGCAAAAGTGTCTTTATCAGGCTAATTTCAAATATGATAAGAGCAAATGCTTATATGGTCTTAAACAGAGGCTGCTTTAGTCACAGAATGGGATGCCCTGGGCAGGAATGGACCTGGCAGGGTACAGTAGTGCTTTGCCCAGCAAAAGTGTCTTTATCAGGCCTAATTTCAAATATGATAAGAGCAAATGCTTATATGGTCTTAAACAGAGGCTGCTTTAGTCACAGAATGGGATGCCCCAACAGGAATCGACCTGGCAGGGTCCAGTAGTGCTTTGCCCAGCAAAAGTGTCTTTATCAGGCCTAATTTCAAATATGATAAGAGCAAATGCTTATATGGTCTTAAACAGAGGCTGCTTTAGTCACAGAATGGGATGCCCTGGGCAGGAATGGACCTGGCAGGGTACAGTAGTGCTTTACCCAGCAAAAGTGTCTTTATCAGGCTAATTTCAAATATGATAAGAGCAAATGCTTATATGGTCTTAAACAGAGGCTGCTTTAGTCACAGAATGGGATGCCCTGGGCAGGAATGGACCTGGCAGGGTCCAGTAGTGCTTTGCCCAGCAAAAGTGTCTTTATCAGGCCTAATTTCAAATATGATAAGAGCAAATGCTTATATGGTCTTAAACAGAGGCTGCTTTAGTCACAGAATGGGATGCCCTGGGCAGGAATCGACCTGGCAGGGTCCAGTAGTGCTTTGCCCAGCAAAAGTGTCTTTATCAGGCCTAATTTCAAATATGATAAGAGCAAATGCTTATATGGTCTTAAACAGAGGCTGCTGTAGTCACAGAATGGGATGCCATGGGCAGGAATGGACCTGGCAGGGTCCAGTAGTGCTTTGCCCAGCAAAAGTGTCTTTATCAGGCTAATTTCAAATATGATAAGAGCAAATGCTTATATGGTCTTAAACAGAGGCTGCTGTAGTCACAGAATGGGATGCCCTGGGCAGGAATGGACCTGGCAGGGTCCAGTAGTGCTTTGCCCAGCAAAAGTGTCTTTATCAGGCTAATTTCAAATATGATAAGAGCAAATGCTTATATGGTCTTAAACAGAGGCTGCTGTAGTCACAGAATGGGATGCCCTGGGCAGGAATGGACCTGGCAGGGTCCAGTAGTGCTTTGCCCAGCAAAAGTGTCTTTATCAGGCTAATTTCAAATATGATAAGAGCAAATGCTTATATGGTCTTAAACAGAGGCTGCTGTAGTCACAGAATGGGATGCCCTGGGCAGGAATGGACCTGGCAGGGTCCAGTAGTGCTTTGCCCAGCAAAAGTGTCTTTATCAGGCTAATTTCAAATATGATAAGAGCAAATGCTTATATGGTCTTAAACAGAGGCTGCTGTAGTCACAGAATGGGATGCCCTGGGCAGGAATGGACCTGGCAGGGTCCAGTAGTGCCTTGCCCAGCAAAAGTGTCTTTATCAGGCCTAATTTCAAATATGATAAGAGCAAATGCTTATATGGTCTTAAACAGAGGCTGCTTTAGTCACAGAATGGGATGCCCCAACAGGAATCGACCTGGCAGGGTCCAGTAGTGCTTTGCCCAGCAAAAGTGTCTTTATCAGGCCTAATTTCAAATATGATAAGAGCAAATGCTTATATGGTCTTAAACAGAGGCTGCTTTAGTCACAGAATGGGATGCCCTGGCCAGGAATGGACCTGACAGGGTACAGTAGTGCTTTGCCCAGCAAAAGTGTCTTTATCAGGCTAATTTCAAATATGATAAGAGCAAATGCTTATATGGTCTTAAACAGAGGCTGCTGTAGTCACAGAATGGGATGCCCTGGGCAGGAATGGACCTGGCAGGGTCCAGTAGTGCTTTGCCCAGCAAAAGTGTCTTTATCAGGCTAATTTCAAATATGATAAGAGCAAATGCTTATATGGTCTTAAACAGAGGCTGCTGTAGTCACAGAATGGGATGCCCTGGGCAGGAATGGACCTGGCAGGGTCCAGTAGTGCTTTGCCCAGCAAAAGTGTCTTTATCAGGCCTAATTTCAAATATGATAAGAGCAAATGCTTATATGGTCTTAAACAGAGGCTGCTTTAGTCACAGAATGGGATGCCCCAACAGGAATCGACCTGGCAGGGTCCAGTAGTGCTTTGCCCAGCAAAAGTGTCTTTATCAGGCCTAATTTCAAATATGATAAGAGCAAATGCTTATATGGTCTTAAACAGAGGCTGCTTTAGTCACAGAATGGGATGCCCTGGGCAGGAATGGACCTGGCAGGGTACAGTAGTGCTTTGCCCAGCAAAAGTGTCTTTATCAGGCTAATTTCAAATATGATAAGAGCAAATGCTTATATGGTCTTAAACAGAGGCTGCTTTAGTCACAGAATGGGATGCCCTGGGCAGGAATGGACCTGGCAGGGTACAGTAGTGCTTTGCCCAGCAAAAGTGTCTTTATCAGGCCTAATTTCAAATATGATAAGAGCAAATGCTTATATAGTCTTAAACAGAGGCTGCTTTAGTCACAGAATGGGATGCCCTGGGCAGGAAAGGACCTGGCAGGGTCCAGTAGTGCTTTGCCCAGCAAAAGTGTCTTTATCAGGCTAATTTCAAATATGATAAGAGCAAATGCTTATATGGTCTTAAACAGAGGCTGCTTTAGTCACAGAATGGGATGCCCCAACAGGAATCGACCTGGCAGGGTCCAGTAGTGCTTTGCCCAGCAAAAGTGTCTTTATCAGGCCTAATTTCAAATATGATAAGAGCAAATGCTTATATGGTCTTAAACAGAGGCTGCTTTAGTCACAGAATGGGATGCCCTGGGCAGGAATGGACCTGGCAGGGTACAGTAGTGCTTTGCCCAGCAAAAGTGTCTTTATCAGGCTAATTTCAAATATGATAAGAGCAAATGCTTATATGGTCTTAAACAGAGGCTGCTGTAGTCACAGAATGGGATGCCCTGGGCAGGAATGGACCTGGCAGGGTCCAGTAGTGCTTTGCCCAGCAAAAGTGTCTTTATCAGGCTAATTTCAAATATGATAAGAGCAAATGCTTATATGGTCTTAAACAGAGGCTGCTGTAGTCACAGAATGGGATGCCCTGGGCAGGAATGGACCTGGCAGGGTCCAGTAGTGCTTTGCCCAGCAAAAGTGTCTTTATCAGGCTAATTTCAAATATGATAAGAGCAAATGCTTATATGGTCTTAAACAGAGGCTGCTGTAGTCACAGAATGGGATGCCCTGGGCAGGAATGGACCTGGCAGGGTCCAGTAGTGCTTTGCCCAGCAAAAGTGTCTTTATCAGGCTAATTTCAAATATGATAAGAGCAAATGCTTATATGGTCTTAAACAGAGGCTGCTGTAGTCACAGAATGGGATGCCCTGGGCAGGAATGGACCTGGCAGGGTCCAGTAGTGCTTTGCCCAGCAAAAGTGTCTTTATCAGGCTAATTTCAAATATGATAAGAGCAAATGCTTATATGGTCTTAAACATAGGCTGCTTTAGTCACAGAATGGGATGCCCTGGGCAGGAATGGACCTGGCAGGGTCCAGTAGTGCTTTGCCCAGCAAAAGTGTCTTTATCAGGCTAATTTCAAATATGATAAGAGCAAATGCTTATATGGTCTTAAACAGAGGCTGCTTTAGTCACAGAATGGGATGCCCTGGGCAGGAATGGACCTGGCAGGGTACAGTAGTGCTTTGCCCAGCAAAAGTGTCTTTATCAGGCTAATTTCAAATATGATAAGAGCAAATGCTTATATGGTCTTAAACAGAGGCTGCTTTAGTCACAGAATGGGATGCCCTGGGCAGGAATGGACCTGGCAGGGTCCAGTAGTGCTTTGCCCAGCAAAAGTGTCTTTATCAGGCTAATTTCAAATATGATAAGAGCAAATGCTTATATGGTCTTAAACAGAGGCTGCTGTAGTCACAGAATGGGATGCCCTGGTCAGGAATGGACCTGGCAGGGTCCAGTAGTGCTTTGCCCAGCTAAAGTGTCTTTATCAGGCCTAATTTCAAATATGATAAGAGCAAATGCTTATATGGTCTTAAACAGAGGCTGCTTTAGTCACAGAATGGGATGCCCCAACAGGAATCGACCTGGCAGGGTCCAGTAGTGCTTTGCCCAGCAAAAGTGTCTTTATCAGGCCTAATTTCAAATATGATAAGAGCAAATGCTTATATGGTCTTAAACAGAGGCTGCTTTAGTCACAGAATGGGATGCCCTGGGCAGGAATGGACCTGGCAGGGTACAGTAGTGCTTTGCCCAGCAAAAGTGTCTTTATCAGGCTAATTTCAAATATGATAAGAGCAAATGCTTATATGGTCTTAAACAGAGGCTGCTGTAGTCACAGAATGGGATGCCCTGGGCAGGAATGGACCTGGCAGGGTACAGTAGTGCTTTGCCCAGCAAAAGTGTCTTTATCAGGCTAATTTCAAATATGATAAGAGCAAATGCTTATATGGTCTTAAACAGAGGCTGCTTTAGTCACAGAATGGGATGCCCTGGGCAGGAATGGACCTGGCAGGGTCCAGTAGTGCTTTGCCCAGCAAAAGTGTCTTTATCAGGCTAATTTCAAATATGATAAGAGCAAATGCTTATATGGTCTTAAACAGAGGCTGCTTTAGTCACAGAATGGGATGCCCTGGGCAGGAATGGACCTGGCAGGGTACAGTAGTGCTTTGCCCAGCAAAAGTGTCTTTATCAGGCCTAATTTCAAATATGATAAGAGCAAATGCTTATATGGTCTTAAACAGAGGCTGCTTTAGTCACAGAATGGGATGCCCTGGGCAGGAATCGACCTGGCAGGGTCCAGTAGTGCTTTGCCCAGCAAAAGTGTCTTTATCAGGCCTAATTTCAAATATGATAAGAGCAAATGCTTATATGGTCTTAAACAGAGGCTGCTTTAGTCACAGAATGGGATGCCCTGGGCAGGAATGGACCTGGCAGGGTCCAGTAGTGCTTTGGCCAGCAAAAGTGTCTTTATCAGGCTAATTTCAAATATGATAAGAGCAAATGCTTATATGGTCTTAAACAGAGGCTGCTTTAGTCACAGAATGGGATGCCCTGGGCAGGAATGGACCTGGCAGGGTCCAGTAGTGCTTTGCCCAGCAAAAGTGTCTTTATCAGGCTAATTTCAAATATGATAAGAGCAAATGCTTATATGGTCTTAAACAGAGGCTGCTTTAGTCACAGAATGGGATGCCCTGGGCAGGAATGGACCTGGCAGGGTACAGTAGTGCTTTGCCCAGCAAAAGTGTCTTTATCAGGCCTAATTTCAAATATGATAAGAGCAAATGCTTATATGGTCTTAAACAGAGGCTGCTTTAGTCACAGAATGGGATGCCCCAACAGGAATCGACCTGGCAGGGTCCAGTAGTGCTTTGCCCAGCAAAAGTGTCTTTATCAGGCCTAATTTCAAATATGATAAGAGCAAATGCTTATATGGTCTTAAACAGAGGCTGCTTTAGTCACAGAATGGGATGCCCTGGGCAGGAATGGACCTGGCAGGGTACAGTAGTGCTTTGCCCAGCAAAAGTGTCTTTATCAGGCTAATTTCAAATATGATAAGAGCAAATGCTTATATGGTCTTAAACAGAGGCTGCTTTAGTCACAGAATGGGATGCCCTGGGCAGGAATGGACCTGGCAGGGTCCAGTAGTGCTTTGCCCAGCAAAAGTGTCTTTATCAGGCCTAATTTCAAATATGATAAGAGCAAATGCTTATATGGTCTTAAACAGAGGCTGCTTTAGTCACAGAATGGGATGCCCTGGGCAGGAATCGACCTGGCAGGGTCCAGTAGTGCTTTGCCCAGCAAAAGTGTCTTTATCAGGCCTAATTTCAAATATGATAAGAGCAAATGCTTATATGGTCTTAAACAGAGGCTGCTGTAGTCACAGAATGGGATGCCCTGGGCAGGAATGGACCTGGCAGGGTCCAGTAGTGCTTTGCCCAGCAAAAGTGTCTTTATCAGGCTAATTTCAAATATGATAAGAGCAAATGCTTATATGGTCTTAAACAGAGGCTGCTGTAGTCACAGAATGGGATGCCCTGGGCAGGAATGGACCTGGCAGGGTCCAGTAGTGCTTTGCCCAGCAAAAGTGTCTTTATCAGGCTAATTTCAAATATGATAAGAGCAAATGCTTATATGGTCTTAAACAGAGGCTGCTGTAGTCACAGAATGGGATGCCCTGGGCAGGAATGGACCTGGCAGGGTCCAGTAGTGCTTTGCCCAGCAAAAGTGTCTTTATCAGGCTAATTTCAAATATGATAAGAGCAAATGCTTATATGGTCTTAAACAGAGGCTGCTGTAGTCACAGAATGGGATGCCCTGGGCAGGAATGGACCTGGCAGGGTCCAGTAGTGCTTTGCCCAGCAAAAGTGTCTTTATCAGGCTAATTTCAAATATGATAAGAGCAAATGCTTATATGGTCTTAAACAGAGGCTGCTGTAGTCACAGAATGGGATGCCCTGGGCAGGAATGGACCTGGCAGGGTCCAGTAGTGCTTTGCCCAGCAAAAGTGTCTTTTTCAGGCCTAATTTCAAATATGATAAGAGCAAATGCTTATATGGTCTTAAACAGAGGCTGCTTTAGTCACAGAATGGGATGCCCCAACAGGAATCGACCTGGCAGGGTCCAGTAGTGCTTTGCCCAGCAAAAGTGTCTTTATCAGGCCTAATTTCAAATATGATAAGAGCAAATGCTTATATGGTCTTAAACAGAGGCTGCTTTAGTCACAGAATGGGATGCCCTGGGCAGGAATGGACCTGGCAGGGTACAGTAGTGCTTTGCCCAGCAAAAGTGTCTTTATCAGGCTAATTTCAAATATGATAAGAGCAAATGCTTATATGGTCTTAAACAGAGGCTGCTTTAGTCACAGAATGGGATGCCCTGGGCAGGAATGGACCTGGCAGGGTACAGTAGTGCTTTGCCCAGCAAAAGTGTCTTTATCAGGCCTAATTTCAAATATGATAAGAGCAAATGCTTATATGGTCTTAAACAGAGGCTGCTTTAGTCACAGAATGGGATGCCCTGGGCAGGAATGGACCTGGCAGGGTCCAGTAGTGCTTTGCCCAGCAAAAGTGTCTTTATCAGGCTAATTTCAAATATGATAAGAGCAAATGCTTATATGGTCTTAAACAGAGGCTGCTTTAGTCACAGAATGGGATGCCCCAACAGGAATCGACCTGGCAGGGTCCAGTAGTGCTTTGCCCAGCAAAAGTGTCTTTATCAGGCCTAATTTCAAATATGATAAGAGCAAATGCTTATATGGTCTTAAACAGAGGCTGCTTTAGTCACAGAATGGGATGCCCTGGGCAGGAATGGACCTGGCAGGGTACAGTAGTGCTTTGCCCAGCAAAAGTGTCTTTATCAGGCTAATTTCAAATATGATAAGAGCAAATGCTTATATGGTCTTAAACAGAGGCTGCTGTAGTCACAGAATGGGATGCCCTGGGCAGGAATGGACCTGGCAGGGTCCAGTAGTGCTTTGCCCAGCAAAAGTGTCTTTATCAGGCTAATTTCAAATATGATAAGAGCAAATGCTTATATGGTCTTAAACAGAGGCTGCTTTAGTCACAGAATGGGATGCCCTGGGCAGGAATGGACCTGGCAGGGTCCAGTAGTGCTTTGCCCAGCAAAAGTGTCTTTATCAGGCTAATTTCAAATATGATAAGAGCAAATGCTTATATGGTCTTAAACAGAGGCTGCTTTAGTCACAGAATGGGATGCCCTGGGCAGGAATGGACCTGGCAGGGTACAGTAGTGCTTTGCCCAGCAAAAGTGTCTTTATCAGGCTAATTTCAAATATGATAAGAGCAAATGCTTATATGGTCTTAAACAGAGGCTGCTTTAGTCACAGAATGGGATGCCCTGGGCAGGAATGGACCTGGCAGGGTCCAGTAGTGCTTTGCCCAGCAAAAGTGTCTTTATCAGGCTAATTTCAAATATGATAAGAGCAAATGCTTATATGGTCTTAAACAGAGGCTGCTTTAGTCACAGAATGGGATGCCCTGGGCAGGAATGGACCTGGCAGGGTCCATTAGTGCTTTTCCCAGCTAAAGTGTCTTTATCAGGCCTAATTTCAAATATGATAAGAGCAAATGCTTATATGGTCTTAAACAGAGGCTGCTTTAGTCACAGAATGGGATGCCCCAACAGGAATCGACCTGGCAGGGTCCAGTAGTGCTTTGCCCAGCAAAAGTGTCTTTATCAGGCCTAATTTCAAATATGATAAGAGCAAATGCTTATATGGTCTTAAACAGAGGCTGCTTTAGTCACAGAATGGGATGCCCTGGGCAGGAATGGACCTGGCAGGGTACAGTAGTGCTTTGCCCAGCAAAAGTGTCTTTATCAGGCTAATTTCAAATATGATAAGAGCAAATGCTTATATGGTCTTAAACAGAGGCTGCTGTAGTCACAGAATGGGATGCCCTGGGCAGGAATGGACCTGGCAGGGTCCAGTAGTGCTTTGCCCAGCAAAAGTGTCTTTATCAGGCTAATTTCAAATATGATAAGAGCAAATGCTTATATGGTCTTAAACAGAGGCTGCTGTAGTCACAGAATGGGATGCCCTGGGCAGGAATGGACCTGGCAGGGTCCAGTAGTGCTTTGCCCAGCAAAAGTGTCTTTATCAGGCTAATTTCAAATATGATAAGAGCAAATGCTTATATGGTCTTAAACAGAGGCTGCTTTAGTCACAGAATGGGATGCCCTGGGCAGGAATGGACCTGGCAGGGTACAGAAGTGCTTTGCCCAGCAAAAGTGTCTTTATCAGGCTAATTTCAAATATGATAAGAGCAAATGCTTATATGGTCTTAAACAGAGGCTGCTTTAGTCACAGAATGGGATGCCCTGGGCAGGAATGGACCTGGCAGGGTCCAGTAGTGCTTTGCCCAGCAAAAGTGTCTTTATCAGGCTAATTTCAAATATGATAAGAGCAAATGCTTATATGGTCTTAAACAGAGGCTGCTTTAGTCACAGAATGGGATGCCCTGGGCAGGAATGGACCTGGCAGGGTCCAGTAGTGCTTTGCCCAGCAAAAGTGTCTTTATCAGGCTAATTTCAAATATGATAAGAGCAAATGCTTATATGGTCTTAAACAGAGGCTGCTTTAGTCACAGAATGGGATGCCCTGGGCAGGAATGGACCTGGCAGGGTCCAGTAGTGCTTTGCCCAGCAAAAGTGTCTTTATCAGGCTAATTTCAAATATGATAAGAGCAAATGCTTATATGGTCTTAAACAGAGGCTGCTTTAGTCACAGAATGGGATGCCCTGGGCAGGAATGGACCTGGCAGGGTACAGAAGTGCTTTGCCCAGCAAAAGTGTCTTTATCAGGCTAATTTCAAATATGATAAGAGCAAATGCTTATATGGTCTTAAACAGAGGCTGCTTTAGTCACAGAATGGGATGCCCTGGGCAGGAATGGACCTGGCAGGGTCCAGTAGTGCTTTGCCCAGCAAAAGTGTCTTTATCAGGCTAATTTCAAATATGATAAGAGCAAATGCTTATATGGTCTTAAACAGAGGCTGCTTTAGTCACAGAATGGGATGCCCTGGGCAGGAATGGACCTGGCAGGGTACAGTAGTGCTTTGCCCAGCAAAAGTGTCTTTATCAGGCTAATTTCAAATATGATAAGAGCAAATGCTTATATGGTCTTAAACAGAGGCTGCTTTAGTCACAGAATGGGATGCCCTGGGCAGGAATGGACCTGGCAGGGTCCAGTAGTGCTTTGCCCAGCAAAAGTGTCTTTATCAGGCTAATTTCAAATATGATAAGAGCAAATGCTTATATGGTCTTAAACAGAGGCTGCTTTAGTCACAGAATGGGATGCCCTGGGCAGGAATGGACCTGGCAGGGTACAGTAGTGCTTTGCCCAGCAAAAGTGTCTTTATCAGGCTAATTTCAAATATGATAAGAGCAAATGCTTATATGGTCTTAAACAGAGGCTGCTTTAGTCACAGAATGGGATGCCCTGGGCAGGAATGGACCTGGCAGGGTCCAGTAGTGCTTTGCCCAGCAAAAGTGTCTTTATCAGGCTAATTTCAAATATGATAAGAGCAAATGCTTATATGGTCTTAAACAGAGGCTGCTTTAGTCACAGAATGGGATGCCCTGGGCAGGAATGGACCTGGCAGGGTCCAGTAGTGCTTTGCCCAGCAAAAGTGTCTTTATCAGGCCTAATTTCAAATATGATAAGAGCAAATGCTTATATGGTCTTAAACAGAGGCTGCTTTAGTCACAGAATGGGATGCCCCAACAGGAATCGACCTGGCAGGGTCCAGTAGTGCTTTGCCCAGCAAAAGTGTCTTTATCAGGCCTAATTTCAAATATGATAAGAGCAAATGCTTATATGGTCTTAAACAGAGGCTGCTTTAGTCACAGAATGGGATGCCCTGGGCAGGAATGGACCTGGCAGGGTCCAGTAGTGCTTTGCCCAGCAAAAGTGTCTTTATCAGGCCTAATTTCAAATATGATAAGAGCAAATGCTTATATGGTCTTAAACAGAGGCTGCTTTAGTCACAGAATGGGATGCCCTGGGCAGGAATGGACCTGGCAGGGTCCAGTAGTGCTTTGCCCAGCAAAAGTGTCTTTATCAGGCCTAATTTCAAATATGATAAGAGCAAATGCTTATATGGTCTTAAACAGAGGCTGCTTTAGTCACAGAATGGGATGCCCCAACAGGAATCGACCTGGCAGGGTCCAGTAGTGCTTTGCCCAGCAAAAGTGTCTTTATCAGGCTAATTTCAAATATGATAAGAGCAAATGCTTATATGGTCTTAAACAGAGGCTGCTGTAGTCACAGAATGGGATGCCCTGGGCAGGAATGGACCTGGCAGGGTCCAGTAGTGCTTTGCCCAGCAAAAGTGTCTTTATCAGGCTAATTTCAAATATGATAAGAGCAAATGCTTATATGGTCTTAAACAGAGGCTGCTTTAGTCACAGAATGGGATGCCCTGGGCAGGAATGGACCTGGCAGGGTACAGTAGTGCTTTGCCCAGCAAAAGTGTCTTTATCAGGCTAATTTCAAATATGATAAGAGCAAATGCTTATATGGTCTTAAACAGAGGCTGCTTTAGTCACAGAATGGGATGCCTCACAGCAGACTTAAGATCAGTTCAGTATATATGCACAGTTAGTTACTATAAGCAGCCTGAAAACGCTAACAAAGGCTGGATGAAAAAAAAAAAATCTCCCTGTCACAGCCTCCGTTTTTCCTACCTTTCCCTGGCTTTCTGTCTGTCTCCTGTCTGTCTCCTGCCTGTCTCCTGCCTGTCTCCAGCCTGTCCCTGTCTGTCCCTGCCTGTCTAAGTGCCTCAGCTACACAGCGTTCTGTCTGTCACGAATGCAATAGAGAAATGAGGAAAAGCAAGATGGCCGCCGTTAAATACCGCTGTGTGACGTCACCGGGCTTGCTGGCTGCTGATAGGCTGCATGTGACTGCCCCAGCTTGCACTGGCGCGGGATAGATGTCCAGACATGTCCCGTCCGCCATCTTAGAATGCCTGTAAATGTAAATGAATGGATGTTAAAGGAAAACTTCGAGTGATCGAATCGCGGGGAAATTCGGATTCGATCCGAATCGAATTTTTCCTGAAATTCGGATCGAATCCGGGTTCGTCCGGATCGATTCGCTCATCCCTACACAGAATGTTTGCCATTTAAAAAAAAAAAAAAAAATATATTATCAATTAATTATGAATATTTAAAGATTGCTCCATTGAAATGCATTGGAGAGCGCCAGGTAGCGAGAGGTCATACCTGGCGCTGTGATGGGATTAGCAGCGGCGCTGTTCGTTGCAGTCGGCAACATGATGAATCTCGCGCTAGCTGACGCTCTCGCCGGCGCTAGCCTCATTTAGCGTGATAAATGCGTCATTGTGGCCGACGCCGGGCGTTCTGGAGTCGGTAGCCGCCGATAGCTGGCGCTACCTGGCGCTAGTCAGACACTACCTCGCGCTATCCCTTGATAAATAAGGCCCTAAGTCTTTTCTTTACTAAGCTGCCATCTTCCTATTTAAACCGGACCTTCAGCATCATTTCATGAAAAGCCCAAACCCTTAAAAAACTTTTCCCCAGCATCTAAAATGAATATATTGTAAGTTACTTTTTATTTTTTCCCTCGCTCGGCTGCAACTCTGTTCAGGACTTTAGAATACGGGGCTGCCATCTTAACTCAGAAGCATCACATACTGAGGAGAGGGAGGGGAAGCGCGTGGGGGTGGGGTTATAGCTGTGCTTTGCACAGACAGAGCAGAGCTGGGGTCAGGAAAAGGACAACAATCCCAGTGTCACGCTCCCGGAACCTCAATTTACCCCTTGGACAACTCCAGCTCCCTTAGTAAGGACCTCAACCCCCAATCTCCGCAGCCAGCTTCACCTATAGGAGCCCCCGCTTGCCGAGACGCAGAACACGCCTGCTCGGGATCGGTTGCCCCCAGGACTTTATGGCTCAAAGGATGAGGTCTTACGGTACAGAGAACTGGAGAGCCCGCGGCTGGAAGTGGAATCGGGTAGCCGGTATGTGAGCGTAAGGTGGAAGTCCAACAGACAGGCAAGGGTCGGCAACAGGAGATCAAGGATGGTCAAGGCAAGCAAGGGTCGGCAACAGGAGTGGAGATCGAGGATGGTCAAGGCAGGCAAGGGTCGGCAACAGGAGTGGAGATCGAGGATGGTCAAACAAGCGAGGGTCGGCAACAGGAGTGGAGATCGAGGATGGTCAAACAAGCGAGGGTCGGCAACAGGAGTGGAGATCGAGGATGGTCAAACAAGCGAGGGTCGGCAACAGGAATCAGGATCAAAAATCAGGGATAAGCAAATACTAGGATCTAGGCGCTATAACAGGCAACCAGCAACTGGCAGAAGGTGGTTATAAAGGAACTAGGTATGATTGGGCTAGGGGAACGATTCTAATGATTGGTGCAACTAGGATCTGATAACTGATAGGACGGAACAGGGCGACCCGCCCAGGAGTCAGAGAGGGCTGATAGGAGGGAAGCAGTGAGAGAATGACGTGCTGATGAGATTGGCCAGTGACAAGTAACACATTCCCCCCACCCACACCTGTACCTTTAATTAGTTCTCCTCCGGCGGCCGCGCTGAGAACAGCGGCGCCGGAGGGCATAACCACAACGCGCGCGAGCACGAGCGCCGGAGCCGGGGACGCCGGCCAAAGAAGAACCAGGCGCGCGCGCGCCAGGAGGAAGGAAGGCCGCCGCCCGCCGCGGCCGCCGACCAGGAAGCCGCGCGGCGGTACGGGGAGCGCGACCGGAACGGGGCGCAGGTAAGTGGGTGCTGACATTACCCCCCCCCCTCACGAGGGGCCTCCGGACCCTCACCAGGTTTTTCCGGATTGTCACGGTGAAATTTCTTTACCAGAGCCCTGGCGTGAACATCCCTAGAAGAAACCCAGCATCTCTCCTCAGGACCATAACCAACCCAGTCAATTAAATACTGTATAGTATTACGCACTCTACGAGAATCCAAAATCTTGTTTACTTCATATTCTTGTGCATTATCTACTAAAACCGGAGGAGGACCAACAGGAGAAGAGTCTTTAGCAGGCTTCAACAGAGAAACATGAAATGAGTCGGAGATCTTCATAGTAGAAGGAAGCCGTACTTTATAGGTAACATTATTAAGTTTTCTGATAATAGGATAAGGACCAATAAATTTAGGACCCAATTTATAAGAAGGCTGACGGAGAGCGATATTCCTAGTGGAAACCCAAACAAGGTCTCCACACTGAAGGATAGGTTCCTGAGACCTGTGACGATCAGCAAACTTTTTATATTTAACGCGCATAGTTTCTAAATTTTTCTTGACACATGCCCAAACCTCTTTCCGTTTCTGAAGCCACTCTTCTAAGACCGTAAAATCAAAGGTGCTGCAGAAAAAGAAGAAGCCTTAGGATGCTTTCCATAATTACAGAAGAACGGGGATATTTTGGTACTATCACTCGGCGCATTATTATACGCGAACTCCGCAAAGTCAATAAATTCCGACCACTGCTCCTGAGTGTCAGAGATGTAACATCTTAAATATTGTTCTAGGCTCTGATTTGTTCTTTCGGTCTGCCCATTAGACTGGGGATGATACGCGGAGGATAAAGAAACCTGAATCCCCAAACGTGAACAAAAATTTTTCCAAAATTGTGATATAAATTGCACACCCCGATCGGAAACAATATTTACTGGAATACCATGAAGACGAAAAATATGCGAGATGAACAAGCGCGAAAGTTCAGGAGCCGAGGGTAGCTTGGGTAAAGCAATAAAATGAGCCATCTTACTAAATCTATCAACGACTACCCAAATCACAGTGTTCCCATGCGAGAGAGGTAAATCAACAATAAAATCCATCGAGATGTGAGACCACGGTTCTTTAGGGATCTCAAGCGGAATCAGATACCCACTAGGGGCCTTGTGTACCCCTTTACTTCGTGCACAAACAGGACATGCGTCGATAAGGGTAGTGATATCACGTCTCATAGAAGGCCACCATACATGACGTCGAGCTAAAATAAAAGTTTTACGAATTCCCAGATGCCCGGCAGTTTTGGCGTCGTGGAATTCGCGGATTACGTCGGAACGCAAATGCGGTGGCACAAATTGACGTCCTGCTGGTACATTTACAGGTGAATCATCTTGGAACGGCGCCAAAACATTAGAAAGATCAGGGAGTAGGGCCCCGACCACACAACCTGCAGGTAAAATAGGTTCACCAGAATCTCCTCGATCTTTACACTCACCGAACATACGCGATAGAGCATCGGCTTTAGTATTTTTTACACCCGGCTTAAAAGTAATAATAAAATTGAAACGTGAAAAAAATAATGCCCAACGGGCCTGTCGAGAATTCAACCTCTTGGCGGAGCCTATATACTCAAGATTTTTATGATCGGTATATACAGTGATAGGATGCAGAGAGCCCTCTAACCAGTGACGCCATTCATCAAATGCCAGTTTAATAGCTAATAGTTCCCTATTGCCGACGTCATAATTTTGTTCCGCGGTATTAAATTTCCGAGAGAAATAGGCACATGGATGCATACGTTCAGGAGATCCAGAAAATTGCGATAAAACACCCCCCACACCCAATTCAGACGCATCAACCTCAACAATAAAAGGTCTGTTGACATCAGGGTGCACTAAGACTGGCGCCGAAGTAAAAGCCTGTTTCAAGACACCAAAAGCTTCAATAGCTGATGGTGACCAGTTAACAGTGAACGCGGCTTTACGGGTGAGATTGGTGAGAGGAGCAACGATACTAGAAAAACCCTTGATAAAACGTCGATAGAAATTAGCAAACCCTAGAAAACGTTGTAATTCTTTTAAAGATTTGGGTTGTACCCAATTCCGCACCGCTGAAACCTTTCCCGCATCCATCTCCAACCCCTGACTAGAAATAATATACCCTAAGAAGGGAACGGAGGTAACTTCAAACATACATTTAGAGATTTTAGCGTATAGATTATTTTCCCTCAATTTCTGAAGGACCAGTTTCACATGTTGCCTGTGTTCAAAAAGGTTCTTGGAGAAAATGAGGATGTCATCCAAATAAACCACTACGAAGATACCCAAATAGTCACGAAACACGTCATTAACAAAATCTTGAAAGACTGCAGGAGCATTGCAAAGGCCGAAAGGCATGACTAAATATTCATAATGACCATCTTTAACATTGAAAGCCGTCTTCCATTCATCCCCTTGTCGTATACGGATTAGATTGTAGGCCCCCTTTAGATCTAGTTTAGAAAAAATCCGAGCCCCCACCACCTGATTGAATAAATCACCTATTAAGGGAAGAGGATAACGATTTTTAACGGTGATCTTATTCAATGCTCTATAATCTATGCAAGGCCTTAAACCCCCATCCTTCTTCTCAACAAAAAAGAAGCCGGCACCCGCCGGTGAGGTTGACGGGCGGATAAAGCCTTTACTCAGATTTTCCGAAATATATTCCTTCATAGCCTGCTCTTCTGCCCGATTCAGATTATAAATTTTCCCCCTAGGAGGAATAGTTCCCGGAAGTAAGTCGATGGGACAATCATAGGATCTGTGTGGGGGAAGTTTATCAGCGGATCGCTCAGAAAAGACATCTGCCCAATCAGAATAAGGCAGAGGTAATTCCTGGAGCAAAATCTGAACACTCCTAAGGATAGTGGAGAAGCAATGTGCCTTGCAGTAATTACTCCATTTCACCAGGTCACCAGAGTGCCAGTTAAATATGGGGTTATGGAGCTTTAGCCATGGGTATCCCAAAACTACTGGTGTTTCTGGACAATCAAACACCAGAAATTCTATAAGTTCAGAATGGGATGAGCCCACCACTAGTTTGAGAGGAGGGGTCTTGTGACTGACCGGTCCTCCCTGGATAGCCTTCCCATTTATTGCCAACACCTGGAGAGACTTTTCAAGAGGTACCAGTGGAACTCCCAGGATGGAGACTATGTTCTGATCCAGGAAGTTACCTGCAGCTCCACTATCGACAAAAGCAGGTACTGCCTGTTTGGAAAGACCCCAGAAAAGCTCTGTAGGGATTAACATCTTATCATGGTGAGAGTAATGCTTCCATCCACCTAGGTCAGCACCCTCTTCCTGACCTAGGCGAGAAAGTTTCCCGCCGGATATCCCTTATTAGGACAAGACCTGGCAAAATGCCCCGGGGACCCACAATAGAGACAAAGACCCAAAGACCGTCTTCGTTGTTTCTCGTCCTGAGAAAGACGGGCTTTGCCAACCTGCATTGGCTCCTCTTGAGAGGGGGAGGAGGAGTTTCCCCCACCAGGAGTTGAAGGACTGGGAGTTTGTGAAGGTCTAAAGGGAGTAGTAACCCTAACCCTTTCCCTGGCTCTCTCCCTAAGACGTCTATCGATCCTGATGGAGACCTGCATAAGCTGGTCCAAATCTTTTGGAGTGAGAAAGTTGACCAGGGCATCTTTAATATTTTCAGACAGCCCCATACGGAATTGGCTGCATAGGGCTGGATCGTTCCAGGTAGATTCTACTGCCCAGCGCCGGAACTCAGTGCTGTAGTCCTCGGCGGAATTCCGACCCTGCTTCAGGGCCCGAAGCCTGTTTTCCGCCGTGGACTGACGATCTGGATCCGCATACAACACTCCCATAGCTGAAAAAAAGGATGTCACGGAGTGTAAAGCAGGATCTTCAGGGAGCAAGCTGAAAGCCCATGACTGGGGATCTCCTTGTAGCAAAGAGATAATTAAACCCACCCATTGGGTTTCTGTGCCAGAAGATAAAGGCCGCAGCCTAAAGTAGAGTTCACACGAATTCTTGAAATTCGAAAAGCCGGCCCGGTCTCCAAAGAATTTTTCAGGTAAAGGAACCTTAGGCTCAGGAATATGAGGTGATACAGCGGGTGTTGAAGTCTGGCGGGTTTCTTGATTGGCCACCCTCTGGGCAAGTTGATTGATAGCGGTGGCCATCGCCTGAACTTGCTGTACCAGGTCTTCCTTATAGATATTTTTGGGGCCTGTTATAATGTCACGCTCCCGGAACCTCAATTTACCACTTGGACAACTCCAGCTCCCTTGGTAAGGACCTCAACCCCCAATCTCCGCAGCCAGCTTCACCTATAGGAGCCCCCGCTTGCCGAGACGCAGAACACGCCTGCTCGGGATCGGTTGCCCCCAGGACTTTATGGCTCAAAGGATGAGGTCTTACGGTACAGAGAACTGGAGAGCCCGCGGCTGGAAGTGGAATCGGGTAGCCGGTATGTGAGCGTAAGGTGGAAGTCCAACAGACAGGCAAGGGTCGGCAACAGGAGATCAAGGATGGTCAAGGCAAGCAAGGGTCGGCAACAGGAGTGGAGATCGAGGATGGTCAAGGCAGGCAAGGGTCGGCAACAGGAGTGGAGATCGAGGATGGTCAAGGCAGGCAAGGGTCGGCAACAGGAGTGGAGATCGAGGATGGTCAAACAAGCGAGGGTCGGCAACAGGAGTGGAGATCGAGGATGGTCAAACAAGCGAGGGTCGGCAACAGGAGTGGAGATTGAGGATGGTCAAACAAGCGAGGGTCGGCAACAGGAGTGGAGATCGAGGATGGTCAAACAAGCGAGGGTCGGCAACAGGAATCAGGATCAAAAATCAGGGATAAGCAAATACTAGGATCTAGGCGCTATAACAGGCAACCAGCAACTGGCAGAAGGTGGTTATAAAGGAACTAGGTATGATTGGGCTAGGGGAACGATTCTAATGATTGGTGCAACTAGGATCTGATAACTGATAGGACGGAACAGGGCGACCCGCCCAGGAGTCAGAGAGGGCTGATAGGAGGGAAGCAGTGAGAGAATGACGTGCTGAGGAGATTGGCCAGTGACAAGTAACACATTCCCCCCACCCACACCTGTACCTTTAATTAGTTCTCCTCCGGCGGCCGCGCTGAGAACAGCGGCGGCGGAGGGCATAACCACAACGTGCTCGCGCGTGTGCGCGAGCACGAGCGCCGGAGCCGGGGACGCCGGCCAAAGAAGAACCAGGCGCGCGCGCCAGGAGGAAGGAAGGCCGCCGCCCGCCGCAGCCGCCGACCAGGAAGCCGCGCGGCGGTACGGGGAGCGCGACCGGAACGGGGCGCAGGTAAGTGGGTGCTGACACCCAGAATGCAGAGTGACACATTCAGAAGATGCTTCCTGTTTGCAGGAAACTTGAGACTCCATGGCCCGCCATCTTGGATGTTTCAAGGCTCAGAAAAGGCACTAGGTGCCGGTAGGATTGTTTTTAATGTGGGCAATTTGTATGTACAGGGTGCATGAATCATATTAGATAGATTCTTATTTAGGTCCGGTTTATAAGCTATTGCATGAAAATTTAAAAATATTCTTGTTTCCCAGTACAGAAAAGCTTCCATAGGACTCTGACCTGCCCAGGAGCAGAAGGGATTGCGCCTATCCCCCATCCCATCCGGATATCCCCCATCCCATTGTAACCATAAGGATCAGTTTTTGGCCCTATTGTGATGCTGTCATTTCTTTACTTTACAGGTATGGGGCTAAGTTCCATCATTCGTAATGTCAAGTGGAAATGAAGGGGTAACCCATCATCTAGTCACTATAATAAACTACTGCAATCTGTGCAATTTACCTGGATGTTTGCCCTGAGGAGGGGTCTTGCTGAACACCGGAACATCCACTGTATTTATATTTGTAGTGCTTTGGAGGGATTATCACATACTAGAAATTTTCAACTTTATTTTTGGAATGCTAGCTTTATTGTATACTCGGAGCTGCAGTGTCACCACTGACCGATTAACCCACAGCTTTTGCTACATAGTAAGCTATTCTTCTGTTACAGGACCTGCACAGAAATGGACTGGGTTCCATAGGGAAATGAGGGGTTCCATAGGGATGCCTTATAGCACCTGTGCTGCTCAGGCTGGCAATTAAAGGCAGAGGGTATCTTTTTTTTCATTGGCAAGTAAAACACATTGAAGCTTTCTGGTGCCATACCTGCTTTTCTTAGCAGTACCGTGGTCTGATCAGCAGATGTCAGGCATGTTAATACAATCTCAGAACTTCATTGTGCGTAGGCCAGCTATTTAGCTATGGGGCCTTTTTTTCACACCATTGTTTAACTTCCTAGCTTTGGCTGTATAGTAACCTCTGTTAATGCTTGGCTTAAAGCTGACTAGGTTTTTCACTCACATTGGCTACTGGGTCATGCCGTGTATGGAGTGGAGGCCAGATGCCTCCAGCAGGGTGCCAGCTGATGTGTGCCCACACCGGCCATTCAGAAAAGCTTGGTGTGCGTATTTGCATTACCCTCGAAATTCCAGTGATGGCGCTGTGACCCCCACATACGCCGTGGGATCACTGGGTTGGTAATCATACCAGGCAAGCACAGGGTTTCAAAGAGCGAGGCATCTCAATTTTGGGAGGACCCTGGGGTCAGGGATTCATCTGACCCTGGAGTCTTTTAGACTCCATGGCCAGGAAGGGGTTTTGGCCCTTTTAATACTTCAGTATTACGACAGGTGATGTATTGAAGGTTCCCTTTGGGAAAGGGGCACTAAACTAACATAACCTATACCCATCATAACTGAGCCCTACATTAGACAGATATTCACCACTTCCTAGCTGTGCCCAATCTGATTGTGTACAGGCAACAGTTACACATGATACGCCCAAAGGTTTCCTGTCCCCTGTTAGATGGAGATTCATAAGGAAAAGGCAAATATGTCTGAATTCAGGGCTTCACAGGCAGTGGTAGTAGGTAGATTAATATCCTTGGGGAAGGGAATTGTACTTGGCACAGACAGAGAGTTTAGGTCTGATATAAAAAGAAACAACACTAGGGATTTTCACTCTGTAGGTTGTTGCTCCTCTGTAGCCAAAAATGTCAAACTTGGGATACCCCACTGTGTGTATCCCCATGGATTTACTCAACTTTCCGCCGATTCCACAGAGCATGCATGGGCAGGGAGCCAATCAACATGCTTAATTTCATTCAACTTCTGCTTGTATGACTCAGCCCTGCCAATCCTATCACAGAAGACAATGCACGCAACATAGGGATGCAGAGGGTGCCACGGGCTGATCGCAAGTGCATCTAGGCTTCCACACCTGTGCCACAACTGTGCCGTGGGAGCTCCAATGAGGTAGTGTATCACAACAGCCGATTGGAAGGGGTATCACACAGCAGAGCGTCCCTAATCAGGATACTTCAGGGGGACAGATTAAAACCTGGGATAGTGAATATCTCATGTTTTAGCCCACTTTATTATAAAATTAGTCTGGCACTATAGTTTTGTTTTGAAAAAGGAGAAACACATTGCCAATGTATAGCCCTACACAATGGGAACAGTGTGCCTGTAACTTTTTGAGTGTGTCTGATCAATTACTTTAATGTTTTTGTCCATTGGCCCCTTTCACCTGTGTCTTGTTGCTCAAATTTGTGTGTGATAACTAGTGATGGGCTTCTGATCTGGCCAAAGCTAAATATCTAACCCGGATCTTCCAGATTCGGTCCAGTTCTCCCTATCCCAGATACAAGCAAGATCTGGGAAAAATGATTTAGCTTTCCACCCGCGGATGCTAAATGGTGCTATGCCGATCATTGTAAAATCTGTCACTGGTTAGAAAGCTCTGAAAACATTGTATCAACATTGTAAACAACTGTTGCAATAATCTGATACATTGTGCCTGCCTGCCTTGTGTGGAGAAACAATGCTATACAGACACACTGCAGCCATGCTGATTTTATCTCTTAACTGGAAAAAATCTCTGTCTGGCTGGATGGGCTGATCAAAAGGAAACTCCCATATCAACTGCAGTGTTTATTTGAGCTAACTAAGCCATCCCCCACTCATGCTCATGTGTAAGCAGGGCTCTCAGATGTGATCCAAGATGGCTTCTCCCATATAGTATAGGAGCACATAATCTGTTATTATATGTTATACTGTTAATATAGAATAACGTATAGAATAACGAATATGCTACTGATCATCATAGGGGGGCTTTAGGAGAGCAAATTACTAAACATTATTTTCTTGATTATAGGTTTAAGAGGAAGTCCAGTCAGCTTTAACCCCTGCTCCCGCCCTGGCCCCCTCCCTAGGTGCGAAGGTGGGAAAGGGGGTTACAAATAAAACAAGCTTACCTTGCCCGGAATCAAGTGCTGTTTTTCCCAACATTTCTTCTTTGAGTGAACAGTAACTGGTTTCTATTTTATTATTAATAAAAATCCTTTATGTACCTCAAGAGAAAAACAAAGATGAACTGAAATATGCAGTATGAAATGTTTCCGTCATCATTGCTTCGCTATTTTTGCATTTTATTCCCCAGACTTCTGAGACTAAACAGTTTGCTAATCCTTCCATTCTGTAACATACCTCACAGATACATATGCAGCCCCATAAAATATGAATCTTAATAAATAAATGGTCAAACAGGATTAATTTAAGGAGGAGTGGGCTTGCGAGTATCAGACCAAAAAATGTGCATGTCTGATGTGTGATTTATGAGGAAGATTAAACTATGGAAACGTGTGGACATGAATATTATAAATCAAGCGGGAAGCCAGAGCCAGAGGGTTGGCTTCAGGAAGTAATGCTGTAGAATACACTATGAAGGCATCGATAATAGTGTGTGGGCTGCACGTTACATGCTGAATACATTGCACAATTAATGGCCAGGAGCTTAAAAAATTACTACATTGCCATAAAAGTGTTTTAGAGCCAGAGAAACTTTATTTTTCTAGCTCTTTCTTTTTTTTTTTTTACAGATTTATATTACCACACGTAGTTTATGTACTATGGACCATCTTAGTGAAACAAGATGGCATAGATGTAAGGAGGTGAATCCAAATAACCTAAGCATTAAACCGGACCTTCAGCATCATTAACTATTCCCTAGTTTGAGGAATAGGGCAAATATTAAATTTCATTGTATCGCTTATTGCCGGCATCCCCCTTTAAGATTCTCTGTTACAAGGCTAGCAGGAAAAGGAAGTCCATATATGGGCCTGAGGTTCTGACACTCAGACAAGGCAGTTTGAGGATGAAAGCCCCTCTGCGGCTCTCCTAACACTTTGGTCAGACAGAGAGGAGTCATGATCTTCCTTTGCTGGGGAGGTGTGATAGCATATGGGGGCTTCAAAAGAATTATACAGGACCTGTATCTGGGAGGAGGGGGTGGAGGGTCAGAGACCGCGCTTAAAGGTAGGCCAAGGTGCACGCGTGGTCACGGTGCATGCATGCTGGAGGTGCCTATCAACAAGCTTGCCACTTACCTCTATGTGGGAGCTCATCATCATCACTACTCTGCAACTGCATCATAAGGTAACTGACTGTAACCCACATTTCAGAACGACATTTGTATTTATTCATTTTCCATCATAGCCAAATGTTTGTTATAACTGCCTAGTGTGCGCTCATTGCATTAAAAACCTATATTTAACTTGAGCAATCTTTTTGCCTTAGCCAAGACTCTGTGTGTCCGCAGGCTCTGGGCTTGGTAGTCTCGCTAGGTGGGCTCGGATGGGGGTTTGGGAAAGCGGGTTGTGTGTCCAGAGGTCCCTGATCGTTAATTGGATCACGTGACCCGCGGTTCCCTGACCCAGCATCTAAAATGAATATATTTTAAGTTTTTAGTTGATTACTTTTTATTCTTTCCTCTGCTGGGCTGCAACTCTGTTCAGCACTCTAGTATATGGGCGCCGCCATCCTGGTTCAGAAGTACCACACATTGAGGAGAGGAGAGCAGGGTAAAGTGTAGAGGGGCAGGGTTATAGTTGTGCTTTTCACAGGCAGATCAGAGCTGGGGTCAGGAAAAGGACAGCAATCCCAGAAGCGCCATAGTCAGAAGACACTTTTTGTCTGCCGGCTGCCTGATGCTCCATGGGCTACCATCTTGGATGTATAACGGCACAGAATACGCACTAGGTGCAGGTAGGATGATTTTGGATGTGGGCAATCTGTATGTAACTAATGGCGGAAGCATACAATATAGGCTCTTAATAATGGCGAAGCTTCGGTTTAATGCGGAACAAAACCGTTGCAGTACAAGAGTCTTTTAGAATCCCCCAGATTGAGGACGGGGGCGCAAGCTGCAGGGCATGTGGCCACTCTCGCTCGCATAAACAGAGCCATTTGCTGAACCTTTAATATGCAAGGCAAACGACTCTGATTGGACCAGAGCCCGCATACGCCATCAGACCGGAAAGAGGTGAGTTGATCTGGGCAGGACCGGATTAAGTGTGGTGGAGGCCCCTGGGCACAAAATCTGGTGGAGGCCCCAGATACAGTATTCTTTATACTTTAAAATATTAGTCCAGCAAGTAACTGATTGGTGGTTGTCTAAAACCCGCACCCACTTACTGGAACATCAGATCGAGTCCCTTGTGCCACCCTTGTGCTGCTCGGGAAGACTGAAAATACTTCTGGACCAGACCATAATCCAAAGGTTGGTGGAGGCCCCCTGTGCAGGGCAAGTGGTGGATGCCCCGGGACGTGCGTCCCTTGCGTTCCCTCATAATCCGGCTCTGGATCTGGGCGATCTGGGGGGTTTCACACAGCAGGACATCCCAATTCTCGATGCCCCCGGGGCAAGGAACAAAACTCGGGAAAGTAAAAAACCTGGGTTTTGTTCCACTTTAAAGAGTAATATTCTCCTCGGGGAACTCCAGCAAAGCCTGATGAAGTTTGATACAAATCCCATGTGTGTTTTATAGAAGCAGTTTTCACTGCCTGAAATTTGCTGCCATGGCCGCTGCTAAGGTGAGGGAGCTCACGCAATCTTACACATACACCTGTGCATACAGGACTCACTTCTCTATTCTTGGTGTGCAGGCTTGGTGTACAGTTGCCAATAGCAACAGATTAGAGGCAGTGAAAACCATAAAACACACAATTTCTAACAAAAGTAACTATTTAAATAAAATGCTAGATCAGCTCAACAACTTGAGGACACTATTGGCTCAATATACTAGTACAATATATTGGCTTAATGTAATAGTGACAACTGGTACAAAAATATACACTTTCAAAAATGCCATTAAAAGAGGTCTCTCCCTTTAAATGCAACAGGTTATCAGTGTCAAGCTAAAGCAGAACCAAATTCCATATTTTAACTAGCAACCCCGAGTTGCTCCACCCATGAACAGAAACTTTTGCCAATTTCAGTTGCTCCTGCTTCCCTCTGCCCCCAGCTAATGCTGCCTGTTTAATTGGAGATACCTACCACCTCTGTGGTGAGTAACGGTGATGTCATTGCTGCAGAAAAAAATCAATTTCCCAGAACAATTCAGTATGCAAAAATATCAATTTCTAGGATTGGCAGGGGCTTTGGCCAAATGTATTTTACGAGCTCAGTAGGCTTTGGTCCAATTTAAAGAGGACCAAAACCCATCCTGGAGTCTATGAGACTCCAGGACAGGCATACTCGCTCCCCTCAGGACACTCCAATCGGGGGTGCCCTACTATGAGAAGCCCCCCAGGTCGTCCAAATACCCATCTTCATTACCGGTCCAATGGTGAGCTAGCAGCGGCCACATTCCCACTATCTCTTTTTGCAGGGAGTGTGCCTGCACCAGGCATTAGTGATTGGCCGGCACAGGCATGCTCCCTGTGAGATAGCGGGAGATGCGGCCTCCAGCTCCTGGACAAAGTGACTTGAGCGGATCTGAGCATGGTGATTGGATGAGCAGCTGCACATGCGTCATAGGACCGGGAAGAGGTGAGTTCAGGTGACCTGGGGGTTTCACACAGCGGGGCATCCCCGATCAGGGATATTGCGTATCCTGGGTTTTGGTCCACTTTAAGGTCTGGAAAGAGGTATGTTATATTTTGATGTAAACAAGATTACAGAAGTCTCTTTTGCGCTGTAATTCTAACAATTGTGTTAAGTACCAGTATTTTGAAGTGACAAGCTATTCTGTTTCGGCAGCATGAATAATAATATTAATAATAAGAATGTATTTATAGAACAGATGGAAAACCTATATTTGCTCATTTTTAATAATGACTGAAAACGTTACATTTCCATTAAAATTTTTACCAAAAAAATGTTTCCTAAAATACAGTTTTGAAATTATTTAAAACTTGGCAACTTTTGTTCTCTTGGGAGTTAAGTTTACATCCTGGAAAACGAATTGAAAAATCTGGTGATTTCACATTTAAGGCAATATGATAAATAGATTGACTTGTATTTTTGCCTCTCTCGTTGCTTCTTAATGTACATCCTCCTCTCTTTTAATCTCTTTTCTGCTCCTCCTCATGCTTCCTCCATCATCCTTTGCTTTCACAGTCTATCTTTATCTTTCTTCCACTTTCTGTCTTTCTGATTACCTTTATTTTTTTACCACATCATGGTCTTGTTTTTTTTTTTTTATCTTTCTCTCCGTCTTTTTCTTATCTTAATTTTTTATGTTCCCTCTATCTCTTTTTTTCAATGATTCCCCAATCCCCAAACTGCTTAAAATATCCGTTGTCTGGGAGTTGCACTGCAGCCTCTTCCAATTTGAATGTCAATCTTTGGGGGATTCCAGAAAGCGCCGTCCCTTTATGGAGGGCAGCCCACATGACTGGCCTGCATTCCTGTCCGGAGGCAGACCAGCCATCTGGAAGTTGTCACGGGGGGAAGTGACCTCATAGAGGGGGGAGTATAAAGGGGACGTCCGTCAGGAAGCGGGCCACTGGGCCAGTCGGGCACAGCGACTCAGGGCTTTGAACAGTGCTCAGCAGGACCAAGCGGCGTGATCGCTCGGCAGGGTGTGCCACAAGTGATCGCCGATTTTGTGTCTTTATTGCAAGCTGGTGGGTGGGGCGTCCGGGGGTGATGGCTCGGGGTGGCAGTCTTCCTGGTAGGGTAAGGGAGTTGTTGACCAGGTGGGAGTCAACGGCGAGCAGGGGGCCTAGGGGGGCTCCGCAAGGCCCGGAGGCGGTGTGGGCGCCAGAGGTGCTGGCGTCAATGAGTGGCACAGGGGGGGCACCTCAGCAAGGGGCAGCTGGTGCAGCTAGTAGCAAGGGAGAAAATTTGGAAGATCCGGGGTCGGGCGAGCTAGGGGGTGGCGATAGGTCACTACCAATCTCGGATTCAGCCAAGGGGCACACCTACGTGTGTTTCGAGGGTCCGCTGGGGGGGCATCTAAAACAGGAGGTGAAGAAAAAAAATATGGCGAAGGGAGTTGGACAACTTGGACATCTTCACGTTACTGCCCTTGGAACGTTTTGGGATTGAGGGTTGCGAGAAGAGGAAGGAATATCAGAAGGAGGAGGACGAGGATAGGAGGCGCTTTCGGTTGATCCCGAGAACTTTTGGGATTTGGCTCCAGGCTATACTGGCAAGCGTTATAGGGGGAGAGAAACCCGGAGCACTGCTCGCCGCTGTTCTGTTATTTGGACACCATTTGGGAGGCCCACCTGGTGGGCCTCTGGCAATGGATGTCGATAAGTGAAGGGTTGGGGTGGGATCATAGGGACATCGGGCTGTGGTTGAGGGTGATGAATGCGAGGGGGGCGAGTGTACCCAGCTGCCAGGGGTTCCTCCCCCTTTCATGGGGCCGCCACTTCAATGGGGTCGGGAGTGGCGGATTCAGCCAGACGGGGTTTGTGCTGGGCATACAATGACTCATTTTGCAGATGGGGGCCCACTTGCAAATTTCGGCACGAATGTTCTGGCTGCGGTGGAAGTCACTCGGTCTGGAGATGTTTTAAGAGGGGTCAGGGTGGGGCCCGCAGGGGGGCAGATGGTTCTGGAAAAAGGGGTATCCCTGGTGAGAGGGTCAGTGATGCGCCCCTGGTTAAATAAGTACCCTGATCAGGGGGTGGCTCGTACTGGCAGACGGTTTCGAATTGGGTTTTAGGATTCCATGTGCAGCGCCTCCAAAGGTGCGCTCGCTTAAAAACCTGAAATCGGCACGGGAACGGCCTGAGGTGCTAAGGGAAAAATTGGGGAAGCAAGTTTCCTTGGGTCGAATGGCGGGCCCATTCAAAGACCTCCCATTGGAAGATCTGGTGGTGTCCCCGTTGGGGGTTGTGCCCAAAAAGTAGCGAGGCAAATATCGCCTCATACACCACCTGTCTTTCCCGAAGGGCGCGTCGGTGAATGATGGTATAGACAAAGAGCTGTCATCGGTGTCTCATATGTCGTTTGACTTCGCTGTGGATATGGTAAGGGAGGCAGGTCCCGGGGCATTGATGGCAAAAAACGATATCGAATCCGCATTTCGGCTGCTACCAGTGCATCCGGATAGCTTGTATCTTTTGGGGTGTTTTTTCTAGGGAGGATACTATGTTGATCGGTGTCTCCCGATGGGGTGCTCGATTTTGAGGCGTTCAGCACGTTCCTGGAGTGGTTGTAAAGGAGAGAGCGGGCATGGGGTCCGTCACCCACTACTTGGATGATTTTTTGTGTGTAGGGGCCGGCAGGCACTAGGGTATGCGATTTGTTGTTGGCAACCATGCTAAACGTGTTTGGGGCTTTTGGGGTGCCTGTGGCGCACCACAAAACGGAAGGTCCGGCAACCATGATAAAATTCCTGGGGATCGAGATCGATACGGTGGAAAGGGTATGTAGGCTGCCGAGGGATAAAATTGAGGATTTGGTTGGGGGGTTGGAAGGGGCCCTGGGGGTAAAAAAGCTTACGTTAGTGCAGCTTCAGTCAGTGCTCGGGAAGTTAAACTTCGCATGCCGGGTTTTGCCTATGGGACGGGTGTTTGCCAGGCGTCTATCACTAGCAACGGCGGGGGTTCGGGAGCCGTATCACTTCATCAGGTTGATGGCGGCAATAAAGGAGGACATCAGGATGTGGATCACTTTCCTGGAGTCCTTTGACGGGCTGGCGTACTGGCTGGAACCGGTGAGGGCGAATGAGGAGCTTGAGCGCTTCACAGATGCGGCGGGCTCGGTCGGTTTTGGGGCCTACCTGGGGGGAGATGGTGTGCAGGCCCCTGACCAAGGCGATGGATAGAATCGGCTCTTATTAGGAATTTGGCCTTTCTGGAATTGTTCCCACTGGTGGTGGCGGTGACCCTATGGGGAGAGGTGCTGAGGAACAAGGCGGTGTGTTTTCGGTCAGACAATATGTCAGTGGTTGCGGCAGTTAACACACAGACTTCGTCTTCATTACCGGTCGTGGTGCTGCTCAGGCAGCTGGCGTTGGGTTGTCTGCGGTACAATGTGTGGTGCAGGGCGGCGCATGTGCCCGGGGTGGAAAACGAGATAGCTGACGCTCTTTCTCGTTCAAAGTGGGAACGCTTCAGGAAATTGGCACCCGAGGCAAGGGAGGTCGGCGAGTCGTGCCCCAGTTGGCTGCTGGAGATCCTGTAAGAAGCCTGTTTAGCTTAATACAAAAGTCGGTTGCACCATCTACTGGGGGGTCCTATGTAAAGACGTGGCAGCAGTGGTGGGCCTTGGTGGAGGAGTTCAGGGTGCCTGCAACGGAGGAACATAGGCAGGGGTTGTTAATTTAGTACGTGAGCGAGTTGTTGGCAGGAGGCGAGACCCCGGCTTCGGTTGACAAAAAGATGCCGGCTTTGGCGTTCTTGTGCCGACTGTAGGGTTGGGTGGATATGACGAAAGCGTTTTGGGTACACCAGCCACTGAAGGGTTGGCGGAAAAAGCACAGGACGGTTGATAGAAGACGTCCAGTCTCGCGGGGTTTGTTGGGGGGGATAATCAGTGTTTTGCCCCGGGTTTGCACGTCAGGTTTTGAGGTGAGATTGTTTAGGGCGGCATTCTCGCTGGCATTTTTTGGAGCCCTGAGGGTGGGGGAGCTGGTGAGTCCTAACAAGCAGGTGCCCGGGTGATTGGGTTTTGATGATACGGTGACATCAGATGAAGGGGTGGTGTTACGCATAAGAAGGTCAAAGACGGATCAAAGGGGGCGGGGGGTCAGTGTCTTTTTGGGTAGGTTGCGGCACTGTACTTCATGCCTGGCTGCCGCCGTCGAGGAGTTCCTGGAGGTCAAGCCGAGAGAGAATGCTGCACTGCTCATGCGCGAGGATGGTTCCTTCCTATCACGGTTCCAGTTTTTAGGAAGTGTCTTGGGAAACTGGGGCTTGTAAGCGGCGAGTATGGTACCCACTCTTTTCGAATAGGGGCCCCGACAGAGGCGGCTAGGCTGGGGCTTCCGGATGATATAATAAGGAGGCTGGGGAGGTGGGAATCGGCGCGGTTTTGGGGGTATATTCGGCCGGACAGGATTGATCGGTTGTACAGGTGAATGTGTGGATCGGTCGATAACATCTTCCTACTTCCCTCTCCTTCCCTTTCATTTTTTTTGGTTTTAGAATCGGAGTGCTCGGCGCGCTCGGTCGTGATCGTCGGGCATTCATTTAATTACTGGTCGGCTCGGCGAGCTGCGGTTCGGCGAGCTGTGGAGGAACGGAATGCAGCTGGACATACCGGAGGATCGTGCGCGGTTGAGCTGGGCCGGTGTGAGAGGCCTGTGCTGGGGTGTTGTTTTTTCTGGGATTATTTCCTGGGGTGGTGTTGGTGTGGTCTCAAATTGTCCCCCGTTTTGCCCGCTAGAGACTTGTTGGCCATCGAGAAGGTTCGGATCAAGGTCAACAAGACAATGGCAAGGTTTGTGAGGCTGAACGGGGGTTTGAGCGTGCGCCACATCGAGGTAGAGGGGGTGAGGGTGTTTTATCGATCCAATGGGGTCCACTTGAATGACATGGGGAACGACTTGTTTAACATGTCATTGAAGGAGCGGATTGAAATGGCGGTGGAGTTGCGGCGGGCCAAGCAGCGCTAAGGTTTCAGAGCTGCCTGGCTTTGGCGGGTCTCCTCTCAGGTTTCGGGTCTGAGGTAGCATTTCCATTGCTAGGGTATGCGGCTGTTTCCAGCGGAAACCGGCCAGGACGATTTTGGTTAAAGAAATTCGGATGGTTGGGGTTCAAGTAGGAAGGGGATGTTTAGCCAGATTAAGCTCCTTGGCCTACTCTTTCCAACGACATGGTGGTTCTGATACAGTTCCAGGTGTAGCCTGCTAAAACCAGAGCGCCTGGCACAGTGTCCTTTTTAGAGTTCCGGTTAAATAAGATGCTAGCCGGCAGCCTCGCTGGCTTCAGCGTATTTTAAATTAAATCAGACACTGAGCCAAAAAAATTGGCGCTGAGTGGTGCTGTGTGATGCTAACCCTATTTAAAGCAGGGAAAAAAAAATAATGAATTAAATCAGTCCAACACAACAAACAGTGCTAATGATGATTTACCTTTTCTAACTCCTACTGGGATGCATTTTTAAAACAAGATGGCCGCTCATGGGCTTGCAGGCCACCTGCAAACAGGAAGTGTGCTGAGCTTCCTGTTACTGTGCATTTCATTTATTTCAGTTGGGAGAGGAAGCTCCAAAATGGCCTCTATCTTTCTTTTCCAACTGTGCTAGGCTGTTGGTCTGGTTTAAATAAGGCTCATTATCTCTTCATTCAGGAACTCATTATTTGCGTCTATGTGTAAATGATTAATCAAAAGAAAGTTTAGACGGCACCAGCCAAAGTTAAAGATAATGTTCTGGTGCCCTGCTCTGGTTTCCCCCAAGCAAATCTGCAAGTGACCAAGCAAGAAAAGGGAATGCCCCAAACCCCTAAATAGGGGAAAAACCAGAGACTAACAATGGCACTCTATAGTATTTGAATAGTAAGAAAGTTTATTATGACATCTAAATCACATACTTAGACATATTATACATTATACATGAATTATTATATGTACCGTATGTTTCTACCCTGTCTGTAATTACTACTTTGTAAAGCGCTACGGAAGATGATGGCGCTATATAAATAAACAATAATAATAATAATAATAATATTAAAACTACACTTGTTTAAAACACATATAACATTTATGTCCATACTACTAACAAGAGATGGGGGGAGGAGGGGGACATACACAGTTGGCTATTTAATTCTATCCATGAAAATACTAAAAACCCATACAAATGTGTCTATTTATAAACTAAAACCTTATTGTTATTATGTACATGAATGTGCAATTGTACAGAAAGTGCCAGGTGCTATACAAAGTGCATCAATATCAAGCATATAGACTGTGAAAGAATCCAAACCATACAACAAACATACCAGTAAATACCTTACAATGAAAGTGCTAAGTGCTAATAGCCACTGGAGCCCTCCTCACATCAAACAGCCCTGGACGTGTTTCGTGACGTCACCGTCACTTCCTCAAGCAGATACTCTGAGCTGAGCAGATACTATAGAGTGCCATTGTTAGTCTCTGGTTTTTCCCCTATTTAGGGGTTTGGGGCATCCCCTTTTCTTGCTTGGTTATGTGTAAATGATATGCAACTCAGACATCTCTGGAAGGTGGTTTGTGTCCGTTCAGGGCCGGCCACTTGTCCTCAGTGCCCTGCTCTACCACCTCCCATAGCTGGTGCCTGGACTGGTTTTGTTTGGGTAAGGGGGCCCCACTCCATTTTTTACATTTTTTTAATGGGCTAACCATTAAAGTGGCCCAAAACCTGGGATTTTCACTATGCCCCTGGGGTACTCTGGTCTGGGATCACCCACTGTGTTATACCCTCTGGACCCCCCGCTGCTCTTACCCTTCCATGTGTCCACGGAACAGGCACAGCTCTTTTCCAATCAACTGCGCATATTAATGTTTCAGTTTGGGGGTGTCTCCTAGGCAGGAATGGGGGTCAACCGATACATAATAGGTACCGTTGCAACTGGGAGAAATAGTTTTCAAACATTTTTTTCTTGAAAAAAGTACATTTTTATTTTAGCTAAAAAAGCTACAAAATATTTAAAAAATTGCAAATTACAAACAAGACATTTCATGACACAGCCCACAAAAAAACAATTTATGATTTTTCTGGAAATCCCTGGAAATTCCTTTGGAAATCACAGTTAAACCAAAATAGTGAAAAACTGGCAACAGAGGGTAACAAAATCTCTAGGTAGACTGGCAGTAAAAGGGAGATTTTCTGGTGTGTGCATGTTTTCACTTTAAGGGGCTTCTTCAGTTGCGGAGGTTAGTATACATTTTTTGTTTTCATGACTGGAAAAAACCTTTAATAACAAAACTGATATAAGAAAACTTATGCAAGAGCATTGGACAACATTTCTTACCTATCGTGCTACAAGACAATCAGAAGAATTTCCTATGATAACACCCCAGGATTAGAAAAACCTCCAGAAAGTATCAGTAAAAGTCAGTATAGGACATTGAGAAAAGACACCTGGCTAGATAAGGAGAGACGCATGGGGAGATGGGAGATGGTGTAATTGCAATGTGTGTGTTTCTAGAGGAAAACACAGTCATGAATCAGGGAAATTCTTATATGACCAGGGCTTTATTAATATTCAAAAGTAGTTATAGTGTTTAAAGTTTGTGACCCTGAGAACGATGATACACTATTACATTACATTTTAGGTTACAGTTGCACACAATGAATTCAAACAGCAACCACGTTTCTGAATTAATTAATGCACACCAAAACCCACAGCGATCGGCCTGGGAATCTATAAGATTCCACGGCCGCTTGATTCCCTACCCCTGGGGCATCCCGATTTTTAAACCCCAAATTTTGACCATCCCAGGATTTGGTCCATGTCCCTAGGGGTTCCCTAGGGAAGCCCTGCAATTTGAAGCACCCCCCCCCTGATCGCTCTAAAATCTGTGTTGTACAATCAGCGCTGTATGCCTTGCATTTTAAATAATATTAGTAGAGACGCGGCTGGCCCTCGATGGTCGAGATCTGACTTATAGTCATTGTCCAGGCATGGTCAAATGTTAGCCCCTTGTGTATGGCCACACGTGGCAATGCTCTAAACCTTTAAAAAACACTTATAAAATAAAGATGTACATGCTATTTCTGTGTCCTTACTAATGGGAGCGTCTGGGCAGAGTGGTGCAAACATGAATGTACAGCATTGTGACATCTAGACATCAGTAACTACCAGAGCGGGATAGGGGAGAAGGGAGGGGAGAGAGGGGGCTTGAGTCACAGCACTGAGGGGGGCATTCCAGCCTACCAGAGAAGGAGGGGGCATTATCCTGACATGAGCCTCAGACAAGAAAATAGAAAGTGGTCCTTGATGAAAAAAGATTGGGAACCCCTGCATTAGCAGGTTTATGCAGTATATGTGTTTTTTCAGATTTGGTGACAGAGTTACTGTACTTTAAGGAAGTTCACTTGGAAGTCTTTGTATTTTGAGTAATTGCAGGTGTGTAAACCTAGTTATATATCTGTTTTTTTCTGCGTCTATGTGTTATTACACAATACATTTAAACAAAAAACAAAAAGCTCTGCCTATGGGGTATTGTTTTCCAAGCGGGAGTCATTCCTAAAATGCCTTTACTTTTTTGCCGCTGTAGGGATGTGTAAAACAGTATTTAACCAGAGGATGTCACATGAGTTCTTTTGTGACCAGTTTTTTATCTTTGATCCTTGGAACACACTGGTTCCAATGGTGGAATTATTGAACTTATCTCCTAATTTATACAGTCCCTGATTTCATGTTAACAAAAGTTCCATTGGGTTTTACTCACAGTAGTTATTGATATTTGAAGCCTATCCAAATAATTTTGAGGGACTCAGGATTTTTTGTGTTTTGTGTGTGAGATCTTTTCTCACCGAGCAGTGAGAAATAAAAATAAAATGGCTACCTCCTTGAAGCAGACCTGCTCCAGAGCTAGTAGAATTTAATCCCGCTGTGCATACAAGGGCCTCCAGCGGCAAACCCGTCACATCTCCACCCCGTCAGCATATCGGGGAGGCCGATTCATTAACAGCGGCAGGTAGCGACAGTTGAGCGACTGTAGCAGCATTTTCAGAGTGCCCGCTAGTAGTTGCTGTGCTTGGCCGTTGTTCGGTAGTTCATAGCGACTCAGTCGGTGTGCAGTAATGTTGAATATTGGGTGAGGAGTCGCTGTTTGACAGGTTCCGCGCTGTATGGGAGCGCATGATAGCGACTGGCCCTAACGACCGGCTCCCACCATATTCATTAACAAATCACGCTCGAAAAATTTTCGCGCTGTAAAATGCTTGTTTAAACCCCAGAGCGCTGGAGGCGATGGGTTAAAAGTAGTTTTTTTAACCCCCAAACAACCATATTTCTGGAAACCAAAAAAAACAAGTTTTTAAATGAATTTTGTAATATGAATACATTAATATCAGACCTGTAATATCAATTCTGTACAATTTTTTTTTATTTTTGTACCTTAAAAAAATGATCTAAAATGGCAGAAGTGGTCACAGAATTTTTCACATTTAAAAAAGAAAAAAAAAAATTCATAACAATTAATTATTAATATTTAAAGATTGTTCCATTGAAATGCATTGGAGAGCGCCAGGTAGCGAGAGGTCATACCTGTCGCTGTTCAAGGTCGGACGCTGGCGCTGTGGGCTGAGGCTGGAATAATGATGAATGAGTGGCTATCTGGCGCTATCTCAGTCGCTAAGCAGGATTGGCTTGATAAATGTGTGATTGTGGTGGGGAGCCGGCGTTCTCGTGGTGGGGCCCGTCATTACCGGCCGCTCACCAGTCGCTACCTGTTGCTATCCCTTGTTAAATAAGGGCCTAAATTTCTGGTGGCAGGGTCAACCAGTCAAAAGAACCTGGCAACCATTTATTCAGCTTTGATTGCTGGGAATGAAAATGTCGTACAATAAAAGCTAATTTGACGAGAGCTCGAGCATGTGTCGTGGGAGTGAGGAGTGAGGTTTTGGTTTCCTTTCAAAATAATCCCAACAGTAGAATTGCGGTATTGCAGGTGCAGGGGATTTTCCACTTTATTGTATGTTGAGTGAGAGAAACTCTCAAAAGTGAACCACTCCAAACATTTTAGAGGCTCCTAAAGTCATTTGGGTAATCACCAATAAAATTAGCTGAGGGGTAATCTTAAAGGGACTGTCTGTAAATAATAAATGATACATACTCACTAACTGGCCCACGCCTCTGATCAGTCTTACTTCTGATGTTCCCCCACTCATGACCAAGGCCTGTGGTCACCTTCCTGCCTTTTTAAAGTGGACCAAAACCCAGAATTTTGACTATCCTGGGTTCTGTTCCTTTACCCCTGGGCACCCCAATCGGGGGTGCCCCGCTGTGTGAAACCCCCAGATCGCCAAGCGCAACTCACCTCTTCCCGGCCCTATGGCATGTGCGCAGCCGCTCGTCCAATCCCCCACATAGTCAATAAAGTTTATTTGCTCCATTCAATGTTTTAGGTGTTATGACCTTGCAATTTTGCCTATTGGTTGCCAGTTTGCGTCTAGGACAAAATTGCAGCATTCTTACCAGATTATTATTTACTTAGTGAGCTCTCTCTTTTACCATCCCTAAAAAATATACTGATTTACCAAAGGCAAAATATACAAAAACCTTTACAATAAAATCAATCAGTCTATGAGCCTATACTGCTTTGGAATGGGTTGCACCTGTCTGTAACTTCACTATATCCTCTCTGCACTCTTCATACCATTTGTTATGTGGGTTGTTGTCGTCTTGAAGCTCATCAGCAGATATTTGTAATGGGTTCTGGATCCAGATCAAATCTGATCTGAATTTTGCCTATTTAATCTGGTGAGGCCAGGCCTAAATAGTGCCACGATCTGGTCAGGTGATCTCCTCGCCCCTTCCCTCCCTGGATTACCAGCCGGCACATTAGGCATAGGGTCGGTAACCCAGTGCTGAGCGTCCGGACTCAGTTTTTGATATACCAGCCACTATGCCTTTTAGGATCTGACGCTTTTCCAGTGGCACCCCTAGAACAAAACCATGCCAATGGCCACTGGACTCCTATGCATCCCTGTGCCTAGTAGGGGTATTTGGGTGGTTGTATCAACAAGCCACCTGCTACATAAAGGCAAAGCAGATGGCTTGCTAGCTCACAGGTAATTTACAGAAAAAAACTACCACTCTCATTTCTTGTTATAAAATACTTTATTAAAAATAAAAAATATGTTTATCTGACCACCCGCATCTTCTTCCCCATCCACACATATTTCTTTAAGGTCTCCAGTACCCTGCAAGCAAGTCAGCAGCACCCCTGTGTTGTTAGGAGTTTCACCATAAGCCACGTCTCCAAGCCCCGGGCTACCAGTGCCTATACCTTGTACGCCAGGCTGGTAGCTCTTTGTGGCACACTTTTTTAATGAAAAAAATATATGGCGTCTGAATCCAGAAGTACCAAGATACATAGATAGTTTGGTCCATCAGTAGCTCTTGTATATACAGTATTATTACTGTTATTAGTGTTTATTTATTTAGCACCATCTTCTTTCATAGGGCTTTACAAGATAGTAATTGCAGACAGTCTCTGTACTGCATGTTTTATCCTATTACAGTAATTCTAAAGACAAGATACAATAGGAAAGGGAGCTCTGCTCTTGGAAACTTAGAGTCTACAGGTGGGCATAAAGGGGAAGAATCCGAAGTGGTCTACATTGAGTTTGGCGGCACATGCCCTGTGGAGGTCGGCACCAGAGGTGGAGGTTATGAGCAGAATTATTTAAACCAGGTAATACTGTATGCTTGTCTGAGGAGGTGGGGCTTGCGGGCAGTTCTAAAACTTGAAGGGTTTTGGCGTGATGGAGTGAGCAGAGAAGGTAATTCCAGAGTAGTGGACATGCACTTAAAATGGGACTGAGAGGAAGAGACCAGGGTAGAGGCCAGGAGAATTTGCATCTGGGTTGAATTTGTTTGCTTAATGATGAAATGTAAGGAGAGCCTAGCTGGATTTGTAGTTAAGAGTTAGAATTTTTAACTAAATTGGCTGTGAAGCCATTAGCCAGTGGAAGGACTGACAAAGGTGGGGGGGCAGAGTTAAAAGATAGGGAGGAGATGAGGTGAGCAGAAGAGATCAAAATAGATTGGACGGGTGCTACGGGTCTTTTTGTTGGTAAATCGTAATGAGAGGTGAACCCAGTGATCAAAGCCTGAGGACGTCGAAGGACGAAACGAGCATTGTTCTACAGAAGCAGCAGGAAACGTGGCTGCACCCGGGAGCTCTCTCTCTCCTCTCAGAGACTAGAAACAAATTGGACATTTAATTGCAGTAACTTCGGCAACTAACTACTTCGTCTACCGTTTTATTTCATTTTTATTTTGTTATCATATTAAAAGAGTTTATATACTGAAAGAGTATAACCTCCTGACTCGGGATACACAGCGAGCGGCACGCACACCCGATAACAAGCTTCAGGTTCATCTTCAGAAGTGATTAACTCTCAAGGGCCCAGGTCAGGTTTTTTAACCCCCGGGCCACGGCGGTAAGTGCCCCATTCTTTTTAATCTTTGGCAACTTACACTAGATCTAGGA
The DNA here is from genome assembly GCA_027917425.1 of Gastrophryne carolinensis. NCBI lineage: Eukaryota > Metazoa > Chordata > Amphibia > Anura > Microhylidae > Gastrophryne > Gastrophryne carolinensis. The sequence goes on from CM051234.1 coordinate 81,570,349, forward strand.
ATGCAATATTGATTATATATATAAAAGTATGCTCTCTATTCTTTCTGATCCTATCAGGGCTGCTAAGACAGATTAATCCGCCGATACAGCCAATAATTGAAATTTAGCGGACTCCTAGAGATTACCCTAATATTACATATATATGACAATTAAGAAACATTTATTCATTGCAGCGCGCCTGAAGTTCAAAGTTTTTTCCATCAACTTTGTCAACTTTCTTTAACCTTTGTTTTTACTATTTGAGCAAGCCCCTCAAATCCAGTTGCTGTTCTGTTTATTTACTCTAGCGCTTCCCTACAACACTATAAAAAATTCCGCAATGAGAGTGTTGCAAAGGTCTAGTCAGGATATAGCCAGGGCATGTACTAAGGTTTTATCAGTGTTATGTGTAAGGAAAATATTTAAAACAGGTATCTTAGCTATCGAATATATTAGCAGCCCCCCCTTTGTTTATAAAATGTTTATGTTATAATACAAGGTATCATATTCATCATTGCATTGGCATCAAATTATGTTCAGCAAAAGCTCGAACCATTTCCCAAATGTATTGCAAGTCATATTAGGCATCTAGTCCATTTACAAGAAAGTTAAAATTGGAATAACTTCCCTTGGGTCCTCCATGGCATGTTTCTTAATATAAAATGTCCATTCTGGATAAAAACACAGCAATCTGTTACATTAGGAATAGATGAAAAGCTAAAATTGTCTAATTTGGCATTTTCTAGAGTTTAATTGCGAAAGCAGAACTTACAATTTCGCCAAAAAGTAAAAACAGTGTGAAAACTGCATTATTAAGCAGAAACCTTTAGAGGGCTACAAGTGTTAATAAGTAACACATTAGAAAGCAAGAACACGGCCGTGGATTAAGCATGCACATGGAATCTTCTCCATTATTGAAAATGGTTGTGTAATTACAGCAAATACCTTCTCTTTTAAGGTGCCAATCATTTACTTGACCTTACTTGACATTTTAGCCCCTTTACTTCATTTTACAATAAATAGATTAAAACTTTTAAATAGGATTCTCATTTTTTTCATTTTGAGCAGTTACATTAAAGTAAACCTGTCACCAGGAAGGCTCAGAATATCAGTTGAAGACTTCCTTGTATGTGGACTGAATGTCCTCTTACTCCAACTGCTTGGGGACATCCCAATCTCTGCTCAAGTGATAACAGCAAGCTAGAGCCCAGGGTTGGAAGGAAACTTACCACCTTTGCATTGTCTCACTGGTGGCTGGTGAGGCTGATTGCCACTATGTAGTTCTCCCCTCTTTCCAGCTTGTTATTTTAGTTTGAGAGGTAGGAAGACAAGAGGACCAGCACTCCAAGTGATGATATGTAATATTATTTTCATGCAAACAAAAATTCCATTTGAAAGCATATAGAGTAAAGCTCAAAGTCCATGTAATGGCAAAAGGTAGTCCGTAGTAACCGACGTTTCGGGGGTCATCCAAGCCCCCTTTCTCAGGGTGGACTGCCAAACGGTGCTACAGTATTACCCCCATTTAAATAGGATTTAAAATTCCCACCTGATGTCATAGTGGCGTCAGCGGGTATTCTTTCAGCCTAATAGATGTATAAACAAATACATTAACGAAAAATACCAAAGTAGTACTGAGACTACTTACCTCTACCCGTCAGGACTCCCAAGCAAGAGGAGCTCCGTCACCGCCAGCCGCCGCTCATAATGTCAGCGAGCAGTGGTTTCCCCGTCTGTCAGAGGGACAACGGAGATGTGCGCCCGGCCACTGATGATGTGGCGGCAGCCGCAACCCTATTGGATCGTGGCCGCCGTTGCTGCCCCAGTGCACGAGGGCAAGCGGCGCGCACCCAGACGAAGAGGGTCCCAAGCTAGGGATCCGTGGCGATCTGGGGAGCGCCCCGTGCACTATTCATCACTCCCTGTGGGCGGTGTGAGCCCGTATGCTCATTGGGGTACAAACTGAGCAAGTAAAGATATACCAAGCACAAGCGCCAAGCACAATATATACAATTTGTTGTGTACCAGGAGGGACAGAGGGATATAGGGCAGAGGAAAAGAGGAAAAGAGAAGGGAAGGGACAGAAGGATATAGGACAGAAAAATAGGGAAGTGGACAGAAAGAAGGGAAAAGAAAGAGGAAAATGGGTAAAGAAGTACGAGGGACTGCAGAGAAGGGATAGACGGAAAGAAACCAAGCTGGAGGGGGAGAAAGAAGAAAAAAGGGGTATAGCCAGGAAAAGAGGTGACAAGTGCAGAGAATAGAGGTGGGCCAAGGAGAGGGTAAGGGGGGGAAGAGGAAGAGACATGAAGAATACAAAGAGGGACAATCGTAGCAGTGAATAGGAGTGTAGAGGGGCAAGAGAAGATATAGAATGAGAAGGGGGTCACAAAAAGAGATGGCGGGGCAAGGGGACAAAAAGAAGGATAGGAGTGGGATAGGTCGAGGTCGGAAGGAGGGGCGAGGTAGGGGAGCAGTGGGGACAAGGTGGGGGGACAAAGTGGGGGGTCGGAGCAGGGAAGGAGGGGAGAAAGGAAGGGAAGTGGTTGGGGAGGGGGGATGGAGAGAAAGAGGGGGAAGGAGGGGAAAGGCAGCAATTACATGGCAATAACTGTGAATTGAAACCAAACAAAATTTCGAAAGGGGGACAATTGGTTCCCCAAAAGAAGGATAACAATGGTTGTTTCAAAATAGGGACAACTTTGCAAAAAAAGAGGGACATCAGGAAAAGTCAACGCCGTCCTTTCAAAAGAGGGAGAAAATAGTTGTTACAAAAGAGGGACAATATATACATGCAATAACCAGGGACAGTTGGTTTTTCAAAAGAGAGACAGAATAGTTGTCTCAAAAGAGGGACAGTATTATCGTGAAAAGGGACATTAGAAGTCAACGTTGTCGTCCTTTCAAAGTAGGGACAAGGTTTTTTCAAAAGATGGACAATATTGTCTTAAAAAAGGGGACATCAGAAAAAAGTTAACGGTGTGGCAGGTAAATCCAAAGGATGTATCGAGGTCCCTGGGTTGAACAGTGCCAAGTTTTGGATCCAATATGTTTCCCTCTGGAGAAGCCGGAGATGATGGTCACCCCCGCGTTGTGGTCTTTCAATGTGTTCTATGACCATTCCCAGAAGTTTGTGTGTTTCGTGGTCATGTTTTACAAAATGGACGGCCACAGGTTTGTCATAGTCTAAGGACTCACCGATCCGGTGTTTACTGATACTGTTCCAAACGTCACTGCGCTGTTGCTGGAAACTTTTCTTAAAAGGTCCAATCGTCTTTCCAACATAAAGGAGGCCACAGGGGCACTTGAGTAAATACACGCAGAAATCAGTAAGACAGGAAAATGTGGCACGAATTTTTAACCGTTGTCCGGTGTGGGTGAACTCAGAACCGAGTATTAGGGAGTTTCATACATTGCAGTTGTTACTCCTGAAGCATCCCGTACGGATAGTAAATTTGGGTTTTTTGGAATATTTTTCAACAGGATCCGCTTTGACCAGGGAATTCCTGAGATTCCTATTGTCTTGATAGACTTTTAGTAATGGTCTTTTGATCACTGGGCACACCGTATTATCAGAAGACAATATACATCTGTGTTTATTCGTGGTATGCTCGATGGTAGGGGCGGCCTGATTGAATGTCAGCATGAAAGGAACCTGTTCTTCAGTATTTTTGCCTCTCATTTGTCACCTGCCCATATACCCTCCGCACGTTCCTTAGCTTTAGCTTGAAAGAGCACTGATTCGGGATACCCCCGTACAAGAAATTTATTAAACATCTCTTGTAGTTGTTGTGTATGTGTAACAGGATTAGAGTTAATCCTCAGAACTCTTAGGAATTGGGAGATTGGGAGGCTGTTGACAAGGGGTCTGGGATGTGCGCTATCATATTGCAAGTTTTTTCCTCTTTTCCTCTGCCCTATATCCCTCTGTCCCTCCTGGTACACAAAACAACCCCCATGTGGTCCTATGCAAATTTTATATATTGTGCTTGGTATATATTTACTTGCTTAGTTTGTACCCCAATGAGCATACGAGCTCACACCGCCCGCAGGGAGCGATGAATAGTGCACGGGGCACCCCCCAGATCGTCACGAATCCCTAGCTTGGGACCCTCAGCATCTGGGTGCACGCCGCCTGCCCTCGTGCACGGGGACATTTCCGCCCGGCTGTCATCGCTCCCCATCCTTCTGACAGGCGGGGAAACAGTTACCGCCAGCTGCCGCTCGCAATGTCAGCGAGCGGCGGCTGGCAGGGACGGAGCTCCTCTTGCTTTGGAGCCCTGACAGGTAGAGGTAAGTAGTCTTAGTACTACTTTTGGTGTTTTTCATTAATGTATTTGTTTGTACATCTATTAGGCTGAAAGAATACCCGCTGATGCCACTATGACGTCAGGCGGGAATTTGAAATCCTATTTAAATGGGGGTAATACTGTAGCACCGTTTGGCAGTCCACCCTGAGAAAGGAGGCTTTGGATGACCCCCGAAACGTCGGTTACTAAGGACTACCTTTTGCCATCACATGGACTTCTATATGCTTTCAAATGGAATTTTTGAAAGCATAATTCCTCTTTACCTTCTTTATGTAATGCTAGATGGCCATTTTAACAGAATAATGTAATCTTAGAGTGGAAGACTTTCCCTTTTCTATTACATCTGCATCTAAATATAAGGTTACAAATGTATCAGTAACTGTTATATTTTATGATTTAGGGTTAGAATTGTTTCAACAAAGAGAAGAAGCGTTTGATTGTTTTAAAGACAGACCAGAAGCTATTACTAAAATTTACTGCATTTTAAGCTAAAAATAAGTTATTGTTATTTTTCATGTATATAGTGTTATATAGTGTTATATACATATATTGTACTAAAACAAAAGGGGCCCTTTTCCCACTCTGAAATTACATTATTCTGTTAAAGGAATCCTCTAGCATTACAAAGTAAGTAAGTTACCTAAGTAGTGGGTTTTTTGGTCTTTTTAGCCCCCCTATATTGAGCCTAACATGGGTCTCTCCACATACTGGCTTGCGACTATGTTTTGGTACTCACCAAGTCTCACCCCCCCCATGCAAGAGGCATCTGCCCTAGTGCTGATGAGAGCCTAAAGCTTGAAACATGTGTCTACTAGTTGGATGTGTCTGGCTGTGTAAAATTTATAGCTAATCCTTGGCATTGCACCCTTAGCGTTTCCAAGGGCCTTGGATGGCACAGAGACGTAAAGAGATGATTTGCATAGCTCTGCCTACTGCAAGGGTAGATGGGTAATGCTATCTGTCCTTGGACTGGGTACTGTGCAAATACTTTCCGTTCTAGGAAAGCCACTCTTTTCCTAAAGTGTTAAAGGGAGATTCTTTTTACCATTTCAAATATATATTATTTGGCTAACGGGGGCCCCTGATGTTTTTATTCTAATTAGAACATGCAAAAGTTCTATGCAATTTGGGATGATCTGGTGACTTTTCAACACCTGAATAGAAGCGATCATCTGAGTTGTATAAAAGCTGTGTATGTCAGGCCCGGGTTTGGGAATTTCCTGGTGTGGGAATCGTGACACGGGACAGTGAGGAGAATCTCAACCAGGAAGATAATTCTTCCCTAGAGGCCATAGTTAAGGCAACTACTGTCTGTCTCCAAAATCCACAAGGAACAGAGTGGTTGGGGTAATGGTCTGAGAACAAGTGGGCAGAGTCTTGGGCTGGGAACAGGTAAGTAGGGTAACAGGCTGGGAACAGTGGAGTCTCCAGTTAAAAACAGGTGAGCAGAGACACAGGTTGGGAACATAAACACATAAGACAAAGAACCCATCTACGCTAACAGAGAGCCAACGACCACCTGGATTGGGGAGGGGTTTGGTACTTGATTGAGAGCCTGAAACCAACTTGCATCTTCAGCAGAGCTCATGATGGTGGAGGGTACACTAGGCTCCAGGCAATCCTGTGGTCGTTGCAAAAAAATGGCAGATGGTGCACAGCAAAGCAGTCAGACAGGAGCTAGCCAGGGGCTAGTGGATGGCTTTGGCCCCAGTACAGACAACAGAGAGTGTGGGCCCCAGTACAGACAATGGAGGGTCTAGGCCCCTGTACAGGTGACAGCAGCTCTTGGTCCCGGTACAGACAACCGCAGGTCTAGGCCCCAGTACAGAAAACAAAGGGTCTAAGCACATGTACAGTCTACTTTCTGGGTTCTAGTAGATATAGCAAGGAACGTAGGTACAAAGGGCTGGGGCGCACAAATACACTACAAACAAAGAAACTCAAAGATGCAGCCCGGAGGAGGCTACACACATACATTTACAGGGAGCCATTACCTATTCTACAATGGATCTTCTTTAATGGAGCTTTGAGGGATCATGTTTACATGAGATTGGTGGCAGGGATGGGCACAGATGTTGGTCGATAAACACATATTTGGCACCATAATGCAAATCAAAGTTTGGCTGAAACTTGTTCTTGGTAGTTAGGTAGGTAGGTTTTTTTCCAGACTGGTAAGAGGTCAGAAGGTTTTTTAAAAATCTGCTGGGGTGGGATTTTACAACTCAGTTTGTTTGATTTTGAGGAGAACCCCAGAGTTGATGCAATAAAAAGACTTACACTGTTATATGTATGTAATATATATATATATATATATATATATATATATATATATAGAGAGAGAGAGAGAGAGAGAGAGAGATGTAAAGTGATTTTCAGTGGCTAGCACCTGTATACATCTGTAATGTCCACCATGCTGATGCCCACACTGTGAATGTTGTGAAGGTAATATGTCCATCCATCCACATTTGTTGCTCAAAATGAAAAGCTTTGCAGGGCAAACAGGGTGAAACATCTGCTGGTTTGGCAAAATGCCTCTAAGAATATTTTTTTTTAATTTGATGATTTCCATAAGAATTTTACCGTTCCCCCCACAGAGCAATGGCCACCCTTAAACCTATTAAAATCTTGGCAGCTGACATTGATGAAATACATTTTTAGATGGAGGCAATTTCGGTTCTTTCCCCATAACAGATGCTTGTGTCTTTGAAGCTAAATCTAAACAGTTTGTTTTATTATATTATCGACCATCCCTGCCCGGCCCACAAACCTTGGTTTTATTTTTAATTTCATTTTAATTTTTAATGCATGTCAACATTATCCCACTCATTAAGGTGTGACAAGAAAACTTGGTGACCTATTGGCTTCAGGGATTGTCCTTTTCTGTCTGTAACGTGATAAACCATTCACATCTGCAATGTTTTCATAAATGGGTATATTTCAGGGTAGGTGTGGCACTTTTTCTTTGTTTTTAGTCTGTGACTGATTGTAAAGTGGATCATACCCTGCCCGGCCAGACAATTCCCTGTCCCCCCTGGGGTTGCCATAAAATGTACCTTTCCAAAAGATCCAACAGAGCATGTGTGGGCCATGGCGGCATCCCTCTGGCTGATGCATGCACCAGTGCAATATGAATGGCTGGCACTAATATGCACAGCCAGAGGGAAGTGGCTAAAGGAATGCCAGCAGCTCCTAGAGCTCTTTGCTGTATAAAAGGGGTTTATTGAAATATAGAAGGTTGACGGCAGAAGAAGACCATATGGTCCATCTAGTCTGCCCTTATGTAAATACTGTATGTACTCTTAGGATAGATGTGTGCTTATCCCAGGCATGTTTAAATTCAGTGACTTGATTTTTCAACTACCTCTGCTGGAAGTTTTTTACAAGCATCTACTACTCTTTCTGTAAAATAATATTTTCTGAAGTTGCTGCTCATCTTCTCTCTGACCAGCTGCAGGCTTTTCTATCATTAAATTTTTTCTTAAAAACACTTTATTCAATCCTTTCACACATTTAAATGTCTCAATTGTGTTCCCTCTCAACCTTTTTTTTCCCTCTAGACTGTACAAATTCCTGATAAGTTTAAGTCCTTCTTCCATTTTTGTTGTCCCCTTTGGAACCGTTCTGTTTAAATATTGTCTTTTTCTAGGTAAGGTCTCCAGAACTGCACACAGTATTCTAGCCATGGCCTCACCAGGGCTCTATACAGCGGCATCAGAACCTCCCTCTTCCTACTGGTGATGCCTCGAGCTATGCAGCCGAGCATCCTGCTTGCTTTTCCTACTGCCTGGCTAAACTGTCCAATCATCTTGCAGCTTTCAGTAATCAGTATCCCTAAATCTCTTTACTCCAAGGTCCTGGCTAAAACAGTACTGCCCATAGGGTACTCAGGGCAGGGATTCCTTCTACCCAATTGCATGATTTTACATTTAGAGACATTAATCTCCAGTTTCCACAGTTTTGACCATTTATCCAGTAAAGTTAAATTATTTTCCATGTTGCAGACAACTCCAGGAATGTCCACCCAATTACTCGGCTTTGTATCATATGTTATTGATGTGCACAAAATATAATGTTCTTTCTGAGGAGAGCCTGTGCATGTGCCATGGAATCGCCCTTGAAATGAGAAAACTAGGTTAACCCAATGTTTGACAAAACAGGGGCATATCAAATTGGGATTCCCCAGGGGAAGAGATCACTAATAGAAGTTGCAACTAGGATAAACTGGAATGCAATATTAAAACGTATTCAATAACTTTTTAATTTGGATCCTGCAAACAGCAAAACGTTTTGTGATCTTCAGAAATGAGTTTCAGTTTTGTTTCGGGCAATTATGTTGTTCTTGTAAGTCCAAATCAATTTGTTTTTAATCAAAAGTGCTCCAACGTCCCTAAAAATTGGCAAAATATCTAAAAACATATAGAAAAATAGCAAAAAGAATACAAACGATTAATAATAATAATTAAAAATATCAGACCCACAGCTATTTCTATCACGGGCATTGTGGTCACGGGCCTAACTGGCCAACAGTAAAGGGCTGATTAGCCCAGTACTTCCATGAGGGCTAATAGTCATTGTAACTCCAAGGGCTCACTGGCCCATTTGAATTCTCCTCCAGTGGCCACACTGCCTGCAGCGCAGTCAGAGGACATGCCGGGTGTCCCAATGCATTTACCTTCACCCCGGTCCTGCTGTGGCTCTAATATCAGGTTTTTCTTCAAAACCTAGTGCAGGGAGAGAAAAAACCTTTTCAACTATGAACTTCTTGGGTGCTTTACAGAGATGAGGACATATGTCTTGGTGAAATGTACACACCCTTCCCCAATTTACCACACTGTCTAAAACCACGCCCCTAAAACCACACACTCTTCACTATGTAACCTGATCACCAGTTGGTGTCTCCGATATATATATCATATATATATATATATATCATATATCCCAGGAAGAGACCTTGGAAGCTAAATGAGTGCAAATCCAAGAAGCCATTTTCAAATTGTATCGGACGTGTGGATTGTCAGTCACCTAAAGCCATGTTAAAAATATTCAAAACATCAATTTACACATAAACATTTGCATCAGCTTTTGAAGAAGTTTTGTACTCACTGAGCAAATCAGTATATAGATGTAGCCTATGTCTATGACATTGCTAAGTACCTACTAATAGGCTGTGGATTTCCACCGGTGATACTCTTACCACTGGTTGGAAACTCCTGCTCTACAACATTTTGGCTATATAGTACATGGAAGATGTGTGGAGGAACCAGTTTAGGGTGGTATCCCCTGCCATTGGGTGGACAGAGAAAGGAGCATCTATTATTGTTAACTAGAAACAACTTTATTTGTAATCACACAGGTATATCATTACACCGTAAGTTATAAATCTGACTAACACACAATCTCTCCAGCCTTCCAGATGGAAGCAATTTTGCAGACCATGTTTGATCTTGTCAGATTTCAGTGACCTGTAACTTCCTCTAAGCAAACAACAAGGTATCTGATTTCAGCGTGAAGAATGGGAATCAGTAAAACAAAAGTATTTTCCAAACATATTCACAAATGTAGTTTACAACAAATGAAACAAAAACCTGGAATGTTCATTGCTCTTCAGCCAGACATGCAAATGTATTTACACCAGCTGTGTGAACGGGGAAAACGAAAAGAAAAAAATACATGTCACTATGTATTCATGGACCTTACATTGTTGAACATTTACAGCCACTAACTTAAATGAATTTTATTGACTTTTGATGTGAACACAGAGTATTTGTGAAGTGTTAGAAAAAAGATACATGCTTTTCTACATTTTAAAAAGTAAAAAACTGAAAGGTTCTGTACTCGGCCAATAATTGAGTCAATACTTTGTAGGACCACCTCGACCTGCAATTACAGCTGAATGTCTGTTTGGAGATGTTTCTACCAGCTTTGCACATCTAAAGGCTGGTATTTTTTCCATTCTACTTTGCAAGTAACTGTAGCTCAATCAAATTAGATGGAGAACATTTGTGAACAGCAATTTTCAAGCCATCCAGGTCTGGATTTTGACTGGGCCATTGCAACACATGGATAAGTATTTATTTAAACCCTACATTGCAGTTTAGCTGTATGTTTATCATTGGCAAACCAATTCCCTAGACTGATATCTTTTGCAGCCTCCAACAGTTTTTGTTCAACTATTGCCCTGTATATATCTCAATCTTCCCATCAACTCTGACCAGCTTCCCCAGTCCCTGCTGAAGAGAAGCAAGTGCAGTTTCTAATAGTAACTTCTCCAACTTGAATCCCATTTGGAAGGTAAGGAAAAAAATGTAAAAAAAAATGATTCCACTTTATTCTGTGCTGATGTGGCGAGCTTAACAAACCTTAGTAAAACAGCGGACAAGCAGGAGTGTACCTACAGATGCACCAGGACCCCTGTGGTTGGGTGCCCGATCATTGTTTCCCCTCCACCTTAGTTTTTTGATGTGTGTTCATATGGCATCATGTGCAGAAAGGAGACACCATTTGAAAATTGATGTGTCATTGTTTAGCAGTAGAGCTGGGTGAACCCAAACCACAAAGTTTGGGTTTATACTGAACTTTGCGACTTTGCAACCTAAACCCGAACATGGACTTCAGCCAGAAGTCTGTATTCGAGTTAGGCGTCCAGCCCGAACACAAAAAAGCTGGTTGATGGGCTATTGAGCCCATCAACCCACTTCACCTAAGGGTGCACTCACCTCAGCCGCTGTTTGAGTTTGTCCCCAGCCGGGGCTACAAAAAGATGGCCGCTGGCTCCCATGAGTGAGGACACTTCTAGTGCCAGCACAGCATCACTCATGGGCACCAGAGGCCATCTCATTGTAGCCCCGACTGGCGCCTAATTCTAACACCGCTGCTTCTCCGCCGCCACCTTTGAGAGGAAGTGGAACACAGGCTGTGGTAAGTTACAGCAGCACGCTGTGTCATTGATTTAAAAAAGGAGCTGGTTTGGGTCCCCAAACTCGTTGGACCCAAACTTTGGGGGTTCCCTCATCCCTTTTTAGAAGTTTAATTGTATCTGAATTAGTTAGGGGGCCAGGGCCCCCTCTTAATGCTGATTCACTTCAGTGTGGATGGGGGCCATTAGTGCTTTTGGGCGAGCACCTCGCAGCTGCCTGTGAAAAGTTGCCATAAGTAATCTATGGGCGCTTTCACATTTGCTTCAGGCATTTGCAGAGCACTCTGAGTGCTCCGCAAAAGCCCTGCCAATAGCGCTGGTGTGAAACCAGCTTCAATGTCTGCATCAGGGCCAGGTCACATTTAGTATGATTTAAGCATGATTTTGTTGAGTCAAGTGTCTTTAACTCTTTGTTGCCAGACCACGTTTCACTATTTTGCGCTACACATGTTCAACCTTGTTTTTGAAGGGATTTCCTAGGAAAATTATATATTGTTTTATTCAGCAGAGTCTGGGCTTCAACATGAAATGCCTTGTATGGCCTTTTAGTGTATTCTCGATACTTTTGGGTGAAATATGTGCAAAAAAATATAAAAAAAATATTTTTTGCAATTTGTAGTGTTTTTTGTAATAAAAAATGTAAGTTTGTAAATAAAATTTTATTGCGTGTGAAACCCCAATTTCTCCCGGTTACAACAGTACCATGTATGTATTGGTAGACACCCTTTCCTGCCCAGAAGACTCCCCCAAACTGAAACAGAGCTTTAGGGGATTTTCAGATAAAATACAACTGTGATATGCGCTGTGCGCACCTTGCAGTTTTTCCAGAAAAACAACCCCACAAACTATATATTTTCTGGAAGTACACACCTCAAGATTTCTAGACGTACCAGGCTTGTTTATGTGGCCACAGTTTTTTGGAAGTAATCCCTCAATGAATTCTTTGGTTGCACAGTTTCCCTAAAAAAGAATAAAAAGGAAGAATCAAGCCACATTTTCCTAAAAACAACTATATGCAAACAAGAAAAAACAAGTAAAATCTCAAAAAGCAACATTCCTCGAACAGAACGTTACCCAACATGCATAGGTTCTGTCAAGGGAAGAGTTGCCAAACACCCAAAGTAAAGCATGCGCATAACGGTAATTTTACTTGAAAATTTCAGCTCTGCAGACAAAGTGCGCACCTTGCAATTTTTCAACCAAAACAACCCTTTACATTTGGAATATCCCCCATAAACCCCTGAAAGTACACATGTTAAGCTTTCTAAGCGTACCCAGCTTGTTGTAGTGGGCTCATCTTTCTGGAAGTAATTCCTCGAAGAATTCTTGCACAGGTTGCACAGGGTTTCCCTAAAAAAATGTATCTGAATGAAATCTGAAAGAGCAAGGGCCCCTGAGCAGAACAATACCCAACATGCAGAGGTACTATTAACCCTTTTAGTTGCCAGCCTACTTGAAGTTTTGTCACCCTCTGTTGACAGGTCATTTTTCCCCATTCTGCGCCATGTTTAACCGTGATTTTTGCAGGAATTTCCAGGAAAATTATAGATATATATTTTGCAGCAGAGTTTAGGCTTTAACATGAAATGTCTTGTTTGTAATTTTTCTACTGTTTTAAATATTTTTTGCGTAAAAAAACAAAAATAAATAGAAACATATTTTTTAGACAATTGTCTCCTTTATTTTTTAAATATGTTTTATGTTTTAAATAAAACATTTATTTTATTAGAGAAAACCATATTGCATGTGAAAGCCCCATTTCTCCCAATTACAACGGTACCACATATGTATCGGTAGTGCCCCATTCTTGCCCAGGAGACCCCCCAAACTGAAAAGAGCACTTTATAACATTTACAAATAAAATACAACTACTATCCACACTGAGCAAAGGGGGTGGGAGTAGCTCCATCACTATTATTTATACAAAATCATCATCATTATTATTCAGGTCCTGGGAACCAATTTACCGCCCAGTTTAACCCTCTCATCATCCAAGTATTAAGCACCAAACATGTCTAGCTATGTGGAAAGACAGAGATTTGGTTGCATATATCTGCAGATACATGTGGAAGCCACACTGCCCCGGCAAAGCACTCTGTGTTTAGTATGGTCCCTACTCTTCCCTACTGTGTGTGTGTCCCTACTACTATCCACACTATAAACATAAGGGGTTAATTTAAAAAAAAACGACATAGGGTCCCCCCTCCTTGGGGGGAAGCCATTTTTTGGGAATTTTAAGGGTTAAAAACCCTTAAAAAAATTATATTGGTTCCCCCTTACCCAGCATAACCAGCCCAGGACCAGCTATAGGGGCTTGTAGGAACAGGGCGCAGGGGCAAATTTGGTGGCCCCCCGCTCTGCTGGCTACAAGCTCTGTGGGCTGGGCTCTTCTGCCCCCCCCCCTGGGCTTTGGGGAGGCAGGTAATTGGGGGTGCCGGGGGTTAATAGTAAGTCACCCGCCAGTCGCAGGTGACTTGCTAGCCCCCAGCCTTGTGAACTGGTATAGGGGTCTCATGGATCCCTTACCAGTTCACAAGGGGTTAAGTATAACAAAAACACACAGACACAAAGAGAAAAAATATTTTATTTATTTACTTTTGTTTTATACTTACCTCCCCATCCATCCCTGTGTCCCCCGTTGATCACTCTGGTCTCTGCTCTCTTGGTGCTTCTGCTGCTGAAAGCCTTTTATAGCTGCTGGGTGACAGAGCATAAGGGGTTAATAAAAAAAAGACATAGGGGCCCACCTCCAAGGGTGAGGGACCCCATTTTATGAGGAATTTTAAGGATTAAAAACCCTTAAAAATCCCCCAAAAAATTACATGGGGCCCCCCTGCCTAATGTAACCAGCCCAGGACCAGCTATGGGGGCTTGTAGATCAGGGTACAGGGGCCAGCTTTTGTGGCCCCCCGCCCTGCAGCCTACAAGCCCACATACCCTATGTGGGCCTGGGCTCTTCTGCCCCTCATGGGCTTTGGGGAGGCAGGTAATTGGGGTGCTGGGGATTAATGGCAAGTCACCCGCTAGTTGCAGGTAACTTGCCAGCCCCCAGCCTTGTGAACTGGTATAGGGATCTCATGGATCCCTTACCTGTTCACAAGGGGTTAACAGTAAAAAATAAAACACACACACAAAACAATTACATTTATCATTTTTTTGTTTTTTTTTACTTAACTCACCTCCGATCCTCTGCTGTCCCCTGGCGATCGTGTCCCACGAAGCTCCGATGACAGATACAGGTGATCAGTGGAGTTGAGCTGGGGGGGGGCAGATGATCAGAGTCATCTGCCCCCTCTAACCTGCCTCCACTGATCACCCGCATCTACTGAGCTTCTCAGCTCACATGCGGTATTGACTGACAGGTGACGTCACAATGATGTCATTAGCCCCACCCACAAAGGGGCTAACTGCCACGAACCAGGAAGTGAGGGAGAGGGCAATTTCTTGCCCTCTTCTCACTATGGAAGAGCCTGGGGGGTGATTGGAGGCCCCCCCCGGTGAAGAGGAGACCCCGTGGGAGGGATCACGGCCACAGGTGAGTTAAAGTCTTTTTTTTTTTTAAGTAAACAGCAGCGTCCAAAGCGTGGGGGGGGGGCACTATTTCGGTCGCCCTCCTGAAGCGTGAAGAGCCCCGGGGGGATTGGATGACCCCCGGGTGAAGAGAAGACCTGGCCCGATCCAATGAGGGGTCAGGTGAGTTTTTTCCCTTTATACTTTTTTTTCTGTGGGGGTTTAAATTCAGCTACGTGAGACTCACATAGCTGGCACTAAAAGGGTTAATCAATGTGCTGACAATGAGGTGAGGGTGGGGGCCCTGTTTTATTTCACCTCCTAACTGTTTTGCCCTTTTGATAAGAGCTTTTAGGTTTGGCTGACGAAACTCCTGACCCCACACTCTGCACTGTGTGTCTGTAGCTGCCCTGAATAATCAAGACACATTTATGTAGGTTTTAGAAGTATTTTTCTATTCAACTAGGTCAGTTTAATCAGTCTGATTTCCACAATGCATGTTTGTGGAAATGTATCATGGCACAGACATGGTACAAATAGAGAATCTTCAAGACCATTATTACCCTCAAATATCATGGCAAGATGAAGGCGGTTGTGAGGCCACAAATAAATCCATAGTAAGAAACTAAAGCCCTTCCCACAAAACTGTATCTAATGTTAATATTCATGCATCCACAATAGGAGGAAAGTGAACAACAATTATGTGCATAGCAGAATTGCAAAGAGAAAGACACTGCTCCAAAAAGAACATTGCTGCCCATCCGCTAAAGACAAGCCAGAGGCTATTGGAAAAATATTTTGTGGACAGATGAGACTAAAATAGCTTTTTGTTTTAAATTGATTGATACGTTTGAAGAAAGGAAAACACAGCATTTCAGTAATATATCTAACTCATTGTTTGAGTTCTCTTAATCTGTTTTTGGGAGATGTGTGAAAACCTGATGTATTTTTAGCTACAATTTATGCAGGAATATAGAAAAGTCAGAAGAGTTCAAAAACTCAAGTACTTTATATCTGGGTTTTGCAATTCTGTACTCGGTACCACCACAAGGTCATTTTTGTGGGTCTCTACACAGAGAGTTCTAGCGCACAGCGGAAAACCTTAAAGTGATCCTATAGTCAGAAATGAAGTTTATGTCGTCACCTTTAATCCCCGGCCTAGTGCCCCAAAACAACCTGTGTTTTTTTTTCTATTAAAGCCTTTGCCCAATATTTGGTCAGCCATATTGTTTCCTGGCCATGCAGCAGCGCTCCCTAGTGATTTCCAGTGATGATACATTCAGTTAAATACAGCTCAGTCTTGAGAGTCAGCCATATTAGTTATTATAACTGCAATAAATCTGAAAGCCCTACAAATTAAACTTCCATTATGGGCTGAACCAGCATTTGGCAGGCATTCCGACATCACACTGCTTCCGGCTAGGGTTTTTATCAATATTGGGCAAAAGCTTTAGTGAAGAAAAAAAAAACACAGGCTGTTTTGGGGCACTGGGCTGGGAATAGAAGGCGGCAACATACATTTTCTTTTTGGGTATAGGATCACTTATACTGCACTCATACTGCACCTGTGTAAAGCTCCACAAAACATGACCTGTTGATAGTATTTTAAGGCCCTGTGTCCAGCCGTGCACCCCCCCCCCCTTTTTATTTCAAAGCATAAAATGAGCATTATATTTTATACTAGAATTGCAAAGCATCTTAAAATCTCTTAAATTCTAAGTAAAGCAGCTGACTTTACTTCTATTTCTGGATGTGATTAAGCTGGGAAGTCACATTAAGGCTCAGCACTCTACTGTGGTCAGAGTCGTCTGTGGAACCACTGTGGCTTGCCGTGCTCATTTGTGCTAAGAGCTCCATGGGACAGAGCAGATTTTAGATAATTTTTTGTGTGGTCCTGTAGAAATAGAATTGAAAAGAAGGGCAAACTTTGGAGCCCTGCTATGGCTTCTACCTAAGGTTGCCACCTGGTTGTTATTTGTTTCTTTTACCGGTAATTGATTATGGGAAAAGTACACCCACAATTAAAAGTACCGGTTAAAAAACAGGTACCATCACCACCAAGCCAGTGGCCAGTAAAGTAAAAAAAAAATACCGGCAAGGTTGTGCTTCTTGCCTGCTTACCTGCTTCTGTTGTCTAATACTTATTTAGGAATCCCATTGACTGGAAGCCACATAGCAGTCCCAAAAATCAGACAGAAACTTACTGGGTTGACTCCCCCCTTGAGGCTTGTTTATTCTACATGACCATCAGCAACCAGTAGGGCTTTGGTTGATCAGCAATAGCTGCCTTCACTGAATTCCTGCTGCTTTCTAAAGCCTTTGTGCTGGTTTCCAGTGCCACTGCCTGCTGGGTCTTCTGCTCCATGCAACCTCTTCTTCTCTGCATTGGGCCTCTGGGTTTCTTGCCACAGCATGTGTCCTTAACTGTCTCTAGTCCATAAGTCCAGGCTTCAGTTCCAAAGGCCACAGACAGCGGCTCTGCCTGTAGCCTATGCAACTGCAGCCCGGACCTATGGAGCCGCCAGGCATCCTGCCATCTACCACTGCTTCTGAAACCACTAACCGGTCGCTTTGGAACTACCCCTGGTTGACAAACTTTTGTCTTTGTTGGTTGGCCTCTTGTGTCAGCGCCACAAAGCTGCACTCATGAAGGCACATCATGCTGCCCTGCACCAGTGTGTTTCCAATGCCAAGAGGTGCAAACACACAGCGTACAAGAGACATAAAGCTTAAGAAGAATTCTGGACAGAGGTAATTTAGAAAGAGCTGATGTGGTCTTATAAAGATAGGGTGCACTGTATCTATCAATGTCGTTACTTAAAAAAAAGATGCAAAAATCAAATGTTATCAGTAAGTGTAAAATAATTAGAAATCCATTGTATTAAAGCAGAAGCTATAGAATCTTACAGAATAGTGAATGTAGAGAACACACAATGCAGCAATCTAAGTTAGGAATTTGGTCTTTTCAGGAGAAGTTGGCATTGGAATGGTTTCACACTCATGTGAAGCAATGCTGATAAATCACTTCCTAACAGAGCTGACAATGTCCATCAATCAGAACAGTGATCATTACAGCTCACCCCCTCTGAACTCTACTTGCCTCATAAACAATGTTTATTTGATGTCAAGAGGTCTTTAGAAGACATTACACAGAAAAAGAAATGCTGCGTTATTAACTGTTAGAGTAAAATATTTTGACTGAAGATCTCAGACAATGATCTCCTCTGGCCAGATAGTTACATGTTTCCACTACTCCAGCTCTCTAAAATCAGAAATGATCTAGGCATTTTGTTCTCTTTTTGCTTACAGGCTTATTCATTACTAGTGGCAGGTAGCAACAGATGAGCGTCTGTAGAACGGATTTCAGAGCACCCGCTAGTAGTCGCTGTGCTCAGCCATGGGTCGCTAGTTCAGAGTGACTCAGTCGCTGTGCAGCTATGAGGAATACATTGTGGGGAGTCGCTATTGTTAGGGCGAGCGCTGCACACCCATCTAGCAGCACTTCACTTA
This sequence comes from Gastrophryne carolinensis, assembly GCA_027917425.1. Lineage (NCBI taxonomy): Eukaryota > Metazoa > Chordata > Amphibia > Anura > Microhylidae > Gastrophryne > Gastrophryne carolinensis. The sequence continues at coordinate 81,588,574 of CM051234.1, forward strand.
CCTCCATGGCTGCATCCAGCTGTCATCCATTTTGCAGCACTTCCCTCATGGCTGTTCCCAGCTCTCTCCCTTCCCCCAATGCTTCCTTCTCACATGCTCAGGTGCGCGCACGTCTCCGTCCACTAGAGGGCGAGCGCACTGGATTCCTGAGATTTAAAGGGCATGTACAGCACTGATTGGTGCCTGGTCATCCAATCCTGCATCCACTTCCCCTATTTAAAGAGGCACTTCCTTTCCTTCAGTGCCGGATCTTGGTCTCTCAATGCTTGTTGAAAGTCAGACATTCTTGGATTGCTCACCCGTGTACCGACCTCTGCCTGTCCCTGACTCTGAACCTTTGCTTTCCTTCCCCGACCTCGGCTACTCACCTTTACCGCGAACCTGTGCTGCCAGCCCCGATCTCTGCCTGTACTTACTACGCCTTTTGCCTGCCACTTGTGTACCTCGCTGAACCTCGGCTGACTGTGGGACTGGGCCGCTGTTGGGGGGTAGCGACCTGGGGGTCACTCGCCGCACAAGACCAACCTGCCTTGCGGTGGGCTCTGGTGAATACCGGTGGCCCCTTAGACTCCGCTCCCCTGACACGGTACCCGCCATCGGTCCCACAGTTAAAGCGGATCCACACCCGAGTCCGCTCCACCCGGTCCGTGACAGCTATATGACCAGCACAACACTGTATGACCAAATGTTAGCGTCTGGTCAGTGCGACCGACCGACATATTCATAAAAAAAACTGCCTCACAAACCTCCGGCTCTCAAAAATGCTTCACTGTAGCCCAGAGCGCCGGAGGCTGTGTGATTAAAGGTTTTTTTTTAACATGTATCCACCAGTAACAAAGCGAAAACATATGGGCCTCAATTCAATAAAGGTAGAAAAAAATTCTCATTGCAGTAAAAAATTCAATTCATGAGAAAAAAGCCTGAGAATGTCACTGTTACTGAATCACCAGATAAAAAGACAATGAAAGTCAATGGCAGCTTTTACTACAGTGTAGAAAGGATTAAACAGTTCTCTACTTTTCTTAGTAGTAAAAAAGTGCCATTGACTTTCATTGTCTTCTTAGCTGGTGATTCAGCAGCAGTGAAATTCTCAGGCTTTTTTCTCATGAATTGAATCTTTTACTACCATGAGAATTTTTTTCTACCTTGAATCGAGGCCATGGAATTACATTGTAATAACATTGTGACATGAACACATTAATGCCAGACCTGTAATGTCAATTCTGCATAAATATATAAATAATGAAAAATATTTTCAAAAATGGCTTTTTCTATGCCAGGAGAGGTCACAGCATTATTTAAGATTAAAAATAAAAAATAATTAATAAAAACCCCCTGTTTAAAGAGAAATAAAAGAATGTCCATTGAAATGTATGGGAGAGCGACAGGTAGCGAGAAGTAAGACGTGGCGCTCTGCAAGGCTGAATGCCGGCGCTGTACGCTGAGGCTGGGATAATGATGAATCGGACGCTACATGGCGTTATTCCAGTCGCTCAACAGAATCTGCTTGATAAATGTGTAATTGCGTGCCGTGTCCGGCGTTCACCTGCCGCTACCTGTCATTTACAAGGCACTACCTGATGCTATCCCTTCATGAATAAGGCTCTTAAAGTCATTCAACAGCCAAACATAAAAAATGGACCTGTTGTCCCGTTTACCTTTTATCCACCAAACAACAAATCACCTGATCGTTGGATCCAAGCCTGTGCCACAGCCACCATTTCCCACACAGTCTGTTGCCCCAACCATGGTGATTGATGATGGGTCACGATCGCAAACCACCATCAGCCACAGGAGTGATCCCATGACCTCTTCATTCATTGCAATTGAGAGATGTGCCTGAAATGCCTTCCTTCAGTGAACGAAGAGCGCATGGCCGCACCTCTCTAATGGCAGGGGGACGGGACCTGGCACGGGAGCGGCTGTGAAAGAAATTCAGGTGCGGGATGATGCGGGAAGCAGAAGTTGTGACGCAGGCTCAGATACAGCAACCTGGTGAGTTGCTGATCGCTGGACTAGCACTGATCAGCTCTGGGGGGAGGGGGCAGGAGGTATGTACCCCTTGTTTTTGTTTGGTTGTTGAATGCTTTTAAAGCATAACAAAACCCTAATCCAGCTACTCCCTCTCCTCATGGAGCTCTGTATAATGGTGGGCCCTGATTTCAGTGCCAGACGCTTGCTGTTGCTTATATTGCTCAGGGCTTCAAGGTGCAGTTTAAAGCTCACTGGTGCTTATACAAAAGAAGTCCACAATAACTATTGCACATGCTTTGCCAGACATCTTTTTGTGGGTATCAGCCCTTTGCCACTCCCTCTGTTTAACTACACATCTTCTCAGGAACGTCCATACTGCTTGAGAAGGATGTCAGATAATGGGAACATGGAAGGTCTGGACACATGGAGGGGGTCATGGACTGAACACATCAGCATATCGTTGGTGATGTTAGGATCTGGAGACATGAGACAAGAGTAATGAGCACAGAGTATTTAAATCTATATTTACGGAATGTGACTGTGCTGTTGGCAGAACTCGCTCAACATTTCGTACTATGATTGTGGATAGGGATGAGCGAATCGATCCGGACGAACCCGGATTCGATCCGAATTTCAGGAAAAATTCGATTCGGATCGAATCCGAATTTCCCCGCGATTCGATCACTCGAAGTTTTCCTTTAACATCCATTCATTTACATTACAGGCATTCTAAGATGGCGGACGTCTGGTCATGTCTGGACATGTATCCCGCGCCAGTGCAAGCTGGGGCAGTCACATGCAGCCTATCAGCAGCCAGCAAGCCCGGTGACGTCACACAGCGGTATTTAACGGCGGCCATCTTGCTTTTCCTCATTTCTCTATTGCATTCGTGACAGACAGACAGAACGCTGTGTAGCTGAGGCAGTTAGACAGGCTGGAGACAGGGACAGACAGGGACAGGCTGGAGACAGGCAGGAGACAGGCAGGAGACAGACAGGAGACAGACAGAAAGCCAGGGAAAGGTAGGAAAAACGGAGCTGGCTGACAGGGAGATTTTTTTTTTTCATCCAGCCTTTGTTAGCGTTTTCAGGCTGCTTATAGTAACTAACTGTGCATATATACTGAACTGATCTTAAGTCTGCTGTGAGGCATCCCATTCTGTGACTAAAGCAGCCTCTGTTTAAGACCATATAAGCATTTGCTCTTATCATATTTGAAATTAGGCCTGATAAAGACACTTTTGCTGGCCAAAGCACTACTGGACCCTGCCAGCTCGATTCCTGCCCGGGGCATCCCATTCTGTGACTACAGCAGCCTCTGTTTAAGACCATATAAGCATTTGCTCTTATCATATTTGAAATTAGCCTGATAAAGACACTTTTGCTGGCCAAAGCACTACTGGACCCTGCCAGCTCGATTCCTGCCCGGGGCATCCCATTCTGTGACTAAAGCAGCCTCTGTTTAAGACCATATAAGCATTTGCTCTTATCATATTTGAAATTAGCCTGATAAAGACACTTTTGCTGGCCAAAGCCCTACTGGACCCTGCCAGGTCGATTCCTGCCCAGGGCATCCCATTCTGTGACTAAAGCAGCCTCTGTTTAAGACCATATAAGCATTTGCTCTTATCATATTTGAAATTAGGCCTGATAAAGACACTTTTGCTGGCCAAAGCCCTACTGGACCCTGCCAGCTCGATTCCTGCCCGGGGCATCCCATTCTGTGACTACAGCAGCCTCTGTTTAAGACCATATAAGCATTTGCTCTTATCATATTTGAAATTAGCCTGATAAAGACACTTTTGCTGGCCAAAGCACTACTGGACCCTGCCAGCTCGATTCCTGCCCGGGGCATCCCATTCTGTGACTACAGCAGCCTCTGTTTAAGACCATATAAGCATTTGCTCTTATCATATTTGAAATTAGGCCTGATAAAGACACTTTTGCTGGCCAAAGCACTACTGGACCCTGCCAGCTCGATTCCTGCCCGGGGCATCCCATTCTGTGACTACAGCAGCCTCTGTTTAAGACCATATAAGCATTTGCTCTTATCATATTTGAAATTAGCCTGATAAAGACACTTTTGCTGGCCAAAGCACTACTGGACCCTGCCAGCTCGATTCCTGCCCGGGGCATCCCATTCTGTGACTAAAGCAGCCTCTGTTTAAGACCATATAAGCATTTGCTCTTATCATATTTGAAATTAGCCTGATAAAGACACTTTTGCTGGCCAAAGCACTACTGGACCCTGCCAGCTCGATTCCTGCCCGGGGCATCCCATTCTGTGACTACAGCAGCCTCTGTTTAAGACCATATAAGCATTTGCTCTTATCATATTTGAAATTAGGCCTGATAAAGACACTTTTGCTGGCCAAAGCACTACTGGACCCTGCCAGCTCGATTCCTGCCCGGGGCATCCCATTCTGTGACTACAGCAGCCTCTGTTTAAGACCATATAAGCATTTGCTCTTATCATATTTGAAATTAGCCTGATAAAGACACTTTTGCTGGCCAAAGCACTACTGGACCCTGCCAGCTCGATTCCTGCCCGGGGCATCCCATTCTGTGACTAAAGCAGCCTCTGTTTAAGACCATATAAGCATTTGCTCTTATCATATTTGAAATTAGCCTGATAAAGACACTTTTGCTGGCCAAAGCCCTACTGGACCCTGCCAGGTCGATTCCTGCCCAGGGCATCCCATTCTGTGACTAAAGCAGCCTCTGTTTAAGACCATATAAGCATTTGCTCTTATCATATTTGAAATTAGGCCTGATAAAGACACTTTTGCTGGCCAAAGCCCTACTGGACCCTGCCAGCTCGATTCCTGCCCGGGGCATCCCATTCTGTGACTACAGCAGCCTCTGTTTAAGACCATATAAGCATTTGCTCTTATCATATTTGAAATTAGCCTGATAAAGACACTTTTGCTGGCCAAAGCACTACTGGACCCTGCCAGCTCGATTCCTGCCCGGGGCATCCCATTCTGTGACTAAAGCAGCCTCTGTTTAAGACCATATAAGCATTTGCTCTTATCATATTTGAAATTAGCCTGATAAAGACACTTTTGCTGGCCAAAGCCCTACTGGACCCTGCCAGGTCGATTCCTGCCCAGGGCATCCCATTCTGTGACTAAAGCAGCCTCTGTTTAAGACCATATAAGCATTTGCTCTTATCATATTTGAAATTAGGCCTGATAAAGACACTTTTGCTGGCCAAAGCCCTACTGGACCCTGCCAGCTCGATTCCTGCCCGGGGCATCCCATTCTGTGACTACAGCAGCCTCTGTTTAAGACCATATAAGCATTTGCTCTTATCATATTTGAAATTAGCCTGATAAAGACACTTTTGCTGGCCAAAGCACTACTGGACCCTGCCAGCTCGATTCCTGCCCGGGGCATCCCATTCTGTGACTAAAGCAGCCTCTGTTTAAGACCATATAAGCATTTGCTCTTATCATATTTGAAATTAGCCTGATAAAGACACTTTTGCTGGCCAAAGCCCTACTGGACCCTGCCAGGTCGATTCCTGCCCAGGGCATCCCATTCTGTGACTAAAGCAGCCTCTGTTTAAGACCATATAAGCATTTGCTCTTATCATATTTGAAATTAGGCCTGATAAAGACACTTTTGCTGGCCAAAGCCCTACTGGACCCTGCCAGCTCGATTCCTGCCCGGGGCATCCCATTCTGTGACTACAGCAGCCTCTGTTTAAGACCATATAAGCATTTGCTCTTATCATATTTGAAATTAGGCCTGATAAAGACACTTTTGCTGGCCAAAGCACTACTGGACCCTGCCAGCTCGATTCCTGCCCGGGGCATCCCATTCTGTGACTAAAGCAGCCTCTGTTTAAGACCATATAAGCATTTGCTCTTATCATATTTGAAATTAGGCCTGATAAAGACACTTTTGCTTGCCAAAGCCCTACTGGACCCTGCCAGCTCGATTCCTGCCCGGGGCATCCCATTCTGTGACTACAGCAGCCTCTGTTTAAGACCATATAAGCATTTGCTCTTATCATATTTGAAATTAGCCTGATAAAGACACTTTTGCTGGCCAAAGCACTACTGGACCCTGCCAGCTCGATTCCTGCCCGGGGCATCCCATTCTGTGACTACAGCAGCCTCTGTTTAAGACCATATAAGCATTTGCTCTTATCATATTTGAAATTAGGCCTGATAAAGACACTTTTGCTGGCCAAAGCCCTACTGGACCCTGCCAGCTCGATTCCTGCCCGGGGCATCCCATTCTGTGACTACAGCAGCCTCTGTTTAAGACCATATAAGCATTTGCTCTTATCATATTTGAAATTAGCCTGATAAAGACACTTTTGCTGGCCAAAGCACTACTGGACCCTGCCAGCTCGATTCCTGCCCGGGGCATCCCATTCTGTGACTACAGCAGCCTCTGTTTAAGACCATATAAGCATTTGCTCTTATCATATTTGAAATTAGCCTGATAAAGACACTTTTGCTGGGCATAGCACTACTGGACCCTGCAAGGGCATCCCATTCTGTGACTATAGCAGCCTCTGTTTAAGACCATATAAGCATTTGCTCTTATTATATTTGAAATTAGCCTGATAAAGACACTTTTGCTGGCCAAAGCACTACTGGACCCTGCCAGGTCCATTCCTGCCCAGGGCATCCCATTCTGTGACTAAAGCAGCCTCTGTTTAAGACCATATAAGCATTTGCTCTTATTATATTTGAAATTAGGCCTGATAAAGACACTTTTGCTGGCCAAAGCACTACTGGACCCTGCCAGGTCGATTCCTGCCCAGGGCATCCCATTCTGTGACTAAAGCAGCCTCTGTTTAAGACCATATAAGCATTTGCTCTTATTATATTTATATTATAAGACACTTTTGCTGGGCATAGGCTTACTGCTGCCTGCCAGGTGCACTTCTGTTGAGGCATCCCATTCTGTAACATAGCATACCCCTCTTTATTTACACTAAGCAGCTCTCTTATTTACACTAAGCAGGCCTGTTGGAGGCTGAGTGTTACTGCTCACTTTTGGTGTGCATTATATTCTGTTTTATATAGACCCACTGCTGCCTGGGGGTTCTTAAAATATCACCTACTACCACGCCAGTTAGACTATGTCGGGCAGACAAGTGCCTGGAAGTGAAAAGAGGAGTGGCAGAGGCCAAGATTCCGCAGGCAGAGCTCGCATCAGACTGGGGGCCAGTAGCAGCAGGAGTCACGCTGAGAGACCTAATCTGCCAGTATCTGCTAGCGGTCGGGTCTCCACCAGTAACGCATCTGCCGTGGTAGATTGGCTGACGCGCTCATCAACAACATCATCACAACTTACATCTGAGACCCCCAGTCTAGGGTCGGTAGGTTCCTCTGACACAACCCTGAGTTGGCATGCCCCGAGAGCAGTCCCTGTCCTCCCATTGCCTCTGTCCTACGCCGTTCCCTCCCCCAGCGACGTATCCTATGCTTTGGGTTCAGCTCCACTCTTTAGTGAGGAGGACGATCAGATACAGGAGGACAGTCAGCAGCTACTGCCCAGCCAAGAAATGGAGGTGGCTTCTTTAGCTAGGCAGACAAATAGTGATGTGGACAGTGTCGTGGGTGCTGCGAGCGTTCCAGCTCCTGCGCCAGACACTGTTGACGAATCCACGAACATCAGTGACGTACAGCCACAACCCGGTGATGATGATGATGATGACGATGAAGCCGATCGCACTTGGGAGCCGGGTGATGAAGGGGCTTCATCGTCATCATCAGGAGAAGAGGGGCGCAGGTTGCCCCGGAGTCAGCAGCTGAGGCAGCAAGGTGGTAGCAGTCAGCATGGGGGCACAATTCCAAAGGCTGGAGCCGGCCGGGGCCGGGGCCGGGGTAGAGCACCTGCTGTGCGGCAGTCTACCTTATCGGGAGGTAGTGGAGCAGGGGTTCCTGGAGTTGGCAACAGCAGCAGTGAATCAGTGAGGCCAGGGGGTGGGAAAAGTAGCTACTCGGCAGTGTGGCAGTTTTTCCTGAGGCATCCGCAGGAGGGTAACATGGCCACATGCAAGATATGTAGGCAAAAGGTGAAGCGTGGCCAGGGTCCAAATGTTGGCACCACGGCCCTGCGTCAACATATGATGCGTCACCATAAAACGACCTGGGAGAACCGAGGCTCCCAAGGGGTGGTCCAGTCTGCTTCCTCACCAAGTGAGCTCCCAATTTCTGCCAGCCAAGGCTCCAGCACCTCAGCCGAAGGCAGCTGTGCGTCACACCCATCCTCTGTCGCTCCTGCTCCTCCTCCTCCTCCTCCAAGTCATGCATCCCGCCAGCAATCCATCAGCGAAGCCATGTCCAAGAGACAGCAGTATGCGCCCACTCATCCTACGGCGCAGAAGCTGAATGTGCTCCTGTCCAAGTTGCTGGTGCTGCAGTCGCTCCCTTTTCAGGTGGTGGAATCTGCACCTTTCAGAGAACTGATGGCTTGTGCCGAGCCGAGGTGGAGAGTCCCAAGCCGTCATTTCTTTGCCAAGAAGGCAGTACCAGCGCTGCACACTTTTGTTGAACAGAAGGTGGGCCAGTCCTTGAGCCTGTCGGTGTGTAGCAAAATACATGGCAGCGCCGACATCTGGAGCTGTAACTACGGTCAGGGGCAGTACATGTCGTTTACGGCCCACTGGGTGAATGTGGTCCCTTTGCAGCAGCAACTTGGACAGGTCACGCCGCTTCGGCCTCCGCGCTCTCTGCCCATTGGGCCTGTGACACCGTGCGACTCGGCCTCCTCATCCTCCGCCATCTCCTCACCCTCCACTGTAGGCTCAAGTCTCAGTGCCCCTCCAGTCTACCATGTGTGCAGGGCACGGAGGTGTCACGCAGTGCTTCACATGGTTTGTCTTGGCGAACGGAGTCACACAGGGGAGGAACTGCTTAAATGTATTCATCAGGAAATCCAAACATGGCTTACTCCGAGAAAACTTAAAATGGGAATCATGGTTACCGACAATGGGAAGAACATTTTGTCTGCGCTGCGCCAAGGAAGCCTGACCCATGCCCCCTGCATGGCTCACGTCTTCAATCTGGTTGTCAAGCGGTTTCTGAAGTGTTCCCCCCATCTGCAGGACATCCTAACAACTTCACGGAAACTTTGCATGCACTTCAGCCACTCCTACACCGCCAAACACACCCTTCTTGAGCTACAGCGTCAGAATGGTATCCCCCAACATAGTCTGATTTGCGATGTTTCCACCCGTTGGAATTCCACCCTTCACATGTTGGACCGATTATATGAACAGAGAAAAGCCATCACGGATTTCCTGATGATCCAAGCAGATAGGGGGACTCCCCTGTGTAACTTCAATGTCAACCAGTGGCAGCTCATACGTGACACCTGCCGTTTGCTCAGGCCCTTTGAGGAAGCCACTTTATTTGTCAGTCGGCAGGATTACGGGATGAACAACGTGATTCCACTGCTTCATGTACTACAGCACATGTTGGAAACCATGGCTGGTCAGGGCACTGGAGACATGGCGTTTACATCTTACGGCCACATGAACCCCCTTGGAGCTGAACTGGAGGAGGAGGAGGAGGAAGAGGAGGAGGAGGAGTTGCCCAGCGAAACACAGTTTAGGCTTGGCGAAATGGCTGGTTTATCTAGTCAGCGGACAGGAGAGGAGGAGCAGGAGCAGCCAGAGGAGCTAGAGGTTTTTGAGGAAGGAGAGACAGAGGACCCGGGCACACCGTGGCAGTATGCAGTGGAGATGGAGACAGGTAGTCCATCCGAGTCACTTGCGCAAATGGCACGAAGCATGCTCACGTGCTTGCGTAGTGACCCCAGAATTGTTTCCATCTGTCGGCGGGATGACTTCTGGCTGTCCACCTTATTGGACCCTCGCTTCCGGCACAAAATGGGGGCATTTTTTAAACCCACCGAGAGGGAGGACAAACTCAACTACTACAAAGACATTCTACGTAGGCAGTTGGCCGATGCCTATCTGCGCCATGGTCCATACTCTCGCAGGTCTGACTCGAGGGGACCTCTGCGCTCACCTTCCACTGCCATGGCCGCTGGGGGGGTTGGCAGCAGCAGCAGCAGAAGCTCCATCAGCAGCAGCAGCCTCAGTCTTCAGTCGCTAATGAGTAGCTTTCTACACCCGCATAGTGAGGCTACTCATGAGCAGCAGGAAGACCTGGAGCAGGACCTGAACCAGCAGGTCATGTCATACTTTGACATGACCATGCCAACACACCTTGAGGATCCGCTGGACTTCTGGGCAGCCAAACTTGATTTGTGGCCGCAACTAGCAGAGTTTGCCCTGGAAAAGCTGTCCTGCCCGGCAAGTAGCGTGCCATCTGAGCGGGTGTTTAGTGCGGCGGGGGCCATAGTTACGGCGAGGAGAACTCGTCTGTCAACTAAAAATGTGGAGAGACTCACCTTTGTCAAAATGAATCAGGGATGGATCAGCCAGGATTTCCACCCACCAATGCCTGATGCATGCGACTAGATTCAGCATGGTGCCACGTTTTACACTTTCCAAATGGTGCAAAACATATTTATGTCTTTAGGCCATTTTTTGGGCTCCTGCTGCTGCTACTGTCAACTCCTGCCAACTCCAGGGTGTGATTCATCCAATTTTTGGGCTCCTGAGGCCAACTCCAGTGTATATTTGGGCTCCTGCTGCTGCTGCTGCCAACTTCTGCCAACTCCAGGGTGTGATTCATCCATTTTTTGGGCTCCTGAGGCCAACTCCAGTGTATATTTGGGCTCCTGCTGCTGCTACTGTCAACTCCTGCCAACTCCAGGGTGTGATTCATCCAATTTTTGGGCTCCTGAGGCCAACTCCAGTGTATATTTGGGCTCCTGCTGCTGCTGCTGCCAACTTCTGCCAACTCCAGGGTGTGATTCATCCAATTTTTGGGCTCCTGAAGCCAACTCCAGTGTATATTTGGGCTCCTGCTGCTGCTGCTGCCAACTCCTGCCAACTCCAGGGTGTGATTCATCCAATTTTTGGGCTCCTGAGGCCAACTCCAGTGTATATTTGGGCTCCTGCTGCTGCTGCTGCCAACTTCTGCCAACTCCAGGGTGTGATTCATCCAATTTTTGGGCTCCTGAGGCCAACTCCAGTGTATATTTGGGCTCCTGCTGCTGCTACTGTCAACTTCTGCCAACTCCAGGGTGTGATTCATCCAATTTTTGGGCTCCTGAAGCCAACTCCAGTGTATATTTGGGCTCCTGCTGCTGCTACTGTCAACTCCTGCCAACTCCAGGGTGTGATTCATCCAATTTTTGGGCTCCTGAGGCCAACTCCAGTGTATATTTGGGCTCCTGCTGCTGCTACTGTCAACTCCTGCCAACTCCAGGGTGTGATTCATCCAATTTTTGGGCTCCTGAGGCCAACTCCAGTGTATATTTGGGCTCCTGCTGCTGCTACTGTCAACTCCTGCCAACTCCAGGGTGTGATTCATCCAATTTTTGGGCTCCTGAAGCCAACTCCAGTGTATATTTGGGCTCCTGCTGCTGCTGCTGCCAACTTCTGCCAACTCCAGGGTGTGATTCATCCAATTTTTGGGCTCCTGAAGCCAACTCCAGTGTATATTTGGGCTCCTGCTGCTGCTGCTGCCAACTTCTGCCAACTCCAGGGTGTGATTCATCCAATTTTTGGGCTCCTGAGGCCAACTCCAGTGTATATTTGGGCTCCTGCTGCTGCTACTGTCAACTCCTGCCAACTCCAGGGTGTGATTCATCCAATTTTTGGGCTCCTGAGGCCATCTCCAGTGTATATTTGGGCTCCTGCTGCTGCTACTGTCAACTCCTGCCAACTCCAGGGTGTGATTCATCCAATTTTTGGGCTCCTGAAGCCAACTCCAGTGTATATTTGGGCTCCTGCTGCTGCTGCTGCCAACTTCTGCCAACTCCAGGGTGTGATTCATCCAATTTTTGGGCTCCTGAAGCCAACTCCAGTGTATATTTGGGCTCCTGCTGCTGCTGCTGTCAACTCCTGCCAACTCCAGGGTGTGATTCATCCAATTTTTGGGCTCCTGAAGCCAACTCCAGTGTATATTTGGGCTCCTGCTGCTGCTGCTGTCAACTCCTGCCAACTCCAGGGTGTGATTCATCCAATTTTTGGGCTCCTGAAGCCAACTCCAGTGTATATTTGGGCTCCTGCTGCTGCTGCTGCCAACTCCTGCCAACTCCAGGGTGTGATTCATCCAATTTTTGGGCTCCTGAAGCCAACTCCAGTGTATATTTGGGCTCCTGCTGCTGCTGCTGCCAACTTCTGCCAACTCCAGGGTGTGATTCATCCAATTTTTGGGCTCCTGAAGCCAACTCCAGTGTATATTTGGGCTCCTGCTGCTGCTGCTGCCAACTCCTGCCAACTCCAGGGTGTGATTCATCCAATTTTTGGGCTCCTGAGGCCAACTCCAGTGTATATTTGGGCTCCTGCTGCTGCTACTGTCAACTCCTGCCAACTCCAGGGTGTGATTCATCCAATTTTTGGGCTCCTGAGGCCAACTCCAGTGTATATTTGGGCTCCTGCTGCTGCTACTGTCAACTCCTGCCAACTCCAGGGTGTGATTCATCCAATTTTTGGGCTCCTGAAGCCAACTCCAGTGTATATTTGGGCTCCTGCTGCTGCTGCTGCCAACTTCTGCCAACTCCAGGGTGTGATTCATCCAATTTTTGGGCTCCTGAAGCCAACTCCAGTGTATATTTGGGCTCCTGCTGCTGCTACTGTCAACTCCTGCCAACTCCAGGGTGTGATTCATCCAATTTTTGGGCTCCTGAAGCCAACTCCAGTGTATATTTGGGCTCCTGCTGCTGCTGCTGTCAACTCCTGCCAACTCCAGGGTGTGATTCATCCAATTTTTGGGCTCCTGAAGCCAACTCCAGTGTATATTTGGGCTCCTGCTGCTGCTGCTGCCAACTCCTGCCAACTCCAGGGTGTGATTCATCCAATTTTTGGGCTCCTGAAGCCAACTCCAGTGTATATTTGGGCTCCTGCTGCTGCTGCTGCCAACTTCTGCCAACTCCAGGGTGTGATTCATCCAATTTTTGGGCTCCTGAAGCCAACTCCAGTGTATATTTGGGCTCCTGCTGCTGCTGCTGCCAACTCCTGCCAACTCCAGGGTGTGATTCATCCAATTTTTGGGCTCCTGAGGCCAACTCCAGTGTATATTTGGGCTCCTGCTGCTGCTACTGTCAACTCCTGCCAACTCCAGGGTGTGATTCATCCAATTTTTGGGCTCCTGAGGCCAACTCCAGTGTATATTTGGGCTCCTGCTGCTGCTACTGTCAACTCCTGCCAACTCCCGGGTGTGATTCATCCAATTTTTGGGCTCCTGAAGCCAACTCCAGTGTATATTTGGGCTCCTGCTGCTGCTGCTGCCAACTTCTGCCAACTCCAGGGTGTGATTCATCCAATTTTTGGGCTCCTGAAGCCAACTCCAGTGTATATTTGGGCTCCTGCTGCTGCTACTGTCAACTCCTGCCAACTCCAGGGTGTGATTCATCCAATTTTTGGGCTCCTGAAGCCAACTCCAGTGTATATTTGGGCTCCTGCTGCTGCTGCTGTCAACTCCTGCCAACTCCAGGGTGTGATTCATCCAATTTTTGGGCTCCTGAAGCCAACTCCAGTGTATATTTGGGCTCCTGCTGCTGCTGCTGCCAACTCCTGCCAACTCCAGGGTGTGATTCATCCAATTTTTGGGCTCCTGAAGCCAACTCCAGTGTATATTTGGGCTCCTGCTGCTGCTGCTGCCAACTTCTGCCAACTCCAGGGTGTGATTCATCCAATTTTTGGGCTCCTGAAGCCAACTCCAGTGTATATTTGGGCTCCTGCTGCTGCTGCTGCCAACTCCTGCCAACTCCAGGGTGTGATTCATCCAATTTTTGGGCTCCTGAGGCCAACTCCAGTGTATATTTGGGCTCCTGCTGCTGCTACTGTCAACTCCTGCCAACTCCAGGGTGTGATTCATCCAATTTTTGGGCTCCTGAGGCCAACTCCAGTGTATATTTGGGCTCCTGCTGCTGCTACTGTCAACTCCTGCCAACTCCAGGGTGTGATTCATCCAATTTTTGGGCTCCTGAAGCCAACTCCAGTGTATATTTGGGCTCCTGCTGCTGCTGCTGCCAACTTCTGCCAACTCCAGGGTGTGATTCATCCAATTTTTGGGCTCCTGAGGCCAACTCCAGTGTATATTTGGGCTCCTGCTGCTGCTACTGTCAACTCCTGCCAACTCCAGGGTGTGATTCATCCAATTTTTGGGCTCCTGAGGCCAACTCCAGTGTATATTTGGGCTCCTGCTGCTGCTACTGTCAACTCCTGCCAACTCCAGGGTGTGATTCATCCAATTTTTGGGCTCCTGAGGCCAACTCCAGTGTATATTTGGGCTCCTGCTGCTGCTACTGTCAACTCCTGCCAACTCCAGGGTGTGATTCATCCAATTTTTGGGCTCCTGAAGCCAACTCCAGTGTATATTTGGGCTCCTGCTGCTGCTACTGTCAACTCCTGCCAACTCCAGGGTGTGATTCATCCAATTTTTGGGCTCCTGAAGCCAACTCCAGTGTATATTTGGGCTCCTGCTGCTGCTGCTGCCAACTTCTGCCAACTCCAGGGTGTGATTCATCCAATTTTTGGGCTCCTGAGGCCAACTCCAGTGTATATTTGGGCTCCTGCTGCTGCTACTGTCAACTCCTGCCAACTCCAGGGTGTGATTCATCCAATTTTTGGGCTCCTGAAGCCAACTCCAGTGTATATTTGGGCTCCTGCTGCTGCTGCTGTCAACTCCTGCCAACTCCAGGGTGTGATTCATCCAATTTTTGGGCTCCTGAAGCCAACTCCAGTGTATATTTGGGCTCCTGCTGCTGCTGCTGCCAACTCCTGCCAACTCCAGGGTGTGATTCATCCAATTTTTGGGCTCCTGAAGCCAACTCCAGTGTATATTTGGGCTCCTGCTGCTGCTGCTGCCAACTCCTGCCAACTCCAGGGTGTGATTCATCCAATTTTTGGGCTCCTGAGGCCAACTCCAGTGTATATTTGGGCTCCTTCTGCCCCTCATAGTGATGCCACTTCAACTCTCTGCAATTGTGCCGCTCTGCGATTCTATTAGCGATGCCTCTGATCTGCATGTGATATTTCTTCAAAGTATTATTTAACTAACCCAGCACGCATCCTGTGCGTGTTACAGCAAGGCTGAATGGTTTACAACCCTATTGAGGCTGTAGGAGGCTCAGAAATAGCCGTTTTTAATAGCGATTCGTCGCGAATTTATTCGGGTCGAAACGATTTTTGTCGGAAAATTCGGCGAATCAGTCGAATCGAATTTTTCAAAAGTTCGCTCATCTCTAATTGTGGACAAATCATTAAAACTGCTAATGTGTTTTTTTTTTTTTTTTAAAGGCCAATCTCTCTGTATATTAGCTACCCGGTGCCATGCAAGAGACCTTGGTATTTATGAAATAAATGTAGGAGGCACAGGACACACACAGCTGCTTTTGTCTCCCGCAGCTCTTCTGCCCTGTGCTGGCATTTCAAAATGTACCGATTGTTGAATGTGGTCAGGTCACCTCCTCCTAGACAGATGTCTGCCCTTTCTCATACCCACTTCATTTTTTGATCTCGTTGAAAAAACTGCCCCCTCTATTGTAGTGAATAGTGAACAGTCGTCTTGGAAGAGGCAGACCTTCCATCATGAAAAGAGGCCACTGCTGGATGGACGGTGCTCAGTCAAAGCAATTGGAAAGTTTTACCAAAGCTGGAGCTGGAGCTGGATGGACTCTTTAAATCTCTCAATTCACTTTCTTCCACCCATAACCAGTCACATGTCCAACCAGCTGCCTTCCTCCATTGTTGTCCTTGTCCAGTCCTTGTTGCATTTTCATAGAAACAGAAGGTTGACAGCAGAAGGACACCGCAATCTAGTCTGCCCATATGTGTGTGTATGTTCTCAGGATAGATGATTATACCAGGCAAGTTTAAATTCACTTACTGATGAGTTTCCAGTGACACCTCTGTTGGAAGTTTGTTCCAAGGAGGTTAGTCTTTTTTATTTCAGTATTCTTATATTTGAGAAGGTGAGTATTCGTTTTTTATTTTTTTGAGCGATTCATTAAAATTCGATCAGAACAAACCAAATTTCTTGAGGGAACACATCCAAATAAAATTTTAAAACATTACCTCATATCTAGTTTCCACAACTGAGTATTCAAAATGTAGTCTCAACAGAGCTTTATAAAGCAGCATCACAACCTTTGCCTTCCTACTGGTTATGCCTCGAGCTATGCAACCCAGCATCCAGCTTGCTTTCCTCACTGCCAGGTTACACTGTCCACTCATTGGGGGTCATGCTAAATATTTGATGAAGCCAGTGTGACTTGCAGTGTGCATTGCAGTGTGGATTGCAACCTGCATCCTGGTGAGCTTTTTATTGTTTAGACGAAAATAAAAAATGTTTTTTCTACTTTTTTCCCCCAACATTAACTCTACCTGTGATTGGGCAATTTTTTCGGGTTAGGCGCATCATTTTTCCAATGAGGTAAGGACATTTGTTTTTAAGTTTGGAAACCACAGAACCCTGTGGGCTATGCAGAATAGCGAAATATTTACATCACTGGAAAAATAATGTATCCAAACTGTAAAAATGTGCTATCACAGCTTCAGGTGATTTTTTGTGGGATAATGTAGAACAAAGACTTTTTTTTTGCACTTTTTTGTGTGTTATCACTAAAAAGGCCGCTGGGATGCAGGTTGCAATCCATACCACAATCCACACTGGAAGTCACACTGGCTTCAAAAAATATTTAGCAGGACCCCAAATATGAAGCTATCAGTAGTTGGTTGTAAGAAACTTACCTGTGTCAGGTGGCCCGCAGTGAGCAACCTCTGAGCAGTGCGGCGCTCCCCGGCTGAGTGGAGTGGGGCGCACTCTCCACTCCTGGAAGTTGGCGCGCATGGTGAGTGGCCCTGGTCACCGCCCTCCTCTAGCTGTGCTGGTGTACACATGCGCACGTGCCCCACTGTCAGATGAAGTCGCTCCAAGGAGGTGCTGCACTCTCAGTGGCAATCGGTGCAGCTTCCTCCCCACCTGAAAGTAATCAGGGCATTGTCAGCCTTACTGGCCAGAGTTGACCAGCCCCTGGGATTCATAGAACCAATCCTGATGGGGATTCTAGTTGAACTAATCATCTCCATTACATCCGCTGTTTCCTATTGGCCAATCACCCCTTAAATAGAGACCACGCCCTGACCTCAGTGCCCGTTATAACTAGCCATGCTAAGGGTGTGCTGTGTGCTGTGCCTTGCCCAGCAACTTTGCTCTGACCATTCTTGTTTGCTGCCTGGATCGAGCTCTGCCTGCTTGACCACGAATCGTCCTTCTCCTTTGGATACTCCACTACCGTTGACCTTTAGGCTTGACCCCCTTGGCATCCCTTTACCACTCACACCGACGCATCATTGAACTGATTACCTGTGTATGACTTTGGCTCCTGGATCACGATCTTCACCGTAAGCTGACATCCTTAAGACCTGGGGGCAACTGTGTCCAGTGAGGCATACCAAGTCCTGGCAAAAGGGGGCTTGGCTATAGGCAGAAGCGGCAGTGGAGATTGGGGATTGTCACCTCACATAAGGTGGGTGTCCCAGTGGGCATTACATCTGTATTCCTAAATCTCTCTCTTTCTGCCCATACAATACTCAGATAAGGGAATCCTTCTACCCAAATGCATGATCTTAGATTTAGAGACATTTTCTCCTATGTCTATTGACTATCCAGAAATGGATCTATTGAAACTCCCTTGCCCTTTAAAACCTTACTCTAGACCCCTTGAAGCTAAGATAATGCCACATGGGATGCCTTTTTTAAAAATATTGCATACCTCAGTTAACCGAGTAAAATAAGGGAATGAACCCACAATGACTCATGTTGACTGTGTAAAAAGTCCTGCTTTATTATATTGTATGTATGTCGTAATCATACTTTCAATAGACTGACTGTCTTGACATGAAGCGAATAGAAGTTGATTTCTTACTCTACAAAATAAAAATGTATTCATACAAAAAACATTATTGCAATGATATTATTTTAAAACCCCAAGTGACGATTCTGGCCCTTTAACTGTATAATTACTGCCACATCGACTCTAGTATTCACAGCCCTTTTTCAGCTTTTATAGAAGTACCTAAAGCCAGCTTTTCAGATTTCCAAGCTGTATAACTATTTCCATAGCATTGAATCATGTCATCGATGTGTTGTAAAATTCATAACAAGTGCATCAACTCTGAAATGTGATATATGAAATGTGAAAAGCGCGAGCCTCGCTATTACAAGGAACACGGCTGCCTGTCAACGTTTCACATTGTATGAGTTAATATTGTACCTGCTTGCCATACTTTAAATATTTACTGTATTTGCCCTATTATATTTTAAAATATGAGCTGTCCACACGTATATATTTCGCTGCAAAGGGCTCTCAGAAAACCTTTGGCAAAATTCATGTTTAATAAGAAAACACCGTTGTCTTGTAAAAGAAGGGAGATCATTTATAACTATGCTACGGGGCTGATCAGAGCTAGAAAGGGGGACGTATGATAAAGCACCTTGGCTGTTACCTGCTGGATACATAACAAAAACGCACCATGAGGAATGTACATTCCTTCCGAGGTTTAACCTGCGAGGTAGTTCAACCACCCAGCTACATAAAATAAAGTGTTGAGAGAGAATGCTGTACTTCGGCCAAATCGAACATCAATGACAACAAAGGATAAAATATTATATTATATAATATAACACTGAACCTTATTGGGGTAAACTCAAGATAACAATGTTTAAGGGGTATTCTTGAAGTTAAAGTGGCACGGTCATAAAATACAGACAAAGGAAGATGAGAGATGACTGGATCAGCTGCTGTGTAATGGGATTAAACCTACATTGGGCCACAGGGAAGCCAGGGGCATGTAAGGTAAGAAGGGCTAGACTAGACCCAGGCACCCAGTCCCTCCGATAGACCTTATGACAAAGTGATCCCACATCTGTGAAGCCATCCCAAGGAAACACTCTCTCGGGACAGACATCAAACATGAATGGTTAAATCTTCCTCCCTTATCTGGTGCCCTTTCTTTCTCTCTCTCTCTCTCTCTCTCTCCAGGTCCTTACTGGCACATTTACAGTTGTCTGTATTGGACTCAGACCTTGTCCTAGAGAGTTCTATGAATGAGTTTCATTTACTGACTACAATCTCACACCTGGGGGCATCCAGGGGTTTACTTTCTCAGGGAACCCCCCCAAGCGATTAGTCAAGATTTTATTTTCAGCTTGTGTCTCCATTTCTGTCTCTCTTTCCTCATTTGCCCACTTACAGCAGTCTCACAAACTTATTTCTACTCTCCAGGAGTAATCCAGGAGTCAATTCTCTCACTAACTTCTTTCCCACATCCGGGGGCTTTTCGGGGGTACACTGTCACAGAGTAATCGCTCAACAGCTGGTATCTCACTCTCTGCACCTCTCTCTATAGGTCCTCATAATAACATTTGGAGTTATCTCCTCAGGCCTTCATTTTCTCATAGTGTCTTTGAATAGTGGGTGGAAAGATGCAGGCCACACACACACATGCACACACACTTTAACCCATTTCAGTGCCAAGCACATAGAATCTATGTGCTGATTTCTCCTCCCTTTAAATGGCAAGCACGTATAATCTACGTGCCTGGCATTTTCCCCTGCTATCTTAAAAAAAAAGCTCACTTTCCTGGATCCAGTGCTGGGGGTCTTTGATGCCTGGCCCGGGGTCTTCAGTGGGGCAGAGAATGTCAGCTCTGCCCCTTCTGTGAAACCCTCTGTTGCCAGACTATTTTTCACCATTTGGTCATCAGGGTTTGGGCTTTAACATTAAAATATCTTGTTTGTCATTTTTCAGTGTTTTCTCAATAGTTTTGAGTTTTCAGCTTTTTAAATTTTGTAGCGTTTTTTAATTTTTTTTCAAGAAAACCATATTGTGTGTAAAAAGGTAATACCCTTAAACCCTTAAAAATTAAAAAAAAACTGTATGGGAGCCCTCCTCCAAAAAACATCCCAGGAACCAGCTATGGGAGCTGACAATCAGGGCGTAGAGGCCCGGCTCTGAAGACTACCAGCCCACATAGCTCATATGGGCCTCGGACACTTCTGCACCCCCTGGGCTTCGGTAATGCAGGAAATGGTGCAAGGGGTTTGGCAAGTCACCTACTTGCTAGCAGGTGACTTGCCACCCCCCCCTGCCTTGTGAACAGGTACCCCTTACCAAAGCATGGTGCACCAGCGGTGTTTCTTGTGGTGTGAACTGCAAACTGCACCTGTGAGCTTTTTAATTTTAGTAAACAAGAAAGTGCAATAAAATGTTTTGTTCCATTTGTTCCCAAAATATTACCTGCACATGGGATGAGGCATTTTTAAAGACGATGGACATTTTTACAATAAGGTAAGACTATTATTTTTTAAGTTTATATAAATAACAGCACCCTATGGGCTATGCAGAATATTCCAGCATTTTGTTCTGTAAATCCCATAGGACCCTGTTGTTTCGAAAATCCTGAATATATACTCAAATCTCTTTGTACTCATCTGCAAAAATGCTTCATCACAGTTACATGTGACATTTTTTATTGCATTTTTTGTGTGTTAATATTAAAAAGCTCACCAAGATGAAGGTTGCAATTCACACCATAAGGCACACCACTGGTGCACTCTGCTTTGCCAAGTATTTAGCATGACCACCATAGTCCTATTATTTTCCGGAAAAACTGTTCTTTGCAGTGAATTTCTCTTACCTGACTGTCCCCTTTTTGATCTTGTTCTATCACATTTATAAATTAGATGCCTAGCACAGTGGTTTCAATTTTTTTCAGTACATCCCATTTTTAATTTTCTTAAATATTCTGAGTACCACCTGGGAGGTATGTATGAGTAATGAGTATAAGGAAAGTAGGAGTAATGTTTCACCATTAAACTAAAATACTAATTCTATCATCCCCCCCCCCCGCCTGTTGGTGCGTCCCTGAACATCACTGAGCACCCCCTCAACCTACAGTTTCTTCAGTCTCAAGAGTTATAACCTACATAGTTCTTTGTAAGACACAAGCTGGGTAGATGTGTTTTGCTTACCACTGGGTGAAGTGGAGAGTGAAGATGTTTAAATCAAGGCCTGTGATCTATCCGAGACATTACATGAGATAAATCTTGTAATAAAATAAAACTTGGACATTCTGGTTCATTGAGGGATAACTTGATTTACATGAAAAGTCTGCAAATGTTGTTATCTAGCTGAATCTCTGTTAAGGTAAATCGTCTTACTTGGTCAGCATACTTGTTCTTGGTCAGTGAATCACAAATTAGTAAAACTGGAGGATCAGCATGATGATTTGAGCATTAAGCATTTTCCCATAGAGTGTGGCAATGGTAGCACACATATTAAACACATTCCTTTAATTTTTTAATTTACTTTTGTAACTGTTTATACATTTCATATCAGAGTAACAGTAAAACTAGAATGTGGTATAAATGTAATAAAATCCAAAAAGAACTTTTGCCAAGAACTAATAGGTCTTTCGTGGAAGCAAGAAAAAAGAAAAAGAACCAAAATGTATATTTACTTTTCATGCTTAATAAAAAGTAACCAAAATTTATATGCTGTCTGTAAAGGCATAAATATATTATGATTGTTATTTATTGCACATGAACAATTACACCAAGACATGGGTTCGAGGTATGATGTTACAGGAAGTTGGTGGAGGTTTACGTTGCCTTGAGGGAAATGAAATTTACAAACCAGACATAAACTTGATTTGCAAAAAAAGTGTCACTGAGTAATTATATTTCTGTTTTAACTATTTGTAACAGTCGCAAAGTGTCTTAGGGTCATAAAAGTGTTCTCAGTTTCTCAGCTAGGTATAGAGCCTGTAAACGGAAATTAGGACTGCATTTATAGAAAAAAGAAACAATTAATAACATGTGCAGATGTGTATGTAAAAGACGCTATCATAACTTTAAGATTGTTGTCATTGTTGGAAGAAATGGTCACTTGAAAAATGTAACATACTCCAGGTCTTAAAGTCTATGGATCTGGGCATTTGGGGGAAGTTTGAAGAGCTATTGATTTGTCTGAGGGTTTATGGGTCAAGCAATATTTCGAGTGAGGGGATATCCTATTGATTGAGGTTGATGAATCTGAGAATTTGAGTTGAGTGGGAATTTTATGAACTTGGCTGAAGTGGTCTCTTACATAGTAAACCTGTCTACACTTGGCTGAGTACGTATTTTATGCCCAAAGGGGTATTTAGATGGCTGGGGTGATGGATTAAGTTCATATATATTTGTTTAATGATAGATTCTAGGGGAAGTCAAAGAAGTTGGCCTAGGTGGCCGGAAATTTAAAATACCCACCTCTACTGCAGACTCCAATCTGAAAATTGTAACATGCCCACAAAGCAATTTATTTGGATGCTTGTGTCTGTGTCTGATGTGTTAAAAAGTAACTTCTATGAATTCTTCCGCATTATTCCAAGTTCAATTAAAGTGGGCCAAAACTCACTGAACTAGTGAAATACATTTAGTCAAAGCCCCTGCCAATATTTCCCGATTAGGGAGTATAATTGGAAATGGATATTTTCACCTACTAAATTTTCCACCGAAGTTGTACTGGCCCTTTCTGCTCGAACATATGCCATCATTTCACACCTCCCTGTAGCCTCCCCCCCCCCCCCCCAGATGCATCATGGAAGTTTGCATATGTCCGGTCTCTAGCCAGATCTTGTGCATGTGCCGGGACATTGTCTTGAGGAGACTGGGTGAGACACCTTAAAGGGAAATCTGCTGAGAGGTTTCTGCTGTGGCAATATGAATTAGCAGGTGATCTATCATTTCATACATGCAGCAATGGCAGCACCTGCCGATGACAACAGCTGTAATGACACCCATGCCCCATAAAATACATGCAGACCCCACCACCTCCAAAAATGTTAAATAGCAGAGTGGGGCAGGAGAATTTTGTTGGCTTACCTCTCTCTGCAGTTTCCAGTGCTGCACTCAGTTTCTGCATGGTGGAGCGCAGTGTTGGAAAAAGCTAAACTCTTCCCTGTCTGCCTCACTAACAGTCACACAGGAGGGGTTTTGAGCTACATGTCGGGGGATCCCTGTCCCAGGGCCAGATTAAGAGAGTGGCAAACCAGGGCTCCCACCACAGAGAAACAAGGGCAGTTATCAAACTACAGTTACTTACAGGGGTCTCCACCACATTTAATCGGATCATGCCCTGCCCTGTGCCTTATTCCATAAGTTGCTGACTGGCTGAAAATTAAGGCTAAGAGGCTCCCAGATTTTATTAACTAACCATAATCACCTCAATCATTTTTCATGTCAGTTAAGGACAGTGTGAAACCTCGATCATCAGTAGTCATGGACCAGGACCTGCCCCAAGAAGTTTTCCTGTGGCTAAAATGCTTTTCCTGCATTGTAAAAGATTTATATACTGTAGATGGGAAACTTTCTTTGCCAATTCCCTGTAACTGAGGGAAATCAGAAATTTGATGTCAGCATTTTCTGCTTTGTTGTCAAGGCACATGTTTACTGTTGCATACTGGCTATTTACTTTAGAGATGATTCATGTTCAGCCATGACCCTAATGGCAAAAAGATGTATTCATTAAAATTGGTTCATTTCTTGACATTGAAAATTAATGTACAATATGGCTTACAATGCGAAATGAAAAACATAAATGTATATTACAATGAAACTATGGAAATGGAACTGAAAAAAGAAATAGGATAACTAAAACAAAATTGACCCAGGCCTTTAGCAGTATACTAAGGGCAAGCCTGATTGTTGTCCCATTGTCTCAGACTACACGTTGTCCTAAACCTCAATCTGTTTTCAAAAAGACCCTGTAGTTCCTAGGTTATCTTAGAGCACATTAGAGCATTGGAGATTCATAGAAAAAATGCAGAGAAACAATGGGTGTGGCAACAGCGATATGATGTAAGCACACTGATAAGTGAGAGAGGAGGGGTTTCAGAGCTGCAGAGAGAGACAGCCAATCAGGACATCTTGGCAGGGAGTGGGGGTGCTTCCGTTCTTGGTCCACTGAAGGTTGATTAATGGACCAGGTCAGCAGGTTGGGGACTGAAAGCTGAATGAAGAAGTGATTTTTCTAACTAAGGAGACAGACAGAAGAGGAAGCACAATGTTCACGCCACTCAATGAAAGGTAAGCTACTGATTATTATTTTTTAACTTGTGACTTATGCCATTTGTATCACAATAGAGGTACCCAGCCTTGGAACAGGCTGGACATTCATCTATAGCCCCAATTCCGATGAGCATTAGGGATTCTGTAATGTTGTTTTTGTGTTCACACTGGCATACAGGAGTAATAGCACCTTTCTTCCAGGGTCACTTGATGCAAGAAGATGTAAGATTACCTGGGGTGCCAACCAAAAAATCATTACTAGACATTACTAGTGCTTTATGTTTTATTTGCTTTCGGATAGGTTTAAGGAGAGAGGGGGTTGCTCACACACTCTACATTTTGGGATATGGAGGGAAACTGCAAAAACTCCCTTTGAGTGTGGTTTGGGGCATCTGCTTCCATTTTACCTTGTATTTATGGTGGGCTTTTGCTCACAATCTGCTTATTGATTGTGGGACCTGGGGAGATCTGCTAGCCCAATAATTGTAAGGCATATCAGCCTAAAGAAAAGCTACTACCGGCCTAGAGTCTATAAAGGATTTCCTGATTGCCCCCAAGCAGGAGGAACAAAATCTTGAATAGTAAAAAGCCTAGGTTGATCCTTTTTAAAGGAAAATCTATCACTAAAAAAGTCCAAATATTATAAATCTGTAAAGATAGCTGCTGCCCGACTCATCCACATCTCCTCTCACTTTCCCAATGCTGCCCCTCTCTGTCAATCCTTACACTGGTTGCCAATATCAGAAAGAATTCAGTTCAGATTCATAATCCTAACCTACAGCCAAGTCACTTCCTACGTTTCATTGCTACTCCAAAGATACCAACCCAGATGCAGTCTCCGATCGGCCCCTGACCTCCTCAGCCTGGCCTCAACCCTGATCACCTCCTTCAACTCTCCTGTCAGGACTTCACATTTGCCGCTCCGCTCCTCTGGATTGCCCTCATACAATTCAGCACTTGGTATTGGCCACCCTGTGTCAGCTCCACTTTTTACCATCGTGTTTCGGCGCTGCACAGCATAAAAACACCCTAAAAAGATTGGCGCTGGATTTTTCTAGTACTGGTCAGCTTTCCATCATTACAGTTATAAGATATGACTGCCGTGGACAAAGGGGACAAACTTTACAGTGCGTTTAGGCTACGTTTTAGTTGTTCGGAAACACATTGGTAGGCAAAAGAAGCCATGAAAAATGATTTTAGCAGAATAAATAAAATAACATTTGGAGACATATACGTGCTGCATATGCAATACATATGTTTAATATGATTTATAAGCATAAAACACTTCAATCCAGTTCTGTCCATTGTGCTCTATGTGGACGTAACTTGAGTCACTGAGTGCCGCTAAGGCAAACATATTGGCGCTGAGTAGTACTAACATGCGCTGATGCTTGATAAATCAGACTCAGGCAGCGTCTGGTGAATGCCGGGCGCTGTACGCAAAACCACATTTAAGAAAGCAAATCTTGTGAGTGCTGCTAAAAGCGCCATGTAGCGTCACATGTATTACCAGAGGCAACTCAGCATATAGCGCCGGCGCTCTAGACTTAGGAGCGCCATGTAGTACCTGTCGCTCTATTGCGCTCTCCCATACATTTCAATGGGGTTTAATAATAACGTGTTTGGCAATATACATTTTTTTTTTGCTCAAATCATTGTGTGACCTCTCCTGGCTGCAAACAAACACTTTTATACATTTTTTGGGGCTTTTTATATTTTTATGCAGAATTGTATTTACAGGTCTGCCACTAACTTGTGATATTGTGCCAGTTTTAAAACAATGTCATTCCATGTGTTTTCGCTTAGTTACTGATGGATATGTGTTCAAAAGCAGACTTTGATCACACAGCGTCTGGCGCTCTATGCTAGAGCAACAGATTTAGAGCGCCGACGCTGTTTGTGTCTAGTGTTTTAATAAATATGGTATGGAGCGCCGAGAGTCAGACGCACTGAGCTGCCACTACCTCTCGTTCCCTGCAGCGCTGTACTGTTGTTACAGTGCCCAACACACATCATATTCACCAATGCCGGCCAGGTTACTACAGCGACTGAGACGCTCTGTTACAGCGCCCGATACCTGCTTACAGCGTCTACTAGTGGTTGCTTTAAGCAACATGGTGATTCGTGACGCTAGTATTAAATCAGCCTCACCCATGTTTTTCCTATTCATAGGCATATATGCATTACCTTGTAGTTGCCCCTGCATGACCGAAAATAGTTCCCAGGTATAAGCTCCAAACTTCCATAGAGACCAAGGCACATACCTCCACCTTCTCTCAGAAGCACCTGTGACATTAGGACCCCAAGTATTTAGGGCTGGGTAATCCATATTCACAGCAAATTGATCAGGTTTGGGGTAACACTGACTGGATGCTGGAACATATCCACAGTCATTGCAGGGCATTTGCGTGTGTCACAAAATTCTACTAAATTAAGAAGAACATTTTGCCTAAAAATTAGAAGAAAAGAAAAAAGAATAGAATAAAATAAGGGAAAACAGTAGGAAGGGGAGAAAAAGTCCACAAAACGTGAAGCTAGTAACAATTCAGACATTGCTAAGCATCAAATTGCCATAAATCACTGTAATGAGCAACATGAGGTTAGCAAAAGAAAAAAGATTATAACCTGCTTTTACCACATACTGGAAAATCAATCTGGGGACTGCACTCTGCTATTGCCAAATATCTTTTTAAGAACATTTAATTATGGAGGTAGTGACGAGCAGCCCGCTTATAAGTCAATGTTTATTTAATGATTATTTTCAATTAGTGATGTGCCCAAAGGCAAATTGATATAACCTACTATTTAAAAGGAAAGTCCACTCTCGATGGAATTTTTGAGAGTATATATTTTTTTTTGTGCCAAAAAGATGTCCTCAAGTTGCTGAGCTGATCTAATATGTTTTTCTTCTTATGTTAGCAAATGTGTGTTTTATGGAAGCAGTTTTCAATTCCTGCAATCTGTTGCTATTGGCAAGAGTACAGTTGCCATTAGCGACAGATTGCTGGTACTGAAAATTGCATCCTTTGTATTTACGAATGAGTTTCTTTTGACCTGTGGAAGCATTATATTAATGAAAAAACAAAAGCAGACTGGGTAAGCATAAAAGTCTAACAAGAGGAATACAAAGTTCATGTCCCTCTGGAAAAGGGGACAGTGCAAAACAAACACTTGAAATGCTGCCTTTTGTACAGAAAAACATTTTCCCCAATTTAGCACTAAGCAGATCCTCAGCCTTTGGGCCTGATTTAATATATATATATATATATATATATATATATATATATATATATATATATATATATAATTACAATGCCACACTGTGCAAAATAGAGTATTGCAAAATATGAGTTATACATGTTCAGCATGTTGCTGCACTGTTAATGTTTTAGTGAATGTGCTTCTTGTAGTGCGCAAGTTTAAAAAAAAATGTTTATTATTTTTTTTACTATTTTAATTGGCACTGTCTGGCAGAGGTGCTAGATAAAGCAGAGCCTTTGGCCCTTATTTATGAAGGAATAGCGACAGGTAGCGACTGGTGAGTGGTTGGTAATGACGGGCCCCGCCACGAGAACGCCGGCTCCCCACCACAATCACACATTTATCAAGCCAATCCTGCTTAGCGACTGAGATAGCGCCAGATAGCGACTCATTCATCATTATTAGAGCCTCAGCCCACAGCGCCAGCGTCCGACCTTGAACAGCGACAGGTATGACCTCTCGCTACCTGGCGCTCTCCAATGCATTTCAATGGAACAATCTTTAAATTTTCATAATTAATTGTTATTAGTTTTTTTTTTTTAATGTGAAAAATTCTGTGACCACTTCTGCCATTTTAGCTAATTTTTTTAAGGGAAAAAAAATAAAAAAAAATTGTACAGAATTGATATTACAAGTCTGATATTAATGTATTCATATTACTAAATTATTTTAAAAACTTGTTTTTTTTTTGTTTCCAAAAATATGGTTGTTTGGGGGTTAAAAAACTACTTTTATTTTAAAAACTTGTTTTTTTTTTTTGTTTCCAAAAATATGGTTGTTTGGGGGTTAAAAAACTACTTTTAACCCATCGCCGCCAGCGCTCTGGGGTTTAAACATGCATTTTACAGCACAAGAATTTTTTGAGCGTGATTTTTTAATGAATATGGTGGGAGCCGGTCGCTAGGGCCAGTCGCTATCATGCGCTCCCATACAGCGCGGAACCTGACAAATAGCGATTCCTCACCCAATATTCAACATTACGGCAAACCGACTGAGTCGCTGTCAACTACCGAACAACGGCCAAGCACAGCGACTACTAGCGGGCGCTCTGAAAATGCCGCTACAGTCGCTCAACTGTCGCTACCTGCCGCTATTAATGAAGCGGCCTCTTAGAGTGCCGACGCTGTGTGTGTCTAGTTTTTTGTTAAATATGGTGTGGGGCGCTGAGAGTCGGTCACACTGGGCTGACCTTTCGCTCGCGGCAGCGCTGTACTGTTGTTAGAGCGCCCAACACACATCACATTCAGCAATGCCGGCCAGGTTACTACAGCGACTGAGACACTCTGTAACCACGCCCGATACCCACTTACAGAGTCTACTAGTGGTCACTCTAAGCGTCGCTGTAAACCAGCGGAAAGCGAATGTGGAAACTACAAAAACTGCAGGACGATGTTCCAAGTGCTCATCTTATCTCACATTTTTGTAAAAACATATTTATAAAAGTAAAACAAAAAATTGTGTTGCATTCCAAAGATTCTTTTTAAAACACATCTTTATAAATTAAATAATAAAGACTAAAGCAACTCATAGCACAGAGATAGTGGGCAGACTGGCTATAGGGAGACATGGCAGAATTCCTAGTAGGCCATACTGCATGGCTGTGGGGTGGCATTCCCATCACGCCACATTATCTGCCCTCACACCACCCAGGAGGAGGAAAATGTCTGAGTCATCTGTTGGCATCACACCATGCCATCTGCCTTGATCCGAAACCCATCAATACTTATGGGCTGCCCGGGATGCTAAATCCCAAGCTGATTTTTGGCCTCAGTCTGCCACCTGCATAGAAATAGGGGCTTTAGGTTCTGAGCAGCAACTGTATGTTTTAAACAGCAGTAAGACAATTGCAATAATGAATTTGAATGTTACAAGCTACATTTTTTATTCAAAATAAAACTCCAGACACAATGAATATTTTTTAGCAGTGGTGTTGCATACATGATAAAGACCCACAGGTTGTGCATGATAATAATAAACATAATAATAATAATAATAATAATAATAATGGGAGGCCGATTCATTAATAGCGGCAGGTAGCGACAGTTGAGCGACTGTAGCGGCATTTTCAGAGCGCCCGCTAGTAGTCGCTGTGCTTGGCCGTTGTTCGGTAGTTGATAGTGACTCAGTCGGTTTGCCGTATTGTTGAATATTGGGTGAGGAGTCGCTATTTGACAGGTTCCGCGCTGTATGGGAGCGCATGATAGCGACTGGCCCTAGCGACCGGCTCCCACCATATTCATTAACAAATCACGCTCAAAAAATTATCGCGCTGTAAAATGCTTGTTTAAACCCCAGAGCGCTGGCGGCGATGGGTTAAAAGTAGTTTTTTAACCCCCAAACAACCATATTTTTGGAAACCAAAAAAAACAAGTTTTTTAAATAATTTTGTAATAAGAATACATTAATATCAGACCGATAATATCAATTCTGTACAATTTTTTTTTTTTTTTACCTTAAAAAAATTATCTAAAATGGCAGAAATGGCAGAATTTTTCACATTTAAAAAAAAAAAAAAAAAAAAAAAACAATTAATGACAATTAATTATGAATATTTAAAGATTGTTCCATTGAAATGCATTGGAGAGCGCCAGGTAGCGAGAGGTCATACCTGTCGCTGTTCAAAGTCGGACGCTGGTGCTGTGGGCTGAGGCTGGAATGATGATGACTGAGTGGCTATATGGCGCTATCTCAGTCGCTAAGCAGGATTGGCTTGATAAATGTGTGATTGTGGTGGGGAGCCGGCGTTCTCGTGGCGGGGCCCGTCATTACCGGCCGCTCACCAGTCGCTACCTGTCGCTATCCCTTGTTAAATAAGGGCCTTAATTATAATATTGTATGCAGTTTGAAATATTTGATAAACTTTTCCATCATCTTTGTTTTATGCACTCACACACCTGAGTGGCTGGTGGTGCAAGCGGGAGCGGATCTTCCTGGACTATAGAGTGTCCTAGGGTACATGTGAGGCATCTGGATTGTTTCTGATCAGCACTACCTTTTACAGTACAAACCAAGAGGCCGATTCATTAATAGCGCCAGGTAGCGACAGATGAGCGCCAGTAGCGTGATTTTCACAGTGCCAGCTAGTATTCGCTGTGCTTGGCCGGGGTTTGCTTGTTGACAGCGACTCAGTCGGTGTGCGGTAATGTTGAATACGGGCTTAGGGGTCGCTGTTTCACAGGTTCAGCGTTGTATGGGTGCGCCTGACAGCGAATGGCCAGAGCAAACGGCTTGCTGCTGATTCATTAACAAATCACGCTCCGAATTTTTTCGCGCTGTGAATTCCTTGTATAAACCCCAGACCGCTGCCGGCGATGGATTTAAAATAGTTTTTAACCCCCAAACAACCATATTTTTTGATTGTAAAATTATACAACTTTTTATAAACATTTTGTAATATGAATACATTAATATCAGACCTGTAATATCAATTCTGCACAAAATCATTTTTTTTACCTTAAAAAAAAATCCTAACATTGCAGAAGTGGTCACAGAATTTTTGGCCTTTAAAAAAATAAAAAAACCATTAATAGCAATTAATTATGATTAGTTAAAGATTGCTCCATTGAAATGCATTGGACATCGCCAGGGAGCGACAGGTCATACCTGTCGCTGTGATGGGATTAGCAGCGGCGCTGTTCGTTGCAGTCGGCTACATGATGAATCCTGCGCTAGCTGACGCTCTCGCCGGCGCTAGCCTCATTTAGCTTGATAAATGCGTCATCAAGGCCGACGCCGGGCGTACTTGAGTCGGTAGCCGCCGTTAGCTGGCGGGACCTGGCGCTCGTCAGACACTACCTGGCGCTATCGCTTGATGAATAAGGGCAATAGTCCAAACACATCTATTAGAAAAGTTTCTTATACTCACTTTATTATAGGCATGGCAGGGTTCATAGCAAACTGTTCCAGCAGTATTTCTGAGCAGCTGTCCCAATAATATGATCACATACAACACCAGACCTCAGCTAACAAAGTACAATCTAATGCACTCCAAACCAACCTTATATAACATCCTGTTTCTCCTAGCCTCAACCCAAATGCAAAACTGGCATAACCAGGCACAAATTCTCTTCTGATCATATGTTAAGCTCATCCATTTCTTTCCGTAATATTAGCCTGAGTGATCCTGCAGTTTTCTGCAAATACCCATGACTAGTGTGGACATACCGTTTCCTTTTCTTAACCTGAAGCTGAACATATGATAGTCTATGGCTGATTTTTCCCATTTGTAATTGCCCCATCCTCTATGGGCTACCAGCCCGGCACACCATGCATAAAGGCTGATAACTCAGGGCCTGAAGGAAGTCACCCCCCCTGTTCTGGCAACTTAGCAGCTCATATGCCCATTGGCACAGGTTGGGTGCTCTTCCAAGGAGCAGTTGCAGTGCTTTCTTGCTGGCAGGATGATGCAGAGGGCCTGATGAAGGTAGAGCCACATCCGAAAACATGCCGCCAGGACCTGGAAGGCCAAGACTTATCATCGGACCATGTGGAAGGACAGCACTTAAAGAGGATCTTCACTCTAAATCAGAGCCTATCTGGTATGTTTCCCCCACCCTTTACATACAGATTGCTCACATTAAAAATCACCCTACCTGAATCTACTACCTTTTCTGAGCTTTTAAACATCCAAGATGGTGGCTCATTGAGTTTCAGGCTGCTTGCAAACAGGAAGTGTCTCCTTGCTCTGCATTCCCCCAGGGGGGTGCGAAAGTGTCGGGTGCCCACTGGCAGGGGCCTGGGGCTTTCCATGAGAGCCTTCGCCACACCTGGAAGGGCAACAGACCTGTACTGAGGGGGTTGACCAGCTCACCATGCTGCTGCTGAACAGGTGCGTGGCGTTCTCTCTATTGCATTTTGTTCCGCCACTGGAACTTCATCAGGCAAAATTTAACTGCATTTCCTACTACGTACTTATAGATGTGTATGCGACCAATAAACTTTAGTGTGACTCTGAGTTTGAGGGTGGAGAGTGTAGTTGTATTATAGCATTATATTGTATAGCTTGTATTATTTACACTTTTTATATATTTATGAATTTAAAGTGACAGTCCAGGCATTTCGTCTGCTCTCTTCTCCACCCGTGCGGTTTGTGAGTGGCTGCATCTTTCCTTCAAGTAGACCAAAACGCAGGATTTTGACTATCCTGGGTTTTGGTCCTTGCCTCCAAGGCACCCTGATCGAGGGTGCCCCAGTGTGAGAAACTCACCTCTTCCCAGTCCTATGGCCTATGTGCAGCTGCTAATTAGATCAGCACGCTCAGATCCGCTCCGGCCCCTTTTTCTAAGCCTTCATCTGGCAGCCGTATCCCCTGCTTCCCTCTAACAGGGAGCGTGCATACACCGGGCATTCACAAATGCCTGATGCAGGGACGTGCCTAGCTAGAGGGATAGTGGAGATGTATCCGCGGCTCGCGCTTGCGCCATTGGATCAGAAAAGAAGGTGAATTTATGGGCAATCTGTGGGGTTTCACACCGTGGGGCATCATAATTTTGGATGCCAAAGGGGAGGGGGCGAATCAATTGGCCCCTGGAATCTTATAGATTTCTGGGCCGACCTCCGTGGGTTTTGGTCCACTTTAAGCCTTAATCCAGCCTTTATGTTTCTCGATATGCCCTAGGGAACTCTCTCCCTTCTGCTGGACCTCAGAGTCATGCTCTGCTGCTCTCTGAATTCTAGATTAGAGATGAGCGAATCGAATCTGATGAATCCGAATTCGTTATAAATCTAAGAAAAAATTTGATTCTAAACGAATCCGAATATCGCCGCGATTCGATCACTCGAATCGCTTCCTTAAAACTCCATTTACTCCATCCAAGCCATCTAAAATGGTGGATCCACATGTCAGGACATGTCCCATGGGGCAAAGAATCCTAGGTAAGCGTCACATGCTGCCTATCAGCAGCCAGGCTTCCCGCTGATGTCACAGCACTATATAAGCGGCGACCATTTTGCAGAAGCTCATTTCGACACTATTGTGGCGAGAACGGGTCACGCAGAGACAAAGCGTGCTAGCATTTATATTTTAAGAGTACCTGTCTACTAACCTTTTGCATTTCGTAAAAAAAGTCACGTTTTAAAGTTTCCAGCAGCCATTTCCTTTCACCGGGGGGGCATCCCAAATGCTAGCATGTGTCTTTTAACCCTTTAAGTGCCAGCCTACCTGGAGTTTTTGTTACGCTTTGTTGCCAGACCATTTTTCACTATTTTGCACTATGCATGTTCAACTGTGATTTTTGAAGGGATTTCCAGGGATTTCCCAGAAAAATTGTATATTGTTTTTTTCAGCAGAGTCTGGGCTTTAACATGAAATGTCTTGTTTGTCATTTTTTAAGTGTATTCTTAATATTTTGGGGTGAGATATGTGCAAAAAAATAAAAAAAAATCTATTTTTTACAATTTGTAGTGTTTTTTGTAATAAAAAATGTAAGTTTGTCAATAAAATCTTATTGCGTGTGAAATCCCAATTTCTCCCGGTTACAACGGCACCACATATGTATTGGTAGATGCCCTTTCCTGCCCAGGAGACTCCCCCAAACTGAAACAGCGCTTTAGGGATTTTCAGATCAAATACAGCTATGCTAAGCGCTATGTGCACCTTGCAGTTTTTCAATAAAAACAGCCCTTTACATTTGAAATACCCCCCACAAACTATATATTCTCTGGAAGTACACACCTCAAGCTTTTTAGGCATACCAGGCTTGTTGATGTTGCCACAGTTTTCTGGAAGTTCTCCCTCAATGTATTCTTTGGTTACACAGAACTTCCCTAAAAAAGGATAAAAAAGCAGAATCAAAGCCACATTTTTCTAAAGAAAACTATAAGCAAACAAGAAAAAACAGGTTAATCTAAAAAAGCAACATCCCCCGAACAGAACGATACCCAACATGCATAGCTACTGTCAAGGGAAGAGTTGCCAAACACCCCAAAGTAAAGCTTGGGAAGACGGTAATTTTGCTTGAAAATTTCAGCTCTGCAGACAAAGTGGCACCTTGCGCTTTTTCTACCAAAACAACCCTTTACATTTGGAATACCCGCCACAAACCATATATTTTCTGAAAGTACACATGATAAGCTTTCTAAGCATACCCAGCATGTTGTTGTGGGCCCATCTTTCTGGAAGTAATCCCTCAAAGAATTCGTTGGTCGCACAGGGTTTCCTTAAAAAATGTATAATAAAGCAGAATAAAAAATGAGTTTTCCTAAAATATCAATATGCAAACAAAAAAAAACAAGCTAAATCTGAAAGCGCAAGGTCCCCCAAGCAGAACGATACCC
The DNA here is from genome assembly GCA_027917425.1 of Gastrophryne carolinensis. Classification (NCBI taxonomy): domain Eukaryota; kingdom Metazoa; phylum Chordata; class Amphibia; order Anura; family Microhylidae; genus Gastrophryne; species Gastrophryne carolinensis. Next base: position 81,623,253 of record CM051234.1, read on the forward strand.
AACATGCATAGGTACTACTAACCCTTTTAACTGCCAGCCTACTTTAGGCTTTGTCACCCTCTCTTGACAGGTCATTTTTCACCATTTTGCGCTATGCTTAACTGTGATTTTTGCAGGAATTTCCAGGAAAATCATATATTTTTTTTTTGCGGCAGAGTTTAGGCTTTAACATGAAATGTCTTGTTTGTAATTTTTTTACTGTTTTTTTTAAATATTTTTGAGTAAATTAAACAAAACAAAATAAAAATTTTTTTTTTAGAAAATTATCTCCTTTATTTCAAATAAAACATTTGTTTTATTAAAGAAAACCATATTGCATGTGAAAGCCCCATTTCTTCCGATTACAACGGTACCACATATGTATCGGTAGCCCCCTGTTACTGTTCAGAAGACCCCCCAAACTGAAAAAACATTTTATAACATGTAAAAATAAAATACAACTACAATCCACACTATAAAGGGTTAAATCAAGAAAAAAAATTGGTGTGGGGTTCCCCTTCCTGGGGGGGAGGTAACCCCCATTTTTTTTATTTTAAGGGTTAAAAACCCTTAATAATTCCCATAAAAATGACATGGGGTCCCCCCTATCCAGCATAAGTAGCCCAGGGATCAGCTATGCAGGGATTGTAGAACAGGGCGCAGGGGTCAGCTTTGGTGGCCCCCCCGCCCTGCCAAGTACAAGCCAGCACCGCCTAAATCAGCCCGGGCCCTTCTGCCCCCCCTGGGCTTCGGGGAGGCAGGTAATAGGGGGGCCAGGGTTAATGGCAAGTCACCCGCTAGCCGCAGGTCACTTGACAGCCCTCGAGGCTTGTGAACTGGTACAGGGGTCTCATGGACTCCTTACAAGTTCACAATGGGTTAAAGTGGACCAACACCCAGGGCTGATCGGCCCCGGAATCTATAAGATTCCTGGACCGTTCTATTCCCTCCCCCTGGGGCATCCAAAATCAGTATGCCCCCCTGTGTGAAACCCCCCGGAACACCTGCTACCACTTACTTGAATCCGGACCTACGGCGCATGCGCGGGCCGCATCCCCGCTATCCCTCTAGCAGGACGCGTGCCCAGGCCGACTATTTATGAATGGCCGCCGCGGGCACGCTCCCTGTTAGAGGGAAGTGGGGGATGCGGCCGCCAGCGCGCTCAGAGCGGCTGAGCTTAGATGTCTCTTAGACGTCCATAACTCAGCCGCTCTGAGCGCGCTGATTGGATGAGCGGCCGCGCATGCGCCGTAGGACCCGGGTAAGGTGAGTTATTGTGGGTGATCGGGGGGGTTTCACGCAGCGGGGCATCCCCAATCGGGATGCCCCAGGGGAAAGGACCAATACCCAGGAAAGTCAAAATCCTGGGTGTTGGTCCACTTAAAATGTAAAAAAAAAAAACACACCACACCACAAAATGCTGGAGGCATTTATTACCAGCTGGGTGACAGGACATAAGGGGTTAAAAACCCTTAAAAATCCCCCCCAAAAAATGACGTAGGGTCCCCCCTACCCAGCGTTACCGACCCGGGCCAGCTATGGGGGCTTGTAGAACAGGCCCACATAGCCATAGTGGCCCGGGCCCTTCTGCCCCCCCCTGGCCTTTGGGGAGGAAGGTAATGGGGGGCTGGGGGTTAATGGCAAGTCACCCGCTAGCCCGCAGGTGACTTGCCAGACCCAGAGCCTTGTGAGCTGGTACAGGGGTCTGATAGACCCCTTACCAGCTCACAAAGGGTTAACTGTAAAAAAAAAAACACACACACAAAATGATTTTATTAAAAAAAAAAAAAAATTTTTACTGTACTTACCTCCGATTGCAAGCTCTTGTCCCTCGCCGCTCTGATGACAGATGCCGGTGATCTGCATCCAGAGAAGGGGGGGCAGGAGATCAGAGGATCTCCTGCCACCTCCTTCCAGTGCACCGATCACCGGCATCTGACAGCTGAAACAGCTGAAGCCAGTGATCGGGATGGGGATGACGTCATAGCCCCCCCCCAAAAGGGGCGGGGCTTGACGGGAGACGGAACGGGGTGACGTCATAGCCCAAGGGGGTGGGGCTTAGCGGCAAGATGGCGGCCGCCATCGAGAAGAAGAGAGGAGAGAGCCTCCCGGGCTCTCTCCTGAAGATCAGCAAGCCCTGGGGGGGGGATCGGAGGCCCCCCAGGTGAAGAGGAGGGTCGACGGGAGCCAGCGCACATGCAGGTAGGTAAATGTCATTTTTATTTATTTATTTTTTTTACAGGAAAGCCAGTGGCAGCTAAAACGGGGGGGGCACCCTATTCCGGGCCCTCCCCTGCAGCCGGAGGAGGTCCCACGGACGATCAGAGCACACCATCTTAAAGGGGAGACCCGGCCGAATCAAACGAGGGGTCAGGTGAGTGTCTTTTTTTTTTTTTTGGCCAGTTAGCAGGGGGGAAAGCCAGGTACGTAAAATTTACGTAGCTGGCGTTTAATGACAGGAGAGGCAGCTACGTGAATTTTACGTAGCTGGCGTTTAAAGGGTTAAAAGTACCTGGCTACTTACCTTTTTGCACTTTGTAAAAAAAAGTCTTGTTTTCAAGTTTAAAGCAGAAATTCACTTTCACTGGGGGGCATTCTGAGTGCTACCACTTATCTTTTAAGAGTCTCTGGTTACTTACCTTTTGCATTTTGTAAAAAAAAGTCTTGTTTTCAAGTTTACCATCAGCCATTGCCTTTCACCGGGGGGGTCATTCTGAGCGCTACCACTTTTCTTTTAAGAGTACCTGTCTACTTACCTTTTGCATTTTGTAAAAATAAGTCTCATTTTAATTTTAAAGCAGCCATTGCCTTTCACCGGGGAGCATTCCGAGTGCTACCACTTATCTTTTAAAGTGGACCAACACCCAGGATTTTGACTATCCTGGGTTTTGGTCCACTTCAGGGGGGCACCCCGATTAGGGGTGCCCCGCTGTGTAAAACCCCCCAGAAACACCCCAATACTCACCTCACAACGCTCCCACGTGGCCGGGTGATAGCGACGGACAAGCGCTGACAGCGACGGACAAGCCAGCGCGTCCACCGCCGCCTCCCGCGCGTCCCTCTCACAGCGCGCGCGCCCGCGCCGGCCATTCACAAACGCCGCCGCCGCCGCCGAGGAGGTGAGTTTTTGGGGGGTTTTCGGGGGGGTCCCTCACCGCGGGACATCCCGATCTCGGATGTCCCGCGGTGAGGGAGGTGATCGGTCCGGGAATCTTATAGATTCTTATAGTCACCCCAGGGTGACGGTCCACTTTAAGAGTACCTGGATACTTACCTTTTGCCTTTTGTAAAAAAAAGTCTAGTTTTCAAGTTTAAAGCAGTAATTCACTTTCACCAGGGGGGCATTCCGAGTGTTACCACTTATCTTTTAAGAGTACCTGGCTACTTACCTTTTGCCTTTTGTAAAAAAAAAGTCTCGTTTTCAAGTTTAAAGCAGTAATTCACTTTCACCGGGGGGCATTCTGAGCACTACCACTTATCTTTTAAGAGTACCTGTCTGCTTACCGTTTGCCTTTTGTAAAAAAAAATCTCTTTTTCAAGTTTACAGCAGTCATTGCCTCTCAGAATACCTGCATCTTTACCTTTTACATTTTGAACAAAAAACACGTTTTAAAACTGCCTGTGGTGCATCTGACCATCTGTCAGTGTCTTTTTGCATTAGCTTTTAGCTACAGTGTCTGCCTATTTTGCTCTAACTTTTCTACACACCTGCTGTTACAACAATGCTGTTTTAGGTGTAGTGTATTGTTTTCCCCTCCTAAAAATGTCAGGCAGAGATGTGCCAGGATGTCAGGCAGAGATGTGCCAGGATGTGCACCGAGGAGAGGCCTAGGTTCATCAGGCAGAGGTCGCAGCAGACTAGGGGCGAGTGGCAGCAGGAGTCGCGGTGAGAGGCCTGATCTCCCCGTATCTGCTAGCGGTCGTATCTCGACCAGCAACGCATCTGCCGGCATCGATTGGTTAACGCGGTCATCCACGTCATCACAAGTGACATCTGACACCCCCAGTCAACAGTCGGTAGGTTCCTCGGACACAACCCTGAGTTGGCATGGCCCGGGAGCTGCCCCTGTCCTTCCATTGCCTCTGTCCTACGCCCCCCCTCCAGCCGACGTATCTTATGCTTTGGGTTCAGTGCCACTATTCAGTGAGGTCGATGTGTTAGAGGACAGTCAGCAGCTATTGCCCAGCCAAGAAATGGAGGAGACATTCGCCGCTTTTTTCGCTAGGCAGACAAACACTGAGGAGGAGAGTGGCGTGGGAGGTGGTGTGGTGAGCGTTCCAGCTCCTGCAGCAGAGGCTGTTGAGGTAACCAAGGAGGACATCAGTGACGTGCAGACACAACTCGATGATGATGATGATGATGATGATGAAGGCGATCGCACTTGGGAGCCCGGTGCAGAAGGGGCTTCATCATCATCAGGAGAAGAGGGTCCCAGGTTGCCCTTGAGTCAGCAGCTGAGGCAGCAAGGTGGTAGTCCTTGGGAGAACCGAGGCTCCGAAGTTGGTGTCCAGCCTGCTACGTCAGCCAGTGCCATGCCGCTCCCAATTTCAGCCAGCCAAGGCTCCATCACCTCAGCCATAGGTAGCTGCGCATCATTCCCATTCTCTGTCGCTCCAGATGCTCCTGTTCGTCCTACTACAGGTCAGTCATCCCGCCAGCAATCCATTAGCGAAGCCATGTCCAAGAGACAACAGTATGCGCCCACTCATCCTACAGCGCAGAAGCTAAATGTGCTCCTGTCCAAGTTGCTTGTGCTGCAGTTTCTCCCGTTTCAGGTGGTGGACTCTTTCAGAGAACTGATGGCTTGTGCCGAGCCGACGTGGAGAGTCCCAAGTCGTCATTTCTTTGCAAAGAAGGCAGTACCATCCCTGCACAAATTTGTTGAAAAGAAGGTGGGCCAGTCCTTGAGCCTGTCGGTGTGCACCGAAGTGCATGGCTGCGCCGACATCTGGAGCTGTAACTATGGTCAGGGGCAATACATGTCTTTTACGGTCCACTGGATGAATGTGGTTCCTGCACAGCCACAACAGCAACTTGGACAGGTCGCGCTGCTTCGGCCTCCACGCTCCCATGCCATTGTGCCTGTGACAGTGTGCGACTCTGCCTCCTCATCCTCCGCCGTCTCCTCAGCCTCCACAAGTCTCGGTGCCCCTCCAGCCTACCATGTGTGCAGGGCACGGCGGTGTCACGCTGTGCTTCACATGGTTTGCGTTGGCGAACGAAGTCACACAGAGGAGGAGCTGCTAAAATTCATTCATCAAGAAATCAAAACATGGCTTATCCATGAAAACTGGAAATGGGAACCATGGTGACGGACAATGGGAAGAACATCTTGTCTGCGCTGCGACAAGGAAGCCTGAACCATGCGCCCTGTATGGCACACGTGTTCAACCTAGTTGTCAAGCGTTTTCTGAAGTCTTCCCCCATCTGCAAGACATCCTAACAATGGGAAGGAAACTTTGTATGCACTTCAGCCACTCCTATACCGCCAAGCACACCCTTATTGAGCTACAGCGTCAGAACGGTATCCCCCAACATAGTCTGATTTGCAATGTTTCAACCCGTTGGATTTCCACCCTCCATATGTTGGATCGACTATAGGAACAGAGAAAAGCCATCAATGATTTCTTGATGATCCAAGCAGATAGGGGGGTCTCCCCTGTGTAACTTTAATGTAAACCAGTGGCAGCTCATACGTGACACCTGCCGTTTGCTCAGGCCCTTTGAGGAAGCCACTTTATTTGTCAGTCGCCAGAATTTCGGGATGAACAACGTGATTCCACTGCTTCATGTACTACAACACATGTTGGAAACCATGGCTGGTCAGGGCACTGGAGACATGGCGCCTACATTTCACGCCACATGAACCCCATGGGAGCTGAACTGGAGGAGGAGGAAGAGAAGGAGGAGGAGGGGCACAATGAAGCACAGTTTAGTTTTGGCAAAATGGGCGGTTTATCTAGTCATCTGACAGGAGAGGAGGAGCAGGAGCAGCCAGAGGAGCTAGAGGGTTGGGAGGAAGGCGAGACAGAGGCAGAGACACACCGTGGCAGTATGCAGTGGAGATGGAGACAGGTAGTCCCTCCGAGTCACTTGCACAAATGGCACGATGTATGCTCACATGCTTGCATAGTGACCGCAGAATTGTCTCCATTTGTCAGTGGGATGACTTCTGGCTCTCCACCTTATTGGACCCTCGCTACTGGCACAAAATGGGGGCATTTTTTACACCCACTGAGAGGGAGGACAAATTGACCTACTACAGAGACATTCTACGTAGTCAGTTGGCCGATGTCTATCTGCGCCATCGTCCATACTCTCGCAGGTCTGACTCGGGGGGACCTCTGTGCTCACCTTCCACTGCCATGGCTGCTGAGGGGGTGGCAGGAGCAGCAGCAGCTCCATCAGCAGCAGCCTCAGACTTCAGTCTCTAATGAGTAGCTTTCTTCACCCGCATAGTGAGGCTACTCATGAGCAGCAGGAAGACCTGGAGCAGGGCCTGAACCAGCAGGTCATGTCATACCTTGACATGACCATGCCAACGCACCTTGAGTATACCAATATGTGGGCTCCTTATGCTGCTGCCAACTCCAATTTGTTTTTCAGGCAACATATGGGCTCCTTATGCTGCTGCTGCCAACTCCAGGGTGTGTCTTTCAGGCAATATATGGGCTCCTTATGCTGCTGCTGCCAACTCCAGTGTGTTTTTCAGGCAATATATGGGCTCCTAATGCTGCTGCCAACTCCAGGGTGTGTCTTTCCGGCAATATATGGGCTCTTTATGCTGCTGCTTCCAACACCAGGATGTGTTTTTCAGGCAATATATGGGCTCCTTATGCTGCTGCCAACTTGAATGCATTTTTCAGGCAATATATGGGCTCCTTATGCTGCTGCCAACTCCAATGTGTTTTTCTGGCAATATATGGGCTCATCATGCTGCTGCCAACTCCAGGGTGTGTCTTTCGGGCAATATATGTGCTCCTATTGCTGCTGCCAACTCCAATGTGTTTTTCAGGCAATATATGGGCTGCTTATGCTGCTGCCAAATCCAGGGTGTGTGTTTCAGGCAATATATGGGCTCCTAATGCTGCTGCCAACTCCAATGTGTTTTTCAGGTAATATATGGGCTGCTTATGCTGCTGCCAACTCCAGGGTGTGTCTTTCAGGCAATAGATGGGCTCCTAATGCTGCTGCCAACTACAGTGTGTCTTTCAGGTAATATATGGGCTCCTTATGCTGCTGCCAACTCCAATGTGTTTTTCAGGCAATATATGGGCTGCTTATGCTGCTGCCAAATCCAGGGTGTGTGTTTCAGACAATATATGGGCTCCTAATGCTGCTGCCAACTCCAATGTGTTTTTCAGGCAATATATGGGCTCCTTATGCTGCTGCCAACTCCAGGGTGTGTCTTTCAGGCAATATATGGGCTCCTAATGCTGCTGCCAACTCCAGTGTTTTTTTCAGGCAATATATGGGCTCCCTATGCTGCTGCCAACTCCAGGGTGTGTCTTTCAGGCAATATATGTGCTACTAATGCTGCTGCCAACTCCAATGTGTTTTTCAGGAAATATATGGGCTGCTTATGCTGCTGCCAACTCCAATGGGTTTTTCAAGCAATATATGGGCTCCTCATGCTGCTGTCAAATCCAGGGTGTGTGCTTCAGGCAATATATATGGGCTCCTAATGCTGCTGCCAACTCCAATGTGTTTTTTGGGCAATTTATGGGCTCCTTATGCTGCTGCCAACTCCAGGGTGTGTCTTTCAGGCAATATATGGGCTCCTAATGCTGCTGCCAAATCCAGTGTGTTTTTCAGGCAATATATGGGCTCCTTATGCTGCTGCCAACTCCAGGGTGTGTCTTTCAGGCAATATATGGGCTCCTTATGCTGCTGCTGCCAACTCCAGGGTGTGTTTTTCAGGCAATATATGGGCTGCTTATGCTGCTGCAAACTCCAATGTGTTTTTCAGGCAATATATGGGCTGTTTATGCTGCTGCCAACTCCAAAGTGTTTTTCTGGCAATAGATGGGCTGCTTATGCTGCTGCAAACGCCAATGTGTTTTTCAGGCAATATATGGGCTCCTTTTGCTGCTGCCAACTCCAGGGTGTGTCTTTCAGGCAATATATGTGCTCCTAATGCTGCTGCCAACTCCAATGTGTTTTTCAGGCAATATATGGGCTGCTTATGCTGCTGCCAACTCCAATGTGTTTTCAGGAAATATATGGGCTCCTCATGCTGCTGCCAAATCCAGGGTGTGTCTTTCAGGCAATATATGGGTTACTCATGCTGCTGCCACTCCAATGTGTTTTTCAGGCAATATATGGGCTGCTTATGCTGCTGCCAACTCCAATGTGTTTTCAGACAATATATGGGCTCCTCATGCTGCTGCCAAATCCAGTGTGTGTCTTTCAGGCAATATATGGGCTCCTAAAGCTGCTGCCAACTCCAGTGTGTTTTTTAGGCAATATATGGACTCCGTATGCTGCTGACAACTCCAGGGTGTGTCTTTCGGGCAATATATGGGCTCCTTATGCTGCTGCCAACTCCAATGCGATTTTCAAGCAATATATGGGCTCCTTATGCTGCTGCCAGCTCGAATGTGTTTTTCAGGCAATATATGGACTGCTTATGCTGCTGCCAACTCCAATGTGTTTTTCAGGCAATATATGGGCTCCTTATCCTGCTGCCAACTTCAATGTGTTTTTCAGGCAATATATGGGCTCCTCGTGCTGCTGCCAACTCCGGGGTGTGTGTTTCAGGCAATATATGGGCTACTAATGCTCCTGCCAACTCCAGTGTGTTTTTCAGGCAATATATGGGCTCCTAATGCTGCTGCCAACTCCAGTGTGTTTTTCAGGATATATATGGGCTGCTTATGCTGCTGCCATCTCCAGGGTGTGTTTTTCAGGCAATATAAGGACTACTTATGCTGATGCCACCTCAAGGCTCTGTAATTGTGCATCTTGGCGACAGCGATTCTAGTAGCGATGCCTCTGACCTGCATGTCATACTTCTTCACAGTATTATTTCACTAACCCAGCACCCATCCTATGCATGTTACAGCAAGGCAAAATGTTCTACAACCCTATTGAGGCTCTCAGAAGCCAGAAATAGACGTTTTTAATAGCGGTTCGCCGCGAAAAAATTCGGACCAAAATAATTTTTTCCGGAAAATTCTGCGAATCGGCCGAATCGAACTTTTCATAAATTTGCTCATCTCTAGTCTAGATCCCTAAGCGGCATGTATGATGAGTCAGCAGAAGAAAGCAAGTTCAGTAGGGTTAATTAGGAATGCAGGGAAGTGCTGGGGAATTAAAGATTTGACAAGGAGACGGCATTGTTATTGAACCCTTCGGAATGTCCCTTTAATAAAAGTTGTTGCCATGGGTTGACTTTTGTCCTTTTGGGTTTAGAGTATGATTTCTATGTAGGCAATGTTTCTTATAGTTCCTTTCAGTTTATGTGATTTTTATCTTTTGATATTTATGTATATAGCAACCCCACACCATGTATAAATGATTTACACCATAGTTTGTAATGATAAACAGGGATTGAGCAAGTACTGCTTCCTTACCATGCCCCCAATGACCAAGCCCCACCTATCACACCATAAATGAGTCTTCATTGTGGAGCTGGTTCTCCTAATGAAAAGAAGGCCTGTAATAAGCTAATTGTTCCAAGCATGATCATATCATCACAGGCTGGTGACATTCGTACAATAGGATGATTTCGCTCTTTAGTATGGTCACATATCCAGGCAATTAGTAATTGTTCCGGGAGCTACAAAAGAGATAAAACCAAGCGGAGAATTCTGATAACATCTAATTGTAATTTGCTGCTCAGAGAATGGAGCCTACGGCCACCTGTCACTCAGAAAAGTCGGATAATTGTTTCCACGCGCCTATCATAGTCTGAACGCATTAGCTGGAAATAAAGAAAATATGCTAATGGCTTCTGCTAAGTGCCGAAGTCTGAAAGCAAATATTTTGGGTAAGATAACATTAATTAATCTTCTATTATGTTAATTTGATAAAATTATTCATATGCACAGACTGCAATCTACCGTGTCAGCTATTTAGCTTCTGATTATTTCCACACCAAATAGACCATTAGTACAGAACACATCATTTAGCACAGGAGGTTTCTATCCGTGTTGTGTCCAGAAACAGGGCATAAGATTAACTTACTAATGAATAGAATTGGAACGACTATGGTTGAGCTCCGCATGTACAGGGCCTGATTCACAGAGGTAGCTTTGCCTAAACCCCTCCCCTTTGGGGTGCCCTGCTCTTTAAACCGGACCTTCAGCATAATTTAATGAAATATCCAAACCCTTAAAAAAAAATCCCCAGAATCTAAAATGAATATATTTTACACTTTTAGTCACTTACATATTATTTTTTCCCATGCTGGGCTGCAACTCTGTTCAGGACGCTTCAGAAGCATCTCATACTGAGGAGAGGAAAGGGGGAAATTGCAGGGGGCATGTTATAGCTGTGCTTTGCTCAGACAGAGCAGAGCTGGGGTCAAGAAAAGGACAGCAATCCAAGAATGCAGAGTGGCACAGTCAAAGGACACTTCCTGTCTGAAGTCAGCCTGAGGCGCCATGGGCCGCCATCTTGGACTTTTAAAGGCTCAGAAGATGCAGGTAGGATGATATTTAATGTGGGCAATCTGTATGTACAGGATGGGGCAAACATAAGATATGCTCTGATTTAGGGTGAAGGTCTGGTTTAAACCGGACCTTCAGCGTGATTTAATGAAAAGCCCAAACTCTTAAAAAACTGTTCCCCAGCATCTAAAATTAATATATTTTACGTTTTTAGTCACTAACTTATTATTCTTTCCCCCACTGGGCTGCAACTCTGTTCAGGAATTTAGGATACGGGCGCCGCCATCTTGACTCAGAAGCATCACACTTACTGAGGAGAGGAGAGTGGGATAAGGTACAGGGGGGCTGGTTATAGCTGTGCTTTACTCAGACAGAGCAGAGCTGGGGTCAGGTAATGGTCAGCAGTCCCAGAATGCAGAGCAGCACAGTCAGGAGGCACTTCCTGTTTGCAGGCTGCCTGATAAGATGGCGGCTTCCATAAGCCGCCATCTTGGATGTTTAAAGGCTCATAACATGCAGTGGATGCAGGTAGGATTATTTTTAATGTGGACAATCTGTATGTACAGGGTGTGGGAAACATATAAGATAGACTCTTATTCAGAGTGAAGGTCCGCTTTAAGGAGCATTTGGAAGCATAAAAACGGCCTTTAAAACTCACCCTTCTGGGATTCTATGATGCACAGCCATAACCTTCTGTGTATGTTCTTCTCTCTACCTGCGATCAATTGGGTTTACCAGGTGGTCAAATAGAGTGTTGACCGGGTCAAACATTCTGCTTGTTTTCAAGCTTTTAAATGAGCATTAAAATAGGAGGCATTCCAAATTGTGATGCTGCCGGTGGGAGGGTGGTTAAGAGGACCTGAATACTTATACAAACTTTAAACTTCAAAACACAGCTGCAGCACCTGCATGAGAAAAGGCTACAGGGTAGCGTTTTTTTCCCTTGTTACTTGGTGAATGGAGATGGAGAATGGGGGTCACACAATACATTACTAATGGAAATAATTGATCGGTGCTGCACAAAATGTGTTAGGACACAGTTTACACTTAGTGTGTATTTTAACAGCTTGACTAATTGTGAGTAAATGTTCGCAGCATATAAACAGGTTTGGAAGTGTGTTAGAACAAAAACATTGCTATTCAAGTGTTAAAAATCAAGCAAAAATGTGTTAAATCATATGTACAGTAATTATTCTATTTCTTACAGCATAGGATGGGCTGTTTTACTTGCATAAAGCGGACCTCCAGTCATAAAATCAAATTTTAGTAAATTGCTCCCCTAAACCCGCCTCTTTCAATCAGTGATGTAAGCTTTTTAAGAGAGCTTATATATTACATTACATACATTACATATAGTTAGGCACTGGGGCTTAGGTGAAAACTTCCTAACATATTTAACCCCTGGTGCTCGTGTAAAATATTGTGGTCAACAATCCCCTAGATGAAAGGAGCACTATCACGAAAAATGGGCCAATAATAAAAATCCATATAAATATGCTGTATGGCGAGTGGAGGCATGACTTATACATCCTGCATCAAGACATTTCCAGCCAGGTTTGCTTTTTTATTCCAATGTTAGAAAGAGGAAATCACGAGTGACAGGATCTGTCACCCTTCTTAGACTAAACCTGTCACCCCTGGATTTTTTTCCTACCAGAAGAAGAAGAAAACCACAAGCTTGACGGGAGTTTTATTCAGTTCAGATGTATAAGTGACTCCTCCTCTAATTGTTGTTATGTTGTGTTTATATGGATTTTTAATATTACACAATTTTGCCATAGTGCTCCTTTAAGGATATCCAGAGGCACCAGACAAGGCTGCCCTCTCACTATTAATGTTTGCCCTTGTATTCAAACTCCTTGCTCAAGAGCCCGCCCGGGCTCTTCCACGGTGAGGAAGGGGCTCCCCCTCCGGAGTTCACATGATGTCATTCTGCTCCGGGCTCCGGACTGTCAGGGCCTGATCACAGGATCGCAGGTTGAAGGGTAGGGGGCTGTGGTCCCCTGCCACCTTACGCACATGTATTACTTTGGGGTGTTTGGCAACTCTTCCCTTGACAGGACCTCTGCATGTTGGGTATTGTTCAGTTCAGGGGATGTTGCTTTTTCCGGGGATGTTGCTTTTTTTCTTGTTTGCATATTTTTCTTTTAGAAAAATGTGAGTTTTATTCTGCTTTTTAATTCTATTTTAGGGAAACTCTGTGCAACCAAAGAATTAATTGAGGGATTACTTCCAGAAAACTTTGCCAAAATCAACAAGCCTGGTACCCTTAGAAAGCTTGAGGTGTGTACTTCCAGAGAATTTGTTGGGGGTATTTCAAATGTAAAGAGTTGTTTTTCTTGAAAAACTGCAAGGTGCGTATAGCAAATAGCATAGTTGTTTTTTATCTGAAAATCTCCTAAAGCGCTGTTTCAGTTTGGGGAGTCTCCTGGGCAGAAAAGGGTGTCTATCAATACATATGTGGTACCGCTGTAACTGGGAGAAATTGGGATTTCACACGCAAAAGATTTTATTGACAACCTTACATTTTTATTACAAAAAAAAGTACAAAAAATTGTAAAAAAAAATTACAAACAAGACATTTCATGTTAAAGCCCAAAAACAATATACAATTTTTCTGGGAAATCCCTGGAAATCCCTTCAGATGAACATGTGTAGCGCAAAATAGTGAAAAATGGTCTGGCACAAAATGGTGATAAAATCTCCAGGTAGGCTGGTACTTAAAGGGTTAAAGATTTGTAATATAAGATCTCTAACTCTTAATATGTTGTAGCTTTGTGATGTGTGAGCCCTAACTGTTAAGCTTGTTAAGCTTGTTTAAGCTTGTGATGTAAGAGCCGCGTATTTTTATATGTGGAATATTTGTGAAGTAAGAACCCTAACTGATAATATGTTAAAGTTCTTTCAAGGTTCCTACAATGTGAAACATGTATACTGTGAAAAAAGGGTTTCTGGTCTTTGAAAGCCTTGGACTAAAGTTCAGTGAAAGTGCAAGTTAAAGACTTGTAAACATTTCCACTGCCATTTGGTTGTATTTTGGTGGTGGTTTATGGGGCAGTTAGAGGTTCTATTTTACAGAAAACAGTCCGGAATTCCTTAATGGGAGGTTAATTTTTCATCCCAGACTACATGGCTGCCAGTAAGCATTTACTAGGCATTTATAAATGTCTAATAAATAAATGATAAATGCCAACAACTTAACAAACTCACTGCTAAAGCCAAGTAAGTGTTTAATATAATTTTCAAGCAATGCAACTCTTGTAATTTTTAATTTTTGCCCACAGATTCAATAGTGAAAACCCAGTTCATCCATGTCTTTTCTTTTGACCCAAGTTTACCAGACCTTCGAAGATTTAACTGATGCCCCGTAGACCATGGAACCTCGTACAATGCAATATGTGGCTTCATTTTCACAGAGGGTATATTTTATTCTGGAAGAAGATTAAAGCCAGTTTGATTGCTAGTTTGTGTTTGCTCGTGAGAGGTCTCTCATGTAAAGGCGGCTGAAAGGCTGCAAGCAATTAAAATACCATGCTAGCTTCATATTCATTTGCTGGTCGCTATCCCGCCGTGCTGAAGTCTGTTAGTCACTCAGAAAACACATATTTATAACTGCAAAGAGGATTATGGCACTTTTTCGCTTAGGGCTCTGTTTCAGGCTATCCAACGCTGTTAATTTGCCTCCGCATGCTATAACCAAACAACGGAAAAGAGAGCTTAGACTGCCAATCAGGAGAAACTGTGGGGTGCCCACAATGGATGCTGGTTTCGTTATTAGTACATGATTTAGAAGAAAAAAAACGACAACCTTGGATATTTAAAAACAGATTCAGCAACTGACCAAATTTACTGATATGCATTAGAGGCTGATTCACTACTAACACCAGGTATTGGCAGATAAGCGTCTGTATAGCGGCGCTTAGAGCGACCGTTAGTAGACGCTGTAAGTCGGTATCGGGCGCTGTAATTGAGCGCCTCATTCGCTATAGTAACCTGGCCAGAATTAATTAATGAGATGTGTGTTGGTCACTGTAACAGCAGTATAACGCTGCAGCGAGCGAGAGGTAACATCAGCTCAGTGCGACCGACTCTCGGCGCTCCAATCCATACTTATCAAAAAAGGACACACACACAGCGCCGACGCTCTAAATCTGGTCGCTATAGCATAGAGCGCCAGACGCTGCGTGATTAAAGTCTGTTTTTGAACACGTATACACCTGTAACAAGTATAGGTAAAACAAAAGAGGGGGGTCCCGCACAGTCTGAAATACTAAGTATGCTCCTGGATGCTGGCTGTGGGTAAATCTAACCCCGACATGCGGGGTATATACATATATTGGAAGAATGAGCTGCCAGTACAGCCCACTAGATCCCCCACCTGTTAGGAACAGATGTGCCGCTCTACAGGGACTTGCAAAAATATATATTTATTAAATGCCGAAAAAGAACACAAACATACACTTAAAACACAATTAAAACCATGAGGCAGAGCATTTATAGGACTATACACATTCTAATAGCCTTGAATTAACTGGATTGAGTCCTAGTACAAAAATGATGCTATATCAAAATATTAATGTGAAGCTATAAGTAAGTACACTGAGCCTGTATATCTATAAAGTACAATTATATAAAGTATGCATATGCCGGCCTAATAACACGGGAACGTCTTTAATTAAAGTGCTGTAGTGCTTTGTGCAAAGTAGTGCCGAATTGTGCAAATGGTGCAAAAAAGGACAGACAAGGAACAAAAAATGAAAAGACATGCAAGTGAAGGGACAAAGTGTCCTGAACAGTGCAATAAGTGCACCTAATCGGGTGCAGACCAGGAAGTGCTAAGTAAATGTGCAAAGAATGGTGCAAAGACCAATGACGTTCCCGGGCATAGGACTCTGCAATGCTCTATTAATAGTAGACAATCTTAGCAATGTCGGCCATTCATCGCAGACACAGCAAATAAAATAGTATATATCGGATGTGAAATCAATTATAAAAAATGCAAGATACAGAAACAGTGTACATTACCGAGTACTAGAGTCCCGCTCCGCCTATCCTCAGCAACCCCGCACTGACGCGTTGCGTGGCCAGTAGTCAGGCCACTTCATCAGAGTGTAATAAATATATATTTTTGCAAGTCCCTGTAGAGCGGCACATCTGTTCCTAACAGGTGGGGGATCTAGTGGGCTGTACTGGCAGCTCATTCTTCCAATATATACACCTGTAACAAAGCGAAAACACATGGAATGACATTGTTTTAACACTGGGACATTAACACTTTAGTGCCAGACCTGTAATGACAATTCTGTATAAAAATATTTAAAGTCCCAAAAAGTTTCTAAAAGTTTTTGTTTGCAGCCAGGAGAGGTCACACAATGATTTGAGCAAAAGATAAAAAATAAAAAATGTCAAACACGCTGTTTAAACACAAGCAAATGAACGGTCATTGAAATTTATGGGAGAGCAACACTGAGCGAAAGGTAATACCTGGTGCTCTGGAAGCTAGAGCGCCGGCAGTATACATTGAGCCGCCTGTAATAATACTTTGGACGCTACATGGCGCTGTTAGAGTCGCTCACCAGATTCACTTTCATAAATGTGATTTTGCCTACAGCTCCAGGTGTTCACCAGACGGTGCCTGCCACTACGAGGCACTACCTGGCGCTATCCCTTCTTAAAGAACCCCCTAAGTTAAACATATTACCTTGCTTGGATTAATTATCAGTAAATGTATTAGTCAAATTTGGAAACTTTGAGACATTTAAAATAACTTTCACTTCCAGAGAAGTTTGTTACCAAAAGGTCCAACTAAAGATATGCATTTATCTCTAAAGATGTTAAAAGGGATCATGGTTGTCCCTGATACACACACATCATAACTGTTGCTAACAGGATACTTTAATAACGATACAAAATTGTGAATAGCATTTAAAAAACAGCTTGTAATGAGTGGTCAAGTCATAGCTAGTTGGCCAACAAGCAGCAATGAAAACGGATAACTGTGGATCTATTTACTGTATACTCCATAAGAATTTAAACAAATACACTGATCCACTGAGAAACCCAAATGAAAATGCATGGGTCCAGCTTAATAATGTAATAAACACTCATCTTTACAGAAGATTACACGCAATGCCTTCAACCAATAACTAGCCTATTAGCAATTAGGATACTACATTTCATTTAGATTTCTGGTGTGTTGAGATCATTTTGTCATTGGTGGATTTACGGATGGTTTCAATTTATGGGTTAGGATTGGGTACAGTGCAGAAGCTCACATTGGGTTAAGGATTTCACATTCAGAGTGTATACAAAACCTGTTCTAGGCCCATGCCTTGGTAACCTAAAGTGGGTCTCCAGTCAAGAAAAAAAAGTTTAGTAATTTGCTCTCCTAAAGACCTCCCCTTTGACAATCAGTGGTATATGTTTGAGAGGGCTTATTTGAATGCAGATGTTGTGGAATAGCGGTGCTACACCTGAGAGCCCTGCTTACATATGAGCATATGTCGGTGGGTGGGGGAGAGCCTTTCCTAGCACACAGACACACTGCAGTTGAGCTAAGGGTTTTATGATCAGCCTAACCAACCAGAGAGAGTTCTTATTAGTTTCCACACAGAATTTTTTAAGGAGATAACAACATTCTCTAGCTGGCTGCATTAAAGTGAGTAAAGATCAACATGGCTGCAGTGTACCTGTGTGATATTGTCTCTCCACACAGGGCAGGCTGTCTGCAGCTTGAGCTTGTGCTATATGCAAACCACAAAAAACTGAGAGAGAGATTGGTCACGTGACACACACTCAAACACTGACTCAACAGCTGCTGGGGGGATAAACTATATATGACACAAATATATGTATCACAGTGCAGTCTGTTGAAGATGTTCACTTCAAGTTGACATGGAGACTTTGAGTGTCTGTGTATCCACTTGGCAAATGAAGTTAAATGGGAAGAAAAGTCATGCACTTGGGTCAAATAACCTGAAGGCCACACATGTCCTCGAGGGAGTAAAACTGGGAGAAACACTTGCTGAGAAGGATCTGAAGGTACTGGTAGACCACAGGCTAAATAACAGCATGCAATGTCAAGCAGCTGCTTCTAAGGTCACCAAGATATTATCCTGCATTAAAAGATGCATGGAATCACAGGATAGGGGTGTCATTTTGCCTCTTTACAAGGCACTGGTGCGCCCTCATCTGAAATATGCCGTCCAGTTCTGGGCACCAGTTCATAGAAAGGATGCTCTGACTATGGAAAGTGTGCAGAGGAGAGCCACCAAACTAATAATAGGAATGAAGGATCTTAGTTATGAGAAAAGATTATGAGATTTAAATCTGTTTTGTCTTGAGAGGAGACGATTGAGGGTGAAATGATTAACATGATTGTATAAATATATAAATGGCCAATACACAAAAAATATGGGAAACACTATTTCAGGTAAAATCCGCTCTAAAGACAAGGGGCACTCCCTTCGACTGGAAATTCTATTTTCGGAGGCGACAATTATGTTTTACCATAAGAACTATTAATCTGTGGAATAGCCTGCTACAACATCAACCACTGACAGCTTCAAAAAAGGATTAGATGCTTATTCAGAAGAAAATAACATTAACAATTACAATTAGCTGTTATCAGTAAAAAACTAAACAAAAAATGAAATAAGAACTAACTTTCCCTACCCCAACATCCTTGGTTGAACTTGATGGACATATGTCTTTTTTCAACCGTATTAACTATATAACTATGTGAATAACTATGCATCAATGTAAGTCAATGGCCTTGGCTGTCGCAGAGCAATGAAACAACTGTTTACAAGGTTGATAAAATGTTGTAAGAGCTGTATGAGCAGTGCTGAGTCATTACAGCTGATGTTTTTTTTACTTCTGGCTTGAAATAAAGCCTTATTTCAAAGAGCTTTAAGGTAATTTTGACTGTGGGACTGGGTTTTCCAGAAGCAGGGCTATCATAATTGTGGCAAAATGGACACTCCCATGCAGTGCAATAGCATAGAATGGTTATGCTATTCCACAAGATCTGCATGCACAAGCCCTGTCAAATATATTACATCACTGATTGCAAGGGGGGAACAATTTACTAAACTTTTTAACTAGAGGCCTGCTTTAAATCCTTTTCCTTTACTGTTACTCCTTAGCAGTCTCTTATTTAGAGCGGAAATGGAAAAGGCTGGGTTAAGGTAGAGGTATTGGATATATTGTGAGCAGAGATGAGTGAACCAGTTCGTAAGAATTGGATTTCCCTCCAAATTTCAGGGTAAATCAATTCTGCAGGAATCCAAATTATCTGGGGTTCGTGCTGACTGAATTTTCCCTAAGATTCACTGTCACTTACCTACACAGCAGCTCCCCTGACGCTCCAGTGGTGGACGGCTAGTGGAAGGCACTCAGGGCAGCTTCTAGGGGAGGGCAGGCAGTGGGTTCACCCTGGGCACCAAGGCTATTGGGGGTGCCTTTAGTAGCCCAGCCATTTTGTTTTCTGAAGATAAGTTAGGGCCACTGTTGGGGCCCCTCATCCCCCGACATTGAGCTCACTCAGGTGGAGGGAGCATTGTCTGATGCTAAAGTAAAGGCAGAGCATACAGCAGACTGCGTGGGGAGGGGTCAGAATTTTTTTTTCCTGCACTGGGCGCTATTTTGCCTAGAGCCTGCCCAGAAGGCACTGCTGTGTGTATTGTCGAGCAGAAGGGGGACCGAGGGGCGGGGGGGGTGGGGGGTTGGAGGGGCTGCACTGTTAGCTGTGCAAGCTGGCTTCCATTGGGCACAGCACCCACAGCCAGCCACTAGACCAGAGCATCGGGGAGGTAAGTGACTGATACTTCTTCCCCCACGATCTCAGAGAGCATCCCGGGCCAGTCCAGCGGCTGGCTGCGAGCGTTGTGACCGGCAGAAGCAATACACAAAAGGTGGGTAACAGGGGAAGCCGCCCCACCTACAGTGCCTGCTGCCAGCCGCCTCACACAGCAGCACTGGATCAGAGCGATGGGATGCAGAGCTTAAAGGAGCACTATCACGAAATTGTGTTATACCCATATAAATACATTGGCTAATGAGAGGAGGGGTCACTTATACACCCTAACTGAATAAAACTCCCAGCAAGCTTGTGGATTTCTTCTCCTGGTAGGAATAAAATCCAGGGGTGACAGGTTTAGTCTATGAGGGGTGACAGAACCTGTCACCTGATTTCCCCTTCCTTCCATTAATAAAGATAAAAAACAAGCCTGGCTGGATATTTCTTGATGTCAGATGTTTTAGTGACCCCTACCCCGGCCATCCAGCATCTTTATATGGATTTTTATTATTGGCCCATTTGTTCGCGATAGTGCTCCTTTACCGCTGGAACAAGGACGGAGGTAAGCTTTGTGGATTAACCCTAATTTCCTGGTTAATTTCAGCAAATCGCCTGAATTTAACTTTTTAAAGATTTGCTCATCTCTAATTGTGGTTAAAGGTTGGAGCTGCAAAAGCATAGAGTCTTAAAATTCCAGTATAGGTAACGTGACCCATAATGGTACAATGGGCTTTCCTATTTAACAGTGTGATGTCTATGGCTCCATTTTACCCAGAGCTCTCTACTGCTTGCTTTTTGGATGAACCCGATTTTTGGGGGGATTTTCAGCGAATCATCCAAATTAAATTTTTAAAGATTTGCTCATCTCTAATTGTGGTCATGGATGGGACTGCAAAAGCATAGACTCTCAAAATTCCAGTATAGGTCACGTGACCCATAATGGAACAATGGGCTATCCTGTTTAACAGTGTGATGTCTATGGCTCCATTTTGCCCAGAGATCTCTACTGCTTGCCCCCAGTGTATGAACATCAATCATTCAGACCAAAAAGGTAGGGTTACATTACACTAGACAAACTTCTTACAATCTAATTATACATGTTCTATACAGAAAAAAACTAGAAATGAGGGGTTCCCTGTCATTACGTCCTTATAAGCCAATCAGCAATCACCCTAGTTAATAGTTATGACAGGGAGGTGAAATGTCAGGGCTTGTCTGGGATTTAATGAACACGTTCTTAACACTGCTCATGTAAACAGCTCCAAATATCATCTGCTTCTGTTTGCTTATTCCTATGAAATAAATATAATAGAAACACCAATTCAGTCAATTTGTTCTTCCTCTTCAGCGTCTGTTAAATTACAGATCTGCTTAGCTGAGATAATATGTAAACAGCCGTTATAAAACCATAGATAAACAGACAGGATAAACCCAAAAATAATTGCTAACCACACATCCAAAATTATCCCCAAGCATCTGAATATTCACTTCTGTCTTGTGTTTCTTTTTTTTACAACATAGTGCATAGAACATTCTGGTTCAGTTCTGCTTCCTTTTGGCTCTGGACACCTGTTTTTGACTTCCTCTTGTTATTTAAGTACAAAGCATAGAGTGCTTTCTTTAAACAAAAAGTATTTAGATGGTTCATACAACCAGCACTTAAAAAAGCATTTAAAAATACACTCATTGCTCTGGCCTTTTAGATAGAAGGCTATTCGGTCTCTTAAATTGTTTCATACTGCCTAACATGGGTTTCTCCCAATCTGGCTTAAACAGGGTCAACACCCATGTTTCTTTAATGGGGCGTTGGTCCCAAAGACAGCTAATGAAAACAAGCTTGGGGGAGCATCCAGAATGCTGGAGCCCCCCCCCCCCGCACATAACCCCTCAAAACGCCTATAAGCCTCAGCTTTACTATGAGCCAGCACCGGTAACAGAGTCCCACGTTTGTCCGGTAGGTGGTCACGAGGGCAGGTTGTTCTGGTGGCCAGCGCCGAGGATGCAACCATGGCCCACGTGACTGTTCGGCTTTGACTTTGGCTTGTAGTGAAGGTGAAGATTATGGGTATTCCTGGGGGGTTATATGTGTGGGGGGGGGGACTCCAGCATTCTGGATGCCCCCAAGCTGGTTTTCATTAGCTGTCTGCAGTTTAAGAGTATGTTTTGGCACCCGCAAGTCTCACCCCCATACAGCTACCTATCTTCAGCATTGTGCTGAGAAGGTCCATGGGCTTTTGCTTGCATTTTGTCTGTCAGGTGCCTCAGAGTGCCCACTAGCTCAGTCTTCTGCGATCCTCAGTGATATACTGACTTCACCCGGATCTGGCCAATTCATTAAAACCAAGGGGCGACTAAGAGCACTTTCGCGACAGATTTTTCATATGGAGGCTTTATAATTCCATCTTGATAGAGTCAAAGAAACAATATCAGAAGTAGGTCTTCCTGAAAACTATTTGTCTTGACATTATGCATGATATCCTTGTGCTGGAAGAATTTTAGCACTGCGTTATTTTCCCTAGTCCCGGCTATACTACTGTATGTCTGTATGTCTGAAAATCTGAACTGGGCCAAGATGGCAGGAAACCTGCTGTGCAAGAAGATGGACTTCTGGCTGTCGATTGTACTCAAATTTAAGTACATGCCTATCCATTTGAATAACCCTTTCTTTGATGCAGAGCAGAGGTAGTTGAAAAATCAACAGTCACTGAATTTAAACATGCCTGGGATAAGCACACATCTATCCTAAGATAAAGAGTACATACAGTATACACATAAGGGCAGACTAGATGGACCGTATGGTCTCCTTCTGCCGTCAACCTTCTATGTTCTATGTAGAGTTATGTAGTTATGTAGGTTCATACAAGAAAATATATAATAACTTTGGATACTATCGCAGTAAGGAGGTGGAGATCCTGGGGATGGATTTCCCGATTTTTCCAGTTACTCCACCCCCTTATCACACCCTTTCCTGTAAATCCTAGTGCTTCTACCTTTCTGGTGCTTAAGTGGAGAGCCTGTTACAGGGGGGTTACGCAGGGGAAAGCTTCCCTGCAATTGCCCCCCAAGCCAGATGGACAATGATGTTCCATTGTGGAACCCTGGTGGCCCAATTTAACATCAAGCAAACCTCCATCTTGTGGGGTCTATTTTGGGTGATGAGCTGAGAGATGGGCTTCAGGGGTTTAGCTGGAGGCAGTAGTAGCTCAACTATTACCAAGGGCAGATCCTTGGCTTCGAACCTTCCCGGTTGCGAACACACTGTTTCTGGGGAACTTAGGGTGGTCCGCAGTGCTTGTGATAGGGAGGCTAGAGGGGGCAGAGGGCTGGATAGTATGTCTTTAACACTTAAAGTGATCCTATACCCAGAAAGAAAGTTTATATCATCATCTTCTATCCCCATCCCAGTGTCCCAAAAACAGCCTGTTTTTTTTTTTTTACTAAATCCTTTGCCAAATAAGCGTAAAAACACTAATAGGAAGCAATATGCTAATTAATTAATTTACTAAACTGTGACATAATGGCAGTTAGGTTGAAGTGTTCCCTAATGCTGGGCTGTGTGTCCTGTAACCTGTCACTGGGGACGGGGCTGCTCATCCAGGGAGCAATATGGCCTGTTACGAATATTGAGAATAGACTTTAGTAAAAAAAAGAAACACAGGCTGTTTTGGGGCACCAGGCTGGGGATAGAAGGTGATGATATTAACTTCCTATTTGGGTATAGGATCACTTTAAAAACTTAGTGAAAGATTTATATCTGCAGAACACTTTTGCCCCTGATCTAATTTGGGCCTGTGGTAAACCTTCCAATCAGATATGGGAACAGTGAGGTCTAGGAGTCACTGTCTTATAGTTTTTCTGTCCACGTCATGTTGATGAGCAGGTTGATAGTAGTCCATGGGTTCAAACTTGGGAGGGGAATCTGGAAATTAAATGTGTCCCTTTTACAAGATGCAATCATTATGTTCAGATTCAGAGGGTTCCACTAGATTGGCTAGGAGAAGTAGCAGTTTAGCTTGGTTTAATCTTGGGAGTGGCATAATGATAGGATTAAAAGATTTGTTAGGAAAGAGATAGAGAGATTTGCTAGAGAGAGGAGGCAGAAGGACTTGGAAATTATATTAAGGAGCCATATCTGGAGGTGAAGAAGTAAGTAAGGAGGGATAGACTTGGTTCTTAGATGACAGGGGTAAGGGGATTATCTTCAGGTCCAAAGTCAGAATCTAAAGGTGGATGAAACGTGTACCAGGTTTTTCTTTAAGAAGGCCTTTCAGGCCCAGAGCATGTTTCAGTTTGCTCTAGTGCAGGGTCAGAGGTCACTGGGGATGACATTCTATTTAAATGTGAGACGGTCTACAGTGACCTTATACAGGTAAATTGAAAAAATGTGATGCAGGGGCTGAAGTTAGAGGTCATGGTTCTAGATGCCCAATTATCTGTGGAAGGTGCAGAATCTCTGGATGTCATTGAGGATGAAGGCAAGGTCCTAGCTGCCCTTATTCAAATGGATAAAGGTAAAAAACCTGGTTGTGGTGGTCTGCCAGCAGAGTTTTACACACAAATCTGGGACTTCATTAAAAACAAAGCATACATCCTATATGCAAACCATAGTGAATTTAGATCCCAAGTTGAGGTAACATGATAGTATAATTCAATAAGATGCACTGGGACCATCCATGGGTTTTGTGGCTTCCTCAAGCATCTCTGCAGTCTTTCTGTATGGATGCTGTTCACAAGCTTGCAGCTTCTTTAAATATATGGTCTGTTTTTTTTGAGGGGTTCCCTTTTTAGCATAGAGAAGAAGGTTTAGCATCATCCTGAGATTTGCTGATAGCTTATGGCAGCACACATATCTGCTGTTTTCTCAAAATGGGGAAGGGGTCTCGGTGGGGTTCTTCCTCTGGGTCTGGGAAGGGAGAAGGGTTGGAGAAAGGGAACTGGATCTGATTCCCATCTAAGGGGAATCCCAAAATACTAATCGAGGTCTACTTACTAGTTAGGTGAATATAGGTTCTGTATACCCTGATGGCGGGGGCTTCAGGGACAAGGATCAGGACTCTCGAGAGGGGCCAGGGCCATTCTTGGGCAGCCTCAGTACATCCGTCCAGGATCTTTGTAAGGGGAAAAGGAAGGGTTAGTAAAGGAGGGCATAGGGGGTTCTCAGGCCTAGAAGAGTCAGACCAGTAGTGTGCTTACCTTGGCAGAGAACGTGCAGCCTTCATTCTGATCGCGGTGGCTGCAGTTCTGGCTGGGTTGGCAGTGGTTGGAGGGTTATGCCACGGTACCATGGGGATGCCACGAGGACCTCTATCTTTGGTGGGCTGTCTTTCAGGCCTGTGGCTGAAAGTCCATGGTCATGCTGGAAGGGCGGGAGTGGTGTCTGGTGAGATGCTGTGGTCCTCACTGGGAAGGCTGAGTTCCCCCTTTTTTTCACAGTTTGGGATGCCTCTCTGCGGGCTTGGCTCCACACTGGGATGAATGGTCCCCTGCCGTGCTACCACTATCCTCCATGCTGACTGGTGGCTGAGAAGAGATGGGAGGAACTACCCTATATAAGAGGAACAAGCGGGCGTAGCTAGCTTATATCTGACAAGTAAGTGGGTAGAGTTAGTATTTAACCAGATAGAAGGAGTTGGCATCCCCTAAAAAGAGACCAGAGTTAGTGGGAGTAGTCCATACATATATTGTGGGGGTTAATGGGTGGGACCCTTGATAGGCCACTCAGTAGCTCACCCTTAAAACCCCAGATTTACACCAGGACTCAGGAGCGCAATGCTGGGGGATGCCTCATTGGTGCCTGTAGCATGGAAAAGTTGGTAAGGTGCAGCTGCCCCTGTAACTGAATTGTCTGTGAGGGAGTAGTTCCATTGAAATAGCTGGCCCTAAACCATCTGCTCCCATTAATACTGAACACAGTGTACTGTGATCTTTAACCTAAAGAGTTGGATGAGCATTAACTGAACTTGAATGCTGAGATCTGTGTTTGGATTGGAGTAAAAGTCTGCTTTTCTTGGATGTAATCTGAGCTTTTGCCTTGCCAACAAGTACATAAAGAGGAACCAAACTGGTTAAGGAACTCTATTGTGGTGATGAAATTGTGGCATATCTTGATCTGTTGGATTCCTACTGCCATGACACTTGCTGTGTTAAGTGCAGGGCCGTGACATAGGCCCGTTTGAGCATGAACTGTGCCATTGACCATGACTGAGGGGGTTGGAGAACCAGCCCTGTTTGATCTCCCTTTTACCACTGCAGTGAGTGACCACCACTAGTGAGCAAGGGGGTCCACTGAAAATGTTGTGGGGGGGCCTATATTTTGCACAATTAAACGGATTTCAGGATTTTTGTCCCCAACTTACAGTGGCCCCTATAGTGCTTTACGTCTGACTGTCATATTATGATTGTCAGTCTTTCACAATTGTTGGGGGTTATACTCCTTTTTAGAGAAGAGTTTGAGTAGCTTCCTCCCACCTCCTTTACTTAGGCATACCTTCAAACATGTGAGTGATGGTGGTGGTATTGGTAGTCTTTGTGTTGAAAACCTCTCCGCCAGGGGTAGTTACAATGAACCCATTTCCAACAATAGCCTCGATTCAGAGACACATTCGTCCGGACTTCCGTAGCTGTCTGTGAAAGTTTTGGTGGGTGTTTGTCATTTTTTTGCTTTTTTTCGTCCAATTTCTACTCGCACGAATGTTCGGGAATGCGCTTCCGATGAATGGAAGCAAATCGGAACATTTCCGTTAGTTCGGATCATTTTCCAAACAAAATCGGAAATTTTCCATTCGTTCAGAAAACTTCCGTTGCTGGGATGGGTTTCTGTCTGATTCAGAGAGCTGATTTCCGACGGATCACCACCCTATAAATCCGTTTCATTTCCGATCCACTTACGAGACCTTTGAGGGCTCGGATTGCTATTGTTGAACATGTTTTGCGGCTATGTGGAGGAGTCTGAGCGCCTTTTGCACCAAAGCATTGCATGTATCAGCATGGCCGAGGCCATAAATTGTATAGCAATGCATACCTGAATTAATACATTTCATGTATGCCTTATAGATGCATTTTAATGCTGACCTTAATTAGTCCTTAGCATGTAAACATTAATTTTTTCACACATCCATATAATTGCTATATTTTTTTAGACTTATGTCCTTTGTGAATTATATTTGGATTGTTGAACTTGAATCTTAATTTGTTGTAGGAGTTCTTGTTTCAGTTGGTTACCTTTGCTTTGTGTAATTATTTTATATTTGGTTGCAGGAACTGCAAGATGTGACACTCGCCCTTGCTCCTGATGCCCGTTCTTTGCCTGCCAAATGCGGGCCAGGGGTTCTCTAATCGGGCACTATGCAAAACCTGGGCCGTGGTGGCGAGGGCCCTCTGGCTTTTGAAGTCCAGATTTAGGTGTTTGGACCATACGGGGGGGGGGGGGCACTGCAGTATGACCCCAACAAGGTTATACCAAAATTTTAATTTACGTTTTTTAACAGGGACCACACGTGCCAGAGTGGCACAACTGAGTGTCAGGGTCCTTCAGTTGGTGGGCGAGATGCAGGAGCTGCGCAACTCGTTGGGGACCACAGATGAAGAATAATGTTCAGTGGCCTGCCATTGCTATGTATTTTGTTTTTTCTAGTTGTAAAAATTTGAAATTTTCAAAATTTTTTAAAATTTTATATTTTATGATGGTATAAAAAAAAATGTGGCATTGTCATTTCATTTACAAAATACATTAACACAAAACTAATGGGCCCAGAAATATTTAAAGAGGAATATTCACATGACTGAGAAGTGATATGGGTAAGTTTTAGGGGGCTAAAATGGAAGAAGAACCTAACCACAAAGTGGTTTGGGTGAGCTTTAAGGGTCCAAAAGGGAAGATGGAGGATAGTGCTAAGTTGTTTGGGTGAGCTTTAAGGGTCCAAAAGGGAAGATGGAGGATAGTGCTAAGTGGTTTGGGTGAGCTTTAAGGGTCCAAAAGGGAAGATGGAGGATAGTGCTTAGCTAAACATTGTAGTAGAAGTGAGGGTGTCAAATATGTAGGCGAGCACTTTAATGAGTTAAGTTTGTAGTGCGCAGGCGCAAGATCGTAAGGATTTCCGTCTGGACGAATATTTATTGAAAAAGGGAAACAGAATCGAACGGGAAACGTAAAGGATTCGTTGGAGGATACAATGGGAAAAGGGCAAAAACGAAAGCCTAAGTTGTAACATGTGAAAATGAAACGGAAAAGTCTGGATGGAAAATTACATCCTCGTATTCGTAATCTGCCGTACGAACGGACGGAAACTTTACAGAAGGTTTTCAATGCATGCATTGAATCACTTGTACGCTCATACGAGAATGGAAACATTTCACAAAAAAAAAAACAGATCGGAACTAAAATGGAAGTTTTTTTTGTCTCTCTGAATCGAGGCTAATAACCAGATACCTACAGCTTTAACAACTTCAGTGCTAAGAGGATCTGCCACTTCAAAGACATCTCTGAAGTCAACCAAATGTTTAACTTGCATCCAATAGTCAAAGTTCTTTAAAGAAGGAACAGTAGGCTTTCCAAAATCTAAATAAATGAATATTCATTGATGCTATAAATCACTATGACATCTAACTAAGTAATAATGGCTTCTCAGTTCCATGTACTCTTGGGAATAAGCAAAAATTAATAGGAACAGGAATATCTGTTACACAACCCAAGTCCTCAAACTTCTTGAGTGGTGACAAATCCCACCTGTTTGAATATATCTGTTGATTGCCTTCTCCACACAGATGTACAAATGGCAGGAATTCAGTTTTTTAAAGAGCAAGATATGAATGTGGAGGCACTGGGAGTCTTCAGATATTTTCTTATTTATGTTTAATTCTAAAACATCTGCAACAACTCAATGTGTCTCCCTGTGTTATTTACAAGAGATGTGCCATTTGGAGGGATAAGAAGAACACTGGGAAGAATACTGTGTTTCATCTGGAGTTTGCTGTGGAAATATGAAATTCTATTTTTCAAATGGCTGTTTATGAAATTCCATTCTCATATCTGGAATTTGATATAAATATATAAAGACTCCTTTTCACACATATAGTTTAAGCCGAGAGCTCCTATCATAGGAGCATTGAGAATGTCAAAGTATGTACTGTACTGTTAGTTGTGTGAACTAGTATCTCAAGTGTAGTTTACAGTAACATACTCTGTTAGCAAGCCTTATTGTTTTGATGGGACCATGTTTCTAGTCAATGACAATAAGGTGAGCTTCAGATGGAGAATAATGACAATTATCGGCATGTGGAAACAGAAATTGACTGCAAATAGAACTATTCTAATACCTTCAATGCAATCTTAATTACGCAATGAATATTTATGCAACAAAGTACCCGTGCCCCACTGCAAGTCGTCTGTTTTCATTTGAGTCATATGATCATTCTCTCAAAGAACTGTCTATTTATCTGTTCATCTCATCAACTTTGATCTCAAAACTTTAACTTTCTTCTTTAACCATACACTGGTAGAACTAAGCACTTGTGTGCTTAGGTTTGTTGTATTGCTGCATAACCCACATTCTCTGGAGATGTCCTGATATTTTCTTTTAGAAATTGCTGGTACAATTCAGAATGTATCTGTCATGGCCCAGATACAGGCCCTAACCATAAAACTACCACCACCACCATGTTTAACGAATGGAATTAGGTCCTTATGACAGACAAGGCAACAAGGTAAGTATCAAAGAAGAAAAAGAATTATAGGGAATTAGAGTCATTAGAGTCATAGACTCTCCCTTGGAGGACAAGCAGGGCAAATTTAGGATACTTGCTACAGAACCAAAAAGGCACTTTGCAATGTAGCATGTTAGCTAGGTAATACACTAGCTCGTAATGCTTGCCATCTGGATTAGGACCAGAAAACCTATTTCCATCTAATTTATCCAACTAAATAAGCCAAATAAATGGGATGGATGAGAGGCACCTTTAAAGAGCCTAATTTAATGTTGAACTCAATATTCTTAAAAAAGGTTTTAATGTTTTTAGGCTCAATCTGCTTTTACAAAAGACAGCCGTTAAGTGTTTGTTTAGGACAAGGGAGTCAGGCCAGTCTTGCTTGTAAGCTTCAGTGTTTATGAGTTTACTATGGGAAAATATGTAAAATGTTTGTTAAGTGTTAGTAAAGGCAAAGAGCCACATCACTGCAACCACAGTTACCATACAATTATCACCCAATCTGGCACATTTGGAAGCTATAGTCAGTTAAAACAGTGCGGTGTGGGAAAAATAACTAAATACAAAATGCTTCTCTGCATACAGAAGCTGATGTGGAAAGGGCAACAAAAGTCAGATATAAGAAATGTATTGGTAAGAAAGAGGGACACAGACAGGACAAACAGAGGTAACATAATAGACAATGCAGGTGAAGATTTTAGGGTAGACAACAAAGCAGATCGAGGCAAGAAAATACCAACTTTTTTTTCTGTGGAAATCAGCTTTGAAAAAACTTTCACTCTTTGGTCTCAATTTAGTAAATGTGTCCTAAAATATATAATGATTGGAAGGACTGTTTATTTCAAAATAAGGTATGAGTTAAAATAAGGTGAGACTCAATAAAGAAAGGAAGTTAGCACCTAAAAGTTTCTCTGGAGTAAAGTGACAACTTTTTTCATTTGCTTTTATAATGTAAATTTAAGTAAATATGAACTTTTGCAGTTCCAATCATGGAGTTAACATTTTTAAGTGGTATTAACCAACATATGTGTGCTTTTATGCATTTATTAACTTCTGAAATTGTCTCTCTTCTTTGAATAACTCTTGTTTTTCTTTTTTATATCAAGCTTTATTTTCATGAGATCTTTTGGGGAAAGTTCACTGAATCAAGGACTTTATGTTTAGATTACTGAAGAATTATACTGGACTGGAAACCATCCAGCAATAGCATCTGTAGACACATGTTGACTGTAAATAAATGTAAATACAGCCAATAACATAACTCTTAAACCACATCCACTAATCTAACGCTCCCTCTCTAACCGATCTTCTACATAATTTTTTTGATCTTTTGATCCCTTGAGCCTCCTTCTGGAAATCAGTGACATAAGCTTATTGACAGGCATTAACACTATGCAGATGTTTGAAATAGCAGGCAGATTCTGCAGTCTTAAGTATGCATGGCAGCAGCCATCTTGCCACACACATGAGAGACCTGCTTCTGAAAAACCGAGTCCCTCATAGCTCTGTGCAATCATCTCTTATTTCTAGCCAGAATTAGTAAGCCATCAGATGTAATGATCATTGCTTTGGTAACAGCCACTGCCTCCATAGAGATACATTGTAACAGGTCCCCTCACACAGATTTCCTTTGCTACATTAGCAGTTTATTCAGTGTTTGATTGTGTGAAAAATGGCAGACAAGCTCCTCCCTGTTTCTGAGGCATATCTCTCTCTCAATTTTGTGTCCATTGCTGCTGACACAGTGCCCCTGTAATTCGCATGTGTAAGCAGGACTATCAGGTGAGTGGCAAGACGGTGGCCAGCGCTATGTAATTTAAGAGTGAATAAACTTTTTCCCATTCCACAACATCTTCATGGAGTTATACCCTCTCAAACAGCTTATACCACTGATCATAAGAGGGTAAGCAATTTACTTAACGTTCTATTTTGACTGGTGGTCTGCTTTAAGGTCATTCTTCAGTAAAGCACAGGCTATTGCTTCTAGTCAAGTGATCACAGTACCTTGCCGCCCACTGACGACTCTACTATATAGTCTCACTGTGTAGTGAACACTGGACCAACCCACAGCCATTGTCACAGGAACTATGGCACAACCCCCTGCATTCTCTGCCATGGAGAGGGCTGCGATGAATGGCTCA
Organism: Gastrophryne carolinensis; assembly: GCA_027917425.1. Taxonomy (NCBI): domain Eukaryota; kingdom Metazoa; phylum Chordata; class Amphibia; order Anura; family Microhylidae; genus Gastrophryne; species Gastrophryne carolinensis. The sequence goes on from CM051234.1 coordinate 81,654,489, forward strand.
GGGGTTCTATCGCAGGTGCACAGGGGAGAGTGGCTTGACGATGTGGCTGAAGCGTAGCATGTCATGGGGCTAGGATCAGGCGATGCAGTAAGTGTGTGTGCACCAGACTAGCAGCGACAGCTTGATAACTTAAAGAATAAAAAATGACCTAAGGAGACAATTTCACCTAAAATAACATTGATTGTTATGGGGTTCGGTGCTTAAAGCTGGCAAACTGAAAAGGTGTTAACCAGCATTTGCCACACTTGCCAGAACTAGATGTAAAAAGAGCAAACATAGACTATCAGCCTGATTCAGAGCCTGCCTATGAATGCTCGTTTTTTTTCGGGAACTGATCTTGGAAACTGGAAAATTGCAAACTATCACAGCCAAGTTCCGATAAAAGTTTGTTCATGTGTGAGCGGTAGTATTTGCTTTGCATACACATATGGTTTAGCCAAGCATTTATGTTATTTGCAGCCAAAGTAGTTTCAAAAGCCAAGTTTTTACCTGTTTTTGGACGTAACTTGCTGTGGGTCCCATTGTTCTTGCACATACTTACCTTTGTCCCTCATGCTGGCATCTAGGGCTTCCCATGTAGTCTGCATGTCCTTCACTGCCTTTACACCCATCTGAGTCTTGCGCTGCTTTCGTTTTGGGGGCCCCATTGACGCGTACTCACCCTCTGATGTTTCTGTAGGTACAAAGGCGCACAACACACCAGCACTTAGCAAACATATATTATTAGACTTTACATGCAACACAACCTGTGTGGTTTTTGGAGGTATTGGCCCAAGCAAGTGTGCAGGAGCTGTGGGCGACTCCAAGCCCAACACATCCTCCTCTTTAGCGGGCTCCATGGCTGGTGGTGGTGCTCAATCCGAGGAGGAAGAAGACATTGGCAGGGTCCGGGGCAACTGGCTTATACCCACATCCTGTCTTCTTGGCCCCACTGGACAGACCCCTCCTCTCTTGGTGGACTTGATCTGCAGGCCAGCTACAAGAACTCCCCAGCTACAAAAGAAAATTTATCAAACCTGTAACTCATTACCCTGATAGTCCACCGATTCTGGCTGTAGAACCTCCGCACCCAGGGCCACTTTCGCCATTTGAGGTCCGACCAGTGCTGCATTATTTGGTTGAAGGTGTAAGGCGACGTTCCCTTGCCACTCACATGGGCTGCCACTTCCTATGCCAATGTCCTCTTTTCATGTGTGTTGGGCTTGAAGTCATACCGTTGCTCCATGAAAGTCTGCAAAGAACAAACAGATGTGCATTATTAACTAATGCCCTCTGTTTTGGTCTACTTTAGCTCCACATTCACGTCCTTTCCCCTTTAAGTAATTTTCTGGGACAGTGCAAGCACCCAAGCATTGTATACACTAGTATATGGCAATGCTACCTAATCCAACTCTCCCATCCCACAATAGTCGCGGATTGCAAGCGCAGACGCACTTAGGCCAAGAGGCGCACCTACCTCTCCACTCCGGTACTACTGTTGGATAGTGCTTACTAGTGCTAGTGCTTGGATAGGATGTGACATTGACAGCAAAGTACTGTGGGCCTGTAACGTTGGAAGGCCAGGCCTCCGCCATTACTGTGGTGCTATGTGCCTTCTCTCATGTCGCGCGCGTGCCTCTGGCCACTGTCACCTGTTAGCACTTGGCAGGAGTGTAATGCGGCACACATGCATAGATGATTGGCATGAAAGTGTGACTTAACATCATAATTTCCTCCTGCTGCTCATGGGTGAACCTGGTGGGTGCCATGCTGGAGCTTGGTATGTCGTCTGTATGAAGCACCCCTGTACTGAGGCGCACGTGCCTTGGCAGAACCCTGAATTGTGCTTGCATCCATACGCCCATGTAGCTTATAGGTTGCTGGTGCCTGTGATGGCCTATTAAATAAACCAAATTGTTTCCACCACAATTTCACTCACTCAATTAGGTATAAAAGAACACAGCTGAGGGTCAGATTTTCTTGCCACTGCACACTTAGGTGCTCACTATGCCACACCATAGGCGCCACCACAGCCCCCATAGCCAGGAACACTGGCATGGCTGAGGTAGCCACAGCACCTGGCCAAGGTACCACAGCCCAAGCCCAAGGCCCCACCGTTCCTCCCACAGGCATTCCCCTGCTGGCTCCCACACTAGTCACTCTGAGTGGGTCACCCATAGCAGTGTGAGGAAGCAGCAGCAGGAGACCCACACCCAGAGCTCTCCATGTTACACCCACCGATTGGGACACAGGAGCCCTGTGTGGGCCTCAGTGCAGAGTCCACAGTGGAGCCCCCTGCAGAGCCAACAAAACAGCAAAAGGTACAGCAGTGGAGCTGCAGCTGGGCCTGCTGGCTCCCCGGCCAGTATCCTGCGAACCAGCACTTCTTGTCCTGGTAGTGCCCACAGTGGCTCCCCCTCCACCCAACACACCACCAAGCAGAACCCAGAATTGGCCAACCAGACTTGTCGCACACTCACCAGGAGCAAGCTGAGTGGCTGGTTTAATGACTCTTAGCTGGAGGTCCTGCTGTATGGTGTTTTGGCAAATTATTACCTCTTGGCTGGGTCATGATCCCGCTCTACCCCCAAAACATGGCGGGAGCAGATGTGGGAAGATATTGCCCGTGACTAGAAAAAGATGAGACGATCTCAAAACGGATGTCCGGGGGAAAATCAGCATGGGCTGAGGGGTAAGTGCTGAGTGAGCAGAGGGATGTTTTGGCATCAGACATTCCAACACTCTCCACATCCTAATTTTTTTTTTTTTTTTTTAGGTTGCAAACTGGGGGAGGGCTTTGGGACCTGCTACACTGATCACCGGCATGTGCCCACCAGTGGTAAGAGTTGTCTTCAACATGCAGATTGGCACAGGGGGTTGGGGGAGGAACCCAAACAAAATAGAACGACATGACCCCAGGCATGCCCAAAGTTGGAAGGCTGGCCTGGGTCACACATGGTGGGCCAAGTAACACACAAATGTTGTGGGCAACTGTTTTGATGTAAGGTGGACCATTTAATTTACAGAAAAGTGGTTTGGGCCCCAAATATATGTGGTGGCCAGGGTGTAATCCTGGTGGAGTATTGGAAGTTATGCTCGACCTTGTTTTTCCCTTGGCTTTGCAGCAAACAACCAGCCAGCAGCTACCACTGTACAACTACGTCTGCTATGGCTGCCCTGGACACACAGAAGGCACCCACACAGTGGGGGGAGCACAGACACTGATGAGGTGGCAAGGGGCAGGGTGAAGAAGTCGGCTGAGCCCACATTACTTTAAGCTTTTTGGGACTGTGTGAGCTCAGTTAAACACAAATAACCCTTTCCATTTGAAATACCCCCCACATATATACCTGAATGTACACACCTTAAGCTCTTTAGGCATACACAGCTTGTTGTAGTGGGCTCATCTTTCTGGAAGTAATCCCTCTGGTTGCACAGGGTTTCCCTAAAAAATGTATAAAAAATATGAAAGTGTAAGGTCCCCTGAACTGAACAATACCCAACATGCATAGGTATTTTTAACCCTTATAACTGCCAGCCTACTTGAGATGTTGTCATCCTCTGTGACAGGTCATAAAAAATGTTTTTTTTAAATTTCTCTAATATATTTTAAATAAAAAATATATTTTATTCAAGAAAACCATATTGCATGGGAAAGCCCCATTTCTCCAGATTACAACGGTACCATATATGTATCGGTAGACCCCCAATCCTGCTCAGGAGACACCCCCAAACTGAAAAGAGAACTTTATAACATTTACAAGTAAACTACAACTACTATCCACACTGTAAAGGGTTAAATGTAAAAAATGGTGCGGGGGCCCCCCTTCCCAGCATAACCAGCCTGGGGACCAGCTATGCAGGGCTCGTAGAACAAGGCGCGGAGGCCAGCTTCGGTGGTCCCTGGCCCTGGAGGCTACAGGCCTGCATAGCCGTCATGGCCCTGGGCTCTTCTGCCCCCCTCCCCGGGCTTTGGGAGAAAATATATATATATATATTTTTTTATACTTACCTACCATCAATCGATCCCCGAGCACTGTGTCCCATGACAATCACTCTGGTTTCTGTTCTTCTGCTGCTGCTGGAAGCCTTTTACACTTGCTGAGTGATTGGACAAAAAGGGTTAATAAAAAAATGACCCCATTTTTGAGGGTTAAAAAACCATTTTTTAAATGTGGCGTGGGGTCCCCCTACCTAGCATAACCAGCCCGGGGACCAGCTAAGCAAGGCTTGTAGAACAGGATGCAAGGGCCAGATTCAGTGGCCCCTGGCCCTGCAAGGCTACAAGCCCGCACAGCCTAAATGGCCCATGGCTCTTCTGTCCCCCAGGGCTTTGAGAAGGCAGGAAATGGAGGGCTGGGGGCTAATGGCAAGTCACCCACTAGTTACAGGTGACTTGCCAGACCCCGTGCCTTATGAACTGGTATTTCTGTTGTTTATTTACGAGCCTCCGATTGTCAGCTCCTCTGCTCCCCGCTGATCTCAATGACAGATGCGGTGAACACTGGAGGGGGGTGGGGGGCAGGGGATCAGGATCCCATGCCCCTGCACCCCTCTCTCCAGTGATCACTACATCTATAGTTCTGGAAATTCCTCCACAGGGGAACACAAGTCCTTCCTCTTTCATCTATAGCACCCATCAGAAAAAAGATGCTGCTGGTGCAAAGAAAGGTTTTTATTCCTTGGTTGCAGAGTTTCTCTAATACTTTTTCTACTGTCACACTCTTGTGCAGTGACACTAAGGAATCCCTAGAGGCCATGCTTCTCTGGGGTATAAATGCATCTCCCCAAGCCAGCAGCATCATTTTTCTGGTTAGACACCAGAGATGAAGGAGGCTGTGTCCCCCTGAGGAGAAATTGCATGAGGATCCCATTGGCAGCTCTATTCAGTCTCAGAGCCCTAGGGAAACCATCCCCTATGCCTGGTGCACTAGGAAGGTAGGCCCAGGGTCCAAAAGTCTTTCTATCCGTAAATTGGAGGGGCAAGACATAGCAACTACAGCAAAACAACTACCAAGCATGTTGGGGGGTGGCTTGCCGATACATCCGGCCGATTACCGGCACCCTTTCCTGGGCACTAGAGATTCAGAAAGGTTTAGTGCCAGTATTCTTCCAGGGGGGCACTATGCGCCTGCATTAGCACCAGACCTGCATCAAAGAGACTGTACCAGCCGCACCTAGATGCATCTGACCTTGGGTTTACTATGGCTGATGTACTGAGCTAGAAGCCCTGGGGGCTACCTTTAAAAATTTTTTTTTAGATAAAGTAAAACATTAACAAAACAAAGAAAAAACAGGATAATGCTTCAATTTGGGCATGAACCAAACCAAATAGACAATATTTATGTAGAATGTAGAATTTAACAAAAGCTAATTATGATTTTTCAATTATAACAGTTATTGAGAATAGTTGGTACATGGGGTACTGCTTGTAAAATAGGACACAACTACTGTAATGTGCCCATGGTGGTCTACATGTAACACTGTTATTCCCCACTGGCTGTTGTCTTCAGTTTTCCATCTAGTAAGGATGTGCTATGGTTTGACAGCTGTTTGCATTTTGCAGATTTTATTGTCTTTGAGCGAGGTGCTTGTTTTGTCTCAGGGTGATGTCCTTGGCATTTGTGTACCTTTCCTGTTTAGGCACAAATTGTCCAAATGGCAGCTGAAGAAAGTGTTTTGCATGAGTCAGTGTTTGTTCGATGAAAATATATAAAAAAAATAACATAATTATAGTTGCAGGAGAAGGCGTTGTGTTTTATGTGTATCTTGTGTTGTGGCCACATCCTTAAAACTGTAGCAAAGAGCTTTCCTCAACTGCACAGCCTAAGGGAAAATTCAACTCTGCAGCAAACTTAAAACGATTTGAGACCAACTGAGAATATCCACAATGGTCATAAAAGTATTTAATTTACAAAGTGTGGTCTGGTAATCAAAATTCTGTGTTTAAGCTTTAGTCTATGGCAGCACTTACTACACGGACACACTATAAAAGCTAAGCCATCACATTATGAAATCCAGACTAAGTTTCATTTTCTATTCTAGGCTGTTTAAGACATAATGGATAATGCAGAGCTGTGGCCTAACTAAATGTGACTGGGCCCTGGTGTGAGCATTGAATGAGGCCCCATCATGGCTCATACAGTAACCCCTTTTCCTGTCATTTAACTCAATTGGATACAACTGGACAATTAAGGATTGAAACAGTTGAGACAAACGATGCTTATTTCTCTGTAAATGATGCCACAAGAGCACAAATCTGAGAAATTAGGCGGAGAAACAAGAATGATGGGGCCCCCTGACTGTATGGGCCCTGAATCTCTTATATACATCTCTGATGTAGTGTGTATCAGAATCCATAGTGTTATAAAGAAGATCAAAGTTATATGGCCTGGCTGAAATAGCATTAAATATATTCAAAATCACAGTTTTCCTGACCCTCCACCACGAGGTCTGCCAACAGGTCATGTTTTACGGATCTCCACATTAGTGTGCCTATAATTCTGTCTAAGCACCATTTGCATCACCTGTCCATCTGTGTATCTGCAAAACATAGCCTGTTCGCGGGCCTTGAGGAGGAGGGTTGGGAACCCTCACTCAATAATGTCGGATGGGACTCAAGTCTGGGCTTCAAGCAGACCACTAAAATTGTCTAGAACAGGATTTTCCAACCAATTCTAATAGCATTTTCCATTTTCTAAATATCTCAAATACACCATGGGTGATACGTATGGTTTGTCAGCTCCTAAAAGTATTTAAGAAGCAAACAAAACAATCTTATTAGGCAGTGTCCCCCAACCGTTTCCTAAAAAGCCACCAACAGGTCATGTTTTGAGGTTCTCCATGCAGATGCCCAAGTGAAGTAGTTAGTGCAGCAGCAAAAAAAGCTATTGAGCCCCAATGGGGAGATCCACAAAACATGAACTGTTGGTGGCCCTCGAGAAGAGAATTGGGGAATTACTGATCTAAGGATTGATTCTGCACCAGGTGAAAAAGCCCCTCCATAACACTGTAATTGCATGAGGAACGATACAAAGAAACACCTAAACATTTTGTGCTGCATGCTTGCAAGACAGTAGCCAAGAGTCTTACACGCGTTATTAATTTTACCCTGGCATCTGTAGGTGTACGCATTTTTCTTTCATTGAAAAAAACATGCGACATTGTAAAGCATAGTTTTAAGACCTGCTCTAGGCAGGTGTAAAAAGTACCAAAGTAACAAAAAATACACTGCAGAATTGTCTGACTTTATTATTCCCGTCCAGTGTTAAATCAATCTCATAAATCCTATATACAGTCAAATTGTATAAAAAAAAACACCATTTGTAGCAGTGTTGTATCAGCGAACCAGGTTTGGGTAAAGTTGAGATGGCTACAGATTTGGTTTGGGTACAGGTCAGCCACCCGGAATCTCAGGTACCACCAGTAGTTTCTAATTCCACTGGCTGGGAGGCCCTTCTCTAGAATACAGGGCCTCTTTCTTAAACCGGACCTTCAGCGTGATTTAATGAAAAGCCCAAACTCTTAAAAAACGGTTCCCCAGCATCTAAAATTAATATATTTTAGGTTTTTAGTCACTAACTTATTATTCTTTTCCCCAATGGGCTGCAACTCTGTTCAGGAATTTAGGATACGGGCGCCGCCATCTTGACTCAGAAGCATCACACTTACTGAGGAGAGGAGAGTGGGATAAGGTACAGGGGAGTGGGTTATAGCTGTGCTTTGCTCAGACAGAGCAGAGCTGGGGTCAGGTAAAGGTCAGCAGTCCCAGAATGCAGAGCAGCACAGTCTGGAGGCACTTCCTGTTTGCAGGCTGCCTGATAAGATGGCGGCTTCCATAAGCCACCATCTTGGATGTTTAAAGGCTCATAACATGCAGTAGATGCAGGTAGGATGATTTTTAATGTGGCCAATCTGTATGTACAGGGTGTGGGAAACATATAAGATAGACTCTTATTCAGAGTGAAGGTCCGCTTTAAGTGTGCCAACACAGGCACATAAAGCCACTGGCTAGCTGCCAGCCTGTGGCAAGGTGGTCTACTGCAAGTATATTGATGCTTAGATCAGCACACAGTGCGCATAAGACAACTCATAGTAAATACCACATAACACTAATCACAATAAACAATGTCATTTATGGTTCCTTTTATATAACATTTTCTTTCTTTCATCATTTTACTTTAGTATATTGTATATATAGTATATATACTGCACTCTGGAAGCTTTACTCACAATAATAGTAGCACATTTTCATCCAAAGCAGTCTTACTTGAATTCATCAAAACTTGTTAAAGGGATTGACCAGTCAAACTTTAAACTGGACCTTCACCCTGAATAAGAGCCTAGCTTATATGTTTCCCACACCCTGTACATACAGATTGCTCACATTAAAAATCATCCTACCTGCACCTACTGTATGTTCTGAGCCTTTAAACATCCAAGTTGGCAGCCCGTGGAGTGTCAGGCTGCCTGCAGACAGGAAGTGTCTTCTGACTGTGCTGCTCGGCATTCTGGGATTGCTGTCCTTTTCCTGACCCCAGCTCAGCTTTGTCTGTGCAAAGCACAGCTATAACCCGCCCCCTGTACTTTTGACCCCTCTCCTGAGTATGTGGTGCTACAGAGCCAAGATGGCGGCGCCCATATCCTAGAGTACTAAATAGAGTTACAGCCCAGTGGTGAAAAGAATAAAAAGTGATTAAAAATGTTAAATATATTAATTTTAGATGCTGGGAATAGTTTTTTAAGGGTTTGGGCTTTTTCTTAAATGATGCTGAAGGTCCGCTTTAAAATCATTTGCCTGGCAGCTTACCTGTGGCACCCCCATGCTGCCTCATTGCTCTGATCACAGAAAGGAAAAGGAATTTCTTCTTCATCTTCGTCTACCTTCAACACCTCCTCCCTGATCCTGACCACCAATACTATCCTGAGGCTCGTGTCCAGTTGACACCTCCTCTGTTAATGGTAGGCTAGAATGAATCTTTGGTCACTTTAATTCAATGCAATCCAACACCCAGCTGGCAGATTAGAGATTGCCGATTGGCTGATGTAAGAAACCCCCTAACCACACGCCCGGCTTCCCTCTAGGCTGAGGCACACTCCCACCCTCAGCCTGAATAGCTGGGAGCCGGAGCGCACCTGTGGCCGCAGGCTGCAACAATGCCATGTGAGCCAGAGGGTGAGGCCAAGCAGTCTGCCATGAAGCTATTTAGACTCCAGGGCCAGCGCTCGTGGTCAGTACAGTTATTTTATGATTGTGGCACCATAGTTTTGGAGCGCACTTACTTACCTATTGACACTACAGCTTATGAAGAACCTGAACTCCTACACAATTTTATGTTCTGGGGCCTAATTTATCAAAGCACTATGCTGGTTAGCTCCAGTTTGAGCCACATGGTGCACTGGTTTGTGTGTGCAAACTGCATTTAATGTTTTCATATGAGCACATGTTAGTGCAGTGTGAAACAGTAATTTACAAATCAATCAGCCCACAGCAGCGCAGCCCTGTCAGTACGCCTATTTTTTCTGAAGCACAGCTTGATACTCCTATAAGGTATAAAGACAAATGATTCTGCATGTTATTTTACCAGTTTTAGTTTATTGTTTTAAAACACATTTTCCATGGCTTTTGTGATACAAAAATAGGTGCAATGAAGTTTTTTCCAATTTTTTTTATTAAAATATTTTAAATAAAATAAACATTTTATTTTTGTCTGTCACATCTGTAGCATATAATACATAGTTTTTTCTTCCTTTTTCATCCAAGTGTGGGTTTTGTGTGAGCCAGTCTGAGCATTTCAAAAACATCCAATAAATATGGAAGAGCTGTATTGAAGCACACTGGCTTACATTGGCACAACCTGTAGAGGCTGCCTCATTGCTACTTGTCAGCTGCACTACTTCACACAAAGACCAGCACACTGCAGCACATTGGGCCTACTATGGCTAACTTAGAGGCCGATTCATTAATAGCGCCAGGTAGCGACAGATGAGCGACAGTAGCGGCATTTTCAGAGCGCCCGCTAGTAGTCGCTGGGCTTGGCCGTTGTTCTGTAGTTGATAGTGACTCAGTCTGTTTGCCGTAATGTTGAATATTGGGTGAGGAGTCGCTATTTGACAGGTTCCGCGCTGTATGGGAGCGCATGACAGCGAATGGCCATAGCGCACGGCTCCCGGCATATTCATTAACAAATCACGCTCAAAAAATTCTCGCGCGGTGAAATGCTTGTTTAAACCCCAGAGCGCTGGCGGCGATGGGTTAAAAGTAGTTTTTTAACCCCCAAACAACCATATTTTTGGATAAAAAAAAACAAGTTTTTCAAAACATTTTGTAATATGAATACATTAATATCAGACCTGTAATATCAATTCTGCACAATTTTTTTTTTTTTTTTTTTACCTTAAAAAAATATCTAACATTGCAGAAGTGGTCACAGAATTTAAAAAAAAAAACAACATTAATAGCAATTAATTAAGAATATTTAAAGATTGCTCCATTGAAATGCATTGGAGAGCGCCAGGTAGCGAGAGGTCATACCTGTCGCTGTTCAAGGTCGCTCGCTGGCGCTGTGGGGTGAGGCTGGAATTATGATGAATGATTCGCTATCCGGCGCTCTGTCAGTCGCCAAGCAGGATCGGCTTGATAAATGAATGATTGCGGAGGGGAGCCGGCGTTCTCGTGGCGGTGACCGTCATTACCGTTCGCTCACCATTCGCTACCTGGCGCTATCCCTTGTTAAATAAGGGCCTTAGTGGTTTCTTCAATGTGTGAGTGCACTGGGGCATAAATAGCTTAGGTACTATTATACGGAACTATGGGGTTTATTGGTCAAGGGATAGAGGCAGGTAGTGCCTCGCAGCGGCAAGCAGCGCCTGGTGAACACCAGTACCAGCACCTGTACGCAATACCACATTTATGAAAGTGAATCTGGGGAGCGCCTCTAACAGCACCATGTAGCGTCCGATTCATCATTACAGGCAGCTCAGCTTATAAGCCTCGATTCAGAGACACATTCGTCCGGATTTCCGTAGTTGTCTGTGAAAGTTTTGGTGGGTGTTTGTCATTTTTTTGCTTTATTTCATTCATTTTTCATTCATACGAACGCTCGGGCAAATGCGTATATGCGCTTTCGATGAACAGAAGCAAATCGTAACATTTCCGTTAGTTCGGATCATTTTCGAAACAAAATCTGAATTTTTTCCTCTTACGGGACCATTTTGACCTCGAGACTAGCAGCTATGGACGAGTCTAGTGCATTTGAGGAGCATGAGGATCTGCAGCTCATGGGCATTGAAATTGTCCGGAGGGCTGAGACCAGATTGCACCGGCGGCGACGCATGCATATCAATGGCATGCATGACGTTGAGCTGTTCGAGCTGACCAGACTTAATCGCGCTTCCCTCCATAAATTGTATAGTGAGCTGCGGCCATGGTTAGCCCGCACCACAAGGAAGGGGCAAGCAATTTCAGGTATGACCAAGATGCTTGGCTGCCTGCAATTTTTGGCGAACGGCTCATTCCAAAGGCTGGGTTCTCCCAGCCTACGCTGAGCCGCGCCCTATCCAAGTTTTTGGAAGGCATGGCTACCATTACTCGCAAATATATTTGTTATCCTGACGACATGGTAGCCAGAAACGCGATTACGCTGGCATTTTATAACATCGCCGACTTGCCCAACGTCATGGGTGCAATTGATTGCACCCACGTTGCCCTTGTCCCTCCGGCAGTCGACGGGTATATCTTCAGTCCTTTTTTTTTCACTTGTGTTTTAAGGTCCTTCCAAAATACCCTCCTTTGCAAATGTCCCTCCTTCGAATTAGTCCCACCTTGTAATTAACCCCTCCTTGTAAGTTCTCCATCCTTGTAAATACTTCCCTTATATTTTAGCTTTCCTCCATGTCATGTATCCCTCCTTGTAATTTATCCCTCCTTTTCCATAATGACTCATTGTAATTAATCCCTCCTTGTATTTGTACCTACTTGTAAATTTTCCCTCCGTGGAAGCAATACCTCCATGGAATTATTTACTACTTTAAACTATTACCTCCTTGTAATTATTCCCTCCTTGTAATTTATCCCTCCTTGGAATTTTGTCACCATTTTTAGGTATCCCTCCTTTTAAGTATTCCCTCCTTTGAAATTTCCCTGTGGAACCATGGACCGTATTTAGTTGCATAGAAATGTCACATGTGTTCACCAAGGAAAACTTTTAATGTGTACCTGAAATAGACCCTGGAAAGATAATCTTTACTTTATAAAACATACATATTGTTTTTGCACAACCCAAAATACTTATGTACTTGTTTATTGCTAATTTAATTTGCCCACAGCATTTGCTTAGGGTGTGATGAGTTAGTGTTCCCCTAGTTTTTAAAATGTTTTTTTTTTGTTTTTTTTATCCCAGGAACCGCAAAATGGGCCACTCAATGAATGTCCAAGCAGTGGTGGCCCCGGACATGCGGTTCCCTAGAGGCCGATTCATTAATAGCGCCAGGTAGCGACAGATGAGCGACTGTAGCGTGATTTTTACAGCGCCAGCCAGTATTCGCTGTGCTTGGCCGGCGTTTGCTTGATGACAGCGACTCAGTCGGTGTGCGGTAATGTTGAATACGGGCTTAGGGGTCGCTGTTTCACAGGTTCAGCGTTGTATGGGTGCGCCTGACAACGAATGGCCAGAGCGAACGGCTTGCTTCATATTCATTAAAAAATCACGCTCCGAATTTGCTGGCGCTGTCCATTCCTTGTTTAAACCCCAGTGCGCTGGCGGCGATGGGTGTTAACTAGTTTTTAACCCCTAAACAACCATATTTTTTGATTGTAACATTATACATGTTTTTTGAATCATTTTGTAATATGAATACATTAATATCAGACCTGTAAGATCAATTCTGCACAAATTTTTTATTTTTTTATTTTTTTACTTTAAAAAAAAAACGAACATTGCAGAAGTGGTCTCAGAATTTTTGACATAAAAAAAAAAAAAAAAATAATACCAATTAATTATGATTAATTAAACATTGCTCCATTGAAATGCATTGGACAATGCCAGGGAGCGACAGGTCATACCTGGCGCTGTGAGGAATTTGCAGCGGCGCTGTTCGTTCCAGGCGGCTTCATGATGAATCCCGCGCTAGCCGTCGCTCTCGCCGGCGCTAGCCTCATTTAGCTTGATAAATGCGTCATTGTGACAGCCGCCGGGCGTACTTGAGTCGGTAGCCGCCGATAGCTGGCGGTACCTGGCGCTCGTCAGACACTACCTGGTGCTAGCCCGTGATAAATAAGGCCCTTAGTCTGCTTGCCGGGTTCCCAGGCTCATCCCATGATGCCTACATTCTTCACAGATCTGGATTGTACGGTCGGTTTGAGTCTGGGGAATTTTCCGGTGGATGGCTCCTTGGTAAGTTGACGCCAATAACGTCCTTTTTTTGGATATGTATGGCTATGATTTTAGTTTGGGTTCCATGTATGAAACTATGCCTTTTGGAACACCTTCTTTACCTGTGAAACACGACCTTAACCATTAGATTTTGCAATCAACCAAGGCTTGCCAAATGTTAGTCCTGCATTAGCAAACTGCAGAAATGGAATTTAGATTAAAGTATGAGTCTCCCACACACTCTGCTTAAATTATGTCCTTGAATTTATCCTAGGGTCTGCGCCATCTTTGAGTCGATGCATTAGACTTACTGAGTAGAGGAGAGCGGGATAAAGTGCAGGGGGCGGGTTACAGCTGGTTTTTCCTCACACCAAGCAGCTACCGTGTCCAGAAAATTTTAGACATCCAAGAATGCTGAGCAGCACAGTCCTAAACCAATACCTGTTAGCAGTCTGGCTGATTGGCACTCCATCTTGGATGTTTAATTTTTTCAAACATCTTTTTTTTTTATTTCAAGGGCCTGTACACTGTATGCTCATGCTGTGTAGCAAATGTGACCTAGGCTCTTAGTAATGTTGTTGGGCCGTTTAGGGGCTTCAATTGATTTCTGAATGTGTAATTTATGTTTTTCATCATACATTTTGGCAGGTGATTCCGGCTATCCACTTCTTCCGTGGCTGTTGATGCCCATCCTCCGGCCCCAGAATGCAGCAGAGGAGGCATATAACAGGGCGCACAGGAAGACCAGGGCCGTGGTGGAGAGGGCGTTTGGCCTGTTGAAGACCCGCTTCCGATGCTTGGACCATATCGGGGGAGCACTTCAGTATGACCCCAAAAAGGTCATAGATATTATAATGGCCTGTGCAGTGTTGCATAATTTTGCTATATTGCAGCATGTCCCCCGGTATGTGGATGTGCCACCCTCTCCACCCACCGATGACCCAGACGAGGACTTTCGTGGCCCACCGAGTGCGTCTGCCCAAGCAGTGCGGTCTAATTTAATTGCGACACATTTTTCATAATTTGTCTTTCCTTTGTTTGTTTGGTGCCTTTTTTCTTGGATTCTTCTGAATTTGGCCCTTCGTGTTTGTATCTTTGTTACTTTTACAAACAGTAAAGAAATATTTTAAAGCAACCTCACACATGATTGTCATTTGGCTTTTTCACCATGTTACAAATGTGTTACTGACTACTTTAACTCAGCTTTATTCAGCCAAAACTAAAAAGCATAAACTTAGTCCACCACAGGTTAATTACAATTTTATGTAGTTTATTTCTGAAGCAAACATTGCATTTGCTGGTTACTCCCATAGTTGCATCAAAAACATGGGCACAAAAAAAAACTGTAAGTTGAGCCAAATCAAGCCACAAAGTTAATGACAAATTAAAATGTTACAAACATAGGTCACAAGCATTGCCATGTCCACATTGTGCATCCAACAAATAGGCCCACAGACACACCCTCTCCTGCTTGGCCACATTTGCCACAGGCACAGGTGTAAAGCAGCCAAACCTATGCCACATCTACACCTGTTATTCAGTGTGACACCCAAACAAGAACCCCCAGTCCCAATCCAAGTCCAGTTCAATCTCAGCCAGGGGTCAAGGTAGTAGTTTGCCAGCCCAGAATGTCCCACAATCATGCCTACAAACAGGAGGAGCCAGAAACAATGTAATGCGCTACAAGCATGCAGCGCAACAGCTTGAGTGGCAGGTCCATTGAGGCTTCCCCTCCGGCATTGGCTAGTGGGCTTCCTCAGCACTCTAATGAGCTATATGGGCGCAAATCCAAAGCATACAAGCCAAGCCATACCAAAAGGGTATATTGGTAGGGCTCACCAGACAGGTCAATACAGTGGGGATGTAGATCAAAGATGTGGAGCAGATACAGGCCAAATAGGCCTTAAAATGGGGGATGCCCATAAAACCCAGGTTGGGGCCCTTGGAGGTGGGCCCTCACCTGGGCCTGTGTGGCATTCAGAATCTGCATCTGTTCCAACATGTTTCTATTGGAAGTTCGAAATTCAGCCATCATGGCACTGAGATTGTCAGTTAAGGTGGCCATGTGGCTGTTGCTATTTCAAACTTCCTCCAGCATGACACTGTAATAATTGGATAAGGTGGCCATGTGGCTGTTGTTGGACCTAAATTCAGTCAGCATGGCATTTAATGTGTTGTTTAAGGTTTCTAATTGGCCATGAAGATGTTCCTGGTTTCTTTGATTTTGTAGGCGAAATAGCCGCCTCTCATGGTGCCATGCTGACTCCATCATCTGCGCGCCCCTCCCCTGGGCAAGTGGGCGATGTAGTCGACTAGGCCTCTCAATTCCCCGGGTTTGGGGGCGTGCAGATGATGTGCCTCTAGGTCCACCAACAGCCACAGGTCTGCTTGGCAAATCCTCAGCAGCAGAGCTAACACTGGGGACTGTTGGCTCAGTCTCTGCATGCTGCCCACGGTGGGCTGGCAGCATGCCGCCAGCTTCACTCTGCTGCTGAGCATTTGTTGGAGAAACATGTTGGGACAGTTGCTGATTCTGTCCCAGGGGGAGGGGTTCTGAAGGTTCCATGAAGGCTCCATCTTCCTCCAGCTCCTGGATTTCCTCCATCAGTGTGTGGGTCTGTTGGGACATGTAAAAAAAAAAGGTTCAGTGTATGTACTACATATGTAATTCCGCAAAAAGAAACATGGCAAGGCACATGCATTAGCAACATCATATAAAGACACTTACCGTATATATCGGATCCTGGGTCCGAGGCAGCACGGAAGTAGACGGCATGTTCAAACTGGCAGAGGATTCCCCACTAGCTGAGGGATGATGCTGGGCTGCATTTGTGAAAATAAGCCATGTTAACACACAACTAGGCATTGGTGATGCGTATTAACACATATGGTTCAATAAAACACGGGCCCATGCATGAATGGCAACTCCCCCAATGGACCAAGTTAAACTTGACTATGAATTACATTATCTGTTAGATGTAATAGTCAACAAGTACATACACATTGGTCTCCTTAACCAACATAAACATGCATGTACTGGCTGTTGTGAGGCTTCACACATCCCTTAAAACCCATTATGGGACCACACTCAGCTTGCAAATAGCATTTGCCATTAGAGTAGGCTGCTTGACATTCTTTCTATGTCAAACGTTCAAGCACCCCACATCAAGTCGTTTGGAGCAAAGCACAGTTCCAACCCAAATTGGCTGCAGATAAAGATGGAAGTGTTGTATGTAATTTTCTACAAATACATAACAGGCAGTCCTTGTCTAATCTCAATAGTGTTCCTCAAGACTCACCCAAATAATCTCAGAGGAAGTAAACCAGCAAATAATGGTTCACCACACATAACACACCCTGTTTAAATTGTAACCTCCACTACAAGGCACACCCTAGGGGCATGTGTTAATATATGGGTTTGTGCCTAATTTTACACGCAGATCACATTTCACATACACAGTAACATTACTAACCGGCAGGAATATAAGGGATGTCCGTGTCCTGCCGGGCCGAGTGTCCCTCTAAGGCTACAGGATATAGCAGGCCCAGCACTATCTCCTCAGCTCGGGTAAATTGCAGTTTTGTGGGGAATCCGCCGCCAGTTTGTAAGCTGAAAAAGAGAGTTGCACACATTTAGATAAATGTTTCCAATACAAGATGAAGCAAAATCCACAAAGTATATATGTACCTGTAATGACGCCGTTTATTTTCTTTCTTCCGTGCTGCATACTTTAGGCCCGATATTTTCCTTTGTATCTGCTCCACATCTTTGACCTCTTCCCCCGCTGCATTGACCTGTCTGCGGAGCTGCTCAAAAATCTCCGCTTTCCGCTGCTTGCTTGTAGCTTTGGATCTGCGCCCATATAGCTCATCATAATACAAGGTGAGGCCACTAGCCAATGTCAGAGTTTGGGCCTCACCAAACCTGCCACTCAAGTGGCCTCGGCGCAATGTGCGCCCTGTTGCTTGACGTTCTGGCTCATCAGTGGTTGGCTGCAAATGGGGGACATTCTGGGCTGGCTGTGTTGGGGAGAAATGTAGGACAGGTGGCTGGCTTCTGATTGGACTGGACTTGGATATGGACTTGGGGTTCTTGCCTGGGTGGCCACTGAACTAGCAGGCCGGTGCCAAATGTGGGCGAGGAGGAGAGGGTGTGGTGGATGATGTTGGGCTTCTTGGCCTGTGGCTCTGTGGCCCTTTCACAGTTTCATGGCCCTGGAAGGTTGATGCACGTGGCTGGGGTGATGCTGAACTCTGGCTCCTGGGGCTTCGGGCCTGGTGTCTTGGCCTCTTGGGCTGAGAGCTTTTCCCACGTGGCTGGGGTTATGCAGAGCTCTGGCTCCTGGGGCTTCGGGCCTGGTGTCTTGGCCTCTTGGCCTTACCAATCCAGCCGGCGAATCCAGCCGGCAAAGGTGAGTGTTTCTTTTCAGTTTTATTTAGCAAAGGTCCTGCAGTGGCTCTTTAAGCTTCAACCTTTGCCCATGTTCTGGATCTCATTTTCTGATTTCCCCCCTTTTCTGTGGTACTTGGAGGACTGACAACCTATTACCGACCCTCTCTGTTCCTGATCAGTCCTGTGCCAGTCCATAGCTTGTTTGTCTACTCTTCATTCTGATGCCTCTGTCATATTCTTGGTCATTATTCTGGTTCATATGTAAGTCCTGTACTCGTTATTGTTGTCCCCTAATACCTGCCTGTCCTGGGGGTATGTTGGCCTTTATAGTCCCAGGCGTCATCCCTTGGATGTGTATGTTTGGGCATTTGTGTCTCCCAGCAAATGGGGGGCTTGTTTATAGGCAAACAAGTGGAATTTCATTGGGGTGCCAGATGAGCAAAGGCCAGTTGGTTAATCAATAAAGGGCGTATGGTTTTTCATCTTATTAATATCGCGTCCACATAATTTACTTGACATTTACTACAGTTTGGTGAATTTCTTCACCTCAACTCACAATAATTTCCCCCAAAAATGTTATTCTTTTTTTTAATGCTTCATACTCAACTGAGTTTTGAGGAAGAAAAGGTTCCCTTTGTTCATTGTCTTCTGTGCTTCAGCCCCAGCTTTGGGTTTCGATTATGCTTTGGAGTGATCAGGTCTGCTTTATGCTCATCTTTTATAGCTTGGAACAGAAGTGCCTCTAGAAGTCACCAGCTGCATCTATAAAGTACCATCAAAATGGCAGAGCAGTAATTGCTACCCATTACCTGCATGAGAAAAGAATGAAATACTGTATCAGACATGCTGGGTTTACATGAGCGATGAACAAGACATTTTTGGTCAGCCGAGATGATACGACGGCCGTCCAATGAACCAATTCTCAATTCATCGCTTAAATCGCCATTCCCACGGAGCAATTATGGAGCGAGAAATCTCTAAATCGACCGTAATTTAGTGATTTCTAAACAGCCAACACTTAAGATCATTAATGTTCCATTGCAGCCTGGTAACATCCTCTTCTGACTACCTCCATCTGTCCGCTGGTTAGCTTTATCCTACACTCATGTTCCAGAAAAGGTGGTGACTGTCAAATCCATTGTTATAATTGGAAATGGTATATACAGCCTTGTGTCTGAGTTGCTTTCTCCCATTCAACTTTCCAGTGGCCAGCCTGCCTCTTCCAGACCCTATATTTATATTTTGTAACTCCTAGAGGAGACCAATGTTGGACCCCCCAAACAGGAACTTGTCTATAGATGACTGAAGAGATTGAATACACTGTTGGTCCTGTTAGGAAACAAGTGATTGCCCAGAGCCTCACAATACCTTTTTTTTAGTGGTCATACCGTGTTTCTCTGACAAGTTTCTCAGACAAGTCTTATATAAATTTTTGCTCCATAAACAGAAGCCAGGGCTTGTTTTCAATGGAGATCTTATAGGTGCCTGGCAGCTGGCAAGATGCTAGCAACAGTGCAGTAGTTCTAGTACAGTAGGTGTACAGAGCCGGCTGGCAGTGGTGGGATGCGGTGGGATTTGCTGGGCGTGGCAGCAGGCTGCGGTAAAGCCAGCAAGATCAGACATTTCACTCCTGACAGACAAGCTTAACTGTTTGACTTGATGTGGCCTTACCCTCCTTTACATCTGTGATGTGTCCTCACCCTCCTTTACAGCCATGATGTGGCCTCACCCTCCTTTACAGCCGTGATGTGGCCTTACCCTTCTTTACAGCCATGATGTGGCCTCACCCTCCTTTACAGCCGTGATGTGGCCTTACCCTCCTTTACAGCCATGATGTGGCCTCACCCTTCTTTACAGCCGTGATGTGTCCTCACCCTCCTTTACAGCCATGATGTGGCCTCACCCTCCTTTACAGCCGTGATGTGTCCTCACCCTCCTTTACAGCCGTGATGTGTCCTCACCCTCCTTTACAGCCATGATGTGGCCTCACCCTCCTTCACGGCCGTGATGTGGCCTCAACCTCCTTTACAGCCATGATGTGGCCTCACCCTCCTTTACATCTGTGATGTGTCCTCATCCTCCTTTACAGCCATGATGTGGCCTCACCCTCCTTTACAGCCGTGATGTGGCCTCACCCTCCTTTACATCTGTGATGTGTCCTCATCCTCCTTTACAGCCGTGATGTGGCCTCACCCTCCTTTCCAGCCATGATGTGTCCTCATCCTCCTTTACAGCCGTGATGTGGCCTCACCCTCCTTTACAGCCGTGATGTGGCCTTACCCTTCTTTACAGCCATGATGTGGCCTCACCCTCCTTTACAGCCGTGATGTGTCCTCACCCTCCTTTACAGCCATGATGTTGCCTCACCCTCCTTTACAGCCGTGATGTGGCCTCACCCTCCTTTACAGCCGTGATGTGGCCTCACCCTCCTTTACAGCCGTGATGTGGCCTCACCCTCCTTTACAGCCGTGATGTGTCCTCACCCTCCTTTACAGCCATGATGTTGCCTCACCCTCCTTTACAGCCGTGATGTGGCCTCACCCTCCTTTACAGCCGTGATGTGTCTTCACCCTCCTTTACAGCCGTGATGTGTCCTCACCCTCCTTTACAGCCATGATGTGGCCTCACCCTCCTTTACAGCCGTGATGTGGCCTCACCCTCCTTTACAGCCGTGATGTGGCCTCACCCTCCTTTACAGCCGTGATGTGGCCTCACCCTCCTTTACAGCTGTGATGTGGCCTCAGCCTCCTTTCCAGCCGTGATGTGTCCTCATCCTCCTTTACAGCTGTGATGTGGCCTCACCCTCCTTTCCAGCCGTGATGTGTCCTCATCCTCCTTTACAGCTTTGATGTGGCCTCACCCTCCTTTACAGTTGTGATGTGTTCTCACCTTCCTTTACATCCATGATGTGGTCTCACCCTCCTTCACAGCAGTTACTGTCCCTTTGCTGAAGCCAGGCAGCTGAATTTTGAATTGTAACTAGGGCTTATTTTTGGGCTAAGGCTTATACTTCAGGCATTAGCAAAAAAAATGCTGAAAAATCTTTCTAGGGCTATCTCGGTGTAGGTCTAATTTTTGAGGAAACGGGGTATTAGCGGGGTTGTTAGAATGCTGTGAAAGAACTTTTAAGTGGCCAACATTCTAGGGTCGAGGTTTTGCATAACTGATGATAGATTATATAAATTGTGAAAGTGATCCATGACACTGACATCTGGCCCTGGTTTGCCATTAGCCACATAAGACTTACTCTTTCTCAGACTCCCTTTTCTGTTATAGCAAGCTGGCAGCATAGTGTGATCTAACTAATCCATTGCTGACCATAGGTGACTGAACAGTGTTATATTGGAAAATACTATAAGTCCTGAAAGGAAATTGGTGATTGCCCAGAGCTTTACAATGACCTCTTTTTAAGCAGTCATGCTTGTAACATGAATAGCTGTACTTACCAGTAACAAGTACAGCTATTGTACTTAAAATGTAAATTATTCATGAAAACAAACCTGTCTGTACTTTGTAATATATACAGACTATATATGTATGAAATAACCGGTAATGCCTGAGTGCCAAGGCAGATTTTTTTTCAAATTATAGTCTTCCTTCTGTTACCGACCATCATCCATATGTCCAATTATAATGATACAGGCAAAGTAATTACACAAAGCTTTATTGCCTCCTAGAATTACATGTGCTTCAGACAGATGGGTGCGTCATATGGGCATACAGAGTGACAGACACCTTGGAAAATGATCTTGGGTAAAGCTGCTAAAGCTGTGATTTCTAAGTTATAGGAGAGATTGAGCAGTAAACATAGCACTGCTCCATGCCAATGACTGCTACAACTCTATAAATATTCCTATTATGGGGTGCAACTGTTCAAGGATAATTAATTTAGACTTCCTCATATGGTGGAGGAGCCTATCGTCAAGAAGGCTAAGTACTAATTATACATAGAACTATCAAGAAGCAAATTCATAAAGGACCATTTTTATATTGTTCACACTGAGCAGCCCTGAGAACAGATTGCTTTTCATCTCAAGGGCATTGATATCATTTGTTTGCATAAGAGCTCTAGTGGCGAATTATTACTCCTTGGGTCCCTTGGTCATACCCATTTTCCTTCAGTCCAAACACACGGCCTGCGCCTGATGAACCATTGAGAAAACCTTATTATGAATGTTTTTTTTAGTATACAAACAATTTCTATCTTTTAAGCAAATGTTAAAATGTAAGAAGATATTTTTCACTTTTCTTTTAATGTTACATTGTGGTGCTGTCTGATTAGAAACTGCAGCATGAAAAATGAAGAAGCCCTAACTAATTAATGTTTCTTTAAAATATTTTGGAACAAGTAAGTACAAAATAAATTATGTTAATGTCAGGTTTAAATTACTAAAAATGTTTAGGGAAAAAATATATAAAATCTAATATAGAAGCAAGAACAAAATGGGTTAAGATTAATTCAAATGCTAATATATATATATATATATATATATATATATATATATATATACATTTATACACTGATAACCAAATGCCAGTTTAAAACAGCATAAACCTTTTTTAAATTAAAACAGGTTTACAAAATAATGTAAACTTATAAATAATAAATATATAAATAAATGATAGCAAAAGCCACTAAATCACAAGTACAAAAATGATATAAAAATATGTTTTAAGTATTACAAGGAAAATAGATATTAAGAGATGATTAAAAAAAATACCAAGCAGTAAAATAAAATAACAGTTATATTTAATAAAAAATGACACATCGTGGTACAAATAAAATTATCAATGATTAGAATAAATTATACTAAAATGATGAAAAAATATAGGACAAGCAATGTAAAACTTTGTATACAATAGAATGTTCTAAACCTAAAAAGTTATTATATTGACTTTAAAAATTATTATCAATCAACCACCCCATCATGCTTAATTTGTAACTTAAGGTAAATAAGGGACAATTTTTTTGTTCTCCTGAAATTATTTACTGAAGGAAATGCTGAAGGTTTTATGCATTACAAAAACTGAATCAGGCACATGTTTTTTTTAAGCTTTAGGGCTGTCGGACACCCTTCTGCTAGGACAATGACTCTCATCTGTGGATCAGAACTCCTGGAATAAATTTCATTTCCTGTACAGTTTCATTTATATTAAAAAAAATAATCAAGGTGAAATAATCATTAAGCCTTGCACTTGAGTTGATCATATATTTCAAACACTATGCAGCTTTGTTTTTCCACACTGGTCCTAGGCACGTGATTTTAGAGAAAATCCTTAATGACTGATTCACATTTTACAAAAACGAATTGGTCCACTCTGTGGGTGGGTGGGGCATCCTGATTGCCTCCTCCTTCATCGGTCAACCCCCTGCAGACCCCAAAAATCGTAACTGTCACCTAGCTCCCCAAGAAAAATGCAGGCACGTGACTGACCAACATGTCTTGTTCTCAGGCCTCCGCTTTGTCGACTACTGGCTGAGAACAGAACACGTGACCACCGCCAGCCAATCATGCACCCACATTTCGTCTGGGGAGTGAAGTAACAGGTGAGATTTAGTGGGTGTATGGGGTGTTGATCCCGGCACTCGAGATGCAGCCCCCCACCCCATGGGGTAAAGTCCAAAACCGTTTTTTGTAAAATGGGTATTGTACTTGTAAATAGCTGCTTAAGATAAGCTTAAGCTTAGATAAGAAGGGGCAGTACAGAGCATCACGGGATGGCTAGATGGCGCTGCCCTACGGGGATGGCACAGGACCGAGGGATGCCGGAGCACATAAGTTAAGTAGGTAATTTAAAAGTTGTGAAATGTGAAACTGGAGAGGTAGGGGGGCCATGCAGTTTTTATTAACTTCCCAATACCTGCAATGTTCCTCTTTTTACTGTATGACCAATGCCCGCAGAAGCTGCCAAGGCAAATGGGGTCATGAGGTGCATCAAGAGAGGAATGGGTGTTCAGACCCGATATGGAATACTGTTTATAGTTCTGGGCACCGGTGCATAAGATGGGAAAATATTGAATGGTGAGACTAGAGTACCCTCAAAGATTGTCGAAATTAGATTTTTTTAGCTTGGAAAAAAGACACCTGAGGGGTGTCCTGATAACTATGTATAAATGTATATAGGTTCAGTACAAAGATCTGTCTCACGATCATGCCCAGAAATGTAACTACAACACGGGTGCATCTGCTAAGGTTAGAGGACAGACGCTTCTTGAACCAGAATAGGAGGGGATTCCTTACTGTTAGAACAGTGAGACTATGGAACTCTCTGCCAGAGAGTTAGTTATGAGTATTGTTGGGTGAACCCGAACCGCAAAGTTTGAGTTTGTACTGAATTTTAAGAGTTCGGGTCTCCAAACCCAAACTTTAGTCAGAAGTCCCTGCTGGGGTTTGGCTTCTGAATACGGAGAAGCTAGTTGTTGGACAGCTGTTTTGGTAATTTTTTTGTTGACATTTTTCATTAGATACAATTTTTATCTAAGGCCCTTATTCATCAAGCGATAGCGCCAGGTAGTGCCCGACGAGCGCCAGGTAGCGGCAGGTAACGGCGACTACCGACTCAAGTACGCCCGGCGGCGGTCACAATGACGCATTTATCAAGCAAAATGAGGCTAGCGCCGGCGAGAGCGACGGCTAGCGCGGCATTCATCATGAAGCCGCCTGGGCCGAACAGCACCGCTGCAAATTCCCTCACAGCGCCAGGTATGAGCTGTCGCTCCCTGGCGATGTCCAATGCATTTCAATGGAGCAATCTATAATTAATCATAATTAATTGGTATTATTTTTTTTTAATATTTTTTTAATGTCAAAAAATCGGAGACCACTTCTGCAATGTTAGGATTTATTTTTAAGTAAAAAAAAAAAAAAAAAAAAAATATGTGCAGAATTGATCTAACAGGTCTGAGATTAATGTATTCATATAACAAAATGATTCTAAAAACATGTATAATGTTACATTAAAAAAATATGGTTGTTTAGGGGTTAAAAACTAGTTAATACAGATCGCCGCCAGCGCTCTGGGGTTTAAACAAGGAATGGACAGCGACAGCACATTCGGAGCGTGATTTTTTGATGAATATGAAGCTAGCCGTTCGCTTTGGCCATTCGTTGTCAGGCGCTCACATACAACGCTGGACCTGTGAAACAGCGACCCCCCCAGCCTGTATTCAACATTACCGCACACCGACTGAGTCGCTGTCATCAAGCTAATGCCGGCCAAGCACAGCGAATACTGGCTGGCGCTGAAAAAATCACGCTACAGTCGCTCATCTGTCGCTACCTGGCGCTATTGATGAATCGGCCTCTAAGTAAGAATAGCCTGACTGTTTATTTTTTTAAATTCTTTTTTCATTTTTAGGTGTTTTACTAAATGCAGCTTTTAATGGCATCCCATTTAACATTGGAACTGTCTGCAAACTTATTTATTTGATATTTTTGGGTAATTAGTATTAGTATTATACAATTTTTATCTAATGAAGAATGGCCTGACTTTTTATTTTTTAATTGTATTAAGTGTTTTACTGAGAGCCTTATTTAAGACGCATCAGTTCCCCCTGATTTCCTCAGCCCTCTAGCCCTTGTTACCCCTATTTTACAGCCATTTTTGGGCCACCAAGCTCGGGTTCCCCATTACTTCAATGGGGTTCAGGTTCGTGTTCGGGGAGGTTCACCCATCCGTAGTCATGAGAAATATACTAAAAGTGTTGAAAAGTGGCCTGGTTGCCTTCTTTGCATGTAAAAAAATTACCAGCTATGGCTTCTAGGCTTTCTTGAATGTTTCCCAATAATTGACCAATAATATCCATTTTCAACATTACTGGCTCAGGACTAGGTCTTCATCTAGTATGAAAAAAAATATCTGCAAATATAATACCTATGCACGTTGTTTCTCTGATGTTTTGAAAGTAGGGTTTAGTTTGGGTATAATGCATTCTTTGGATTCTTAGTATTGTTTAACTCCTCTTGACCTCTAGAACTTTAGCAGTTGTCATTTCTCTGAGCTTTTGCAGGTTGGATTGCCTACATTATAAGGACCCGGAATTAGCCCATTTTAGGATTTTTAGCTTTTTCAAATTGTTGTGATTCAAAAAAAACATGCTTTATTTTTTACACTTATTTTTTGTCACTTGTCTGCTCTCAAGAAGTGAAAAAAATCTAAAGTGAAAAATACAACTGAAATTTACAATTGTAAAAAAGTTTTTACTACTTTTTTGAATTAATTATTTACAGCTGCCCTGAGCATGTGTAAAAAATATTCAGCACATTCCCTAATTTGTTTTAGCTAAAAGTCAGCAATTGCCAGCATGTTTTTTTTTTTTGGTTCAATATTTTTATTGAGTTTTCAACATTACAGGTATAGAAATGCATACAGTCAATACAGCCAGCCCACGCAGGGGAGGCAGATAATTGCAATCTGGGTTACATAGAATTGTGCGTTGACCATATTCTTTTAGAATTCTACAAAGTACTTTAGATAAGGGTGGAGCAAGCGGAATGCAACAATTATTATGCAGTCAATGTATTCAACAACATGCCCTGACCTATGCTGAAGACCATGCAGGTCGCGGGGACCATCGGTGCCTGCAACGCGCACCGTCGCCAACAAACCCACTATCCTCTGGTCTTAATGTTAGATGAGATGGGGCATGCTTTGAACTGTCGAATATATCCTGGTTTGCACAGCATGTTTTTTTTTATCATTGTAAAAGACATGCAGAATTAGCTTTAAAGATTAATCACTATTGAATTACATGGGGCGGCCATCTTGCCCTACACCTGACAGTCCTGCTTACACATGAGAATTAGGGGGTGCTGTGCTAGCAGCAATTCACACCAAATTGAGAGAGATCTATGCCTCAGAAACAGGGAGAAGCTTGTCTGTTTCACACCCACAACCACTCAATAAACAGCTAATGTAGCAAAAGACATCTGTGTGAGGAAAGCTGTTACAATGCCTTTCTATGGTGGTGGCAGTGGGAGCCACGAAAGTACTCAGTCAGGGGATACAGTGAGTACAATTAGAGATGAGCGAACTTCTTGAAAGTTCGATTCGGGCGATTCGCCGAATTTCCCCAAGAAATTCGGGTTCGCCCGAATCGAACTTTCACGAATCGCTCACCTGAAATAAAAAAATGCCGGCATGGTGGGAGTGGGCCTCCCCGCTCCCACCATGCCGGCATTTTTTTAAAAAGCAAACACTTACCTGCATGGTCGGAGCGTGGAGGCCGGCGCCGCTCTCAGCTGTCAGCAGAGGACGCGTCATCAGAGGGCGCCTGAGAGCGGCGCCGGCCTCCACGCTCCGACCATGCAGGTAAGTGTTTGCTTTTTAAAAAAATGCCGGCATGGTGGGAGCAGGGAGGCCGCCCGCTGACAGCGTAGCCGGCCTGCCCGCTCCCACCATGCCGGCATTTTTTTTTTTTTTTATTTCAGGGAAAATTCGATCGGCACGAACCAAAAAAAATTCGGGTTCGTGCCGAATCGAATTTTCCCTGAAATTCGGAGCGAATTCCGGTTCGTCCGAACCGGTTCGCTCATCCCTAAGTACAATGTATTTAATTCAAATTGAGAGAGAGAGATATGCTTCATAAATAAGGAGGAGCTTGTCTGTCATTTTTCACACACACAAACACTGTAAAAACAGCTAATGTAGCTGTGGAAATCTGTGTGAGGGAAGCTATTACAATGTATCTTTATGGCGGCAGCTGCTATTACCAAAGAAATGATGAGTCATTACATCTGATGGCTTAATACTTCTGGATAGAAATAAGAAATTGCACAGAGCTAGGAGGCAATTTTGACTGAAAGAGATCAGCTTCTTCAGGTGTGTGGCAAGATGGCCACTGCCATGCTTGTTTAGGAGAGCAGAATCTGCCTGCTATTCCAAACATCTGCATGCTATTAATCCCCCTCAATAAGCTTATGTCAATGATTGCCAGAGGAGGGGCTTTAGGGTAGCAATTTGCTAAGCTTTGATTTTTTGACTGGAGGTCCACTTTAAATAGTCAGCTTTGTTAAATCACTCGAAATTACTTAAGCTTTTCACATGCATTCCGATTTTCCAACCAAACAATTTTTTTTCCATGTTTGTTGAATCAAGCCCAGGGTGTCCTGACAAATTTTAGTCATAAATCATTTTTAAAACGTTCACCTCGCTCCACTCTGAACATTACTGAATAACTGTTATGTCTAGCACAGATAAAGAGGAAACAAGTGCATAGACTCCTTGGTGATAAAATGTAAATGACAATATCTGTTAGTGCTTTACCAGATTTTGATTTCTGTTTCATTTTCCCTTGTGAGGCACATTTTGGTTTGCAGAACACATTTTATTTGCAGGGCTGTTAACAAGACACCAGATCAAACCAGGTCTGATAAGACGTTGGTCTGGTTCATGGGCTGTATTTACAAAGGCAACCAATTAACAGTTCTTCATTCTGGCATTTTGTTTGGTACAAATAATGCATCTGTCACTCCAAAGACATAAAACAGATGACGTGTGATATTGTCTCTGTGATCCCCCTTTATACAACTGTGGTGAATTTTCCCAATGCAGCATCCATGGCTAATAGATTGCAGTAACTGAGACAGCGGCCCACCTAGGTCTGTTCAGATCAGACCATTTAACTCTTATTACCAATTAATATGCCGAACAACTAATAGAACGCTCTAAAATGTCAAAACAAAACAGAGTTTCTTAAATGGTTTCACTTTTGTCTAGTTCTGTAGGTGAAAATGTTTCATCCCAAGTCCAGACAAAATATATACTTAGGCCCTTATTTATGAAGGGATAGCGTCAGGTAGTGCCTTGTAAATGACAGGTAGCGACAGGTAGCGACAGGTGAACACCGGACATGGCACGCAATTACATATTTATCAAGCAGAATCTGTTGAGCGACTGGGATAACGCCATGTTGCGTCCCATTCATCATTATCCCAGCCTCAGCGTGCAGTGCCAGCGTTCAGCTTTGCAGAGCGCCAGGATTTACCTCTCGCTACCTGTCGCTCTCCCATACATTTCATTGGACGTTCTTTTTTTTCTTTTTAAATATGGTTTTTGTTATTTTTCTTTGTTTAAAAAAAACTCAAATAATGTTGTGACCTCTTCTGGCATAGAAAAAGCAATTTTTTCAAATATTTTTCTTGTTTTATATATTTATGCAGAAATGACATTACATGGTCTGCCATTAAAGTGTTCATCTTACAATGTTATTACAATGTCATTCCATATGTTTTCGCTTTGTTACTGGTGGATACATGCTGAAAAACAGACTTTAAACACACAGCCTCCGGCACTCTGGGCTTCAGAGAAGCATTTTTGAGCGCCGGAGTTGTGTGAGGCTGTTTTTTTGCTGAATATGTTGTCGATCGCACTGACCAGTCGCTAACATGCACTCCTATACAGCGCTGTACTGGACAAATAGCGACTCCTCACAATGTATTCATCATTGCAGCACAGCGACTATGAACTAGCGACCCACGGCCGAGCACAGACGCTCATCTGTCGCTACCTGGCGTGAGTGCTGAATCAGCCTGTTAGAGTTAATAGTTTGAATGTTTTTAGCACCAGCTGAATGTTATTTTACATGTTTAGAGTTTTAACTTCATTTTCTTTCTTTCAAAATTAATTTCGGAGCTGCTAAATTACCGTACCAGGAGGAAATGCGAAAAGAGATGCAAACGCAAAACCAAGATGCACACAAAAGTAAATTGAGCCTGCAAAGGTTCACAAACAGTAATAAGTCTGTTGAGGTCAGTAACATGAAAACCAAATAACGTATAAATAAAGAACAAGATTCCATAAGATTCCTGGGTAAAGCCCCAATTCAAAACTCTAACTCTCGCATACAAAGCTCTCTCCAACCAGGCCCCTCCCTACATCTCATCTCTAATCCAACAACATCAATCTAGACACAGCCTCCGCTCTTCTGCTGACCTTCTCCTGTCCTCCACCCTGGTCACCTCCTCTCATGCCCACCTCCAGGACTTCTCACGTGCAACCTCAATCTTCTGGAATGCCCTCCCGCACCCAATCCACCACTCCACAACCCTCAAAACCCTCAAAGGCGCTCTTAAAACTCACTTATTCAGACAAGCATATAATCTGGCCTAACCAATCTTCTAAAGGGCAGACGCCACAAAGCTCAGTACTGACTGTTTGTGATCCTTCCCCCTCGTCTTCACCCCTCTTCCTTTAGACTGTAAGCTCACAAGGGCAGGGCTCTCTCCCCTATTGTATCTTGTATTCAGAATATCCATTGTCAACTCTGTAAAACTGCATTTGAAATAGTATATGTACCGTATGTTTCTACCCTGTCTGTAATTACTACTTTGTAAAGCGCTACGGAAGATGATGGCGCTATATAAATAAACAATAATAATAATAATAATAATGACCTCAGTAAGCAGTATGATCACCTGCTTTAGCTTCTCTAGGGCCATGGGTGCCACTGATTTGGGACAAAACCTTTATTTCTGTGCAGAGCCAACAGACAATGCTTTACGGATATAGAGTTTGGTAGATCCCCAATAATAGTGCCCATTTAAGTAATTTCCAGAGGCTGGCTAATGAAAGAAAAGGCTGGTTAATGAATGTGAGTCACATGCATCAGAAAAAATCCCATCTAGAACTACAGCTTATGGTTCATGCTGGGGGAGGGGGTGCCAGGATTGTGATATATATATATATATATATATATATATATATATATATATATATAGCATATTTCTTGGAGAATTTCATTGTGCTTTAGTAATTGAGCCTTAATTTCTGAGGCTTATAAAATGACTTGTGTCTCTACTGGAGAGATATAATTACATTGAGCATTTTCTAATCAGATGAGGAAGGTTATTTTATTAACGTGAACTTTCCCATGTGCAGCAAAATCGCAGAGCTGTAAAACCAGACAGAAATAATACAGAAAACACTTTTACTTGTAAAAACATATAAAATCTTTCTGATAAATCAGCAGTTTTTAATACTTTAAAAAAGTAAAAAAAAAAAAGGAAAAATGCAGAGCCAGGAGCTTTCCACATTGCCCAGAGTCTGGACCCCGGAGTTGCACCCACAATTAATTTAGTAAAACATTGTAACATTAAACCAGACCACTGACAGACTTGCGGGAAACATGTTACTTTATCTAATTAGTGGACTGCTTTATGTCTGAGCTCTATTTTCATGAAGACAGATTGCTTTTAGGAGGTACCAGCGCTGTATCCACTATACCCAAAGAGACTTTTATGCAGTTTTGTATGTATTGGGTTAATACTTTAAAAGACATATCTATATCATTTTAAAGTGGGCCATATCAAAATAAACACAATGTTCACGAAAAATCACTTTCCTTAAAAAGTGAAAAAAAAATTAAGAGAACAAGACAGAATTGTATCTAGTTTTATAGACAATAGTCAAACCTTTTGATAGGCTTGGGGAAATTTACTACAGCATCTATTGTAATATTCCTTCTGCGGTTTTAGACACTTTTGGAGAGAAGCCTAAATTTATAATCGTGATGACCAAAAAAAAAAGAGTATCTGTCCGAGGAAACAACGGAGAAACCCCATAATTCATGCTTGCCACGGTCAAAACACTTTATTAATGACAACAGCCATGAGATTTCTTATGAATTTACTTCCTATCTTGGCAAACAAGTATCAAGCAAGGCTAAATTTTCCCAATAGAAGGGGCAGTCATGGCCTAGAGGTAAGGAAGCAGCCATGTGACCGGATTTCTGACCATGTAATATGACAAAGTACTCTTGAGCAAGGTTCCTAACCCATAAACTGCTCCGCGGGCACCGTAATTCGGGCAGCCCACAGATACAGGAATGTGTACACTCACTGCACAAAAGGGTTAAATGTGGAGGAAAAATGTATACGTGTGCACAAGCAACCAAAAACCAATGAGGTCACACACAGAGAAAAAATATAGATAATCTGTCTGTACAGAATGTAATAATTTAGAGATGGGAATATCTCTATTTATGTTTTTAAATAAGATGGACATTAAAGGGGTTAGAGGGGATTAAAGAGTTTTCAAGGTTTACTTGCAGGACCCATCGTTATTCTTAAAATTCAAAGGCTTCTAGACAAATGGGTGAACCTTAGCACCTGGACCTCATGTGCAATAATATATTTACCTATTGGCTGATTTGACCTTGTGGACAAATGTAACAGTGTTGTACAGTCCAATGGGATGAACAGCAAAAGCATGTCATCATGCTGGTTCAATAGGGTGCAACTGACACCTTGTATGGCGTGAACTGCCACTTGTATTTTCCAAACAAGTAGGAAAAGCTGTTGGCCCATAATTCTGTACAGGGTTAGCGGACATTATTATTGGTAAGGTTTGGAGTTGAGGGTTGGGTATATGTGTCCTGATGTAAAAAGTCATTACAGTGTGATGTTTATTTATTGCCTGGGTCTCTATAGTCTCAAACACGCTGTCTGTGGATGCCCTCCCCCAAACAGACAAGCCTATGATCTGTCTTAACCAGCCCACTTTACAGTCTCATCACCATTCAGAGCAAATGTCCATATACTAATGTACATACTTGCGATCCAACCTCTCATCCCTACCTTTTTCCTTTAGATTGTAAACTTACAAGGACAGGGCTCTCTTCCTTAATGTACTCCGGTATCAACGTGTATTTGTTGCACCTCTAACACATTTGACTAATAATACTGTTTGCGTAAAATGCATTTGACTCATAATATAGTATAATAAGTATATTACAAATCTTACTCTCCTGTAATCGATCGGGGGTGCCCCGCTGTGTGAAACCCCCCAGAACGCCCGGAAACACTCACCTCACCACGCTCCTACGCGGGCGCTCGTCCAATCAGAGCGCTCAGAGCCGCTGTGGTATGCACGTACAAGCGGCGTCCAACCACAGCGGCTCTGAGCGGTGGAGGCCGCGTCTCGTGCTTCCCTCTAACAGGGAGCATGCCCGCGCCGGCCATTCACAAACGTCCGGCGCGGGTGTGCGCCCTGCTAGAGGGAAGCGCGAGACGCGGCCCGCGCATGCGCCGTTGGAACGGGGTTAAGGTAAGGTTTCTGGGCTTCCTGGGGGGTTTCACCCCGCGGAACATCCTGATTTCGGATCCCCCCTGGGTGTTGGTCCACTTTAACTAAAAATAAACAATTATACTACAGTATAAATATAATGCAACTATTTTTAACTATTCATTCAGCTCTGGAAACGTTTCATTTAATTGCTGTCATATTAAACCTTTATAAATCCTAAAATGGCAGAGCCACTTTAGATAAGCCACAACCCAAATCACACCCAAACCAAAGCCATTGAAGAAGATGAGGTAAGGCGCTTAAAGTGACTACAGTCCAGATCCAGATCCAGTCCAGATCCAACCTTAGTGCTAGCAAGTCCTGCCACTTATATGTGGCATAAGAGGATGGGCGCATAGCTGCTACCTACCCTAATTAAGGCCTGGGGGTGATTAATCAAAGCTTCTAATCTGTTTTCAGTGATTTAAATATTGAAGATAATCATTTAGCAATGATTGTTTTTGGATGTCACCTAGAAAGCAAACACTGAAGATCCCAGTGTCTTTCTTTTGTCTGCACCTGTCCATCTCAACCAATGGTCTGTATACCACTGGCGATACTCAAGATCCAAGCAGGTTGTAGACGTAGACGATCCAGACTAATCTGTGCACCAAACCCATGCTGTCCTTTATACTTCACCTGAATCTGATTTGCTCCATAAATACAAAACTGCTCCAAAATTTGATAGAACTATCTTTGTGTAGTCGTGTGTGTTTCATGCACTTGGTTGGATTAGTAAATTTTTAACAGTTTTAGGTGACAACCCAATACCTACCCTCCAGGTCCTTTTATTTGTCAAGAACCACTTTATTTTCATTACACACACTTCTCTCTTCTAACACGCATAGAATTTATCAATATTTTATCAACTAGTAGACATGTAGCATACAATTTAACTGCAATTTAGCGGTTTACTCAGTTTTTACATTCTATGCTGGTTAGTAGAAAGGGGTGTGTATAGTGAAAATATCCCCCTCCCATTGCAGAAGAGGCGAAAGATGAGGGTGAAGGTCCTCCTTAAATAGGAACTACTACTGTATGTACTACAAGAAGCCCAATGGCTCAAGCCCTTTTTGTCATTATTCCAACATGTTCACTTCCTCCAGCTCATCTCGACCTGTAGGAGAATTATTTTGCCTGCAGTGCTCCATATCTTTTCACCTTTCACCACTGGTGGCCTGGAGTATCACCAAAGGTAACCTGAGTACCACCAGTGGCACTGGTACCACTGGTAGGGAAAATGTGCTCTAGACAATAGGGTAGATTCAGTAGCATGTAAATATGTAAATTTGCATTGTTGCATGTTTTTGGCAACATTACATGCTCTTATAATCTTCGATAAACACATAAAATGTGCAGAAATTACATTTTTTGTTACTAGTTTTTGCGCCTGCTTTTTACACCTACCTAGGTCTAAAAAGTGTGCTTTACAT
The DNA here is from genome assembly GCA_027917425.1 of Gastrophryne carolinensis. NCBI lineage: Eukaryota > Metazoa > Chordata > Amphibia > Anura > Microhylidae > Gastrophryne > Gastrophryne carolinensis. Next base: position 81,688,730 of record CM051234.1, read on the forward strand.
TCAAGCATGTTTTGTTTCAACTAAAAAGAGATGTGGGAATGTAAAATGTTTTGTTAACCTTTTTAATGCAGCCCCCCAGAGCCAACCAGCCTGGCACTACAGACATAGAGGCTACCCAACCCAGGGCTCAGAGCCAATATTGCCAGCCCCTATGCCATTTGGCACAAGTCTGGGGCTCATCCAGGTGTTAGCATGCCGGCCGCCCTTCCCTTTGAACTAGTATAGGTGTCCCTTGGATAGCAGTACAAAGGGTAGGGGGGCATGTCTTCCTTCATATGTTCTCCTAAGCTCCGCTGGGTCTTCTATGCCCGTTGTCATCCAATGTCTCTTATGGCACCTCTAAAGTCCTCTGTAGCTGGGGAAAAAATAAAAATGACGCCACCACCAGCATTTGGATCATGTCTGCCAACCGGGAGTAATGTTAGACCGGGGGGATTGCACTGCTAAATATGGTGCTGAATTGTACAGAGTAAAAAAATCATGAGAAAAAGCATTTTCTCTTAACAAAACGTGAGTAAATAAAACAATGCTGAATCAACCCTCATTCAAGATTATCCAAGCAAAAGGAGCACATTAGACAGTGATAATGTAAAGTCCTATAAAAATGTCACAGGCTTACCCAATGCACTTCATTGTGATGTCTTCTTAGCTCAAGTTATGCCCCCAGATTACTATGTACATGACCCAAATGTTACGACTGTCTGTGTCACCGGTTTGTCAGTTGAATATTGTCAGCATTCCTTTTTTGCTTAAAGCGCTTAAATATACAGCTGTAAAACGCGTGTCACCGACAGTTGCAAAAGGATGGAGGCCGCACACGCTCCTTGAGAAGTCATCATTAGTTGAGTATTCCTGACATGCAAAACCCAGTATATGGTCTGAATTAATGATGCTCTGCCTCCATCACTAAAGAACAGTAAATTGTGAGGCCTTACTCAAACCGTCTGATAAAGCAGACATATGATGAATTAGTGTAAGTAAATTAGGTTATCTAGGCAAAAATGACCACTTTAGCCCTCAGGCATCTCGGTTTGGGATGAGAAGAATCTGTGAAGCCTGAAATCATGCAAAATTCCCTGATGGCTGCTGAAAAGGTGACCGTAACGTGACTAGTAATGAGTCGGAGTGGGATCAATCTGGTTCACAAAACCTTCGGCCACTATCCCTCAATCGGAACTCAAGCAGAAAATGAGAAGTTCTCAAGGTGAGCATGAGAGGAGGTGATCAGGGTAGAGGACAGGAGAGGGTTGGAGGCAGAGTGGATACTGCGTCTAGGTTGATATCATTGGATTAGAGATGAAATATAGGGAGGAGTCTGGCTGAGAGCTTTGTAGGTAAGCGTTTGAAACAGGGTTCACTGTTGGACTGGCAGCCAGTGGAGGATCTGACAGGGGGAAGCAGAACTGGAGGAGCGAGAGGAGAGATGGGTGAGACATGCTGCAGAGTTCAGAATACACTGAAGGGGCACCAGTCTGTTAGTTGGTAAACCACAAAGAAGGATGTTGCAGTAGTCCCCCGGGGATATGACCAGGGCATGCACTAACATTTTAGTGGTGTCAGACGAGAGCAAGCGATGGGTGGGGGAATGTTTGGAGAGGACAGGAAGTGACTAAGGAGTGAATATGAGGTTTAAATGAAAGAACAGTCCAGGATGGCTCCTAGGCACTGCGTTTGGGAAGTTGCAGTTATTGTGTAATTGTTAACAGAGATAGACATGTTAGAGAGGGGAGGGGAGTTAGTTGTTGGGAACATTACTAGTTCATGACTAAGAGGGCTATGGGCCCTTGAAACGCGCAGCGGCGCTGAGCCATATCTGTCTGTCCTCACACTTATTGGATGCTTTTAAATGGAATTAATAAAAGGATGTTTTATCGAGGTACTGGCATAATATTTGCTATTTTCACTATGGCCGTTAAACCAGCAAAGAGAAGCTGGTGAAAGGCCGGGCAATAACAATAGAATCTGGTGAAGAGAGTCAGTTGAGCTGTAAGTAAACTTTTTTAACTAATTCAAATTGATAACCAGCGTGAGTCAATTAACAAGAGGTTCACCATCTACTCCTACCACAGCCCAATGTTGTTTTTGCAGAGTTCCACATTAACTATAAACTGTTCAGCCTGGTAAAATGTTAAGGAGCAATGGTCCTATGCACCTGGCTTAAACCAGTTTGTGGGTGATGGGTGTAGGAGTATGTGGTTTAGGGATGTGGCTTATTTTTACTGGCTTTTTAGGATGAAATATTTACAGCATTATATGCTACTCATGTGTAGAAGTAGGTGTAGCCCCACCCCAGTAACATGCACTAGGGATCTATGGTCCATAAAAGGCGTTCATGATTGACCCAATGCTTAGCCAATCCATTCCATCCACTATCACTATTCAGTCAAGGAATCAGAGCAGTTGTAACCCACCCAGGCATCCTGCATTTGGTGGGACTGCCTTCCCCCTAATGTTAGCAAAGTGGGACATTGAGGGGTCCCCAGAGTTTTCAGAGGGGCAGTGGGCTCAAAGTGGGACTGTTGCACTAAAAGTGGGACATCTGGACAGTTTAACCTGGCAGCACATTATACGGTGTGGTACCCTTGCCTAAAGAGTCTTGGATTCTATCAGGAGATTAAAAACTTAAACAGGACCTTCAGCATCATTTAATAAAAAGCCCAAGGTTGTAACCCCCCCCCCAACATCTAAAACATATATATTATATGTTTTTAGTCACTTACTTTTTAATTCTTTCCCCCATAGCAAAGAGATGAGAGGGAGGAAACTGCAGGGGCGGGGTTGTAGCTGTGCTTTGCACAGACAAAGCAGAGCTGGGGTCAGGAAACGGACAGCAATCCTAGAATGCAGAGCTGCACTGTCAGAAGACAGTTCCTGTTTGCAGGCAACCTGAGACTCCATGGGCCACCATCTTGATGTTTAAAGTCTCATAAAATGCAGTAGATGAAGGTAGGAAGATTTTTAATCTGTATGTACAGGGTAGGATAAACATATAAGACTCGCATTCAGGGCGAAGGTCCGGTTTTAATGGCAATGTACCTGAAGTCTGCAACACAAGCGACTCTAGTGCCTGTGTCTAAAGGATGTGAAATGCACAATAAGAAAATGGTGGAAGCTGCTCAATGGTCATGCTTCTATATGTTACAAGACACATTTAGGAAAGAAAATTGAACAGCTTTCTGCAAAACAACCTAAACAAATGACCCTAATCCAAATGTGGTTTACCTACCTGTCCCCAGTACTACCAATAACACCAACAACCAACCAAACTCCACCATGATTCACCAGCATTCAGTTATTTCACCTGCCGCCTTGCACATGCATACACAATAAAAATATTCACATTTGTTTCAAATATTGCAAAATCACTTTGCTACTTTACCCTTAAAGTGGACCAAAACCCATGGAGATCGGTCCATGTCTATAAGATTCCCGCTCTGATTGATTCCCTCCCCCCAGGGATCCAGAATCGGGATGCTCCACTGTGTGAAATCCCCAGGTCGCTTATAAACTCATCTTCTTCTACCATCTAAGGGTGCATGCACGAGCAACATCCGCATCCTCGCTATCCCTCTAGCAGGGCGCTTGCCCGTGCCAGGCATTTGTGAATGGCTGGCGCTGGCACGTTCCCTGTTAGGGGGTGGCAGGGAATGTGCCCATCAGTACGCTTGGATCTGCTCGTATTAGAGCTCCTGGACGAAGGGGCTCGAGCGGATCTGAGTGCTGATTGGACGAGCAGCCACGCATGCGCCGTAGGACTGGGAAGAGGTGAGTTGGTTTCGCTGACCTGGCGAATTTCACACAGCGAGGCACCCCCGATCTGGATAAAAAGAACCAAAACCCAGGATAGTCTAACGTCTAACAGTAACCTACAAAGCTCTCTCCAACCAGGCCCCTCCCTACATTTCATCTCTGATCCAGCGCTACCAACTTAAGCGCAACCTCCACTCTGCCTCTGACATTCTCCTGTCCTCCTCCTTGGTTAACTCCTCGCACTCCCGCCTTTAAGACTTCTCCTGTGCCTCCCCACTTCTCTGGAATGCACTCCCCCGCTCAATCCATCACTCTCCATTACTCCAAGCCTTTAAAAGTGCCCTCAAAACTCACTTCTTCAGACAAACATATGACCTGGCTTAAGCAACCCCTATAACCTTCAATGGCACATGCAGCCATACTCAAGCTCTACCGCTTGTGATCCCTACCTTCTGTTTCCACCTCCATCCTTTAGACTGTAAGCTCACAAGGGGGGGGGGGGGCTCTCTTTCCTATTGTCTCCTGTGCTCACATCACTTGGTTTGAACCTTGTGGCATATAGGTTGGTATTGTTCTCTGTACTGTATGTTTTACCTTGTCTGTAATTATACCTTGTAAAGCTTGAAGGGTGTTCTAACACCAGTACTGCGCTGCAGTGAGCGAAAGGTAGTGCCAGCTCCGTGCGACCGACTCTCTTGGCGCTCCACACCATACTATCAAAAAAGGACACACACACACAGCGTCGGCGCTCTAAATCTGGTCGCTGTAGCATAGAGCGCCAGACACTGTGTGATTAAAGTCTTTGTTTTTGAACACATATCCACCGGTAACAAAGCGAAAACACATGGAATTACATTGTTTTAACACTGTGACATTAATACTTTAGTGCCGGACCTGTAATGACAATTTTGCATATAAATATAAAAACAAAAAATAAATAAACAAAAATGATTTTTTCAAGGCCAGGAGATGTGACACAATTATTTGAGAACCCCCCAAAAATAAATAAATAAATAAAAAGTTTAGATTAGATTAGATGGAAAGTCCATTGAAATGTATGGGACAGCGACAGGTAGCAACAGGTTAGACCTGGCGCTCTGGAAGCCAGAGATCCGGCACTATACGCTGAGCCACCTGTAATGATGAATCTTATGCTCACCAGAATCGCCTTCATAAATGTGGGTTATAGTTCAATAAAAGTCTGTTGTAGACTGACTGACAAATGAGGACAGTACAACAATGAAGGGTTAGTGGATTGACCTGCACTGTCTCTGTCTTCTGGTTTCTCCAGCAGATCATTAAGGCCCTTATTTATGAAGGAATAACGACAGGTAGCGACTGGTGAGCGGCCGGTAATGATGGGCACCGCCACGAGAACGCCGGCTCCCCACCACAATCACACATTTATCAAGCAAATCCTGCTTAGCGACTGAGATAGCGCCAGATAGCCACTCATTCATCATTATTCCAGCCTCAGCCCACAGCGCCAGCGTCCGACCTTGAACAGCGACAGGTATGACCTCTCGCTACCGGGCGCTCTCCAATGCATTTCAATGGAACAATCTTTAAATATTCATAATTAATTGTTATTAATTTTTTTTTTTTAATGTGAAAAATTCTGTGACCACTTCTGCCATTTTAGATAATTTTTTTAAGGGAAAAAAAAAAATTGTGCAGAATTGATATTACAGGTCTGATATTAATGTATTCATATTACTAAATTATTTAAAAAACTTGTTTTTTTTGGTTTCCAAAAATATGGTTGTTTGGGGGTTAAAAAACTACTTTTAACCCATCGCCGCCATCGCTCTGGGGTTTAAACATGCATTTTACAGCGCAAGAATTTTTTGAGCTTGATTTTTTAATGAATATGGTGGAAGCCGGTCGCTATGGTCAGTCGCTATCATGCGCTCCCATACAGTGCGGAACCTGTCAAATAGCGACTCGTCACCCCGTATTCAACATTACAGCAAACCGACTGAATCGCTATCAACTACTGAACAAGCACAGCGACTACTAGCGGGCGCTCTGAAAATGCAGCTACAGTCGCTCAACTGTCGCTACCTGTCGCTATTAATGAATCGGCCTCCCCATCTCTCTTCCTTTTCTCCTTAGCCAGGTTATGACCCAAGCCTGACACCCATCAGTTTCGGTCCCACAGGCTACTTTCAGTTAAACAGGGCGTCTGGGGAAACTCCCCAAGCTCGGAATCCTGGTACTTTATTTTCTCCCCCAGAATTTTACTGGCAGATCCATCCGAGAACTTGCAGTCACATTCTTCTTCCGCCTCTGAAGAAGGGAGTATTTTCCCTTGCAATGCAATGGAACACCATATTTGTTGAAAACTTAAATGCAATGTTGAAATATGTTGACAGATAGAAAGGCTCCGGCTGATACATAAGAGAGTTTCTAGCTGAACAGATTCTTGGCAATTCCAGGCAGAATTTATAGAAAAATATACACATTTCTGAGCCACAATAAATCATGGGTGGATGTTCTGGTATGTTCTTTGTTTTAAATATAGACCAAAATGTCTCATGAACAAATTCAAATATACATTTTTATTAAGGAAATGGATTTACGAACATGCTGGAAAACGATATAAGCTTCATTCTTATCGCCATCTGTACAATATAGACTCTGCGGAACAGGTCCCATAATGTAGCTGAAAATGACATCATTTAACTCCTTGAAAGCAAACCTGTGCTGGATGTTGGGCTGTCACTGAAAGCTGATAAAAAGCTGAACTGGAAGGTAATAACTTTTAATGTATGGGGGGGGGGCTGTTTTGTTGTAAGCAAAATTGTATTACAGTGATCCCAGTGGTGTAGAGGTATGGCCTCAAGGGCACTAACATTAGAATTCGAAGGGGGGCCCCCTTCTTTCTCCAGGGGGTCTCCCTTGGTTCACACCACTTGACAACGAGTTCTGGCCGCCAAAAATGTGAGTCAAGGGGACCCCTTGTCGAGGATAAGGAGGGGAGGTCCTCTAAGTCACTCACTGGGATAGAACTTTTAATGTACCCCTGACACTTGTACATACATCCTGTGGTTTTTGTACAGTCGCTGATGCCAGGATGGGCCAAGCACTTAAACTGGACCAACAGCCTGGCACAGTTGGTAAAAAAAAAGGTAGCGGCCATTTTGGAACTTCCTCTCAGCCATGCTGCTGCCTGGATTCAACTGACATAGCTGGCAATGCACAGTAACAGGAAGCCCAACAGCACTTCCTGTTTGCAGGTGGCCTGCAAATGCATAGGCCACCATTTTGTTTCTAAAAGGTAAATTAATTTTTATGTGCAGCAATCTAAATTGTCCTGGGCTGGGATGCATATGAGCACTGTTTGTTGTGTTAGTCTGGTTTAAGTCATTTTATTAACTCTGGTCCACTTTAAGCTGAACCAATATACATCTATATGTCACTTTCAGTATACATAATATATATATATGTTATTTAAGAAACGCTAGTGCCAGGTAGTGCCAAGTAGCGGCACGTAGCGTCAGGTGAATGCTGGGCGAAAACTACATTTAAGAAAGCGAATCTGGTGAGCGCCTCCAATAGCGTCATGTAGCATCACATGTATTACTAGCGGTGGCTCTAGGTTCAGCAGCGCCATGAAGTACCCATCACTCAGTAGCACTCTGCCATACATTTCAATGGTGTTTCATTTGGTTGTGTTTAAATAGCATCGTATAGTAGTATATAGGTCCTGCCCAGCAAACACATTTATTGTTTTTTTTTTTTTTTTTATGTATTTATGCAGAATTGTATGTGCAGGTCTGGCTTTGCAGTGCCATTGTCACAGTGTTAAAACAATGTCATTCCATGTGTTTTCGCTCTGGTGCTGGTGTGTATGTGTTTAGAAACAGACTTTTCTCACATAGCTTCTGGCACTCTAGCGCAGTTTTAGAGCGCCAGTGCTGCTTGTGTGTAGTTTTTTCATGAATATGGACTTCAGCGCCGAAAGCTGGGCGCACTTAACTGGCACTACCTATCGCTCCCTGCAGTGTTGTCCTGTTGTTAGATATTGCGTAGCCTTGGGCGCTATGACCTTGGAACACCCCCTAGTGTTCGAGATTGGCTCTGCAGTGAATCAGAGAAAGCGCTTCTACAGTGGCCACCAGACATCACTATCACATGGATGGGATAGAACAGCGCCACTTGCCCGCCCACTAAGCTAGGCTATAGCGCCTGACACCTGCTGACAGCGTCTACTAGCCGCTATATAGACGCATGGCGATACGTGGTGCTAGTATTAAATCAGCCTTGATATATATATTTGGAGGGGGATTTTGTTGTATTTTATTGTATGATTGTATGGCCATTGTATGATTGTACACGCATAGGAATTTCTATGTCCTAATTATGGTGCCCGAGGAGCAGTTGGGGGGGGGGGGAATTTTTGAGGCATAGTATGACTGCCCATACTTAGAAATCCCTCTTCTGCATTTAACCCATCTGTGCAGCTGTGTACACATGTACGGAGCAGTGGGCTGCCTGGGGAGCAGTTGGGGCTAGGTGCCTTGCTCAAAAGCCTTTGAAATCTAAATGACAATAAGACCACTTCCCAATCCACAGGCATCCTGTTTTGGGATCCCCATGTAAAATCTATACCAAGCCCAAAACTAGTCCGAATAATTACTGATTCGGTCATCAGATGAAGCAGGGGATGTCATAATGCAGAAAGCATTTGGGGTTTCTCTTTAACACACATTTTTTCTGTTAGATATAATCCAGAAGAATCTATTATTTAGTTGAGATGTTGGCCTCGATTTAGTAAGAGTAGAAAAATTTCTCATGGTAGAAAAAAGCCTGAGAATTTCAATGTTGCCAAACCACCTGCCAGGTAGACAATAACAGTCAATGGTACTTTTTTTACTCCTAAGAAAATTAGTGAACTTTTTACTCCTGTAGTGAAAAGTGGCTTGACTGGTATGCGTCCGAAACGTTGGTTTTATACAGGGTTTAAGTACATGTGAATCTATAGAGGGGAAATCCTGATTTATATCCCAGTCTCTGGAAAGCACAAAAACACAACCAAATGCTTGAATATCATGCAGGAGCACCCCCCCTCCCAAAAGGCTGTCAGATTTTCTAAAATGTTTTACTGAGCTGTCCTATTACAGTACATCAGTTAGCCAGACACCACACTAGAGCCAGAGTGTAAAGGATAACAAAAACAGAAAACCCCAAAATCACAAATATACATAACAAATTAAAAAATATATATTTTACGTGTGTCAGTCAAATTGGGGTAACACCAGGGAAATTGCCCTGCACAATTCAGGGTGGGGAAAGTAGTCAAAACAATAATGGAAAACAAAAAAATAAAGAAATACATGCATGAATGAAAAAAACAAATTATTATATATTTATGTGTGTTGGAGGCCAAATCGGAGGGGGGGGGGGTTACAGCAGGGCATTTGCCCTGCGCAAAATGAGCTAGGGAAAGTAATACTCAAAACAAAAACAGACAACAAAAAAATGTAAAAAACATAAATAAGTAAAAAAAATAAACAGAAACAAAATAAATAAATACAGCATTTCCGCCCTATAAGACGCACCTGCCCATAAGACGCACTTTGAAGTGATTGATTTGAAGGAGGGGAAAAAAAAGAAAAAATATTCTAAACCAAATTGTGTGCTAAAACACCCAATCCCTCATTCCATATGCAGTGTGGCATTCCCCCCCCCCCCCCATTGGCAGTGTGGCAACCCCATCCCATATGGGCAGTGTGGCACCCCCCCACTCCTATTCCTCATAGGCAGTGTGGCATTCCCCCAATCCCATAGGCAGTGTGGCATTCCCCTTATCCCATCCTCATAGGTAGTGTGGCACCCCCTATCCCATTCCCCATATGCAGTGTGGCAATCCCCCTCCCATTATCAGTGTGGCACCCCCTATCCCATTCCCCATATGCAGTGTGGCAATCCCCCTTCCATTGGCAGTGTGGCAATCCCCCATCCCATTCCCCATATGCAGTGTGGCAATCCCCCTTCCATTGGCAGTGTGGCACCCCCATCCCATTCCCCATATGCAGTGTGGCAATCCCCCATCCATTGGCAGTGTGGCACCCCCCATCCCATTCCCCATATGCAGTGTGGCACCCCCATCCCATTCCCCATATGCAGTGTGGCACCCCCCATCCCATTCCCCATATGCAGTGTGGCACCCCCATCCCATTCCCCATATGCAGTGTGGCAATTCCCCTCCCATTATCAGTGTGGCACCCCCCATCCCATTCCCCGTATGCAGTGTGGCAATCCCCCTCCTATTGGCAGTGTGGCATTCCCCATACGCAGTGTGGCAATCCCCTCCCATTGGCAGTGTGGCAGCCCCCCATCCCATTCCCATCCATGCAGCCGGTGGGCGTGGCCTGCCCAATAACACGCACTGACATTTTACCCCCACTTTTGGGGTAAATTTAGTGCGTCTTATAGGGGCGAAAAATACGGTACCTGAATCAATATATACATATATGCATTAATAAAATAAATCAACATTAATAAATAAATATATACATTAACAAATAAATATATACATAAATAAATGAAAATATTACAATTATTACAGGTGCCAGAGGTCCTGGAGGGAGGAGGTGGTGGATGTGTCGGTGTAAGTGGAAGAGGCTGAGGAGGAGGTAACACTTTATGTTTAATCTTATTTTATTTTAAGGCACAATACAATATCACACAAAGAAAACAAAAGATTACAAGACACAAAGCAGAATACAATACACATGTCATATCTACTCTTCCAGAGTCACACCAGCCACCTGTATCACCGGAAGGTGCACCTCCCGCCCATCTAACCTAACCCCCGCCCGCACAGCAATCCCTGAAGTAACCATCGTAGTGCCGGACCACCACCACTCCTGCCCTACCGGGAAGGAGCGTGATGTCGCCACCGGCACGACCCACCCCCAAGGAGAAGTAAAACAAGGAGCCGAGCCCTGAGGGGCCCCACCTTTAGTACAGTAAGTCAGCTCCCATCCAAGGATCTATTCGTTCTCAGGGCCTCCCAGCACTAGACCAAAGGACAGACAAACCACGACATGAAGGACACCGACAAACACACGTCTATACTACCCAACACTGAAACACAGACCGGGGAAGGAGAGGAGGCGGGGGGGGGGGAGGAAGGAAGAGGAGGGCGGAGGACAAAAAGGGGAATAACAGAGCACAAGAGCACGAAGGAGAAAGAGAGACCTTAGCGATATGGAGTAAAAGCCCCACAGAGCCCCCTCCCGGTCTCCACCCCCACACCCCAACCCCCCTCCCCAGCCTACTGTACATCTAATATCTTTTTTTGTCCGGCATCCGAATCCTTGAACAATATCCAAGCAACCCACGTCTGCATAAATTTCTCACCCCCCCCCCCACAGGTCTGCCGTTAGCTCCTCCATCCTCATGATATTGTTCAGCTCCTCGTACCATTCTAGTAAGGAAGGAGACGTTACACTCTTCCAGTGCCTGGGGATCACCATTCTCACGGCTGTCAGGAAATGCCTCAGGGCCCCCTTCTTCCATGCCTCCCTACTTCCCGGGAGCATGGATAGCAAAGTTATCTCGGGAGTGTTTGGAGTCACAGTGCCGAACGCCTCCCCATATAATAGTAGGACCCTTTCCCACAGTCTGTTTATACTGGTGCACTCCCACCAGACATGCAAGAGCGTCCCCCTAGCCCTGTTACACCTCCAACACATGTCTGGGGCCGTGGGGAAGATTTGGTGGACACGGACTGGGCTTCTATACCACCTGGAGATTAGTTTAAAATTTCTTTCCTGAGCCTTGCAGGCTTTCGCCATTTTGTGAGTAAGATAGAACGCTTTCTCCCAGTCCTCCTCTTCAAAAGTCTTCCCGATCTCCCTCTCCCACTCTGCTACAAAATCCAACTTCTTAGGCTCCTTCTCTTCTTTAGGACACTCAGCAGCCTCCAACAGGTCTTCAAACTGAGTGCTATCCCTTGTTATCCCTTCAAGATCCCCCAGGGAACACAGATAGTTATGTAGTTGGCTCACTGCAAGCCATGACCTCTCCCCACGTCTATACTACCCAACACACGTCTATACTACCCAACACTGAAACACAGACCGGGGAAGGAGAGGAGGCGGGGGGGGGGGGAGGAAGGAAGAGGAGGGCGGAGGACAAAAAGGGGAATAACAGAGCACAAGAGCACGAAGGAGCAAGAGAGACCTTAGCGATATGGAGTAAAAGCCCCACAGAGCCCCCTCCCGGTCTCCACCCCCACACCCCAACCCCCCTCCCCAGCCTACTGTACATCTAATATCTTTTTTTGTCCGGCATCCGAATCCTTGAACAATATCCAAGCAACCCACGTCTGCATAAATTTCTCACCCCCCCCCCCCCCCCACAGGTCTGCCGTTAGCTCCTCCATCCTCATGATATTGTTCAGCTCCTCGTACCATTCTAGTAAGGAAGGAGACGTTACACTCTTCCAGTGCCTGGGGATCACCATTCTCACGGCTGTCAGGAAATGCCTCAGGGCCCCCTTCTTCCATGCCTCCCTACTTCCCGGGAGCATGGATAGTAAAGTTATCTCGGGAGTGTTTGGAGTCACAGTGCCGAACGCCTCCCCATATAATAGTAGGACCCTTTCCCACAGTCTGTTTATACTGGTGCACTCCCACCAGACATGCAAGAGCGTCCCCCTAGCCCTGTTACACCTCCAACACATGTCTGGGGCCGTGGGGAAGATTTGGTGGACACGGACTGGGCTTCTATACCACCTGGAGATTAGTTTAAAATTTCTTTCCTGAGCCTTGCAGGCTTTCGCCATTTTGTGAGTAAGATAGAACGCTTTCTCCCAGTCCTCCTCTTCAAAAGTCTTCCCGATCTCCCTCTCCCACTCTGCTACAAAATCCAACTTCTTAGGCTCCTTCTCTTCTTTAGGACACTCAGCAGCCTCCAACAGGTCTTCAAACTGAGTGCTATCCCTTGTTATCCCTTCAAGATCCCCCAGGGAACACAGATAGTTATGTAGTTGGCTCACTGCAAGCCATGACCTCTCCCCCCACGATCCATTAGATCCTCCCCCGTAGGGAGCCTTCCCCCTATCAGCGTATGCCTCACTTTAGGTCGTAAAGATGCCTCCCAGCACAGGAATCTTGGCACCCCCACACCAGGCGGGAACGCTGGGTTGCCAAACAAAGGCAACAATGGACCCGGCCTTGTTGCAATTTTAAGATTTCTAAGGCAGTCCTCCCACGTCAGGAGGAGCTGGGCTATCAGAAAAGGCAGCCCCTCTTTAGGCGTGTTACTGGGGCTAGAATCACCGCCTCTTCTGCCCGAGTCCAGCATCTCATGTTGTGCCTCCAGCCCCCCTCCTCTCTTCCGCTCACTTCGCTCCTCCGTGATACGATCTTCAGCTGATCGCCTGCCCGGTATCGCTGACACTCGCAGCAGTGCCGCCACTGCGATCAGGGGGCGCGTTCCTTCTCCTCGCCGCCACCTCTCCCTCCAGCCCGTCGCTCAGCACTGACACAGTGGCCGCTGGTCTTCTGGCCTGCCTGTCTCCTTCGCCATTCGCAGCTGAGCCGACGCTGTAATCGGGCGGCACCTCCCCTCTCACCGTCGCCGTCTCCTCCTCCAGCCTGCCATTCCGTGCGGTCACAGTGGCCTCCGGTCTCCTGGCTTGCAAGCCGCCTCTGCCATCCTCGCTCACTTCTGCACTGTGGACGTAAAGATGCCTCCCAGCACAGGAATCTTGGCACCCCCACACCAGGCGGGAACGCTGGGTTGCCAAACAAAGGCAACAATGGACCCGGCCTTGTTGCAATTTTAAGATTTCTAAGGCAGTCCTCCCACGTCAGGAGGAGCTGGGCTATCAGAAAAGGCAGCCCCTCTTTAGGGAGTAATTTCGGGTCCACCCAGGGGAGCGAAGTCAGACTCACAACCAGCATATCCCGCTCGATCGTAACCCATTGTTTAGGCCCCACCCCGTGGTACCAGTCCACTATCCTGATCAATGTTGCCGCTCTGTGATAATTCTCAACGTCCGACATCCCGGCCTCCCCCTCCCCTTCGGCCTAGTTAGTTTACGGAAACTCTGTCTCGGTTGTCTACCCCCCCCCCCCCCCAGACAAACCTTATGATCTCTGACCTCAACTGCCTAAAAAAACGTTTGTTACCGTGGATGGGTACCGCCTGGTAGACGTACAACACTTTGGGCAAAATGTCCATCTTAATAACATTAATCCTCCCCATTCACAAAATACCTTTCTTCCCATACTCCTCCAAGTCGGCTTTTGTCCTCACCAATAAGGGGTCATAATTCAGTCTAAACAGAGAGGTGGGATCAGCTGGTATGAGGACTCCCAGGTAGCTTATGGCCTCCTTGCACCACTTGAAGGAGAAGTTCCCTTTAAGCCTCTGGACCAGTGACTGATCCTCAATGCTAATATTCAGTATTTCTGATTTGGCCATATTGACTTTAAAGTTGCTGACCCTACTGAACCTCTGAAACTCCTGTATAATTGAGGGTAGGGACGTGTGAGGTGAAGTGACATACATAAGTAGATCATCGGCGTATAACGCCAGTTTATGCAAACTCTTCCCGACTTCAATTCCCCAAATATCAAGGTTCCGCCTCAGTGCCACCGCCAAATGCTCCATCACTAATACAAACAACAAGGGCGATAAAGGGCAGCCCTGCCTCGTCCTGTTCCACACCTGAAACGCAGAAGACAAAAGCCCATTCATTCTTACCCTAGCTGTGAGGCCTGAGTACAATGGCCGAATCTTCTCTCTCATGGTTGGACCCAACTGGCCTGCCTAAGGGTGTGTTCAAGGAATCTCCAACTGGCCCTATCAAATGCCTTTTCGGCATCTACCGATAGGAGGCACATGGGGATTTTGTTATTTTTAGCATGAGAATTTAGAAAGATAGTCTTGATTGTGTTATCCCGGGCCTCTCTTCCCGGCACAAACCCCATGTGGTCCGTATGCACCCATGCAGACAGCAATCTCTTCAATCGGTTTGCGATCACTTTGGAGTAAAGCTTCACATCCACGTTAATTAAAGAGATCGGCCTGTAGCTACTGCAAGATGTTAACTCCTTCCTGGGCTTGGGCGGGACCGTGATGTGTGCCTCTAGGGTCTGCGTCCGGAAGTCACACTCCCCCAACACTGCATTGAAAGTCTTAGTCATGAATGGGACCAGTTGAGTCTTAAACTGCTTAGAGAATTTTACTGTGAAACCGTCAAGGCCAGGGCTTCTACCAGAAGGGGTCCTCCATGCTAGTCGCCACTGTTGCTGGAGTCACTGCAAGTTACGGGGCAGGGGCTGGGGATGGGGGAGAGGCCCCCCACAATGAGGTTTTCGGAGGGGGCCCCTGCAGGGCAATCTGAACACCCATCTTCCCTGTGCCAGCTGCCATTCATAATATCTTTGCTCATAAAGCAACTTAGGGGGTGCATAGGATCCTCGCTTGTTCCTCCTGCCAGGCTGTGATCTCCCCCTTCCAACAAAAAATCTGCAGGCGTGTTACTGGGGCTAGAATCACCGCCTCTTCTGCCCGAGTCCAGCATCTCATGTTGTGCCTCCAGCCCCCCTCCTCTCTTCCGCTCACTTCGCTCCTCCGTGATACGATCTTCAGCTGATCGCCTGCCCGGTATCGCTGACACTCGCAGCAGTGCCGCCACTGCGATCAGGGGGCGCGTTCCTTCTCCTCGCCGCCACCTCTCCCTCCAGCCCGTCGCTCAGCACTGACACAGTGGCCGCTGGTCTTCTGGCCTGCCTGTCTCCTTCGCCATTCGCAGCTGAGCCGACGCTGTAATCGGGCGGCACCTCCCCTCTCACCGTCGCCGTCTCCTCCTCCAGCCTGCCATTCCGTGCGGTCACAGTGGCCTCCGGTCTCCTGGCTTGCAAGCCGCCTCTGCCATCCTCGCTCACTTCTGCACTGTGGACGGGCAGCTCTTCTCCTCTCCCCACTGCCTCCTTCTTGCCGCGGCCGGGGGGGGGCGTATATCTCTCGATCCCAGCTCGGGTAATCGCCACCGACCTTCTCCCACTCTTCTTCTTTTTCTGGGACCCCATGAGGGTCCTACACGTCCTGACTGCCAGAAATCAGCTGCAAATGTCTAGGGCTACACGGAGCTCTGACAAAACGCTCCTCAGTCGGCCATGTCCAGACCACGCCCCCCGGAGGTAACACTTTAACCGCTCACTCAGTTTCTGGCACAGCCAAGTCCCGTGGGATTCATGCTTGGTTCATCTTAAAGCGGACCTTCAGCATCATTTAATGAAAAGTCCAAAGCCTTAAAAAACTATTCCCCAGCATCCAAAATGGATATATTTAACGTTTTTAATCACTTACTTTTTTATTCTTTCCCCCACTGGACTGCAACTCTGTTGAGGACTCTAGGATACTGGCGCTGCCATCTTGGCTCAGTAGCATTACATACTGAGAAGGGGAGAGGGGTCAAACGTACAGAGGGTGGGGTTATAGCTGTGCTTTGTACGGACAAAGCAGAGCTTGGGTCAGAAAAAGAACAGCAATAACAGAAGGCAGAGCGGCACAGTCAGAAGACAATTCCCATCTGCAGGCTGCCTGATTCTCCGTGAGCCGCCATCTTGGATGTTTAAAGCCACATAAAATGCAGAAGATGCAGGTGGGATGATTTTTAATGTGGGCAATCTGTATGTACGACACGGGGAAACATATAAGATCTCTTATTCAGGGAGAAGGTCCGCTTGAAGGCCGATCCTCCTTTCGGTGATGACTCCCCCTGCAGTGCTGCACACATGTTCTGATAGGACACTTGCCACAGGACAGGCCAGCACCTCCAAAGCATAGAGAACAAGCTCTGGCCACATGTCCAGTTTACCAACCCAGATATTGAAAAGGGAGGATTCATCGTTCAATACCAGGAGACGCGTTGATAGGTAGTCATCCACCTTGCGAGTCAAAGTCTGCCTCCTGGTACTATGGACCGTATCCGATGAGGAGGTGGTGGACAATGGAATAAGGTGTTTCACGTTGCGGCCATGCTCAACCTCCCCTTTGAGGTACCCCTGCTGCCTTGGCGGCTTGCTCCTTCTCCTCCTCTTCAGTCTCGTGCCACCACTGAGCCTTCAAAGACAGCTGGAAACTCCTCCAATAGTGCGTCCACTCCAGTGCTGGACTCAAGGAGGTAATGTTGTTCTTATAGTGGGGATCCAGCAGCATGGCCAGTAATCAGCACTGGAGACTATGCAGGCAACGCTGCTGTCGTTCCGCAGGCACTCCTCCACCTCCTCCTCCTGCTCCTCACGGCATTCCACACGGCATTCTGTTGTTCCCTCACTGCAATGGCACCCCTCACTTGCCATTGCCACTATTTTTTTCTCAACAAAACTAAGCACGCTACTCGCCCCAAGGCCGACCAAGAGGGCCGATGCTTCTTTTCAAAGAATGTCTAGATAAGTGGTCACTGGAACCAACAGACACAGGATAAATAAAATTTAAATTGATAGAGACTTACATTACCAATGTCAAACCACATGGGACACGCACCTTCTTAGTGAGTTTACAACCCCCAATCTCCGCAGTTAGCTTCACCTTGAGTCAAGCCCCCGTTCGCTGGGATGCTTTAAACACCTCACAGGACACGGTTGCCCCCAGGATTTGGTAGCTCAAAGATTGTGAACTCACAGGGGTGAAAACGGATGAACCAGAGGTAAGACTGGGCATTAACGGCCAAGCCGGGGTCATACACAGAAACATCAGTCCTCAATACACAGCGCCAAGGGTGAAACACAAGAAAGGTCAAAGGTCAAGCCAAGGGTCAAAACCTGGTAATCAGGTTCAGACGGTGGTCACGAAATGTTCGAGCAAGCTTGGCTGGCAACAGTATAACATACAACGACCACAGGATCAATAGCACCCAGCAGCAAAGTGTGGAGGGAAAATCTTTATTGGCCGGGAACTAACAGGATTGGACAGAGGGGAATAGATCAGATTGGTGCTTTAATAACATATGGGCTGATTGCCCAGAAAAACCTTTAGGGCGTTTTGCCCACAGTAAACTTTGGGCTCATTGGTCCTTTTAAACTAAACACGCTGATAGCAGTGCCGCCGGGGGGCATAAGACAGCCGTGCTCACGTGCATGGGAGCACATACAGGGGAGCCAGGGAAGCAGCGAGGGGAGATGGAGGCAGGAGCGCTCGGTGCCGCTCTCGAGCCTATGCTGCTCATGGAGGCTGCCTTGTGGAAGGAGTCCCCATCAGCCACCTGAGCCTACGCCGCCTGTGGATGTCATGGGACCGGACGGGAGGTAAGTTCACTGTGACAACCAAACTGTGCCCAATGTCACCCTTGCTTATGATCTGCCTTTGCAATGCCTGCAAGCCATAGCGAGCACATGTTGACTAGCTGGAAGGCACTTTGGGAATGAGGTTTAGAGTGAATGGTGTGGGCTGGCCATAGTCCTATAAAATTCTGTACTGATTTTTGCCCCCCCCACAATCCCTGTGGGGGCTTTTTGACAAAAGTCATTTTACTGACCTTAGCTTTAGCAAGGCTGATGCCATAGGGTCGACTAGTAAGTGGAAACATTCCAAGTTAGAAGTTAATTAGCTAGACTGCACCCCATCATCTCCTCCATATTGCTCAATCTATCCTCTTTAATTATCCTCTTGCACCTTCTACACAGACGTGTGTCAGTAGAATGTTTACATGCATTGCTCCAAGCACTCAAACACTGTGTTATGGGCAAGGACTTGCAAATGTTATGATGGTGGGGGGGGGGGGGGTCCTGCCATGGTTATTTTCTTAGCAGATCATCAGGATATATAATCTATCTTTATCACTCTTATATACTATGCTACTAGGACAGCCAGACACATTCATGTGTAATAAATGTATATTCAAAGAAATATTTCTCAACAGTGCTGGCATAACAGCCGAGTGCTCTGCATTATATCAACAGTTTCACAACAGTTATATGTTTGCCTGTTTTTAAACCATTAATTCCAAATGCAAAACCCAGCACCGATTTGAATTTCAGATATCCACATGCTCCTCAGAACATTCAGCTCAATTATTAACTGCACAAAGTATCATCCTGTAATTTAAAAAGAAATTAATTTATTCCAACAAGCTGCCTATTAGTATGGCCACCGCATGCAGCCTAATATAGTAGTTAAATGTTAATTTAAATTAGTACAAAACCTTCATGCATTAAAATGGTTTAGCTATTTTGACAGCATGCTTATTTTACCTAATTTATTTCAACTTAATGAATAAAATCAGAGAGGGAGGCAGACGCTGTTCTTCTTTCTCATTAATATAAGAGTTCTAATTCTTTTTGAATTATTTTGAAACAGCAACAAATCAAAGTTAATAGGCTTGTCAGGGAAGGTTCGAATCGAGAAATCAAAGCATCTTGTACTAAACGGAATGTTTGAGGAACGAGAAAGAAAGAAATACATTTGCTATATCAATAACAAATTAACAAATTGAAATACGGATTCTGATGTGTGAATAATGGCGTACGCTTACCTAGAACGGCACAAAGTTGTGCGTTTGGGGCCCAATTTCGTAATCATGTGTTGCCTCTGTTTTGACAGTCTTTTCAGCACCTGGGCCCTAAGAGATTTATGCTCGGCACATTTACAGATGTATCCATTAACAGTGTTTCGAATGAAAATTAGTTAGAAATACTAATTCAGTAAAATAAAACTCAAATCAGATGCAGGAGATTACTGTGTGCTGAGTTGAAGAAGTGTTAGAAAAGAAAGACACACATTACTGTCATGCTGTTCAAAGATAACGGGGCTGATTGTGGGGAAGCAGGAGCCAACAGGGCCCAGAAGTGGGGATGCTCCTTGGCGCAGATGTCCCTGGGCCTCCTTCTGTGCTGAAGGTGGTGAGTACATAATCAAGATCTTGTAGAAAGGGGCAAGAGGAACAAGGGAACTGTTAGGGTGGCTGAGAGCCTGGGCCCTAAGGCCAGCATTAACTTTCTTGGCCTTTCTCCAAAAAAAGTGGAACTAACCAGGCCGGAGGGCAGAGTCAATAGTGGGTCCAAGGTTTAAATGCCATGGGGCCACTTGGTGGTAGTTGTGGGCCCCATTCTGGCTCCAGTCATACTCCTCGTCTCTCAGAAGCCCCACGGGGTGGTGTGGAGCATCCCCATCGATCTGGGTCCACGCCTAGAATAAGAGGAAAAGGGTAGGTTAGTCAAGGGGGTTGTCCAAGAGATTGGGTGTGGGTTTCATCCTCCTCCGTCCCTACGCCATCTTAACAAACCTGGCATAAAGGGTGTCCTTCGGGGTTAATCTTTGCTGGGTGAACTGCCGAGCTGTGGACGAGCGTGAATAGTGGGGTCGCCAGGTGTGCCGTTCAGGCATCCTTTCAAGTTGCGTCCGCTGTGCAGGCATCCCGGGGTGCATGGACCCCACGGGCCCCAGTAGAAAAGGGCCATAATATGGAAGGAGTTCCCAGGTTACATTCTTCCTCAGGGATGGGCTCCAAGAGAGGCGGTCTCCCTGGGGAGGTTTGGTCCGGCTTCCACTCCATGCAAGACTTGGCGGGAGCTGAGATGGGCAGGGGTAAAGTCTGGTGACTGTCCCAAGGAGCAGGAGTAGTGGCAGGCCCCCACAGGATGCCATGCCTGGTCCTGGGTCATGGGGCAGAGTAGGAAGCAAGGGAAACACCACCTCCTTTTAAAGAGTAGTTGAAGTCAGAAGGGTGGGAAGGGTGACTACCCCTAGGATAAACGGGAGCACCAGCGGGACAGCTGGAGGTATGTGAGAACAGAGCAGCTGAGAACAGAGATTGGATACCCCAGTCCTAAGTGAGAGTGTGGGCCAAAGCTGGGCACGAGATTGCCGGTTGGGAACAGGAGGACGAGTAAAAGCCCTGTCAGCACAATGGAAATCAGCACCCCAACCCGGGAGGTCGTCTGCCCAGTCCTGAGCCGCTGCCAGCCCACCTTTATTTGGTGGTCCCAGTTCCCTGACCTCTAGGCCGCAGAAGAGAAAATAAAAGACATTTTGCTTGTACTCTCCTGCCGTATCTCAAATGTGTGCTACCTCTCTTTTCTCTTACACTACCGGAGCTCTGCAATTTTTAGCGAATTTCAGGAAACTGATGGAACAGATGTGGATGTGGCTCTCCAGCAAAGTGGCAACCGTTCAACATTGAATTAATTACTCCGTAAACGGGATCTCACACTGGAAATGTAAATTTGCTACAGAAAATATATCAATATAGGTCTTCTGGCAAGTGCAACCTTTTGCTTATAAGCGTTCTGAAGCTTGTTTGTCATATCAGGAACTCAAAAGCCTGTGTCTAGGGCTGTAACTACTGCATACAATCTTAACTACAGTTAATTTGATTTTTTTTGGATCTTTATGGAGCAGTCACAGCCTAATGATTATAGGAATTGATCTTGTAACCGGAGGGTTGCAGGTTTCATTACCGGCTGGTAATGTTCTTGAGCAAGGTACCAACTCCAACAGCTCCCCAACACCATGGCTAGGGCAGCCCACCACTCTGGCCTATCACAGCCATCTGCCGACTTACAGGCATAGAAAAGGTATCTGATAGTACAAGAGCCCACACATGTGCTGTTGGACCGGCGAAAGGCGATTGAATATCAGTGACCTTGGTAGGGTTCACACAGTGGGGCATCCCAATTTAGGATGCTATGGGGAAAGGCCAGCATCCACCCTGGATTTTGGTCCTGCTTTAACACCCCCCCCCCCCCAGAAATGCAGTTTTGGTCCACTTTAAAATTGAAAAAAATGGGATTTTGTCTATCCCTGGTTTTTTATCTGTGCCCCTGAGACATCCCCAATTGGGATGCTCCACTATGTCAAACCCCACATATTGCCTAGTATACTCACCTGTTCCCTGCCCAAATGCCCACTTTGCATGTGCCTGCTCTCGTCCTATCATAGTCCTAGGCATTTGTGAATTACTAGGCACAGAAAACTGCTTTGGTAGGACAACAGTCAGCATTGTTGGACAAGAGAAAGGTGAGGTCACTGGATAAGGCCAGCAACATGGCCGGTCCTGGGTTTTGGTCCCCGGATATGAAGTTTTGGCCCACTTAAGTACCTCCACACCCACAGATATTCAGGTTTGGTCCACTTAAGCACCTTCCCCACCTCACACCTCTCCCCTGGAAATAGAAGAAAAAGACCTGCCCCAGATCACAGTAAACGGATGTCAAATCGGACTCCAATGCCGCCCCTGGCCCCTGAGCGATCATGTTGCTACATCGCTGAAGCCGGAAGATGATCCTCCTATAGGCTCTACTGCTACTTGGTGGGTCCATTTGCCAATCCCGGGGGAGTGGGGGTGTGTGCCATTACTTGCTCCTTCCATTTCCAGGCTCCAGCGTGGTGGCGGAAATGCTGCACCATGGCAGTGGCAGTTGGCGCCATGGCCACGGAAATTACAGGCCAGTGTTCTCCGCGGCAATGCCGCCCCATTGCTCGTCCGACTTGGTGCTGCGCACAAGCCCCGCCTCAACCTGCCTCATTATGGGTGCGACCCTGCTCATACGCCTCTCTCCCCAGGGCAACTCAGATTGTGGCACAAATTAATTTACCATTTAGTAGCTCCTGATATGCTCATTTGCCCCTGGGGAGCTGCAGGCAGAGCAAAGAGGAAGTTCTGCTTGGTTTCCTGTTGCTTTTTTTTGTGGGTTATGTCAGTTATATCCAGGCAGCAGCATGGCTGGGATGCTGGGAAAGGAAGCCTCCCAGGCGTTTCAGCTTTAAGTGGATGCAGGAACATTTGTAAGTGCTGACAATGATTCAGTATCATGCGTGCAGATGGGGCAAGGGAGTTTTTTTCCAACTGTGCCAAGCTGTTGGTCTGGTTTAAAGCGGGCCAAAACCCACATTTTTAACTAGCATCCCCTGAATTTCTCCCCCTATGAAGAGTACCTCTTGCCAATTTTCACAGCTCCAGCTTCACTCTAATCCCAAATAATGGTGCCTGTTTTAGCTGTAAATCCCTGCCTCCTCCATTCATTGCCACTGCTGTGTGTGGCATTGATGTCATTGCCACAACGATGTAATGACTGATCATCTGCCATCTTACAGAGATGGACAGCAAAAAATAAAGTGTTCCAGGGTAATTCGAAAAGCAAAAATATCTATTTCTAGTTCTATACTGGGGGTTTTGGACAAGTGTATTTTGCAAGTACAGTGAGTTTTGGTCTGCTTTAAATGACAGTTATTATTATAAGCTCTAGTGCAAACTGTTACAGAAGGATCTGTCCAAGAACAACTGGACAGCTTAAAAGGACAGCTTTTTAGTAGCTTCAAGGAACAAGAGAATGGGGATTGAGATCGATTTTTTTAATTTACCTCTCTTTACAGGAAAATTACAAGGTATATTACACGGGATTTACAGAAAAGAAAGTCGGAGGGGCAGTGGTTTCTACCCTGTTTGCCTGAAAATAAGACATAGCCTTTTAACATTTTTTTGCTCCAAATGATGTGTTAGGGCTTATTTTCAGCTGAGATTTTATTCTTCCCATGAACAACAATCTACATTTATTGTAATAATCTTGTAATCACATCATACCTCTCCAAACCCGGAATTTCATCATGGATTTCTTGTGGATCCACATTGATCCACTGATACTGAACTATGCGCTGTCAGGTAGGTAGCTTGGCATTCAAGCTGCTCTTTTCAGCACCCCTCTGCACTGCAAGGAAGCCACAACGCTCCTGTGAGGAATAGGGCAAATATTATATGTCATTTTATTGCTGATGCCCGGCTTCCCCCTTTAAGATTCTCTGTACTTAGCAAATGTTACCCTTTATTTCCCACTGTAAGGCTTTCTAGCCATAAACCTGCACAGGACCTAATCTCCCCCAGGAAGGAGAATTAGCATCTGTGAGTTAAGTGAGTGAATTGAGGAGATCACAGGCTCCCTGCTGATTCTCTCACACCTCTGGACCAGGAAGGCCATGCTGAGACTGAAGCAAAGGTGATCCCTGGCTGTGAGCTTCCTCACATCAAACACAAGTACCTCAGACAGCCGGCACCAACACAAATCGAACTGTAGCTGGGCCACTGTTTGTCCCAGCACCAAGCCAGATACAGAACCAGAACGGGCCCACAAAACCGCATGTAGACATACAATTCTTAGAGCCATGCGACCATAGGCACCTAAAGAAATGGAGATCTCGGGTTCTGACCCATCTAGGGACTCCATCTTTGGGCTCACCAGATGCCCGGCATCCAGTCCAATCCTTTGATACAAACATAGGGAGCCATATGACCCCCCTGCCCAAAGTTATAACCCCTAAAGGGTTTTATGTTCTAAAGCAGGTTCCACAACAGGGGGAGGGAACAGTCTGCCCCACAGAAGGGAGGGGGTGAAAGGGTCCCTTCTGGGAAGGTTGCATTGCATTGTGTGCTGGAGGTGCCCATAAATAAGCTTGCCACTCACCTCCATCTGGGAGCTCATCATCACTACTCACAATCTGCATGTTAAGGTAACTCTGACTGTTGTATCTCTGTGTGTAACTCACTGTAACCTGTAACCTACTTCTCAGAACGACATTTGTATTCACTCATATTCCACCATAGCCAAATGTTTGTTATCACTGCCTACAGGGGCGGACTGGGGTCAAAAAATGGCCCTGGACTTTTTGGTCACAACGGCCCTGCTGTACTTTGTACAGCCCAGTATAAGTGTGTTAATGTCACATTAATATTTATTATATATATTAAAGCTTACCAAAACCTGGGATTGGTCCTTGACCCTGGGGTAGCCCCACGAATCGCTGGTAAAACTCACCTGACTGCCGTTCCAGCGGCACATGCGCTGATTCTTGTTGGCTGAAGGGTTGAATGGAGCCAAGCATGCTGCCGGCCACATCCCCACTGGCCTCTAGCTGGGTGCATGTGCCATTAGATTGGTAGTCAGGTAGTTTTTTACTGAGAAAATCTTGGGTGTTGTTCCTCTTTAAAGTGGACCTATCACCAGGATTTTCATTATCTTGGTGATAGGTCCCTGCCCCAGGGGCCTCTCGATTTAGGATGCCCTGCTGTGTATAACCCCCAGATTGCTCACCCCACTCACCTTTGCACCAGTCCCACAGCACATTCGTAGACACTTGTCCAATTGGTGCTTTATGTTGTGCTACTAATTCACGGCATAAAGCCATTGTTTAGGACTCAGCGTTGGCATAGGGAGCAGCAGCAGGCGCATCCCTGGTTTCCCTATGAAGTGCGCATCCCTGCCTATCTGAATGTCTGGGCGGATGCTGTAGGGACGCCAGGGATGCAGCCGTGGCAAATGACCACTGGAATGGTAAGGGGTTCATACAGTGGAGCATCCATTTGGAGCCCCCAGGGGCACCTAGTCGGCCAGCCCTGGAGTCTTTTAGATTCTAGGGCCAGCTGTGGTGGTGAAATGGTCCACTTTAAACAGACCAAAACCCAGATGAGCTGTGTTTTGATCCACTTTATGAAAAACAATTAGGGCTAAATGCAAAACTGGAATAGGAAAGGACCTTTTCTGGATCTCTGTGTACAAGCAGCTTGCACATTGCAGAAAAAAAAAAGTTTTTCAAAAAGGACAAAAACATTTGGCTTACTTTTTAAATGTGCTTGAGGTGGTGTCCCTGAAAGGGTTAATTCCTGGCACATCAGATTTACAGCCCCTGCTGCTGATCCAGGGATGATATGATCGGGTGATTGAGAGGGAGAAAGGACAGACTCTGACCTCTTAGGATACGGAACCCGGCTGCTGATGCTCAGCCGCGCTCTCCTCTGCCTCATCATCGGTTCCACCCACGTGTTCTCCTTCGCTTCATGCTGAACCTTATGCGCCATGCCAGCCCTGGCCTCCGACCTGTCCGGAACTAATGCTGCTTCCTGTATTGCAGCCCAGCTATCATAGGCTGCAGCACAAGTAATATGATAACCAGCGCCTGCGCTTCATTCACCTGTGTTCCACTGTGGAACACATTGCAAGACCTGGAGCAGCCCAACAAGGTAAATAGAGGCCCACAATTGTGGGGCTAGCTGCGGCCTACCGGGATTTGTCCCAGTATGCCCTACTGCCAGTCCGCCCCTGACTGCCTAGTGCACTCATTGCATTAAAACGTATATTTAATTTGAGCAATCTTTTTGCCTTAGCCAAGAATCTGTGCGTCCGTAGGCTTTGGGCCTGGTAGTCCCGCTCGGCGGGCGAACGGACGGGGCTTTTGGAAAGCGGCTGTGTGATCTAGGGGCATACACAATTACACAGGGCATCACAATTCAGGATGTCCCCACTAAGAGGAACAACACCCCGAAAAGTGAAAATCAGGTGTGTTGTTCCTCTTTGAATCAACCTTTTTTTATCAGCTGTAAAGTAGCCTAGCATTCCAGCTGGTTCACTCTTTACTAGTGATAGTTGAATCCAAACCTCAAAGGTCATGTTCATACACAACTTTGCGAATTCAAGTTCTCAAAACCGAACACAGACTTCAGCCATAAGTCCGTGTTCGATTTTGGCTGAATCCAGAATAGCTGAGTGGCCCATCAACCAGCTTAACCTAATGCAGAGATTGCAGTAGCGAAGAAGTGAGCGGTTGTAACATACCTGAGCCGCCAATTGTGCCGGCGTTCTTTCCTCTGTCAAAATGGTCATGGCTGGGGCATCGAAAAGATGGCCACCCCCATGAGTGAGGACACTGGCAGCAGCAAGCAGCACCTTTAGTGCCAGCTGCCAATGCCCTCACTCATGGGGACGGCCATCTTTTTGAAGCCCTGACCATGATCATTTTGACAAAGAAAGCACAAGAACACAGCCAGAGCGGGGCTCAGGTAAGTGTACAGCCACTTCCTATTGCTGCACACTCTGCATCAGCTTAAAGAGGACTCACTCGCTGCCACCACCCACACTCCGCCCAAATCTGTTTATTTAAAGATAGGTGCAGGTGAGAAGCCCGAGGAGCCCCAGTGGGCGGGTAAGGAGTGGGGGGCTCTATTGATTTCAATGGGAGACTGGTTCGGGTCATATCCGGTACCCAAACCAAACTGTTCAATTTGCGGCCGAACACGAGCTACCAGGGAGCTACCTGGTAGCTCGCTAGGGCAGGAGCAGGGGAGGCATTGCCCCGGGTGCAGAAGGTCAGGGGGCACCAAAGGGGGACCCAAGAACAGGTGTGGGTACCATCTCCAATCTTTGCCCTGGGTGCCAGAAAGCCTAGCTACTCCTCTGCTCATTCCCATTGTTAGGTTGATGCTGCTTCTGTTTCCCACAGACTGCTACATTTATCCCTTTACTGACATAGGCCCTTTTTTAACAAGGGGTAGCGACTGGTGAGCGAACGGTAATGACGGTCACCGCCACGAGAACGCCGGCTCCCCTCCACAATCACACATTTATCAAGCCGATCCTGCTTAGCGACTGAGATAGCGCCAGATAGTGACTCATTCATCATTATTCCAGCCTCACCCCACAGCGCCAGCGTCCGACCTTGAACAGCGCCAGGTATGACCTCTCGCTACCTGGCGCTCTCCAATGCATTTCAATGGAACAATCTTTAAATATTAATAATTAATTGTTAATCATTTTTTTTTTTTTTAATGTGAAAAATTCTGTGACCACTTCTGCCATGTTAGATATTTTTTTAAGGTAAAAAAAAAAAAAAAAAAAATTGTGCAGATTTGATATTACAGGTCTGATATTAATGTATTCATATTACAAAATGTTTTTATAAACTTGTTTTTTTTGGTTTCAAAAAATATGGTTGTTTGGGGGTTAAAAAACTACTTTTAACCCATCGCCGCCAGCGCTCTGGGGTTTAAACATGCATTTTACAGCGCGAGAATTTTTGGAACGTGATTTGTTAATGAATATGGTGGGAGCCGGTCGCTATGGCCATTCGCTATCATGCGCTCCCATACAGCGCGGAACCTGTCAAATAGCGACTCATCACCTTGTATTCAACATTACTGCACACCGACTGAGTCGCTATCAACAACCGAACAACAGCCCAGCACAGCGACTACTAGCGGGCGCTGTGAAAATACAGCTACAGTCGCTCAACTGTCGCTACCTGGCGCTATAAATAAATCAGCCTCTTAGGGTTTTTTTCATGAAGCTCTAGTGCCAGGTAGTGATTCATAGTGTCAGGCAGCGTCTGCTGAACGCCGGGCACTGTACGCAATACCACATATATGAAAGTGAATCTGATGTAGCGTCCGATTCATCATTACCGGCGGCTCAGCGTATAGCGCCGGCTCTAGCTTCCAGAATGCCAGGTATTACCTGTCGCTACCTGTCGCTCTCCCATACATTTCAATGGACATTTCATTTATTCTCTTTAAACAGGGTTTTTTTGTTTTAATAATAATAATTTTTTCTCTCAAATTATTGTGTGACCTCTCCTGGGCTTGACAAACATTTTAGATTTTTTTATATTTATATGCAGAATTGTCATTACAGGTCTGGCATTAAAGTATTAATGTTAAAATGTTACAACAATGTAATTCCATGTGTTTTCGCTTTGTTACTGGTGGACATGTGTTCAAAAACAGACTTTAATCACACCGCGTCTGGCGCTCTATGCTATAGCGACCAGATCCAGAGCGCCGACGCTGTGTGTGTTTTTTTTTTATGAATATGGTGTGAGTCGCTGAGAGTCGGTCGATCTGAGCAGTCGCTACCTTTCGCTCCCTGCAGCGTAATTCTGTTGTTACAGCGACCAACAGAAATCTCATTCATCAATGGCGGGCAGGTTACTAGAGCGACTGAGGCGTCTCACAGCCGATCAGAGCGACCACTAGCGGTCACTCTTAGCGCCGCTGTACAGATGATAATCTGCCGATATCTGGCACTATTAAAGTGGACCAACACCCAGGGGTGATCGGCCAGGGAATCTATAAGTTTCCCGGGCCGATCACCTCCCTCGCCGCTGGATATCCGAGATTGGGATGTCCCGCAGTGTGAAACCCCCCCAAACACCCCAAAAAAACCTTACCATCCCTTACCCTCCGCCTCCCGCGCGCCCCTCTAGACGTGCGCGCCCCTGCACCGTTTGTGAATGGCCGGCGCGCGCGCGCGCCCTGTAAGAGAGACGCGCGGGAGGAGGCGGCAGACGCGCTGTCTTGTCCATCGCTGTCACCTGCTTGTCCGTCGGCGGGGATTGTGGTGGGGTGAGTTTTTGGGGCTTTCTGTGGGGTTTCACACAGCGGGGCACCCCCAATCGGGGTGCCCCCCCAAAGTGGACCAAAACCCAGGATAGTCAAAATCCTGGGTGTTGGCCCACTTTAATAAATCAGCCTGCCCGACTTTCTCTAAGTAGACCCAAATACCAGTATAGAGCTCTAAATAAGCTCCTTAACTGTAGTTTCACATGGGAAAAAAATAGATTGGTAGTACTAAATTAAAGTACAGAATTGTACTTCACCGTCTAATATATTTTGTCCTTATCACATGATTATTTTACAAATGCTCTTCCATGTTCTTTGTATTTGAAGCGCAGTGCAGATGAATGTTATTTTAAGCATACACAAATCACCACAAATAGTGCTTGAAATGGAAAAAGGAATTGAGTTTAAAATGACACATGGGTACACAGCGCACAGTGCTCGCTCTGCCAGGATTTAACCTTTAACTAAAAATTCTAATATTATTTATGAAGCATCAGAAAATCTTTTTTTGCAAAAATTAAATTCAATGTTTATTTTTATTTGACAGAGAATACAATGTATCAGCATAAGTAATATTGCTAAAAGATTTGAAACCAGCCTCAGAACATGGTGAAATGGGATCCAATATCGAACAACCACTTACAGGATAAGCCAGAGCTTAACTTTAAAGACCCTAAATCCCTATAAAATATTCTTGCTCCAAGTGTTCACAAAAAGGTGAACCGTAGACCATCTGCAAGTAACAAAATGCTAATGAAAAATGCAGTATATGTATATGGCTCCAGATGCCAGCCAGTGCTGTAAAATTGAGAAAAAACTAATATATAAGGTTGCTCTTTTATGTATATGTCAAATCAAATTTAATGCAACAATATGTTACTATTGTTCAAAATGAAAAAACGGTTTCATCCCATTGTAAAATAGGTTTGTCCTCATATCGACCAGTTTTATTTTATTGACCATAGACTAGTTTGAAAAAATCACACTCATACTTATGCATTCCATCTGTTGGCTAGTGCAACCACTGGGAGTTGATGCAACTGTACCTAGTACAGTTTGTAACATTTATTTTACTGTTGATTTATTCTTTGTATTATATTGCCAGCCCCCCCCCCCAACACACGTCAGCTAAGACTGGAGGGTCCCTAAACTAGGCAGGGACATCCGTGATGAACCAGAGGGGGACATGATTCAGAACCCCCATTCAGATAGTCCACAGTATCCAGCATTCAGTACTCCAGAATACAAGATACAATAACCTTGGCCACCACAATGTGTAAATTGGCATAGGGGCCCATTGGACTGTTAATGAAAAAAAAATATATATATATATTAAAAAAATAATTTATGCTCCTGGTCCAGTGGGCCAAGTAAGTAATGATGTCACTAGAAGTGAGGGGTATAGAGGGAGAATTCCCACCACCCTCCATGTCCCTCCTACCCAGTAACATCATTATTCATATGCCCCAGCGACCCAGCATTAACTTTGTGGGATGCCAAGAACTCGCCATCATTACAGATGCTGACAGGGTGACTGCAAAAGCTATTCCCTGCATCAGCAGACCAGTGCCAACTGGACCAGGTAGGAGCCCAACCCGCTGGACCTGAGGAGACGATGCTGAAAGGTGAGTCCTTTTTTTTCATTAGCCTGTGAACTGGTAAGGGGTTCAAAGGACCAGCAGTTCACGTGTTGTGGTGGCTGACTAACAACTGGACTGAATCGGCAAGATCCGGTTCCCTCCGAATACCATAGGGGGGAGCCAGAACTCTGTCCCCCGATACTTAACTTCTTACACAATCCCTCTTTTCAGTTGTGACCACTGGTGTAGGCAGATAGGTAAGACATATAAGATTTTAATTGAAACACTAATGAAATTTTGAACAACTAACACCATCATTTACAAACAGCAGCATTTTTGGGATCAGCAGCTGGTAGAACCCGCTGCCTATTTCTCTGAGTGCCTTTGCTGTTTGTTACCAGTTGATTACTGTGCATCTACTATGACTACCTGCGACCATAAGCCTGATTTAAACCTTGTGCTCATGTTCTTGCTGTGTACCTCTTCCAGCTGTCTACCTTACTGTGCATATGTTCCTGTCTGACCCTCATCCTTAGCAGGGCTGGATTAAGTGTGGTGGAGGCAACAGATACAGTATTTTTTTTTCCTTTAACCCTTTAAGTGCCAGCCTTCCTAGAATTTCTGTCACCCTTTGTTGCCAGACCACGTTTCACTATTTGGCGTTACATATGTTCAACCGTGATTTTTGAAGGGATTTCCAGGGATTTTCCAGGAAAATGATATATTGTTTTTTTCAGTCAGAGTCTAAGCTTCAACATGCAATGTCTTGTTTGGCCTTTTTTTAGTGTATTCTCAATACTTTTGGGTGAAATATGTGCAAAAAAATAACAAAAAATCTATTTTTTGCAATTTGTAGTGTATTTTGTAATAAAAAATATGTGTCAATAAAATCTTATTGCGTGTGAAATCCCAATTTCTACCGGTTACAGCAGTACCACATATGTATAGGTATACACCCTTTCCTGCCAGGAGACTCCCCCAAACTGAAACAGCGCTTTAGGAGATTTTCAGATAAAATACAACTATGCTATGCAATATGCGCACCTTGCATTTTTTCCAGAAAAACTACCCTTTACATTTGAAATACCCCCCACAAACTATATATTCTCTGGAAATACGCACCTCAAGCTTTCTAGGCGTACCAGGCTTGTTTATGTGGGTGTAGTTTTGTGGAAGTAATCCCTCAATCAATACATTGGTTGCACAGAGTTTCCCTAAAAAAGAATAAAAAAGACAAATCAAAGCCACATTTTCTAATAACAACTATATGCAAACAAGAAAAAACAAGTTAAATCTGAAAAAGCAGCATCCTCCGAACAGAACAATACCCAACATGCATAGGTACTATCAGAGTTGGCAAACACACCAAAGTAAAGCATGTGCAAAACGGTAATTTTACTTGAAATTTTCAGCTCTGCTGACAAAGTGCGCACCTTGCAATTTTTAAACCAAAACCACCCTTTACATTTGGAATATCCCCCATAAACCATATATTTCCTGAAAGTACACATGTTAAGCTTTCTAAGCGTACTGAGCTTGTTGTAGTGGGCTCATCTTTCTGGAAGTAATCCCTTGAAGAATTCTTAGGTTGCACAGGGTTTCCCTAAAAAAAATATATAAAAAAGAATAAAAAACATGTTTTCCTAAAATATCAATATGCAAAGAAGAAAAAACAAACTAAATCTGAAAGCGCAAGGTCCGAACAGAACAATACCCAACATGCATAGGTACTATTAACCCTTTTAATTGCCAGCCTACTTGAAGTTTTGTCACCCTCTGTTGACAGGTCATTTTTCCACCATGCACCATGTTTAACCATGATTTTTGCTGGAATTTCCAGAAATATTATATACATATTTTTTGCAGCAGAGTTTAGACTTTAACATGAAATGTCTTGTTTGTAATTTTTCTACTGTTTTTAAAATATTTTGCGTACAAGAAACAAAAAAATAAATAAAATAATATTTTTAGATGTCTAATAATTTAATTGTCTCCTTAATTTTAAATAAAACATTTGTTTTATTAATGAAAACCATATTGCATGTGATAGCCCCATTTTTTCCGATTACAACGGTACCACATATGTATCGGTAGCCCCCCCATTCTTGCCCAGGAGATCCCCCCAACTGAAAAGAGCACTTTATAACATTTACAAATAAAATGCAACTACTATCCACACTATTAACATAAGGGGTAAATTAAAAAAAAATTACATAGGGTCCCGCCTTCCGGGGGGGGGGGGGGGGCATTTTTTACTTTGGAATTTTAAGGGTTAAAAACCCTTAAAAATCCCCCCAAAAATGACATGGGGTCCCCCCTACCCATCATAACCAGCCCGGGACCAGCTATGGGGGCTTGTAGAACAGGGTGCAGGCGCCAGCTCTGGTGGCCCCCCCATCCTGCAGCCTACAAGCCCACATGCCCGGGGGTAATGGCAAGTCACCTGCTAGCCACAGGTGACTTGCCAGCTCCCAGCCTTGTGAACTGGTTTAGGGGTCTGATGGAGAAAAAAATATTTTATTTGTTTTTTTTTTTATACTTACCCCCCATCCATCCCTGGGCACTGTGTCCCACTCTGATCACTCCGGCTTCTGTTCTCCTGCTGCTGCTGGAAGCCTTTTATAGCTGCTGGGCGACAGAGCATAAGGGGTTAATTTAAAACAAAAACGACATAGGGTCCCCCCTCCTATTTTTTTTTGGAATGTTAAGGGTTAGGGTTAGGCTAACCCTAACCATAAATGAAGAAAAACCACAGAGCAATAAATATAAGCCGGCCAGTTGTCTCAATATGCGATATCCCACGGTGCATGCACTCCACACAACAAGGTGCAAAGGAAATCCTCCACCGACAGTGCAAACTCTTACCAGCTTCAAATCAATAAAACACTTTTCAAATACTCTTAGGCAATGTTGATAAGCCTTCCATGGACATCCACTTCAAATTATATACTTGTCACTTATAGATCAGACCGTGTACCAACATACACACCTGTGGTGCGTCTGCGAGGTAGTTATGTGAAGTCGCTGGCTGCAGTTTTAACCGGGTAGCCGAATATTCAGCTGGGTTCAAGGTCTATTGTCGGGTGAATGTTTGTATCTTCACATAACTACCTCGCAGACGTACCACAGGTGTGTATGTTGGTACCTGGTCTGATCTATAAGTGACAAGTATATAATTTGAAGTGGATGTCCATGGAAGGCTTATCAACATTGCCTAAGAGTATTTGAAAAGTGCTTTATTGGATTTAAAGCTATATACATTTTGAAGTTGATATATATGGACGCTTTATCAATGATGCTTAAGAGCACTTGACAAGTGTTTTATTGATTTGAAGCTGGTAAGAGTTTGCACTGTCGGTGGAGGATTTCCTTTGCACCTTGTTGTGTGGAGTGCATGCACCGTGGGATATCGCATATTGAGACAACTGGCCGGCTTATATTTATTGCTCTGTGTTTTTTCTTCATTTATACAAACTGTGTTCCTTCAGAGATAAGGACTTTTTCATGTTGAGCAACCTTTAATCTTCTTTGGAGTTTATAATTAATTTTTTACATCTAGCGCGGTGCTATGTATTAGTGTTTAGATTTCTAATCATTGTTACATTATTATCTAACCCTAACCATAACCCTTAAAAATCCCCCCAAAAATGACGTAGGGTCCCCCCTACCCGTCATAACCAGCCCGGGACCAGCTATGGGGGCATGTAGGAACAGGGTGCAGGGGCCAGCTTTTGTTGCCCCCCCATCCTGCAGCCTACAAGCCCACATACCCTCTGTGGGCCCGGGCTCTTCTGCCCTCCCCACTGGGCTTTGGGGAGGCAGGTAATTGGGGGTGCTGGGGGTTAATGGCAAATCACCCGCTAGCCACAGGTGACTTGCCAGCCCCCAGGCTTGTGAACTGGTATAGGGGTCTCATGTACTCCTTACCAGTTCACAAGGGGTTAAATGTAAAAATAAACCACACACACACACACACACATAAGAAAAAAAATGACATTTTCTTTTTCACCTCCTATGTCCCGATCATGTCCCACGACGTTCAGATGACAGATGCTGGAGATCGGTGGAGGAGAGCTGGTAACCAACCCTCCTCCTCCGATCTCCAACAGCTACTGAGCTTCGGGTCCCGGCTACCGGGTGACAGGTGTGAGACTCACGTAGCTGGCACTAGAAGGGTTAAAATAATAGTCCAGCCAAGTAACCGATGGTTGCCTGGCACCCACCTACTTACTGGAACATCAGATCAAGTCTCTTGTGCCACCCGTGTGCGGGTACGTCATGCTTGTGCAGTGAACGGCTGCTGATTGACAGCCTTGCACCCACCCATCACTGTAGTGTTGCTGATGACGGCTTTACTGCTCTAGACTCTTCGTCCTGCCCTGTGGTGGCTTTGGCTGCAGGTTTGCAAAAACAAAAAAATCCCCCCCTTCCGCCGATAGCTTTGTTGCTGACCCTGTGTTCCGTCAGATGAAAGACTGAAAAGCCTCCTAGACCAGATCATAACCCCAAGGTTGGTGGGGGCCCCCTTGCAGGGCAACTGGTTGAGGCACCAGGGCACGTGCCCTTTGCACCTCCCTCATAATCCGGCCCTGAATCTTAGCCTTTGTTGTGCGTTTGTTCTTATCTGACCCTGTACCTGCGGTGCACCTATACCTGACTTGTTGCTATACTTATCTTGTGCGTTCTGTTATACTTTAAACAATTCTGAGTCTGGGTCTTGTTTAATAAGCACACCTCAGACCTATGCTACTTGGTCTAAGGCCAGTAGGTCCACATTTTGCATCATGACATATAGTTTGGACAGCTTGAGGGGGTGAGATCATGCCTGATGAAGATGGTGATGGCAGATGTGGAAGTAAACCTTGGCTTGCTCCAAGTCCAGTACAAATACCACTAAACAGTACAAAATATAAATATATGAATTTAAAAAGGTGTTTTATAGATATAACTCAGAAGGAATAATACATACTTTCTAATGCCCACTGAATTATATCTATGAACACCTTTTTGAATACTTGTATTTATATTTTGTATGCTATTTCTAGATATACGTATATACTTTTCACACCTTAAAGATTCCACGAGTTGTTCATTTAAAAAGATGCTCCCTATTGGATTCTTGAAAAGCATATACTTTGAATTGTCTGCATATGGGAAATTACATCCTAATTTGTTTTAAGGTTTCACTAAATTATATGTTTGAAACACAAATAGAAGCTCGTTGGTGCTAAACCGAGAAATAAAAACTTCACACTGAAACTCCAAGAAAAATAAGAACTGAAAAGGAAACAAAGAAGCTGAGAACATGGGAAACTGCAATGGGAACTGAACTACACTGTCTATTATCTCTTGGACTGCACAAATAAATGTGGCACACAGTGAAACTTCAGATGATATAATTGAGCTGAATAACAAAACTAAAGCAAATCTGTATCGGTTTCCCTTCAATGAAACAAATAATATAATTTGTTTCTGATTCTTTAGTTTAGGGATGCCTAAAAGTACCAGTGAAAGATTTCTCAATTTTAAAGCACAGCTCCAAGCACATGAGAAGGAGAGCCTGATTTATCAAGCATCAGTGTCTGTTAATGCCACTCAGTGACAATAATTTGCCTCAGCGGCATTCAGTTTTAGATTTATCAAACAAAAAACAGGCAGCGCCGATGCGTCTGCCGGCCTGTGTCTAATTTATCATTAGCACTATATAGTTTGTGGTGACAGACACTCTTGTGTAAGCTGCACCAGTTTATAGCATCTCTGTAGGTTAAGATCCCATAGAGCACAATGCTCTATGCTTAAAAAAAATGTTATACACATTGTTGTACAGATCTTGCATTGCCACTTGTCAATAATGTGAACACAGGACTTAGATGTCACCAAATGTTACTTGCAGGCTGATTCATTACTAGTGCCAGGTAACGGCAGATGAGCGTCTGTACAACGACGCTAAGAGCGACCGATAGTGGTCACTCTGATCGGCTGTGAGTCGCTATTACAGATCGCCTCAGTCGCTGTAGTAACATGGCCGGCATTTATGAATTTGGTGTTGCTAGAAAGGCACTGTACAGTCACTCACCCAAATTCAATGCAGCGTCTGAGTGTTCCTATGCTGCTCTAACACCACTTATATTGCCAATGATAACTTTGGCAAGATAAGATTCCAAACAATGTATTATTTTAAAAACACATTTTTCTTTTTTTTCTTAATGCATAGTATATATTTTTTTCTATTTTCTTAATACATAGTATATTTTCTTCTTAATACATTGTATATTTTATGTATTTTTTTTGTTTTCTTATATATATATATTTTTCATTTGGATAATGTTTTCAGACGTGTTTTTTTGTGTTTGTGTAGAGTCAGACAATAGTAATCGAAAGAAAAACAAAACACAAATGTAAGTCAAAAACTATAAATATTTATTTTAATTTAAAAAAACAGACCAACATGGCCAAAAATTGTAACAGCAGCACAGCGGCAACCCTAATTCCTCCCACCCTGTCGCTGATTCTTCAACTCCAGCAGCATTTTACGGGATCTCTGAACATTCTGGCACAATCTGTGATGCTCCTGTGTACAAGCTGTTGGAAAGAAAATACACAATTAAGTACCACAGCTCAAAATATACAGTATATACCTATGAAATTTAGAAAAAATGTTAGTTTAAAGATTATTCATTCAAAATCTTAGAACCCTTACACACGGGGAATTTTTTAAAAATAATAGATTGCTAAAAAAACAAACCTGTGTATCCATTCTACATTACAACCCTAGTCTAACATCATAAACTACATAACCTAACCAAATAAGGCCTACTTGACCACCGGAAGAATGTACTTCATGTGGTGGTCAATTACTCCTGAGCCAATATGATCTAAATACATACACCTTTAAAATGTAAAGAATGATTGGATCTGAAAATTAGTGAATGGGGGTTACAGAAGTAGCAGGAATTTAAACCCACCACATAAACAACTGCTGCCTTTATCATGTAGGGTCAAGTAACATTAGCAGGGGCACCAAACTAGCATGCTTACATTTAAATATGAATGAAGATTTCAAAAAGAGGGTCTCCATGTATGATAGTAAACTGTAGACTGCCACTAATAGGTGTACATGGTCATGGACACATACATATGCATGTTTAGTAGGTTATAGTAACAAATCACAGTACTCACCATCACAGCTGTGGCTTGGGCCCATGTTCATGGAGGGTCCTGGAGATGGGGTGGGGAGAATTACACCTGGGTCCATCTGCATGGACATCAGTATTGAGAAAAAACACAACAGAAGCAATCATAAGAACATTATATTTGATATTGAAAATATGTCTCACAATGTATTTGATAGAATCGTTCAATCTGATTAATTTTGGTTACACACTTGGCCATGTGTTTGCTAAAACAATACTACTTTGGCTAACACATGAT
Organism: Gastrophryne carolinensis; assembly: GCA_027917425.1. Classification (NCBI taxonomy): domain Eukaryota; kingdom Metazoa; phylum Chordata; class Amphibia; order Anura; family Microhylidae; genus Gastrophryne; species Gastrophryne carolinensis. The sequence continues at coordinate 81,726,620 of CM051234.1, forward strand.
CAATCCACACCAGAAGAGAGGCTACTATGATAGTGGCCACTTCACAACCATATCAGGTTTCATATATTCCTAAAATGATATAGGCATAAAACAATTTGCATATACTTTATTATTCAAACTAAAGCAATTCTTACCTCGACTATGCCCAAGTGCCACATCCGCAGCATAAGTGGAGGAGGTGCTGGCTCTATGATGACCTGAAAAGCATTTAGAAATGGAAAGAAAAATTGTAATAACAACAAAGTAACAATGGAACTACCAAGCCAAACTAAAAAGTCCACTCACCAGGGAGTGTGGTGGAGTCCCTTGCCTCCTCCCCACTGGGACTCCGCACTTGAGAGTGACCACAGGGGGGTTGGGACTCAGCTGAGTCCGACTGAGAGGAACTGAGGCCCTCATCCCAGCAGCACACTCCACTGGGGCATCATCCCCTTCCTCCCCTGGGTCCTCGATGTGGGATAGGGGAGAGGGACCCTCCCCCGCAGACTCATCCGACCCAGCCACACGTCTGCGGGGGAGGATAACCTTCCCGTGTTTACCCAGGGGAGCATGCTTATCTGTAGAGAGGCAAAAAACAAACCTGTGTATCCATTCTACATTACAACCCTAGTCTAACATCATAAACTACATAACCTAACCAAATAAGGCCTACTTGACCACCGGAAGAATGTACTTCATGTGGTGGTCAATTACTCCTGAGCCAATATGATCTAAATACATACACCTTTAAAATGTAAAGAATGATTGGATCTGAAAATTAGTGAATGGGGGTTACAGAAGTAGCAGGAATTTAAACCCACCACATAAACAACTGCTGCCTTTATCATGTAGGGTCAAGTAACATTAGCAGGGGCACCAAACTAGCATGCTTACATTTAAATATGAATGAAGATTTCAAAAAGAGGGTCTCCATGTATGATAGTAAACTGTAGACTGCCACTAATAGGTGTACATGGTCATGGACACATACATATGCATGTTTAGTAGGTTATAGTAACAAATCACAGTACTCACCATCACAGCTGTGGCTTGGGCCCATGTTCATGGAGGGTCCTGGAGATGGGGTGGGGAGAATTACACCTGGGTCCATCTGCATGGACATCAGTATTGAGAAAAAACACAACAGAAGCAATCATAAGAACATTATATTTGATATTGAAAATATGTCTCACAATGTATTTGATAGAATCGTTCAATCTGATTAATTTTGGTTACACACTTGGCCATGTGTTTGCTAAAACAATACTACTTTGGCTAACACATGATCAATCCACACCAAAAGAGAGGCTACTATGATAGTGGCCACTTCACAACCATATCAGGTTTCATATATTCCTAAAATGATATAGGCATAAAACAATTTGCATATACTTTATTATTCAAACTAAAGCAATTCTTACCTCGACTATGCCAAAGTGCCACATCCGCAGCATAAGTGGAGGAGGTGCTGGCTCTATGATGACCTGAAAAGCATTTAGAAATGGAAAGAAAAATTGTAATAACAACAAAGTAACAATGGAACTACCAAGCCAAACTAAAAAGTCCACTCACCAGGGAGTGTGGTGGAGTCCCTTGCCTCCTCCCCACTGGGACTCCGCACTTGAGAGTGACCACAGGGGGGTTGGGACTCAGCTGAGTCCGACTGAGAGGAACTGAGGCCCTCATCCCAGCAGCACACTCCACTGGGGCATCATCCCCTTCCTCCCCTGGGTCCTCGATGTGGGATCGGGGAGAGGGACCCTCCCCCGCAGACTCATCCGACCCAGCCACACGTCTGCGGGGGAGGATAACCTTCCCGTGTTTACCCAGGGGAGCATGCTTATCTGTAGAGAGGCAAAAAAAACAAAGGAAAAATGATAAGACATCCGCAGATTAATGTGGACATATGTAAAAATAGTGTCTGTGTATGTGTGTTGAACTTACTAGATGCATAAGCATCATAAAGCCAGTAGACGCCCTCATTGTCCCGGCGCTTGAAATCTGACCATTACTGGATGATGGCTCGGGGGGTGAGTTTGGTGTTGAAGCGCCGGGACATGGTGGCCCTCACCTCCTACACTATGCTGCTCTTAGCACTCAGGGCATAGTCGTATTCTTTAGGGCAGAAATCCTAGATGTAGAAAAAAAAAAAAAAATCAATATTTTCTACAACAATATTTTACATTATATTAAAAATTAGTGGACAATGTAAAAATAATTTTTGACTCCATTAACCTGCCATAAAGGCCTTGTGGATTTCACAATATAGAAAATTTAAAAAGTGGTTATATGTTCCAAAAATAACTTTTGGAATGTCCATGGATAATATTAAAATTAAAAAACTAAAAAAAATTTTAAAAAACAGTTGTAAGTATTAACATATTTACATTAACACAACACATATAATTAAAAAAAAAAAATTACTATATTGTGGAAGATATAAAAATGGTTTAAAAAACTATTAAGAATTAAACATTTAAATCAGCAGGAAACAATAACACATTGAAAGAAGGCCACTACAGAGTACATAATGCATTAATACACATTTCATGTTAACACTTATTTTCACCACTTGCCCAATGACCCTGGGGTCTATGCGCTGCCTTTTCTCCTGGCAAGGGGGGACATCTGAATCAGATGAGGAAGAGCAGCTGGGGAGACGTCTGGCGTTACAGGCATGGCTCCGCATAGGCCGAAAACCGGAAGTGCATAAAACGAAAGCAAAATCTTTAACCCCCCTCGCAAGATACGAACGCTATGAAACGCCCAATATCTTATGTTTACGCTATAGAACGCAACAAGAGGCTGTAGCCTGTTATGTATGTTAAAAACGCCAATCAGCACTGGTTAAATGCAGCACCAATCTTTTCAGCGTGCCCAAAAATAATAAATACAGTGTAAAGCGCATAAAAGACGGCGATAGAGAGTGGCTCTCACTGGAGATGTTATAATCGGCATATGAGACAGGCCGGTCAATACCTAGTGCACCAATCCAAACTGATTAACATCAGGCTTGGTGACTTGTAGCACCATTCAGTACAAAGAGCAGAGACAAAATATATATAGATACCAGCGCTCAAAAACTGGTTATATGCAAGTAAAATGATGCTTAACGATGCGTTTCCTAAATAAAGCCCATAGTTCTCTTGGCAAAGAGCCAACCATGGTTCCCAATTGGGGTTTAGTCCACCAAAAACCTCCTGCAAAATCTAAAGTTTCCTACTATTGTGATCTGCTATGTCTAGAAATGATGACATCTCTAGTGGCTAGTCAGCTTAGTAGTGGCATCCAAAAACATCATCTCCTTCCTGTATAAAATTTCCTTGGCAAAGCGAGAGGGCTGCATAAAGTAGATGCCTTGAAAACTTCGCCAAAAACTGCAGGTAAGGGAAAGAAATAGCATGTCTCCCATCAGACCTACACTGTCTCCCATCAGCTACACTGTCCTCTTTTTCAGGTAGGGTCCTCACTCATGGAGAAAAAATGAACCCAGCCTATCCCATCACACCATCAAGAGGTCCAGAAGTATAGAGATACTCACTGTTTCCTGTCAGGACTCCATCTATTGGTGGCAAGAAAACAGCTATTTGTGTTTACCCTGTGTCAGCAGCACCTTCTCCAATATGGAAGGGACCTAGTCAAAAGTCATTTCTGACTGGTGGTGTATTAAGACTTCTGGTTCACTATTTTGGCTTTTCAAGATATTCTTTGCAGTTCCTGATTAAAATCCTCTAGGCTCTCCCAGGATTCATGTTTAATGTATTAACCAAACCAAGGCCATCACCACCATAATTTAGTAAACTGCAGTTTTTATAAAGCCTGCTGTCCCAGGTTCACCATTTTTGTCTGCCATAACAAAGCATAAAAACAGGTATCTTATAATATTACTTATCTTATTCTAAATCTGGACCGGAGGAAAATATACTGTAAACAGAAATATGCGCAATTGCATTGAACCAAGATATTATTTACATTTGCCTAAAATGCCCCCTACCTACAACACTGACAAGTGTATTCTTCCAGCTCTTGCTTCAGGGCTGAAGTCAACACTCAGCCCTTTCCCTTGGCCATTTGGGACTCTCTGTTGATGAAAACAACAACAAAAATGTTGTGGCGGACTGGGGATAAAAATCAGCCTGGGGTTTTCACATGGATGCACCAAGGCGGAAGTTAATGTCAGGAAAATGACACAAAATAGCACAATTTATAAATTGGGCTCCCAATGTCTGATAGATAAGGTTAAATATTACACCTATGTAAAACATATGTAAACTGCTATAATAAATAATGCAGCATTAATCCATTTTGTCACCTTCTGTTGCCAGACCATTTTTCACTATTTTGCGCTACACATGTTCAACTGGAATTTTTGAAGGGATTTCCAGGGATTTCCCAGGAAAATTATATATTGTTTTTTTTTTTTCAGTAGAGTCTGGCCTTTAATATGAAATGCCTTGTTTGGTCTTTTTTAGTGTATTCTCAATACTATTTTTTTACAATTTTAGTGTTTTTTTGTAAAAACAAAGTTAAGTTTGTCAATAAAATCTTATTCTGTGTGAAATCCCCATTTTTCCTGGTTACAATGGTACCTCATATGTATTAATAGACACCCTTTCCTGCACCGAAACTGAAACAGTGCTTTAGGAGATTTAGGAGATTTTCAGATAAAATACAATTATGCTATGTGCTATGCATACAACCCTTTCCATTTGAAATACCCCTCACAAACTATATATTCTCTGGAAGTACTTGCCTCAAGCTTTATAGGCGTACCCGGCTTCTTGACGTGAGCACAGGTTTCTGTAAGTAATCCCTTTGGTTTCACAGAGTTTCCCTGAAAAAGAATAAAAAAGAAGAATCAAAGCCACATTTTCCTAAAAAAACTATAGGCAAACAAGAGAAAACAAGCTGAATCTGAAAAAGCAACGTCCCCCGAACAGAACAATACCCAACATGCATAGATACTGTCAAGGGAAGATTTGTCAAACACCCCAAAGTAAAGCATGTGTGTAACGGTAATTTTACTTGAAAATGTCAGCTCTGCAGACAAAGTGTGCACCTTGCGCTTTTTCAACCAAAACAACCCTTATATATCCCCTGAAAGTACACACATTATGCTTTCTAAGCGTAACCAACTTGTTGTAGTGGGCTCATCTTTCTAGAAGTAATCCCTCGAAAAATTCTTAGGTTGCACAGGGTTTTCCTAAGAAAAATGTATAAAAAAGCAGAATAAAAAAAACATGTTTTCCTAAAATATCAATATGCAAACAAGAAAAAACAAGCTAAAGCAAGGTCCCCCGAACAGCACAATACCCAACATGCATAGCTACTTTTATTCCCTTCAATTGCCAGCCTACTTGAAATTTTATCACCCTTTGTTGACAGGTCATTTTTCACCATTTTGCACCATTTTTAACTGTGATTTGGGCAGGAATTTCCAGAATAATTATATATTTTTTGTGGCAGAGAATAAAAAAAATGGGTCATTCACTCTTCGGGGGGGGGGGGGGGGGGGGGAACCAGCCATGCAAGTCTTGTAGAACAGGGCGCAGGGCCAGCCCCTAAGCCTTGTGAACTGGTATAGTGATCATAAAACACACACATACACAAAACAAAATTTTTTTTATTTATTTGTTTCTATTTTTTTAATACCTCCCATTCCTCTCCGCTCCTCACCAATCACTCTGGCTTCTGCTCTCCTGCTGGGCGACAGAACATAAGGGGTTAATAAAAAAAATGGCATAAGGTCCCCCTCCATTTCTTTTGGAATTTTAAGGGTTAAAAACCGTTAAAAATCCCCCCCAAAAATGACATGGGGTCCCCCCTACCCAGCATGACCAGCCCAGGACCAGTTTGTAGAACAGGGTGCAAGGACTGAGGAAATGGATCTTGATTTGACACTAGTCCCTCCCTCTTCCCCCTTCTCCCCCCTCTTTGTGTCAGCTTTTTTTTTAGTTGCCTTTCAGTACTGGTGTGGCTTTATTTGCCCTATAGACATGTGCCAAGCAGCTAGAGAGCCCCCCCCCTTTTTTGGGAGAGAGGTCCTAACAAGGAGTGTCATTGAGTGGTACGCTATTATTATAGCGCTGGATACCAATGGCGCATAGGCTGTTTCAATTGACATGGATATAGATGGAAGATCCTTACTGTGGAGATATTGTATGATCCGGGGGGGGGGGTGGCTGTGGGTCTGTGCTGATGTGTCGTGAGTGGGGGGGGTCACCTGGACGACCGAGGGGGAAAGGCTCATGATGTGAGTGAGAGTGTTCATGGTGGAGGACAGATGTGATCCGGGATAGTCAGATGCCAGGGGGCTCCCCTTTACTAGAGAGACTGGACCTTACCGGTCGATGCATCTGGGTGGACTCTTGCGATGGCGCTCCTTGGGCCATGTTTGGGCCAGGTGCAGCCGCTAACCCACACACGTCAGGCTTAGAGAGGTCGCCATGGATACCTAGGGGATCTCGTCATGCCACCTGAATTGGTATGTAAGCACAGTATGGGGAGGCTTTGGGTGTTCATGGTGACACAGTTGGGCATGGCATGTTTTGAAGGTATCCATTCGTCATTATGTAGCCGGAATTAATAACATTCTGTAATGGCACAATGCAGATTTCCATTGTATGATTGATGTACTGTAATGTTATTGCCACCCCCCCCATTTTCTTTTCTTGTTTGTTAATCTTTAATAAAAACAGATTATACAAAACAGGGGGTTAATAGCAGATTTAGCAGATTGAGAATTTCACCTCCCCTCCGTGTAAGGTTTCTGGAGAAAATGGCACTATTATTATAACATTTAAACATACATTTTTTGTGAACTAGTCACGGTATAAATTTACCCAAATGAGACATGGGCATTGCATATATACTTTTTGCAACTGGAAGATGAGCTCAGGAAAGGATATAAAATCAAGATTTTGTATAAACAGTCATCTGTCAACTTCAGAATTTCTTGCCAACTTCTGGTGAACGTGTGGGATTTTGACCCTTGAATGGTCTTTGAAAATTGCACTCATGCAGTGTGTAATCCCGAGGTGCAGAAACCTGCCAAACGTCTCCTCTTCGGAGTGAACAAGACTGTAGTTAAAATAAAGGACAGCAGATGAACGGGGTAATTATGTACTTAATAAAGAAGGATGACTCTTTTTGGCATCTCGGCAGATGATATACTGCAAGCACAGAGTTCAATAGAGGGATTCTTTCACATATTAATATTGCTGACACTACAATATGAAATGATTCAGCTGCACGCAAAATTGGGAAACTCTATAAAAAGCTGTTAGATGGGCCAAGATTAGCTGAAAAAGTACTTTAAAGTAACAAAAAGTTTTTTTAGAAATGTTTTTTACAATTAAAAGGGTTGTGGCGGGCATGCAAACATACCATTACCCTGGTGCAATCTGAGTTTTTGGTTACTTTCTCTTTGTGTACTTTGCTGCTTTTGTCTATATAAGGTAGAATCTCAACGTCAAAGCATTTCAGTAATAGCTGCTTGTGTTACCTAAACAGATTCTACAGCTAAAAATGTACCTTTTATTCCTTGGCAACAATATCCACATGGAAGCAGGGATAATGCCTGTGTATCACTAATTCAAATAACAGATTTTACTAAATGGGTGAGTTTCCATAGTGCTAAGTAGACCTCTTTGTTCCGTGTCTTCCAACCGCCAATCAGAAATGTAGCAATTCCCAATCCCTTAAAGGTACAGTCCAGATAATGGCTATAATTAGGCAGCTAGTAGCTCACCTGATGCCTGCCTTGTGTGAATCTCCTCCATGTCTTGCAGCCACAGGTAGAATTAATAGCAGATCTTCAATGTTTGCCCTCCATTAACCCTTGCAGTGTTAGCTATGTAGAATCTATGTAGCTGTCTCTCCAACCGTTAAATGCCAGCTATGTATATTCTAAAAACCCCAGCCTTATTACCTGGCTCCTGAAAGCCCGGAGAGAGGGGGCAGAAGAGCCCATGGCCCGTGAGGGCTTTGTAGGCTGCTAGACTTCAGGGCCAGGGGCATTCCCGGCCGGCCTCCGCTAGCCAGGACTGGTTTTGCTTGGATGGGGGGGTTAACGGGGGGAGGGGGGTTACTGATACATATGTGGATATCAAACGTGATATGGTTTTCTTGAAATAATGATTTTTTTTTATTTAAAAAAAATTGAAAATGTAAAAATATACTGACAAACTGCCAGCCCCCAGCATTGATCAATACCTTATTACCAGCCCTTATGCCCTTTAGCACAGATCCAGTGTTCAGCACCGGGCCCACCCTGTGGACTGTCCATTGGTGGTGCGGGTCATGATAATTGAACTGATATATAGGGGTCCAACTATTTTTTTAACATTATTCTTAAAAGCTGATACTTACCTCTCTCTTTCTATTGTTCAGCACTGCATCACAGCATATGGGCTGGTATACAGGCAAGGCCAGGGGTGGCGGAGGCTAGTTGGTTCGGGGGGGGGGAATATTTTTTTGCTTCTTTGAGAAGCTGTTGCCACATAGCTTTTATCGATGAAATCTTTCACATTTCTCTTAAAGTGATTCAGAAAACTGTCATGTGAGTTGTTAAATGGTGTATGAAAAGAGAATTTACTCATGGCTTTGGGGCATGGTTCACGCACATGCGGTATTTGGGAGCATGTGTCCATGGATCAGCCAGTAATAACAGGCTGATTCATTACTAGCGGCAGGTAGCAACTGATGAGCGTCTGTAGCAGGCATTTCAGAGCGCCCGCTAGTAGTCGCTGTGCTCGGCCGTGGTTCGCTAGTTCAGAGCGACTCAGTCGCTGTGCAGCATTGATGAATATGTTGTGGGGAGTGGCTATATGATCAGTACAGCGCTGTATGGGAGCGAATGGTAGTGACTGGTCAGTGCGACTGACTCACACCATATTCAGCAAAAAAACAGCCTCACACACCGCCGGCGCTCAAAAATGCTTCACTGTAGCCCAGAGCGCTGGAGGCTGTGTGATTAAAGCCACCAGTAACAAAGCGAAAACATATGGAATTACATTGTTATAACATTGTGACATGAACACATTAATGCCAAACCTGTAATGTCAATTCTGCATAAATATATAAAAAAAATTAAAAATTGGAAAAAAAATGGCTTTTTCAAGGCCAGGAGAGGTCACAACATTTGAGATTAAAAAAAATAAAAATAAAAAAAAAAACCCTGTTTAAAAAGAAGTAAAAGAACGTCCATTGAAATGTATGGGAGAGCGACAGGTAGCAAGAGGTAATACGTGGCGCTCTGCAAGGCTGAACGCCGGCGCTGTACGATGAGGCTGGGATAATGATGAATCGTACCCTACATGGCGTTGTTCCAGTTGCTCACCAGAATCCGCTTGATAAATGTGTAATTGCGTGCCGTGTCCGGCGTTCACCTGACGCTACCTGTCGCTACCTGTCATTTACAAGGCACTACGTGAAGCTATCCCTTCATGAATAAGGCTCTAAGTCAATTTCTGCTTGCACCATGGATTGCACACAGGGATTTTTGCAGGTATTGAATCTACCGTTATGTCCCTTGGAGACACCATAAAAGCAATGTACCCATTAGCTGGGCCACTAAGATGGAAACTGGTCTATATAGCCATAAATAACAATGATATCAATATGTAACCTCAATCTGTAACCTCCTAACAAAAGTGCCCATAGAAAAAGCAGCTCAAAAATGTATTGAATCATATACTACTAGTACACAGCATGGTGCTATTGCCAGGAAAGTAGATCTAGTAATATTCTAATGCAGGGGTGTCAAACTAATTTTCACTGAGGGCCACATCAGCATTCAAAAGCAACAAACACAAATCAAGCACGACCATTCAGATCTACGATTACAAGCACTGACATTTTTGTCCTCGACAGATGCAGTATTCTTTTGCCTGGGACAGATGCAGTTGATTATTTTCCCAAGGCCCTACCCTCCTGACAATAGCTAGTTATAGCCCCTGCAGCAGAAGTAGCACCCTCTGCCATAGAAATTTGACCTGGTAAAGTAGAGGAGCCCGGGGAAGATCGGAGGCCCCCCCTGATGAAGAGAAGACCAGGGGGAAGGGTTTGTGGCCTCAGGTAAGTAAATGGCTTTTCTGTAGCAGATATCAGTGGTGGCGGAAGCAGGGAGGCTCTTTTGGGCACTGTCAAGAAGCCGGAAAGGCCTGGAAGGGGGGTTGGGTTTCTCTTTGGTGAAGAGAAGACCTGTCCGGTTTTTATGGGGCTTTAAAGTCAGCTACGCAAGTCTCACATAGCTGGCACTTAACGGTTGGAGAGGCAGCTACGTGAAACTCACAAAGCTGCGACTAGAAGGGTTAAAGTCAGACTGACCTTTATTGGTGAAATCTGTCTTTCATCTCTACCTGCTCTAGTATGGGTGATGCCAGGTCCTCTATGGCTTTCTACTAGTGTGGGTCCTAATGAAATCATATTGCACTGTTAATAGACTAGGGGGTTTACTCATCACGGGATGGTAGGGCCTAGTAGCGGCAGTTAGCATCTGGTGAACGCTGGCGCTGTACGCAATACCACATTATGAAAGCAAATCTGGTGAGCGACTCTAACAGCGCCATGTAGCGTACGATTCATCATTACAGGTGGCTCAGCGTATAGCACCGGCGCTTTAGCTTCCAGAGTGGCAGGTATTACATGTCGCTACCTGTCGCTCTCTCCCATACATTTAAATGGATGTTCCTTTTCTTCTGTTTAAACAGGGTTTTTTGTTTTTAGTTTTTTTTTTTTCTCTCAAATAATTGTGTGACCTCTCCTGGCCTAGAAAAAGTCATTTTTGAAAACTTTTTAGTTTTTTTAATATTTTTATGCAGAATTGTCATTATAGGTCTGACATTTATTAATGTCACAATGTTACAACAATGTCATTCAATGTGTTTTCGCTTTATTACTGGTGGATATGTGTTCAAAAACAGACTTTAATCACACAGCGTCTGCCGCTCTATGCTATAGCGACCAGATTTAGAGCGCCGACACTCTGTGAGTCTGTTTATTTGTTGAATATGGTGTGAGTCACTGAGAGTCGGTCGCACTGAGCTGGCGCTACCTTTCACTCGCTGCAACACTGTACTTGTGTTAGAACGCCCAACATACATCATCAATGCCGATCACAGCCTATACTAGCCTCGCTCTAAGCGCTGCTATACAGACGCTCATCTACTGATACCTGGCGCTAGTAATGAATCAGCCTCCCCATGAACATGTGCACATATTTGCAAGGGAGCCAAATTCAAAAGGCCAACTTGGTGCAGTTTTTCAAACATAGCTATAATTCTGTTATCAAACATCACAGACAAGAACAGGATTGGCGGCTGCTAAAAGTAATGTATCAATATTTCACTTTTTCTGTCCATGAGGAATGGGCAACTCTTCTGAAGTGGGAACATTAATGATAACATTAAGCTGCCAACAAGGAATGCCCAGAATGCTGTGTATCTGTCTTTCATTTTATCGTTGTATGCCATACTCTGCCTGCATTATGTAAACCTCTGTCACTATAACAACCAGTAAATAAGCGGTCCTAACACGCAGCATGATATCAGGAAGATCGTGGTACCACTATAAACTGCCAAGATTTGATAGCACCAGTACAAGACTGTATAAGATAAGAATGAAATGTGTGTCTGACCATTAAAATGTCTCTAATTTTTTTTTTTTATTAATTTTACAAAATATTCCAGCTTTTCTCTTGGTGGGTTGTCAAGTGGATTTTTTTGTAGATATGGCAGTGAGCAAATGAATCCAGGCAGAAAATACCACACAGACACAAGAAAGATGGGCCTACAAATTTACCTGAAAGCAGAGGAGTAGCTAGGCTTTCTGGCACCGGAGCCAAAGATTCAAAATGGGGCTCCCACCTGAGCTTAGGCCTCCCGTTGGCTCACCCTGACCTGCTGCACCCGGGGAATGTGCCCCCACTGGCTACACACCTGCTGGAGGTGTTGTGTTCCAGTAACACGACTGGCTGTACCTCTTGTCCCCCAGAATGACTTCCATAACTGCCACGCAGCAATGGTGGCACAGTCAGGGCCAGCGTCAGTACCCGGCAAGCCCGGTCAGCTGCCGAGGGCCCCACCCATCAGGAGGGCCCCCTGACAGCTGGCACAATGTGGTTAAATAACTGCACACACTTCCTTTCTCTGTCTCTCTGCTCCATCCATCCCTGTCTCTTCAGCTCCGCCCCATTGGTTGTATGTCACCTCTGCCTCATCCATCCCTATCCCCTGAATGACCCATTCATTCATATTCACTGAGCCCTGACCCATATTTCCCTATCCACTCAGCTTTTCCCCATTCATCCCTATCCCCTGAGCCCTGACCCATTCATCCCTATCCCTTGAGCCCCGACCCATCTTTCCCTATCCACTCAGCCTTGCCCCATCCATCTCTTGCCCCTGAGCCCTGACCTATCTATCCTTATTCTCTTAGCTCTGTCTCATTCATCTATGTTCCCTCAGCCTCCCTCTTCCTCAATACTTCCCCATTCATGTTGGGCCAAACTAAAAAATTGCTCCAATAGAGGGTCGGAGGGCAAGCAGCCCTTCTTAGTTTTGGCCATACAATATATAGACCCCTGGCCAGCGACTATCCACCGCAAAGGGGCCCACTGAGACCATGCCGTCCGAGGGCCCACATAAACCTGGAGCCGGCCCTGGGCACAGTGCACAGGAGAAATTAGAGGTTAACGCTAATGGTCTTTAAAGCTACCTCTCTAGTGAAGTTAATGAGCCATCACTGCCCTCCTTTGGTCCTGTGAACTCTAATTGGTGGCTGGCCATATAAAGTTGATCTAGTCTGATTCAACCCTGTCTATGTCCAAAGTTGCTTATCTGCTGTATAGCACAATTGTATAAATATAGCAGACCCTGAACAGACCATTTATTGACTTCCTGAGCTCTCTTAACCCCTTGAATTATCCACTTGGCTGCCTCATGTATGACTTGGGATTCCTTGCACTTGTGTTTTGAGTTTGATAATGTCAGAAGTTATCCTTAATACAGACCCTTGGCTTTAAACCCAGACTTGTCATTTGGGCAAGGATATAGGGTATTCTATGCTGTCAATTCCTGCTCTAGGCCCTATTTAGCTTTTAGCACATATTGACAAAACGTTGCACAACTGGTATTTTAAGTTCTTGAGGCCCCAGGCAGCAGAATTTTCATTGGAGGTAGGAGGTTATGTGCGGTGGTGCTAGCAACCTTCCAGAGCTGAGGGCTAAATGGGAGGGGCATTTGGTGGAATAAGTGTTGGCAGAAAGGTTGGTGGAGAAAATGTTGACATTGGGCTTGTCTCTGTTTCTAGCAAGGAGATCTGCAAGGTAACATTCGCTGCTTCCTTACCAAGAGTTGACAGCCAGACTATCTACAGTTGGGTTCTGAATGCATAGGTCTCTTATTTTGTTAGGGATTTAACTATAGCTGCCACTTTAGCCGCGCACAAGCAATCTGGAGCAAAACCCGCAGAACAATGAAAAAGAAAAAGGCAGGGGACAAAAGATACCCTTTATTTTCATAGGAACTAAAAATACGAAAAGCCCTAGAAGCTTTTTTTCATACGCTGTGTAGTGAATCTCCTTGGATATGCCCTGACATAAAACATAAGACGGAGCTTCCATCCTGGTGTACTCACAAATTATTCATCATCTCTTGTTCTGAAAATTGATCCTATTTCATTGCGAAAATGTGGCCCTTGAATTGCTCTAAAATGAGCCTTTTATATGAAGATATTCAATTTATCTCAAGTAGCTAGCCTGCATTATTATAACTCATTCAGAACGAATACAGCATGCAGGCTGAAAAGTGTAGATTTTAAAGAGTAGCTCTTTGAATCCTCCTGGTCTCCCTGCCGCTAATGAATTTACATTGTACCATGAATACTCAGCAATAGAAAGTAAACAAAGTACTTCAATAGCATGGAAATTATAGAAGTTACAATTATTTTACATATCTTGTTTAATTACTGAGAGCCAGAGCTATTCATTAACTAAATAATGATGAAAGGCAGTTTGCAATAAGTAATTAAGAGGGAAACTATTGCTATTTTAAAGGCATTTAAACAAATACTCTAATTTTTAATTTGCTTTATACTGAAATAGTAGTTTATTGGAAACTGAAGGTAGAAGGTAGAAGTGAATCCTTTTAATTATGTATACCTACCTACCCCTTCAGCAGCACAGATTTACAGGGCCAAGCAAATGCAGAGGCAACAGGGTCCAACACCTTGGGAATTTCAATTGGTGACATTACAGGCAGGCTGATTCATTACTAGCGCCAGTTATCGGCAGATAAGCGTCTGTACAGTGGCGCTAAGAGCAGGGGCGGACTGGGGTTAAAAATCGGCCCGGGATTTTTTTGGTCTCACCGGCCCTGGTATCTTGGGATCTTGGCCCTTGGTATCTTTAATGTCACATCATATACAGATATATATATATATATATATATATATATATATATATATATGAATTGTATTAGGACGTAACTATATTACTACTAAATTACTATACACAATGGTACCAATCATATAGTAATTATGAAGAAATTACATCTATTTTGTATGATGAAACCATCAGCTTCTAATCAGTTTTATGCTTTTTTCATACATTTGTGGAGAGATGGCAATCCACTTTCGATTGTGCCGCAAATGATGGAAAGGTGCTCCATATAATAACCTATGGGTGCTTTCACAGCCTGCATCAAGTGGCTGAGGTGCACTGCACCACCCAGCCATTCAAACAGGCCAAGGACAGTTTTCAGAGCTTTTCTGGAGCTCTGTACAATCACCAGAATAGTGAAAATCCTGGCGATTATTCCTCTTATAATCCTTAACATCCTTAACCTTAACTTTAAATCCTCTTCTCTGCCCTGCTCCATGCTGCACCCTCATCTCTGCCCAGCTCCATGCTGCACCCTCATCTCTGCCCAGCTCCATGCTGCCCTCCCTCATCTCTGCCCAGCTCCATGCTGCACCCTCATCTCTGCCCAGCTCCATGCTGCACCCTCATCTCTGCCCAGCTCCATGCTGCAGCCTCATCTCTGCTCTGCTCCATGCTGCAGCCTCATCTCTGCCCTGCTCCATGCTGCACCCTCATCTCTGCCCAGCTCCATGCTGCACCCTCATCTCTGCCCAGCTCCATGCTGCAGCCTCATCTCTGCTCTGCTCCATGCTGCAGCCTCATCTCTGCTCTGCTCCATGCTGCACCCTCATCTCTGCCCAGCTCCATGCTGCAGCCTCATCTCTGCTCTGCTCCATGCTGCAGCCTCATCTCTGCTCTGCTCCATGCTGCAGCCTCATCTCTGCCCTGCTCCATGCTGCACCCTCATCTCTGCCCAGCTCCATGCTGCCCTCCCTCATCTCTGCCCTGCTCCATGCTGCACCCTCATCTCTGCCCAGCTTCATGATGCCCTCCCTCATCTCTGCCCTGCTCCATGCTGCACCCTCATCTCTGCCCAGCTTCATGATGCCCTCCCTCATCTCTGCCCTGCTCCATGCTGCACCCTCATCTCTGCCCAGCTTCATGATGCCCTCCCTCATCTCTGCCCTGCTCCATGCTGCACCCTCATCTCTGCCCAGCTCCATGCTGCCCTCCCTCATCTCTGCCCAGCTCCATGCTGCACCCTCATCTCTGCCCAGCTCCATGCTGCACCCTCATCTCTGCCCAGCTCCATGCTGCACCCCATCTCTGCCCAGCTCCATGCTGCACCCTCATCTCTGCCCAGCTCCATGCTGCACCCCATCTCTGCCCAGCTCCATGCTGCATCCTCATCTCTGCCCAGCTCCATGCTGCACCCCATCTCTGCCCAGCTCCATGCTGCACCCTCATCTCTGCCCAGCTCCATGCTGCACCCTCATCTCTGCCCAGCTCCATGCTGCACCCTCATCTCTGCCCAGCTCCATGCTGCCCTCCCTCATCTCTGCCCAGCTCCATGCTGCCCTCCCTCATCTCTGCCCAGCTCCACGCACCAGCATGTTACCCTGGAAATGAGAAGTTAGCTTGCTCTCTGAATTGAAGGAACTCACATTGGCCACTGCCACCACCCACCCTCCTGCACATCCGCCAGTATCGCCGCTGCCCTCCCGCACCCCATATGCTCGGCCTCCGGCATTTCTCACCCCATATGCTCGGCCTCCGGCATTTCTCACCCCATATGCTCGGCCGCCGGCATCTCTCACCCCATATGCTCGGTCGCAGGCATCTCTCACCCCATATGCTCGGCCGCCGGCATCTCTCACCCCATATGCTCGGCCGCCGGCATCTCTCACCCCATATGCTCGCCCGCCGGCATCTCTCACCCCATATGCTCGGCCGCCGGCATCTCTCACCTCATATGCTCGGCTGCTGCCCTCCCGCACCTCATATGCTCGGCCGCCGGCATCTCTCACCTCATATGCTCGTCCGCTGCCCTCCTGCACCTCATATGCTCGGCTGCAGCCCTCCCGCACCTCATATGCTCGGCCGCTGCCCTCCCGCACCTCATATGCTTGGCCGCTGCCCTCCCGCACCTCATATGCTCGGCCGCCGCCCTCCCGCACCTCATATGCTCGGTCGCCGCCCTCCCGCACCTCATATGCTCGGCCGCTGCCCTCCCGCACCTCATATGCTTGGCCGCTGCCCTCCCGCACCTCATATGCTCGGCCGCAGCCCTCCCACACCATATGCTCGGCCACTGCCCTCCCGCACCTCATATGCTCGGCCGCCGCCCTCCCGCACCTCATATGCTCGGCCGCCGCCCTCCCGCACCTCATATGCTCGGCCGCCGCCCTCCCGCACCTCATATGCTCGGCCGCCGGCATCTCTCACCTCATATGCTCGGCCGCTGCCCTCCCATACCTCATATGCTCGGCCGCCGCCCTCCCGCACCTCATATGCTCGGCCGCTGCCCTCCTGCACCTCATATGCTTGGCCGCTGGCATCTCTCACCTCATATGCTCGGCCACTGCCCTCCCGCACCCCATTTGCTCGGCCTCCGGCATTTCTCACCCCATATGCTCGGCCTCCGGCATTTCTCACCCCATATGCTCGGCCGCTGGCATCTCTCACCCCATATGCTTGGCTGCCGGCATCTCTCACCCCATATGCTCGGCCGCCGGCATCTCTCACCCCATTTGCTCGGCCGCCGGCATCTCTCACCCCATATGCTCGGCCGTCGGCATCTCTCATCCCATATGCTCGGCCGCCGGCATCTCTCACCTCATATGCTCCCTCCCGCACCTCATATGCTCGGCCGCCGCCCTCCCGCACCTCATATGCTCGGCCGCCGGCATCTCTCACCTCATATGCTCGGCCGCTGCCCTCCCGCACCTCATATGCTCGGCCGCTGCCCTCCCGCACCTCATATGCTTGGCCGCTGGCATCTCTCACCTCATATGCTCGGTCACTGCCCTCCCGCACCTCAAATGCTCGGTCACTGCCCTCCCGCACCTCATATGCTTGGTCACTGCCCTCCCGCACCTCATATGCTCGGCCACTGCCCTCCCGCACCTCATATGCTCGGCCACTTCCCTCCCGCACCTCATATGCTCGGCCACTGCCCTCCCGCACCTCATATGCTTGGCCACTGACCTCCCGCACCTCATATGCTTGGCCGCTGCCCTCCCGCACCTCATATGCTTGGCCACTGCCCTCCTGCACCTCATATGCTTGGCCGCTGCCCTCCCGCACCTCATATGCTCGGCCGCTGCCCTCCCGCACCTCATATGCTCGGCCGCCGGCATCTCTCACCTCATATGCTCGGCCGCGGGCATCTCTTACCTCATATGCTCGCCCGCCGCCCTCCCGCGCATCGGCAGCTACGAGTCTGCTGCCTTCCCGGCTCCCGCCTTTCAGCCTCTCACCTGACTCCCTCGCGGCACGCCAGCCGCTACCCACGCCAACCTCCCGAACATGGGCCACTCACCCACAGCCACCCTGTTTCTGCCGCTCACCGACCCGGCCAGTGCTAGGGAGGCCCCGGCCTACCGGGCATTCTCCCGGTGCGCCCGATGGCCAGTCCGTCCCTGGCAACGTTAGTATACACTGTGATCGGCTATTGGGAGCTGTAACAGAGAGCCTCAGTCGCTGTAGTAACCTAGCCGGCATTGATTAATGTTGGGCGTTCTAACACCAGTACAGCGTTGCAGGGAGCGAAAGGTAGCGCCAGCTCAGTGCGACCGACTCTCAGTCACACAATATTCAACCAAAAAACAGACTCATGGAGCGTCGGCGCTCTGGTTCTGGTCGGTATAGCATAGAGCGCCAGACGCTGTGTGATTAAAGTCTGTTTTTTAACACATATCCATCAGTAACAAAGCGAAAACACATGGAATTACATTGTTGTAACATTGTGACATTAACACTTTAGTGCCAGACCTGTAATGACAATTCTGCATATAAATATCTAAAAATCTAAAAGGTTTTCAAAAATGACTTTTTCTAGGCCAGGAGAGGTGACACAATTATTTGATTATTTGAGAGAAAAAAAAATTAAATCAAAAAACCCTGTTCAAACAGAAGAAAAGGAACGTCCATTGAAATGTATGGGAGAGCAACAGGTAATACCTGGCACTCTGGAAGCTAGAGCGCTGGCGCTATATGCTGAGCAGCCTGTAATGATGAATCATACGCTACATGGCGCTGTTAGAGGTGCTCACCAGAATCACCTTCATAAATGTGGTTTTGTGTACAGAGGCCAGCGTTCACCAGATGCTGCCTGCCACTACGAGGCACTAATTACTGGAGGCATAGCATAGTAAACTAAGTTTACTACAACAGACCCCAGGGCTGCTGCATCCCCTGACCCCCCCAACATACATTTAAGATGCACAAGTCTTAAAGGAGCCACAGCACTCAACCCTGTTAGCTTGCAGACAAACCTATAATATGTCTCTAAAACTGGTTAAAAACAGAGGACTCGGTCACACACATCTGCAGAAGTAGCTGAAGCTGCACCACCAATCGCCAAGGTGCCTCTGTGAGGTGCAGTCCTAACTCTAATCTCTGAGAGCCCCATTTGGGACATACAATGCAATAGATACATTGGGAGCAGGCTTACCTGAGGTTCCCCTATAACCTTGAGTGCAGCCCATGGGGGGGAGGGGGGGAAGGGTTTTGCAGTACAGTCTAGACCCCACACCCTATACATTTAAGATGCCCATATGCATAAAGTAGACCTCCAGTGAAAAATTATATTAGGTCTCTTTTTAGTAATTGTCCCTGGTGCATCCCAACTTAAGATGCACCTACAGTTAAAGGGACTGCCCTGGCAAACAAATGAATACTTACCTTTGTTCCCTGCAGCTGATCTGTCCTAGTCTGGTTTAAAATGTAACTGATCAAACAAGAGTTTAAAATTCCTGGTGAGCAGTCCACAATTCCACTAAATAGTGACGTTGTGTCAAATGCACTCCCATCCTGTCAGTAACTTTAACTGGTAAGCGCAGGGGTGGTGTGTGGCATGGAGGATAGTGAAGCGGTCATGATCCTTGATTTAGGGAGCCGGTTCGTTTTACTGAATCAATGGACAAATCAGTGAGGAAGGGAAGTGGACAAAAGGTGAGTGCATGTGTGTTTGTTTTGAGCTACCCAGACAAGGACTTTAAAGATCCTTAGAAAGCTTACAACAGGCATGGGGTTCTGAATAACGGTAAGGCTATAAGAGGATTATAACCACAAAGCACAAAGTGAACCATTCTACACTTACAAAATTAGATATGCTATAGTGTTAGAAAGGGATCATTCCGAACATTTAAAGGATTCCTAAAGTTCTAACCATTAGCCCTAAACTTATTTGCTACCTCTATGACCCAACAAACTTACCCCAGAAGAAAAGTAGTTCTTGACCGTTACCCTTTATCGAAACAGTAGCTAGACATTTTGGAGTCACTTAACTGTCCTGCAGACTATGTAGATTTCTAAATTATGACCCATTCTTGACCACATGTACAATGGTGGCCTCTCTTGCTCTTGTTGTGATCTCTATTCTTGGCCCATTCCTTTTTCAGTGAGGGACATCCCCCACAAAGCTGGCCTCTATTGGGTTAGAAGGCTGCCCCCTATATAAGCCTTCAGTTTCCAACTGTCACATACATCATCAAGAAAACCTCCCCCTCCAGATGCAATCCAACCACAACCACGATAATGTGTGTGGCTGCCAGAGAGTGTGTGGTGCCCCCCATCTCAGCTGCCGACTGCTTTTGCCAACCAAATATGGCAGAGTGGGCGATGTCCAGAAACTGATGCTTGCCTACTATAGAGAAACCACACACAGGCAGCACTGTTCAGAGGGGATACCACACCAATGCAGCACTAAAGGACAGCCTCAGTAAATAACAAGTCATTTCTTCAGGACAGTGCTCCCAGGGTCAACGGATCCACACAAAGTACCATCATACTGAGTATTTAATTATCTGGACAATAATAATATGCCATTCTACTGCAAAGCTACAATTCTAGGTATAACTGTCCCCTAAATGATATCCCCCATCAGATAATGGTCTGCTAGGAAAAGGGGAGTATTTCTCGAATGCAAGGCTCGCTGATGGCAAGTGGGTGGATTAGGTTATTTTAGTGTCCCTATAAACCAGGCAACTCATGGCACAGAGCTGCAAGGAAGAATGCAGGTCCACCTTAAGGGGATTGACCACCCAATAAAAATAGCAGAAGGGTACTCGCCTTTTGACCCCAACAGCTGATCGTCCCAGTCGGACGTTCAGCAACTCATCTCATTGCTGGATTGTGCCGCCATCAGTCACAGGAGTGCTGCCATGCCCTCTGCGTTCATTGCCATGGAGAGGGTGTTGCAAGGCCTGACACTCCCCTTCCATTGTAGCAAATGATGGTGGGGGGTCCAAGTAAGACACTGTGCCCATAAATGGGGTTCAGGGCTGGAGTGGCGGGTGATGCATTTCAGGTAAGCTGCTGATCACCAGACTAGGACCAATCAGCTGTGTGGAACAAAAGGTGAGCACCCTGTTTTAAATTTTTTATTCTTATTGGCGTGGGTCAATCACTTTGAACTCCAAAGGAAATGCCCAGCTCACTTTAGATGTTCCAAAATTACTTGAACTCTCAATATGACTGAATAATGAGTTATGTCACATGACAGTTACAGGATTCTGACCCAAAAAACTTCTAGAGCTGCCTTTTATATGACCTGGCCCAGAAGACTCGATAGCTGACTACCATAATAACTAAATGAATTCTTCATTGATTTAAACTAGTTAAGGGAGGATTTTTCAACTCCGGTTCAATTATGGGTAATCCTGGAATATCAGCAGGTACATGAGCTACTGCTCCTAGAGCTGCCTTTCATATGACCTGGACCAGAAGACTTGATAGCTGACTCCCATAATAACTAAATAAAATCTCCATTGAATTAAACTAGTTAAACCGGACCTTCAGCGTGATTTAATGAAAAGCCCAAACTCCATAAGCCGCCATCTTGGATGTTTAAAGGCTCATAAAATTCAGTAGATGCAAGTAGGATGATTTTTAATGTGGACATTCTGTATGTACAGGGTGTGAGAAACATATAAGATAGACTCTTATTCAGAGTGAAGGTCCGCTTTAAGGGAGGACATTTCAACTCCGGTTGAATTATGGCTAATCCTGGAATATCAGCAGGTACCTGAGCTACTACATGACTTAGAGGTAGTTGAAAATTACACTTGTCTATCAAACTCAGCCAAGAAAAGGCAACAGAGAAAATGGAAAATAAAGAGTTCTTGTTAGTTGGTCCAGAGGAATCTAATTTGAAAAGGTTAATTTCAGAAAAAGTGGAAGATCATTCATTTGGTTAATTACCTTAATAGTCTGAACTTTGTATGCTTTCATGCGTGCTCCAGTTCTAGCTTAATTTAGAATCACCGCCTCATAGGAAATGATGGCTCCATCTGTAAAAACATGCTCCCTGCTTCTAGCATGTTCAGATATGGAATGTACCCGTCACAAGCCTATGAGCCTGGACATTACTGTTGCTGGAATATTAATGTTTTGAGATGTTCTAGATCTGCACATGAATCTTAATACTAATCAAAATTATGGAGTGAGGGGTTGTACTTTTGAAAAACTGTAAGTGGACCAATCACCCCCTGCATCCACCCTGGAATCGAAAAGATTTCCCCCAATGTGCCGGCAATCTAACCTGATCCGTGAGGCTCCCGCAATGCTGTCTTCACTGGTGGCTGCATCCCTGGCTTTCCTGTAGCTGCGCTGCTTTATGCCACGCATGATGCAGTATGTGCCGCATGAAGCATTGATTGGACATGCATCCACGCTTGTGCTGTGGGAACAGCTCACACAGCAGGGCATCCTACATCGGGGCAAGAGCCAACCACCAGGATAGTCAAAATCCTAGTGATTGGTCCACTTTAAGC
Organism: Gastrophryne carolinensis; assembly: GCA_027917425.1. Lineage (NCBI taxonomy): Eukaryota > Metazoa > Chordata > Amphibia > Anura > Microhylidae > Gastrophryne > Gastrophryne carolinensis. The sequence goes on from CM051234.1 coordinate 81,748,958, forward strand.
AGATGAATGTCGTCAAACTGCATGGAAAGACCTAACTACCTAGGAGCATTTTTTTTAAAAAAAGGTAGTACTGACAATGGAGATCTCCAGAAGAAAGTTGGACAAGGTCCATTAGACTGCCCTTACAGGGCACATAAAAATTAATTTAACTTATTGTAACTCCTGCCGTGGTTGATTTTCCCTCCTTAGTGGCATCTTTGGACCTGTTCGTACCCTGCAAAGAAAGGTTTCCTTTCACTATGCATTGTGGGTTATGTTGATTAAATCCAGGCAGCAGCAAAGCTGGAATGCTGAAAAAGGAAGCCTCCTGGGTGCTCCAAGATGGCCGCCACCAGGAGAAAATCGGTGACATGGAGATTAAGCTTTGAGTAGATGCAGGAGCAATTAAATATAAGTGCTGACAATGATTCAGTAATATGCATGCAGATGGCACAAGTATGTTTTGGGGAGTTTTTTTTTGCTTCTTTGTAGTTCTTTTTTCTTGTCTAGTCAGAGGTCAAGGAAACACAAGCAGCTAGGCATAATTCATTATCTGAATGCACCATCAGAATGCAGCATAATTAGTAATGGACGAACCTACAGAAGTTCGGGTTCAGCTGAACTAGCTGCCACAGTTCGGTTTGAGGACCCGAACTCGGGGGCACAAAAATGTCTGTAAAATGGGGGTAGCAAGGACTAAAGTGCTAAAAATTGAGGGGAACACTAGGACAATTGCTCTCCTCAAAATGTGGTTGTCAAAATAATAACAGAAAATGAAAAAAGTTAAATAAATACAAAATAAATTTAAAAAAGTAAATTATTACATTTTTTACAGGTAATAGAGGCAAAATGGGGGGGGGGGGGGGGGGGGGACACCAGGGCAATTGCTGCGCACAAAATGGGGTAGGAAAAGTACTCCAAATAATCACACAAAACAAAAAAAATAAAATAAATACATCAAATGTTACATTTTCTATGGGTTTCAGAGACCAAATTGGGGAGGGGGAGGGCCAGGGCAATTGCCCTTTTCAAAATAGAGTAGGGATAGTACTAATATCATGTATCCCTTATTAAAAAAAATAATAATAAGACTCTCTCCCATAACCCTATAACAGGCTGTGTGAAAGAATCCCCCCCATCCCCCCATAGCAGCCCTTATCATCCCATCGCAGACTGTGTGACAGAACACCCCATCACCCCCATAGCAGACTGTATGGCAGATCAACCCCCATCATCCCCATAGCAGACTGTGTGACAGAACAACCCCCGTTATCCCCATAGAAGAATGTGTGACAGAACAACCCCCATCACCCCCATAGCAGACTGTGTGACAGAACAACCCCATCACCCCCATAGCAGACTGTGTGACAGAACAACCCCCGTTATCCCCATAGCAGACTGTGTGGCAGAGCAACCCCGATCCTCTCCATAGCAGACTGTATGACAGAACAACCCCCATCATCCCCATAGCAGACTGTGTGACAGAACAACCCCCGTTATCCCCATAGCAGACTGTGTGGCAGAGCAACCCCGATCCTCTCCATAGCAGACTGTATGACAGAACAACCCCCATCATCCCCATAGCAGACTGTGTGACAGAACAACCCCCATCATCCCCATAGCAGACTGTGTGGCAGAGCAACCCCGATCCTCTCCATAGCAGACTGTATGACAGAACAACCCCCATCATCCCCATAGCAGACTGTGTGACAGAACAACCCCCGTTATCCCCATAGAAGACTGTGTGACAGAACACCCCCATCATCCCCATAGCAGACTGTGTGGCAGAGCAACCCCGATCCTCTCCATAGCAGACTGTATGACAGAACAACCCCCATCATCCCTATAGCAGACTGTGTGGCAAAACAACCCCCATCATCTCCATAGCAGACTGTGTGGCAGAACAACCCCGTCCATCTCCATACCAGGCTGTGTGGCAGAACTACCCCCATCATCCCTATAGCAGACTGTGTGGCAGAACAATCCCCATCATCCCTATAGCAGACTGTGTGGCAGAACAACCCCCATCATCCCTATAGCAGACTGTGTGGAAGAACAGCCCCCATCATCCCTATAGCAGACTGTGTAGAAGAACAGCCCCCATCATCCCTATAGCAGACTGTGTGGCAGAACAATCCCCATCATCCCTATAGCAGACTGTGTGGCAGAACTACCCCCATCATCCCTATAGCAGACTGTGTGGCAGAACAATCCCCATCATCCCTATAGCAGACTGTGTGGCAGAACAACCCCCATCATACCCATAGCAGACTGTGTGGCAGAGCAACCCCGATCCTCTCCATAGCAGACTGTATGACAGAACAACCCCCATCATCCCTATAGCAGACTGTGTGGCAAAACAACCCCCATCATCTCCATACCAGGCTGTGTGGCAGAACAACCCCCATCATCCCTATAGCAGACTGTGTGGCAGAACAACCCCCATCATCCCTATAGCAGACTGTGTGGCAGAGCAACCTCCATCATCCCCCATAGTAGACTGTGACAGAGTCCTCCCATCTTCCCCTATAGCAGACAGAGCGCTGTGTGCTCTCGCCTCCTTGCTGGCTGGGCGCTGTCATCCCAGCTTGTGGCCATCCCCAGTCGTGGCCCGGCCCCACCTAATCTGATTGGTTGGGGGATTGTGCCGGAGGGGCAACGAGATGGTTGGTCTGCTGGCTGACCTGATTGGCTGCGGGGATGGCTATAAGCTGGTTGATGGGCTGCTCAGAATGCCTTTAACCATCTGTAGTGCTGGGCCGAACGCCGGCACGGACTTCTCACAAGAACTCACAAAGTGTAGCACGGACCTGAACCCTGCACTAATCATAATTACCTATTGCTTGTGTTCATGGGCCTGTGTCTGGGAAATTGGTGCTCTGTAGCGCTAGTTTGCAAATAGCTGGGGGGGGTAACATGGTTTGCCCTAGTTACACCCATAATGCAAGGCAATATGGAAAAGCCTGACTGTGTGTGTTTTGTGTTTTACTGAGAAGAAAAAAAATCAAGTACCTCAATCTGGCTAATTCATCCTTGTGTTTAAATTACACTGGCCTTCTTAAAATAACACCATCTATCCAAATTGCCAGCAGGGAACCAAATGATGCTCTCCATGCCGGCTCATTGCTGAACACAGGAAAGTGATGCACTGTAAACCTGAGTACTCATGCCACATGCACCATATATCTTCTGGTGTAAAGCAGATATTATTGCACAGCATCATACATGTCAAGAGATCTTGGGAATTAGACAATTTTGAAACATGGGGAGGGGTAAAAGTATATATATTAGCAGAGTATGAGCAGATACATAATTTCTTCCTCCAATTTACATAAGCTGAAGAAAATACAAACCCCCTGTCTGCAGACATACATTGGACGTCCACCCAGTTGGCAATTGAAAACCCTACTGTGACTGCACATGCATGAGTGCAAAGGCCTAAATGAAGTCCTCCTAAAAATACATTAGTAATCATATTTGAGTTGTCACTGTTGGATATAGGGAGCAGTTATTCCAACTTGTCAATTAATAATAATGACAATTATAATAGGCAACATAGACAAGAAGAAAACATGCCTCTCTTTGGTTGAAGAGCAGTTAGTTCAACTTCCCAACATGTCCTGGTTTTAATATAGTCGGTATCCAAACTCTATTAGAGTCTAAGGAGGCAGAATTCTGTTCTTACCTAATGCAGCCAAATTCCCCAAATTTCCAGATAAGACCCACAGGTCTGAGAAATATTGTGCTAATTATGAAAATGTCTACAATGGCTTTGTCTTAGATTCGCATGCAGAAGATATTACTGAAGTCTTCTGTAACAAAAATACTCGGGTCTACGTGAAAATGTTTTTGCAGTGGGATTTCTTACAAAAAAAATGTAGGGCCTTATTTATGATGTGCGCCTTTTATCATCGTTTTTGTGGCTATAGCGACAGCTTCAGTGCGCCAGCATTACTGTCTTATCTGGCACTTTGGTGGGTACTACATTGCCGCTCGCAGTCTCTGCGCCGAATGCTACTAATTAGCTTTGATTGTTGCATTTAGGTATTGGGCGGCCTACATCAGCGCCTGTTGGACCCGATCAGCTCCCTGACTGCGGGGCAGCCCGATCTGTGTGAAACCCCCCAGATCCCCGAAAATCCTACCTGATCCTCGTTCCAGCGGCGCATGTGCGGGCCGCCGCCGCCTCCCGCGCTTCCCTCTAGCAGGGCGCTGCCTCTCCTTGTCCGTCGGCGGCGATTGGACGAACGAGTCACGTGGGAGTGGGGTCAGGTGAGTTTTCGGGGCTTTCTGGGGGGTTTCACACAGCGGGGCACCCACGATCGGGGTGCCCCACGGAAGTGGACCAATACCCAGGATAGTCAAAATCCTAGGTGTTGGTCCACTTTAAACACTTCAATAAAGTTCTACCCATTGTGCTCTATGGGATCTTGAGCTACAGCATCAGGTTTCAGCCGGCACAGCTTCAACCAGAGCGCCCGGCACTGGAGTATTTTTGGCGCTAGTGTTAAATAAGACACTAGCCCACGGATGCATCGCGTTGCCGTATTTTTCTTTCATGAATGCCACTGAGGCAAAAAAAAATTGCCACTGTGTAGCACTGACTCTTTTAAAATAAGGCTCATAGTTTTATGACTCCAGAATACATTCTGAAGGTCCTTAAGGTCCTCCAGTTTTCAGTTTACTCAATTTCTCAGGCTCCAGAGTGCGTGTGTGTGGGATTAGCTCAGTAATTAATAGGCCTATTTAGGTCACTGGCTGGCCCATTTCATGATACCCATAAAAAGCTTATGATATCACATTTATGAAAAGGGAGTAAAAACAGCACCCAGGGAACTAAATACAACTCTGTTGTATGCAAATAAGAAGATAAACAGCAACAGCTGGATCTCTCTAACTCAAAGAGGCTGATTCATTTTTTAGCGCCAGCTATCGGCAGATGAGCTTCTGTAGACGCTCGTGTGCTGATAATGGGCGCTGTAACAGAGTACCTTGGTCGCTGTAGTAACCTGGCCCGCATTGATGAATGTGGTGCATGTTGGGTGCTCTAACACCAGTACAGCGCTGCAGGGAGCGAAAGGTCGCGCCAGCTCTCAGCAACGTCGGCGCTCTGGATCTGGTCGCTATAGCATAGAGCGCCAGAAGCTGTGTGATTAAAGTCTGTTTTTGAACACATATCCACCTGTAACAAGTGAAAACACACAGAATGACATTGTTGTAACATTGTGACATTAACACTTTAATGCCAGACCTGTAATGACAACATAAAAATATAAAAAATCAAAGTTTTCAAAAATGGCTTTTTCTAGGCCAGGAGAGGTCACACAGTTATTTGAAAGAAAAATAAAAAAAAATAAAACCCTGTTTAAATAGAAAAAAAGGAACGTCCATTGAAATGTATGGGAGAGCGTCAGGTAGCGGCAGGTGATACCTGGCTCTCTGGAAGCTAGAGCGCCAGTGCTATACGCTGCGCCGCCTGTAATGATGAATCGTAGAGAGTTAGAGTCGCTCACCAGAATTACCTTCATAAATGTGTTTTTTTCTTCTTTTTTCTTATTTCTCTTGATGCACTGTATAGGCGAAAATGTATAGATTCCACTGTTAATCTGACGGATTTTTAGGAAGTGCAAAGAGTTACAGAAGAAGCCCCGAGCAGGGCGAAACTAGTCTACCTCTATCGCCTAACAATTCCATGTATCACAATGCTTGTATGTTAATAGGAATGATTTTGTATTATTGTAGCAAAAAAGTCTCTCTCTTTGTATTATTAGATACAATCTAGTTCATTGATTGTAAGAGCTTATTGCATCTCTGTACATATTAATCTAAATATTTAATTAATATATAATATAAATATAAATATTTAATTAAAGATTGGGATATTTGATCCCTACCAAGGGCGGGAGGAATGGCTTTGCCACCCTCGTCTTCCCTTGTTTTAATAATATTGATAACACAATAAAGTGTCTTGAAATTTTAGACTTTATGGTATAGACTGTTGCTTTGATCTATGACGTGGTTTTACTTGGAGGTCTTACAAAACTGGGGTTGACCTATACCCGGTACAATACTTTTGGTTCCTCAATCTTTGCGTTCAGCACCCAGTGTTCACCAGACGCAACCTCCGCTACGAAGCGCAACCTGGTGCTATCACTTGATGAATGACCCCCGTAGTTTATAGAAGAAGACCCATCTGATAGTCATGCCCAGGGGTGCACCTGTAATGAGACCCTGTAAGGCTGCCACCTCAGGTGGCTCTTTAGGTGGGGTGGCATTTGATTTGCTTTTTGATTTATTTTCTATTCAAAGTAAACATATATATTTATTTTTACTGCTGTCATGCAACCACCTATGGCTCAGCAACTCCAGCGAGCCTCCAACCCCCCATGTTGCTTTTTCTAGGAATGGAGGTGTGTCTTTCTATAGCTCGCCTCGGGCAGCAGAGAGGCTGGGCTCACCCCTGGTTATGTCATATCCTTGAACCAGGGTGATCAAGCAACCCAACTGCTGTCTCTGACAACAAAATGAACCATGTTTTATGATTAAACCAGGGCTGAGTGTACATTGCATTTCAGTTACTTAGTAATAGTTCCCTTTAAACCGGACCTTCACCATGATTTAATGAAAAGCCCAAACCCTTAAAAAAACGGTTCCCCAGCATCTAAAGATATATTTTAAGTTTTTAGTCACTTCCTTATTATTCTTTCCCCCACCGGGCTGCAACTCTGTTCAGGACTCTAAGATATGGGCACTGCCATTTTGACTGTGAAGAATCACACATACTGAGTAGAGGAGAGCAGGATAAAGTGCAGAGGGTGGGGTTATAGCTGTGCTTTGAACAGACAGAGTAGAGCTGGGGTCAGAGAAAGGGCAGCAATCCCAGAATGCAGAGCGACACAGTCAGAAGACACTTCCTGTTTGCAGGCTGCTTGATGCTCCATGAGCCGCCATCTATTTAAAGGCTAATAACATGCAGTAGATGCAAACAGAAAGTTGTTTACCTGCACAGCATTAAATATCCTACAATAATGTGAATGTAAACTGGATGCTGGCTGAAAGAGGACCCAACTGCCCAGAAACTGGGCAATTACCAATATATCAAAAATAAGGGCTGCCAGCACAGACCGCAGGGTCTCCAAAGTCAGCCGCTCAACAGATATACAAATCTATTAATATTTCAAAACTTTTATTAGTAATGATTAGTAATAATCATTAATTCAGCATGATTTTAAGATAAGATCAAAAGGCAATTTACATTACCGCATAACAAAGTCCTAATCCACCACAAAGCCCAGCATGCCAGCGCCACTGACGCGTTGCGTGGCAAGCTTCATCAGAGTGGGCGAGACTCCAGGGCATTTTTTGCAGATTTTTTGCAGATTTTGCAGGTTTTGCACATTATTTATTTGATAATTCTATTATGTATTCATGAATATTCATACTAGTCCGTCATGCATTCTAGCCCATGCATATATGTTTTTAATTGATTTTAAAGTATGTGTTTTGGCTATTACTAATAAAAGTTTTGAAATATTAATAGATTTGTATATCTGTTGAGCGGCTGACTTTGGAGACCCTGCGGTCTATGCTGGCAGCCCTTATTTTTGATATATGCAGTGTATGCAGGTAGGATGATTTTTAATGTAAGCAATCTGTATGTACAGGGTGTGGAAAACAGATAGACTCTTATTCAGGGTGAAGGTCCGCTTTAAATCAATAGGTCGTTTTCGACTAGTTTAAAAGTAATCAGATGAGAATGAGAAGGAACTTCCAAAGAAGATATTTATCTCATCATCTCTCATGATCAACGGGCACATTTTACCAGTGCCTAACATTACCATGTGCTATTCATCAGCCTGGCAAGCTTGTGTCTCTGCTACTCTGCAGACTAATTGACTGCAATTAGTCTCATTACATCATTTAACAGTCAGGAACTGATGTACAAAATTATTTTTATTTATGTTAATTATATTATGGGAGGTCGTTTCCATCACAAACTTGGAAATGGGCACGCAAGCTTCAGTTCCCCGAGCTTGTATTAATAAAAAATATGTTGAACTGTCATTGGATGCATGCATAAAACCCATTTTGCATAATAAATTAAAGGATAACAGACTGACTAACTAACTTTTCATCTTAATTGTCCTGCCTTAACCTACAGGATTTGTTTCTAACCATTGAGCAAGGGATCTGTTTGCCCGAGTCTTAGGACAAGAATATCAGTTTGAACAGCTAAAACACACTAACCTGGTAGCTAGCAACTAATCTTATAATATAGAATTGATTGCTAGCTAATAGGGTTGTTAGCAGAGGCAGATGTGTGTCAACGGGCAGGCAGATTCATTACTAGTGCCAGGAAAGGTCACACAATGATTTGATAAAAAAAAAATAAAATTAAAATAAAACCCTGTTTAATAAGAAGAAAAGTAACGTTCATTGAAATGTATGGGAGAGCGACAGGTTGTACCAGGCACTCAGGAAGCCAGAGCGCCGGTGGTATACGCTGAGCCATCTGTGATAATGATTCGGACAATACATGGCGCTCTTAGAGTCACTCACCGGAATTGCTTTGATAAATGTGGTATTGTGTACAGCGCCCGGCATTCACCGCTGGCTTCCTGTCGCTAAGAGACACTACCTGCCTAAGTCCCTTGATGAACAAACCCCTAAGACTTCTGTTTTCAACGAGATTTCGGAGACATATTATAGGATTAGTTTTTAGCTACCAGGGTTGTGTGCTAACAGGGTTGCCTGCTCTGCTGGAGGAGAAAGACATGGAGAGAGATTACCGGGAATCCCTCCTCTGGGTTCCTCCCCTCCAGTGATGTCATAAGTCACATGGGGGGATTCCACAGAGGTTCATCCTCTGTGGTATAAAATGTGCCTACTGATGCCAGTCCGGGATTAGCTTGTGTCAGAAACCGCTTACCTGGCCCCGTTCCAGCGCCGTCTCCGGGCGGCCGGCCGCAGCAGTTCCTGCCCGGCAGCCGCGCCGAGCTGCGGCGGCGGCTCAGGCAGTGCCGAGCACGGCCATCCTCCTCCCTTGCTCCCGCGTCACTGGCTCTCGTGCTCGCGCGCGTGAGCACATAATCCTTATGCCCTCCGGCGGCGCTGCACAAAGCGCGCCTGCCGGAGGCTGAAGTAGGGTGGGGGGTAAAAGAACCATGGAGCAGGCACACCCCTTGGTTCTGGATATGGGCCAATGAGCCCAAGGGAGGTTCTGGGCTTACGCCCTGTTGTTGATTGTTGTCCAATGCGTGTCCAAGCTGTAAAGTGCACCAATCACACACACCTTCCCCTTGCCCCAATCATACCTGGTTCCAATAAAGGTTCACCCCGTCAGTTGCCCAGTGCCTGTTATAGTGCCTTGTACCTTGCTTTGTCTTGTGATTATTCCGTGATTGATCTTCGTTGCCGACCCCTGCCTGAACCGACCATTCTTTGTCTGATCTCCGTTGCCGACCCCTGCCTGAATCGACCATTCTCTATCTGAACTCCGTTGCCGACCCCTGCCTGAATCGACCGTTCTCTGTCTGATCTCTGTTGCCGACCTCTGCTTTGTACCCTGACCTCGAGCTGCCTCATCCCTCTGTACCGCTGCGATCTCTGACTTCCCGGTGTCGACCTCTGGCCTGTCTTTGGACTTCCGCTATACTCGCTCTTAGTCATTGGTTCTTCAGACCTCCAACCAGTAAGCTCTCATCCTTTGAGCCATTGAAGTCCTGGGGGCAACCAATCCCGGGCAGGCGTATTCTGCGTCCCGGCAAGCGGGGGCTCCTACAGGTGAAGCTGGCTGCGGAGATTGGGGGTTGAAGGCTTACCTGGAGGGCTGGAGTTACCAGAGCGTGACATCTTGTTACTGGAGCAGCTTCCCATCATCATAACACCAGTGCATGTGTTGTAGTGGCCAGAGTAATCATGTACTCTTGAATGCCAGGTACTGGGTACTATCTGGCAGGAGGATGCTAGTGCACTAGCATCACTGGTGCTAATATATTAATGAAAAATAAATCTGCTATCACAGTGAAAGCAATTCTGGACTTACATGAACTCCCCTCCATCAGCACAGTAAGTGACACTACTAAGACACAACTAACAAGCCACTTTCTATTAGTGATTCATGCTTCTCCAACACAGAGAATCATACCAGCTGCTCAGTGCTACCAGACACAAATACAAAAATCTAACACTATAAACAAGAACCACCACGACTCCCAAGATATATACAATGTGCACAGGATGAATATGGGCTCTGCAGCAGGGAAGGTTATCTCATATATGGGCGCTGAGCAAGATTGAAACTGGAGAATAAGACGACAGACGGGAACTGCAGGCTAACCAGGACAGCAAATGAACTGATAATGGTGGATGGTAAGAGAGAGCTGGATGAATAGGGTGCTGGTGTGAAGCTAGGACCAGATGGGGAAGCTGCAGGATATGGATGACAGAGGATCAGAGAAGAGCCAGGTAACAGGAGTCTGATACGCAAGAGCACAATCCAAGATTACGGAGAGTGTGTAATACCAAAGCACCCTTCCTTGGAACGGGATATATATACCATATATATTTATATATAGAACGTTCTTGCTCTCTCTATATATTTATTTATATATTGCTCTTAGGTGAGGCCAATTATCTTGGAACGGAAGGCAACTAGAGCCACTTGCTAGTAGACATAAGCAAGTTCAGCCCAAGCATTAAGACAGGACAGTGCCACCAGCAGGAGTTAGGATAAAACTGCAGCCAGGATGAAAAACCACACATCACTGCTTCAGGGCCCCATCAATGTTGGTCCTCACATGACTTTTCCCTTTAAATGGAAAATGATCAATAACTCCCCTTTATTTATTTTTTTAATCAAAAGCAGCTAAACTTGTGTTTACCCTCATTGTACAGCTATGTTGTAGATACCAGTATGTGCTTCATGCAGGAGAAGGCACAACCTCTTTCTGAACCCCTCTTGAACTTGAATCCTATAGTAGTTTGCAGATTGCACCATAAAATTTCCTCTGACACATTATACCGCAGTGCTATAATAGTTAAAACACCAGTACAAAATGCTCCAGGCTTATGTTGGCCCTTGGGTGGCGTGGTCTCAGTGGGTCCCTTTGTGGTGAAGAGTCGCGTCACATCACCGAGGGACATCCCAAATCTCGATGGCCCCTAGGGACTGTGCTATTTGGACCAAAACTCTAGGTTTGGTCTTTTTTGAAGCGCACCAAACCCCTTTAAACCCTAAAATAATCTAGATTCTCCTGAGTATAGATGCCCCTGTGTGTGACCAACCCACCCCCCCCCCCCCGACAGATGGTCCCAAAATGTGCACAAATCCAAAAACATAAATCAATACATTTTTAAGAAAAACAAGCTAAACAAGGAGGACAAACCACTACATATACTTTTATTTATCAAGTACCACTTTCCAATTTTATAATTATCTCAGAACCAACTGGCTGGTACATATGGGATGACACTCAACTAAAAACCATGGTAAAAACAAACTAAGAAGCTATTTAAAGTGCACAAAACATACACAAATACACACACACACAATGTTATCACCTTCCTTTGAAGTTTTGTAGAGGAATAATTAGAGGCAGATTCATTAACAGCGGCAGGTAGCAACAGTTGAGCGACTGTAGCGGCATTTTCAGAGCGCCCGCTAGTAGTCGCTGTGCTTGGCTGTTGTTCGGTAGTTGATAGCGACTCAGTCGGTTTGCCATAATGTTGAATATTGGGTGAGGAGTCGCTATTTGACAGGTTCCGCGCTGTATGGGAGCGCATGATAGCGACTGGTCAGAGCGACCGGCTTCCACCATATTCATTAAAAAATCACGCTCAAAAAATTCTCGCGCTGTAAAATGCTTGTTTAAACCCCAGAGCGCTGGCGGCGATGGGTTAAAAGTAGTTTTTTAACCCCCAAACAACCATATTTTTGGAAACCAAAAAAAACAAAGTTTTTAAAATAATTTTGTAATATGAATACATTAATATCAGACCTGTAATATCAATTCTGTACTTTTTTTTTTTTTTTTTACCTTAAAAAAATTATTTAAAATGGCAGAAGTGGTCACAGAATTTTTCACATTTAAGAAAAAAAAAAAAACAATTAATAACAATTAATTATTAATATTTAAAGATTGTTCCATTGAAATGCATTGGAGAGCGCCAGGTAGCGAGAGGTCATACCTGTCGCTGTTCAAGTTCGGACGCTGGCGCTGTGGGCTGAGGCTGGAATAATGATGAATGAGTGGCTATCTGGCGCTATCTCAGGCCCTTATTTATGAAGGAATAGCGACAGGTAGCGACTGGTGAGCGGCCGGTAATGAGGGGCCCCACCACGAAAACGCCGGCTCCCCACCACAATCACACATTTATCAAGCCAATCCTGCTTAGCGACTGAGATAGCGCCATATAGCCACTCATTCATCATTATTCCAGCCTCAGCCCACAGCGCCAGCGTCCGACCTTGAACAGCGACAGGTATGACCTCTCGCTACCTGCCGCTCTCCAATGCATTTCAATGGAACAATCTTTAAATATTCATAATTAATTGTTATTAATGTTTTTTTTTTTTTTTTTTAAATAAATAAATAAATAATTTGTGCAGAATTGATATTACAGGTCTGATATTATTGTATTCATATTACTAAATTCTTTCAAAATTTTTTTTTTTTTGGTTTCCAAAAATATGGTGGTTTGGGGGGTTAAAAAACTACTTTTAACACATCGCCGCCAGCGCTCTGGGGTTTAAACATGCATTTTACAGCGCAAGAATTTTTGATTTTTTGATTAATGTGGTGGGAGCCGGTCGCACTGACCAGTCGCTGTCATGCGCACCCATACAGCGCGGAACCTGTCAAATAGCGACTCGTCACCCCGTATTCAACATTACTGCACACCGACTCGCTATCAACAACCGAACAATGGCCAAGCACAGCGACTACTAGCGGGCGCTGTGAAAATACTGCTACAGTCGCTCAACTGTCGCTACCTGCCGCTATTAATGAATCGGCCTCTCAGTCGCTAAGCAGGATTGGCTTGATAAATGTGTGATTGTGGTGGGGAGCCGGCGTTCTCGTGGCGGGGCCCGTCATTACCGGCCACTCACCAGTCGCTACCTGTCGCTATCCCTTGTTACATAAGGGCCTTAGTGTATAGAAGCAGCATATCAGGTTGGGGCTCAAGCGGACCAACAGTCAAAAATGACTTAAACCAGACCAACACAAAAACCAGTGCTCATATGCCTCCCTCCCCGGGGCAATTTAGATTGCTGCACATAAAGATTCATTTACCTTTTTCTAACTTTTGCTGTAGTAAATTTTAGAAACAAAATGGCCGCTCATGCATGTGCAGGCCACCTGCGAACATGAAGTGCTGCTGGGATTCCTGTTACTGTGCATTGTCAGTTATGTCAGGTGAATCCAGGCAGCAGCATGGCTGCAGGGGTTTATTGGATACAAGGAGTGGAGAGGGTTAACGGGGGCAGGGGGGTTCTTGCACTGGATCTGGGGAGGGAGAAGAGTTGGATATGTTATTTCAATGGTAAGTCCACCTTCATGGGCTTATACGTTTTCGTGCCAAAAGGATGGACTCAAGGTGCTGAGCTGCCTTTTTTTCCCATGTTCGCAAATGTGTATTTTATGGGAACAGTTTTCACTACCTGCAATCTGTTGCTATTGGCAACAAACACAAAGTCTGTACACCAGGAAGAGAGAAGTGAGTACACACAGAAAACTGCTGCTATGGCCACTGCTGAGGTGAGGGAGCTCACTTAAAGTGGACTAACAATCAAAAATGACTTAAACCAGACCAACACAACAAATAGTGCTCATATGCATCCCTCCCTGTGGATATTTAGATTGCTGAACATAAACATTCATTTACCTTTTTCTAACTCCTGCTGTAGTATAATTTAGAAACAAAATGGCTGCTCAAGCATTTGTAGGCCACCTGCAAACAGGAAGTACTGCTGGGCTTCCTGTTACTGTACATTGTCAGCTATGTCAGTTGAATCCAGGCAGCAGCATGACTGAGATGCTGGGAGAAGAAGCTCCAAAATGGCCGCTACCTTTCTTCTCCAACTGCGCCAGGCTGTTGGTCCGGTTGGGAACCGTTTTCACTACTTGCAATCTGTTGCTATTGGCAACAAACACAAAGTCTGTACACCAGGAAGAGAGAAGAGAGTACACACAGAGAACTGCTGCTATGGCCACTGCTGAGGTGAGGGAGCTCACTTAAAGCAGACTTAAATGACTTAAACCAGACCAACAAAACAAGCAATGCTCATATACATCTCTCCCCGGGGCAATTTAGATTGCTGCACATAAAAATTCATTTACCATTTTCTAAATTCTGCTGTGGTAAATTTTAGAAACAAAATGTCATCTTTTTGCATTTTCAAGGCCACCTGCAAACAGGAAGTGCTGCTGGGCTTCCTGTTACTGTGCATTGTCAGTTATGTCAGTTGAATCCAGGCAGGCGATGTTGGGAGAGGAAGTTCCAAAATGGTCGCTACCTTTCTTCTCCAACTGTGCCAGGCTGTTGGTCTGCTTTAACCTTACACATGATCAGCAACAATGTTCTGTGCAATGATCTGCAATCTGTTGCTTTTGGCAATGTACACCAAGAGATATATGCCTCAGAAACAAGGAGAAGCTTGCCTGTTATTTTTCACACATGCAAACACTGAATAAACAGCTAATGTAGCAAAAGCAATCTGTGAGGGAAGCCATTACAATGTATCCCTATGGCAGCGGCTGCCGCAAAGGCAGTCAGTCAGGGGATACAATGTATACAATGCGTTTTAGAAACATAGGCGGTTGACGGCAGAAAGAGAGCATATGGTTCATCTAGTCTGCCCTTATGTATATACTGTATGTTCTCTATATCCTAGGATAGATGTGTGCTTATCCCAGGCATGTTTACAATCATTTACTGTCGAACTATCTCTGCTGGAAGTTTGTTCCAAGCCTCTACTATTCTTTCTGTAACATAGAGGATGATTCATTACTAGCACCAGGTATCGGCAGATGAGCGTCTGTATAGCGGCACTTAGAGCGACTGCTAGTAGACGCTGTGATCGGCTATCAGGCGCTGTAACAGAGCGTCTCAGATGCTGTAGTAACCTGCCACTAACCAGTATAGAGCTGCAGCGAGTGAAAGGTAGCTCCAGCTCAGTGCGATCAATAAAAAAACAGACTCACAGAGTGTAGGCGCTCTGGATCAGGTCACTATAGCATAGAGCGCCAGACGCTGTGTGATTAAAATCTGTTATTAAAATGGGCCAAAACCCACTGAACTTGTGAAATATATTTTGCCAAAGCCCCAGCCGTTACCCCCTTCTTAGGGTGTAGAACTAGAAATGAATATTGTTGTTCTTCATAACGCCCTGGAACAATTTTTTAATGCTGTACTTTTTGGTAAGTTAGCAGGTGATTATTCATTGCATAGGTGTGGCAATGACATCATTGCCACACACAACAGTAGCAATAAATGGTGCAGGTGGAGCTTTACAGCTAAAACAGGCACCATTATGTGGTATTAGACTGAAGCAGGAGCATTAAAAACTGGCAAAAGGTGCTGTTCATGGAGGCAGCAATTCAGGGGTTTTGGTCCGCTTTAAGTTTTGAGGAACAACTATGGTCAGCCATATCTCATGACCTGTGTCCAGTCCCATCATTCTGCTGATACGGTAAAGCTGAAAAGTAAATATTACACAGATTTTTTCTCTGGACTGGAACAGCAGGTAATGCAGGCTGAGGACAAATAGAGACAGTGCTAAGGGTGGGAACCAAGATACACCAGTCTGACACTGGCTGCAGTGTTCAATGCATAACTTTATCATTGCCCCTGGGGCAATTATGGAGAAATAAGACCAGGTGCGTCCGATTCTGGATGCCCCGCGGGGGAGAACTGATTGCGGTTGGTTTTGGTCCACTTTAAGTACTTTATGCTCCTTTGTGGAAGTTTTCTATTCACTGATTATATGATATATTGACTAGGGAAAATTTTTATGATTCAGGAGCTATTTATTTTGTCTGAGTTGATATTCTTTAGTTTGAGGCTTTATTTTATGGAATTTGAGGGGTATTAGTCTGAGGGTGTTTGTGAAGGAACGATCCAGCTTAAGTGCAGAAACCTCACATATACAAGTCTGGAGTTCCCCTTTATTTCCCTCCTAGTCATCAATATGCACTTAGGAAAAGGAATTAGCATTTACAGGTTAAGCAGGGCAGATCACAGACTCCCCGCTGGCAATCCTCACACTTCTAGTCTGAGAAGGTTTCGCTGGGTCTGCAGCTCACTGGACCCCTGGCTGTGAATTTGTCACATGAAAGAGGGGAGCTGCAGACATCCGGCACCAACACAAATTGAACCATAGCTGTGCCCCCATGTGCCCCAGCACCAAACCAGGTACAGAATCAGAACCGGCTCACAAAACCGCACACGGAGATAGGTTACTGCGGGCTCAGCAATAAAGGAAAACCAGGTAAATGGAGATCTAAGGTTCTGAACCACTTAGGGACCCCATTTCTGGACTCATCAGATGCCCCGAGTCCAGCCCAATCATTTAGTACCGCTTTCAAAGCCATACAACCCCCCTGCTCAAATTTATAACCCCTAAAGGGTTTTAGGGGCTGAAGCGAGCCCCAGAACAGTGGGAGGTGACAACCCGTCCCACAGAGGGGAGGGGGTGGATGGGTCTCGCCGCATAAATAGGGTAACCCTGAGCCAGGCATTCGTCACTTATCTAGAGAGGTCACGATTCACAAGTGCTGGAGGTGTCCACCCACCCAGCTTGCCACTTACCTCTTGTGGAAGCTCTAACCACTACTCTGCAAACTGCATACTAAGGTAACTGAATATTGTTTCTCTGTGTAACTCACTCTATCCTGTAACCGTCTCAGAACAGCATTTGTATCATCTGTATCATTTCATATTCCATCATAGCCAAATGTTTGTTATCACTGCCTAGCGTGCTTATAGCATTAAAACTTACATTTTAACTTGAGCGATCTGTTTGCCTTAAACCAAGAATCTGTGTGTCTGCAGGCTTTGGGCCTGGTGTTTCTGATAGGAGAACCCCAACAAGGGTTTTGGGGAACGCGGCCTGTGTGTCAGGAGGTCCCTGGTTTATAGTTGGATCACGTGGTTCCCTGACAGTGTTTTTTAGGCTACAGGAATAGGGAATAAAATTAGGGATATTAATTTGGGTTGCCTATGACTATGTGTAGGTTGCCTGAAAGTACAAATGCAGCACTGGTCCAAAACAATAATGGCGCTTGAATAATACGTTCTGGGCCTGCAGTGCCTGATTTATTGATTCATCTTCTTATTCAAATAAACATTGTATAATAAATATAAATCATGTGCCATAAACAGACCAGCGAGACATGATTGTTAAAATCATCTTAGCAGGATCCGTACTTAACATGCTCAGGATGAATCAGAACAGCTAATCACATTGCTGATTGTCTTTGTTTGCTCCCTCTAATTAAATTGATTGGAGACACAAGAGATGGCTTTCCAAATTGGATTTGGTGGGACTGAGTCAGCGTGTAGCCCTCACAATTTTATTATTCTGAGCATTTATTTTCACTGGTTGATGCAATGCAGACATCAGTAAATGGATCATGCAAAGATAATTTGGACATCAGGAGTCTGGTAAGCAGCCCTCATTTTCTTGGTGTTTATCTGGAATGCCATCGGCTGCCTGGGCATTTCTGTTTTATGCTTTTTTTTTATTAAATGTACTTATTTGTTTACAGGCTATTTTGATTGACTCTAAACTGCAGCAACAAAACACAACTTTTTCAGGGGGGCCAATTGCTCTGTATGGTCTGACTATGGGGGCTCAGCTTGTGTTTGCCTAGGTCCCTTTTCTGATGATTGCTGCCTTCCCCCCACCCAGTACTAAGGTGGTTTTTTATTGGGGGGGGGGTTAAAACACCTGCGAGCGCCATCTGTTGCCCAGCTGGGGGCAGTGCTTCTACAATCTGAGCTCCTGTCTAGGCTGTGCCATTGCTATGCTGATTGGCTGGCTAGACAGACTAGTTACAGCCAGGATGGCCTTTGCCAGTGGCTGCCACTGATCAGCTGGCTAATAGGATTTCTCACCAGTTAGGTAATTTTTTTAAAACCCCTATTTCACACCAGCACTGAGTTGGTGGCAGGAACAAATCTGGGATTTAACTATAGAAAAGGAACTGGACATAAGAAGCGTAATGCAGCATTAATCTGCATGAGAAATATGGAAAGAATGCCTTGAAGTTACACAGTCTGTGGTCACCCTTTAAGAAACCAATAATATTCGGACTTGATACTACTTAATTAGCGTGTAGTTTTTGAGAAAGTCTGTCTGTCTGTGTTATGCAGTTACCTGCTATAAGTGTTGTTACGTTTGGGAGAAGTTCTGATTTTGGGAACCACGGTCCCTCTGTCTGGGAAGGATGGTTCTGGAATCCACTGCCCAGAATCCAAGACTCAACTCTGCAGCCCAGAGCTTAAAGCAGACCAAAACCCACATTTTTAACTAGCATCCTCTGAATTGCTCACCCCACAAAGAGCACCTTTTGCCAATGTTTAGTGTTCCTGCTTCACTCTAATCCCAGATAATGGCCCTTGTTTTAGCTGTAAAGCTCCGCCTCCTCCATTCATTGGCATTGTTGTGCGTGGCAATGATGTCATTGTCATACCTCTGCCATCTCACAGAGGGGGGGACAGCAAATAAGAACAGTGTTCCAGGACCAATCAAAAAGCAAAAATATCCGTTTCTAGTTCTACACCCTAAGAAGAGAATATCGGCAGGGACTTTGGCCAGATGTATTTCACAAGTTCGGTGGGTTTTGTTCTGCATTAAGGGCCTCCTGGTACCCTCCGTCAAGGGAAGATAGGTTTACTGCTTGAGAGGTCCCAGGTCATGTCTGGTTAATTTAATGTCCTGGATAGGCTGGCTATGGTTCCCTAGTACAGCGACACTTGGAAATGGAGGTGTGGTCCACTGATTTTATGGTGGTTGTGGAATGCATGGATTGGCTGAGTACTGGGTCAATCACTAACATTTTCGATGGGCAGAAAGATCCCTGGAGCATGTGACTGGGGGCGGGGTACATAGCTGCCTACAAAAATACCGCGCAAAGATTGATGTAGAAAATGTTTTCTCAAATGCCCAGAAATAAGCCACATCCCTCAACAACACCCTCATCACACCCATCATTTACAACTGGTTAAAGCTGTCCCAATTTGAAGCCCTCCAATAATGGTCAGTTTAAATTGGCTTATCACAGACTGGATACAGGGTAATGGTGGGAACAAACTGCATACACTGTATTTTAAAGTTTAAGTGGCCCTCCAGTCTAAATTCCTACAGTGGCCTTTGGGGCTGCTGCATCCCCCACTCCTCAGGCATGCTGAATTGGGATGCCTGCCAACTGGAGGTCTAATAGCTTTAAAAAAAGTCAGCTAGAATTACTTACCTGGATTGCAGTCCATGTCGCTCACATGTCCCATGTGATCATTAGTGGCCAATGGGGTTTGTTGGGTGGGTGTTTGTGGCATCTTAATGCCCTACCCAATAAATGTTATTAGTAGTTGGCAGTGTGGTATACGTATGCGTTAAAATGATAAAACAAGTCATTGGCTTAGAGCATATATTATTAAAAGCATCTTAATTTAAATGGTCTTTTGATGTTTTTTTTAAGACTGGTGAGGCTTTGACTGGGAGATTAGCTCAAGCTAAGCTGTGCAGCACACATTATGTTCAGCCACTGAAGGAGAATCTTTTTTAGATGGAAGGGTACGTTTTTTGCCCAGTTTCAGGTTTCCTGGATGGAGGGGTGTTCTGAATCAAATGTCTTGGGGGTGGGGATGCAAAATCATGTGCCCTAAATTGCAAACATTGAATTTGTAAATTTCTGTGTGTCTTAGTGAAAAGCAGGATTGCTTCAAATGTCTGTAGAAAGGTCAGGTGCCTCTTTATCCTCATGTCTGTGTTACATCTCCTGAGCAGAAATATACTTTGCAGTATACAAATTAGGGAAAATAGAGACCAGCAGACCATTCCCCTGAACACATAAGCATTGGTGTCAGGGCCGGCTCCAGGTTTATGTGGGACCTTAGGCGGCATGTTCCCAGTGGGCCCCTTTGTGGTGAAGAGTCGCGTCACATCACTGAGGGACGTCCCAAATCTGGAGGCCCCCTAAGGACCATGCTGTTTCGACCAAAACTCCAGTTTTGGTCTACTTTGAAGTGCACCAAACCCCTTTAAATCTGACCTCGGAGTCTAAACTAATCTGGATTCTCTTAATTTTGGATGCCCCTGTGTGTGACCCCCTCCCCCCTTTGTTCGTTACTTTCCTAGAACTGACAGATGCACTGTAGAATCGCCAGTTTGAGTCAACGGTCAAACCAGGGGGTTCTTTCAGTGGCATCCCTAGAGCCTTGGAGTCTCATATACTCCAGGGCTGGTTTTGGTCAACTTTATTTTGAGGGCCTAGTTGATCTCCCAGACCCCCGTGTATGGTCACTTGCCATCAACAGCAAACCTGATCCCACCTCCTTGTGGACTTGACAGGAAAAAAGAAAAAAAAACCTTACCTCTACAGTGCTTTCCCTCCCAGCTTGCACTCCCGGTCTCCTTGTTGCTGTCTGCTGCCTGATCACCCGCAGCCCGCCAGCATGCCTGTCACATAGTGTGGAGGCTCCTCTCAGGACAGCACAGGCAGCAACAGAACCTTATTGCTACATAGTGTTGTCCCTGCCCGGCGGGGAAAAGAAGTTACACAGAACCTCGCTCATCGCTGGTGCACCACGAGGAGGTAAAGGCCGACCCTGTCCGTGGCCCCTCCTGGAGGACGGGACACCTGGCAGATGCCCCGCCTTGCCGGGTGCTGACACAGGCCCTGATTGGTGTGTCCAACACAGTCTGGCACTAAAATAGTGGAGACAGGTCCACCTCTCAATGCTAAAAAAAGTGGTCATAAATACATGAACTATGGGGGCTGCATTACAGAGAAGGGGCTGGATCTCAGTAAGAGCATCATTATTCAGCAGCACATCAGGATGAATCCTCTGCATGGCAGGTGCTGGCAAACAATGATTTGTTTTTACACTTAAATGTGTTGATATACTAAAATGACTAACATCCAGACCTAGGCCCTTCTAAAGATTATTGGTAAGTTTCCTTGCCAGGTTTAATCTTTATCGATGTCCTGGTTATACTACTGGTTCAGCAGTACATTCGTTCCTAGCTTTTATTTGTTTTGCATTCTGCGAAGCTCCATATGTTAATGCAAGCTGCCAAAAGCTGAACCCGGTGTTAAATCGATGTCATGCCGCACCTTAAATCTAATTTCTTCTTCCGTGCACCAAGAAAGATTGACAGCCTGAGCTAAAGAAATCCATCAGTCCTATCTGCCTGTCGAGACTTCCTCTCTATGCTCATTAGGGGACGTTACTCGCTATAGGACACGCGGAAGAGATTTATCATGCTTATTCAAGACATCCTCATACGTTTTCCACAGCCATTACTTGTGCGTGTGAACTGAATTTTACTGACGTGTTAAATTTATAACGGCAAGCGTTTAAAATAAGAAAGTCATTCACACTGCTTCTATTACTGTTCCTCGTATGGCATTACCAAACCAGGATTTATCCTACGCATGTTCTCAATGGCCAGTGATCCTGTCCCTGATTTTCTAATGATCCAATGTGCTGCTGCTTTATAAAGTTTATTGAAATGTATATTGATAGCGACCTGCAACTCTGCCAGCCAATAAAAAGCAAACCTAAAATATAACTCTATTTGTGTGGTTTTCTGTTTTAAAGCAGTCCCACACCTACAGATTTAAAAATTGTGAGCCTCCAGTAAATAATACTCACTTTGTCCCACGTTGCAAATCAATTGCCCTTACCACTCGGGCTGTACTTTCGATTAGTCAACCCCAGGCCTGTGCTTAGGCTGGCCACCTGCAAGGGGTGCTGTAGAGTTCCACACCTATAGATTAAGAAAGAGTAAGCCAGGCCACAACAAAGCAAGATTGTTGCTGACCCTGCAATTGTAGGGAAATAATATCAATAATCTAATCCAATAAGTGGTCATCATGAGCCTACTGTGAATGATACCAACTTCCATGTTGTCATTCGATTGCCCTCAGGGCTGTACTACCCACTAGGCAATCCTAGGCCTGTGACTAGAATTCTTAGTGCCACGGCTAATGCTTACTGTCATTGCTCCACTCCTCCGTGCCAGTCACTGTGACTGACATTAGGAGGCATCTTGCTATGATGCCAGGGGCACCATAGGAAAACATTTTTGAGGTTCACCAAAGGAAATAATTCTTTAGATTTACCAGAAGAAATTATTCTTTGGGCGCACCAGAGGAAAATATTCTTGGGACCCACCAGAGGAAATCATTCTTGGGACCAACCAGATGAAATTATTCTTGGGACCCACCAGAGGAAATTATTCTTGGGACCCACCAGAGGAAATTATTCTTGGGACCCACCAGAGGAAATTATTCTTGGGACCCACCAGAGGAAATTATTCTTGGGACCCACCAGAGGAAATCATTCTTGGGACCCACCAGAGGAAATCATTCTTGGGACCCACCAGAGGAAATCATTCTTGGGACCCACCAGAGGAAATCATTCTTGGGACCCACCAGAGGAAATCATTCTTGGGACCCACCAGAGGAAATCATTCTTGGGACCCACCAGAGGAAATCATTCTTGGGACCCACCAGAGGAAATCATTCTTGGGACCCACCAGAGGAAATCATTCTTGGGACCCACCAGAGGAAATCATTCTTGGGACCCACCAGAGGAAATCATTCTTGGGACCCACCAGAGGAAATCATTCTTGGGACCCACCAGAGGAAATCGTCCTTGGGACCCACCAGAGGAAATCGTCCTTGGGACCCACCAGAGGAAATCGTCCTTGGGACCCACCAGAGGAAATCATTCTTGGGACCCACCAGAGGAAATCATTCTTGGGACCCACCAGAGGAAATCATTCTTGAGGCCTACCCCTCAGCTGAAATTATAATTATATAAACAATTATATTTTATTATTAAACAATTATAGCAATTATATTTTTTATGATATACATGGAAGAAGATTGAGTGAATTGCTACAAGAAGAAGATTGCATTAATGACACCACTGGCTCTGGTTGAGGGGCCAGCCCAGCTGAGCATTGTGGTCCAAAGCAGTTCGGCCCACCAGGAATTTTCGCTGTGCTCCCTATGGCCATTCAACTTCAGCTCGCAGCCCATGTGACCACTGGCAACCAATTGTGTGCATGGCAAATTTCCACTAGTGTAATGTCTGCAGTGGCCGCTCTGTTGGATTCTGGAAATGTGAGTGTTGGAAGCTTATTATTGGGCTTCCTCTGCCTCAATATGGCATTTCACACACCCCCCCCCCTCTCTCTGCCACATTTGGAAAATAAAACAAAAATTAGTCATCTGGGGGTCAATTCAACACCCGAAAGTGCAATTTAGGTAAAAAAAATAGAAGTGTTTTATTTATACCTGGTGCTGAATCACACCCCAAGTTAGGCAATGAAAGTGAATGGCAGTATTTTTTTCACCTGTTGCTGAATCACCCCACCCTCCAGTCCTGCTGACTTTTTGGGACACAGTAGAAAGCATGGTCGCTGCTGGGAATTAGTGATGAGACCATCACTAACCATCTTCAGGACTAGCCATATAGAGACCCGGGAGATTTTGCACTGTCGCACTGCTTTGGGCCAAGTAGGCTACTGCTTCTAAGACACCTATCTAATGCAGGCCTCCTTAGTCTTCCTCCCAGCATTGTACAGTTCTAACCAAAAAACTCAGCTAATGCTGAGCTAATGTTTAGCCCCAATGCTATAGAATCATGGCTGAAGGCAGGCATAGCCACCCCTGCCGCATTTGTTGCCCCCACAATACTAAAGCTTCAGCAGCATAGAGTCGCCTGTATCCACCCCTGTTGATAGCCTGTCCCTAAAATGCTAAACCCTCACTTTGGCTTAGTATGGATGCCATGGGTTGGAAATGGGCTTGTCGGGCCAGTAAAATCCCATACTGATTTTTAGGCCCAGTCACTGGCATCAGCTGCTCCTGACAGCCCTGCTTCCACTATGTAAGATGGCTCAGTGCCAGGACCAGCATATTTTATTATAATAGGTACTTTTGCCTGGACCCGAGGCAGTGGGCCAGATGGAACATGGCAGGAGTGGAGTCTTTCAGTTTAATTTAAGCAGACTATACTCATTCCTGGTCCATCTGTATGGCAGCAAACAACAGACAATTTTGTGCCAGAAACCCTTCAGCAATTTTGATTGGTCACCTTCAATCACGTGATTCAGTTCAGAAACCCTCCAGTTGGAAAGTCCCCAGTATCTGGCCTTCTATACTCCAAAATGCCAAATACAACATGTGAATTGTTATAGGGGTCCTTTGGACACCTTACCAGTTCACAATCCGTTACAAAACAAAATACCTTACAAAAAATTAACTCACTATTGCAGCTTCCCAGGGAATGTGCCTCCCCTCCAGTGACCTCATTAGATGGGGGATTCCACAGAGGCTCCTCCTCTGTGGTATAAAAGCCCCCTGCCCCAGTGGCACAGCATTAGCTGGGGGGAAGCCAGGGAAGGAGGAGGAGGGGAGTAAGGGGTCCATGGGACTGCTACACAAGTTCACAGTGTTGTAATGGCTGACATGCCATCTGCCGGCACCGGATCTTGCCAGTATGCAGGATGGGGCAAACTGGAGCAAATCGGAAAGATCCAGGTCAAATCTAGCTTTGGCCCAGATCCAAAACCCATCTCTAGTAAACATATGGGTATAAGACTGCTGTAAAGTCTTACTTAATCAAGCTCTTCATTAAAGGGACTGTCCAGGCAAAGGCAAAAACAATAAACACCACATATAGTCCCACGCAGGTATTCTGTGATATTCTGGGGGTTTGAAACTTACCTCTGCCAGAGGTCCAGACTGTACCATCCCCATGCCAGACCATGGCCTGTGGTCACATTGCCGCATCCTCACTTCTTCCTGGCATCAGTCACGATGACTGGCCACACTTGCTTACATTCAGTTCAAAGGGGGGGCATGCCAAGAGCAGGTATGTCCCCTCTATTTTAGCAAATGGAGCAGACACCGCCCATCACTGTGACTGATGCAAGGGGACGAAGGTTCGGCTCCAGGCCTCTCGGATGACAAGAATAAGATCCCCGATATTGGTTAGTTTCAAACTACTACTGAGTGATTCAGTGGTGAGGGACTATAGGTGAATATTTGGTGTTTATTATTTTTGCCAGGACAGGGACTTTAAGGAGCTTCATTTGGGTCTTGCTGGTTATGTGGCCAACTATTAGAACACTGAGCAAAGAAGGGGTAAGCAAGGAACTTGCTGCACTAGGCTTTTCATTTAGGGAAGGGCAGTTGTAGTGAGGCTGCTGTTTAGTGTGGGACTAGATCTGCTTCTCTAGACCACTTCAATGTTACATTTTAATATATGGACTAGAGATGAGCGAACTTTTGAAAAATTCGATTCGACTGATTCGCCGAATTTTCCGACAAAAATCGTTTCGACCCGAATAAATTTGCGACGAATCGCTATTAAAAACGGCTATTTCTGAGCCTCCTACAGCCTCAATAGGGTTGTAAACCATTCAGCCTTGCTGTAACACGCACAGGATGCGTGCTGGGTTAGTTAAATAATACTTTTAAGAAATATCACATGCAGATCAGAGGCATCGCTAATAGAATCGCAGAGCGGCACAATTGCAGAGAGTTGAAGTGGCATCACTATGAGGGGCAGAAGGAGCCCAAATATACACTGGAGTTGGCTTCAGGAGCCCAAAAATTGGATGAATCACACCCTGGAGTTGGCAGAAGTTGGCAGCAGCAGCAGCAGGAGCCCAAATATACACTGGAGTTGGCTTCAGGAGCCCAAAAATTGGATGAATCACACCCTGGAGTTGGCAGGAGTTGACAGCAGCAGCAGCAGGAGCCCAAATATACACTGGAGTTGGCTTCAGGAGCCCAAAAATTGGATGAATCACACCCTGGAGTTGGCAGGAGTTGACAGCAGCAGCAGCAGGAGCCCAAATATACACTGGAGTTGGCTTCAGGAGCCCAAAAATTGGATGAATCACACCCTGGAGTTGGCAGAAGTTGGCAGCAGCAGGAGCCCAAATATACACTGGAGTTGGCTTCAGGAGCCCAAAAATTGGATGAATCACACCCTGGAGTTGGCAGAAGTTGGCAGCAGCAGCAGCAGGAGCCCAAAAATTGGATGAATCACACCCTGGAGTTGGCAGGAGTTGGCAGCAGCAGCAGCAGGAGCCCAAATATACACTGGAGTTGGCTTCAGGAGCCCAAAAATTGGATGAATCACACCCTGGAGTTGGCAGGAGTTGACAGCAGCAGCAGCAGGAGCCCAAATATACACTGGAGTTGGCTTCAGGAGCCCAAAAATTGGATGAATCACACCCTGGAGTTGGCAGAAGTTGGCAGCAGCAGCAGCAGGAGCCCAAATATACACTGGAGTTGGCTTCAGGAGCCCAAAAATTGGATGAATCACACCCTGGAGTTGGCAGAAGTTGGCGGCAGCAGCAGCAGCAGGAGCCCAAATATACACTGGAGTTGGCTTCAGGAGCCCAAAAATTGGATGAATCACACCCTGGAGTTGGCAGGAGTTGACAGCAGCAGCAGCAGGAGCCCAAATATACACTGGAGTTGGCTTCAGGAGCCCAAAAATTGGATGAATCACACCCTGGAGTTGGCAGGAGTTGACAGCAGCAGCAGCAGGAGCCCAAATATACACTGGAGTTGGCTTCAGGAGCCCAAAAATTGGATGAATCACACCCTGGAGTTGGCAGAAGTTGGCAGCAGCAGCAGCAGGAGCCCAAATATACACTGGAGTTGGCTTCAGGAGCCCAAAAATTGGATGAATCACACCCTGGAGTTGGCAGAAGTTGGCAGCAGCAGCAGCAGGAGCCCAAATATACACTGGAGTTGGCTTCAGGAGCCCAAAAATTGGATGAATCACACCCTGGAGTTGGCAGAAGTTGGCAGCAGCAGCAGCAGGAGCCCAAATATACACTGGAGTTGGCTTCAGGAGCCCAAAAATTGGATGAATCACACCCTGGAGTTGGCAGAAGTTGGCAGCAGCAGCAGCAGGAGCCCAAATATACACTGGAGTTGGCTTCAGGAGCCCAAAAATTGGATGAATCACACCCTGGAGTTGGCAGGAGTTGACAGTAGCAGCAGCAGGAGCCCAAATATACACTGGAGTTGGCTTCAGGAGCCCAAAAATTGGATGAATCACACCCTGGAGTTGGCAGGAGTTGACAGTAGCAGCAGCAGGAGCCCAAATATACACTGGAGTTGGCTTCAGGAGCCCAAAAATTGGATGAATCACACCCTGGAGTTGGCAGGAGTTGACAGCAGCAGCAGGAGCCCAAATATACACTGGAGTTGGCTTCAGGAGCCCAAAAATTGGATGAATCACACCCTGGAGTTGGCAGAAGTTGGCAGCAGCAGCAGCAGGAGCCCAAATATACACTGGAGTTGGCTTCAGGAGCCCAAAAATTGGATGAATCACACCCTGGAGTTGGCAGAAGTTGGCAGCAGCAGCAGCAGGAGCCCAAATATACACTGGAGTTGGCTTCAGGAGCCCAAAAATTGGATGAATCACACCCTGGAGTTGGCAGAAGTTGGCAGCAGCAGCAGCAGGAGCCCAAATATACACTGGAGTTGGCTTCAGGAGCCCAAAAATTGGATGAATCACACCCTGGAGTTGGCAGAAGTTGGCAGCAGCAGCAGCAGGAGCCCAAATATACACTGGAGTTGGCTTCAGGAGCCCAAAAATTGGATGAATCACACCCTGGAGTTGGCAGAAGTTGGCAGCAGCAGCAGCAGGAGCCCAAAAATTGGATGAATCACACCCTGGAGTTGGCAGGAGTTGGCAGCAGCAGCAGCAGGAGCCCAAATATACACTGGAGTTGGCTTCAGGAGCCCAAAAATTGGATGAATCACACCCTGGAGTTGGCAGGAGTTGACAGCAGCAGCAGCAGGAGCCCAAATATACACTGGAGTTGGCTTCAGGAGCCCAAAAATTGGATGAATCACACCCTGGAGTTGGCAGAAGTTGGCAGCAGCAGGAGCCCAAATATACACTGGAGTTGGCTTCAGGAGCCCAAAAATTGGATGAATCACACCCTGGAGTTGGCAGAAGTTGGCGGCAGCAGCAGCAGCAGGAGCCCAAATATACACTGGAGTTGGCTTCAGGAGCCCAAAAATTGGATGAATCACACCCTGGAGTTGGCAGGAGTTGACAGCAGCAGCAGCAGGAGCCCAAATATACACTGGAGTTGGCTTCAGGAGCCCAAAAATTGGATGAATCACACCCTGGAGTTGGCAGGAGTTGACAGCAGCAGCAGCAGGAGCCCAAATATACACTGGAGTTGGCTTCAGGAGCCCAAAAATTGGATGAATCACACCCTGGAGTTGGCAGAAGTTGGCAGCAGCAGCAGCAGGAGCCCAAATATACACTGGAGTTGGCTTCAGGAGCCCAAAAATTGGATGAATCACACCCTGGAGTTGGCAGAAGTTGGCAGCAGCAGCAGCAGGAGCCCAAATATACACTGGAGTTGGCTTCAGGAGCCCAAAAATTGGATGAATCACACCCTGGAGTTGGCAGAAGTTGGCAGCAGCAGCAGCAGGAGCCCAAATATACACTGGAGTTGGCTTCAGGAGCCCAAAAATTGGATGAATCACACCCTGGAGTTGGCAGAAGTTGGCAGCAGCAGCAGCAGGAGCCCAAATATACACTGGAGTTGGCTTCAGGAGCCCAAAAATTGGATGAATCACACCCTGGAGTTGGCAGGAGTTGACAGTAGCAGCAGCAGGAGCCCAAATATACACTGGAGTTGGCTTCAGGAGCCCAAAAATTGGATGAATCACACCCTGGAGTTGGCAGAAGTTGGCAGCAGCAGCAGCAGGAGCCCAAATATACACTGGAGTTGGCTTCAGGAGCCCAAAAATTGGATGAATCACACCCTGGAGTTGGCAGAAGTTGGCAGCAGCAGCAGCAGGAGCCCAAATATACACTGGAGTTGGCTTCAGGAGCCCAAAAATTGGATGAATCACACCCTGGAGTTGGCAGGAGTTGACAGCAGCAGCAGCAGGAGCCCAAATATACACTGGAGTTGGCTTCAGGAGCCCAAAAATTGGATGAATCACACCCTGGAGTTGGCAGGAGTTGACAGCAGCAGCAGCAGGAGCCCAAATATACACTGGAGTTGGCTTCAGGAGCCCAAAAATTGGATGAATCACACCCTGGAGTTGGCAGAAGTTGGCAGCAGGAGCCCAAATATACACTGGAGTTGGCTTCAGGAGCCCAAAAATTGGATGAATCACACCCTGGAGTTGGCAGAAGTTGGCAGCAGCAGCAGCAGGAGCCCAAATATACACTGGAGTTGGCTTCAGGAGCCCAAAAATTGGATGAATC
This sequence comes from Gastrophryne carolinensis, assembly GCA_027917425.1. NCBI lineage: Eukaryota > Metazoa > Chordata > Amphibia > Anura > Microhylidae > Gastrophryne > Gastrophryne carolinensis. The sequence goes on from CM051234.1 coordinate 81,778,448, forward strand.
ACACCCTGGAGTTGGCAGAAGTTGGCAGCAGCAGCAGCAGGAGCCCAAATATACACTGGAGTTGGCTTCAGGAGCCCAAAAATTGGATGAATCACACCCTGGAGTTGGCAGAAGTTGGCAGCAGCAGCAGCAGGAGCCCAAATATACACTGGAGTTGGCTTCAGGAGCCCAAAAATTGGATGAATCACACCCTGGAGTTGGCAGGAGTTGACAGTAGCAGCAGCAGGAGCCCAAAAAATGGCCTAAAGACATAAATATGTTTTGCACCATTTGGAAAGTGTAAAACGTGGCACCATGCTGAATCTAGTCGCATGCATCAGGCATTGGTGGGTGGAAATCCTGGCTGATCCATCCCTGATTCATTTTGACAAAGGTGAGTCTCTCCACATTTTTAGTTGACAGACGAGTTCTCCTCGCCGTAACTATGGCCCCCGCCGCACTAAACACCCGCTCAGATGGCACGCTACTTGCCGGGCAGGACAGCTTTTCCAGGGCAAACTCTGCTAGTTGCGGCCACAAATCAAGTTTGGCTGCCCAGAAGTCCAGCGGATCCTCAAGGTGTGTTGGCATGGTCATGTCAAAGTATGACATGACCTGCTGGTTCAGGTCCTGCTCCAGGTCTTCCTGCTGCTCATGAGTAGCCTCACTATGCGGGTGTAGAAAGCTACTCATTAGCGACTGAAGACTGAGGCTGCTGCTGCTGATGGAGCTGCTGCTGCTGCCAACCCCCCCAGCGGCCATGGCAGTGGAAGGTGAGCGCAGAGGTCCCCTCGAGTCAGACCTGCGAGAGTATGGACCATGGCGCAGATAGGCATCGGCCAACTGCCTACGTAGAATGTCTTTGTAGTAGTTGAGTTTGTCCTCCCTCTCGGTGGGTTTAAAAAATGCCCCCATTTTGTGCCGGAAGCGAGGGTCCAATAAGGTGGACAGCCAGAAGTCATCCCGCCGACAGATGGAAACAATTCTGGGGTCACTACGCAAGCACGTGAGCATGCTTCGTGCCATTTGCGCAAGTGACTCGGATGGACTACCTGTCTCCATCTCCACTGCATACTGCCACGGTGTGCCCGGGTCCTCTGTCTCTCCTTCCTCAAAAACCTCTAGCTCCTCTGGCTGCTCCTGCTCCTCCTCTCCTGTCCGCTGACTAGATAAACCAGCCATTTCGCCAAGCCTAAACTGTGTTTCGCTGGGCAACTCCTCCTCCTCCTCTTCCTCCTCCTCCTCCTCCAGTTCAGCTCCAAGGGGGTTCATGTGGCCGTAAGATGTAAACGCCATGTCTCCAGTGCCCTGACCAGCCATGGTTTCCAACATGTGCTGTAGTACATGAAGCAGTGGAATCACGTCGTTCATCCCGTAATCCTGCCGACTGACAAATAAAGTGGCTTCCTCAAAGGGCCTGAGCAAACGGCAGGTGTCACGTATGAGCTGCCACTGGTTGACATTGAAGTTACACAGGGGAGTCCCCCTATCTGCTTGGATCATCAGGAAATCCGTGATGGCTTTTCTCTGTTCATATAATCGGTCCAACATGTGAAGGGTGGAATTCCAACGGGTGGAAACATCGCAAATCAGACTATGTTGGGGGATACCATTCTGACGCTGTAGCTCAAGAAGGGTGTGTTTGGCAGTGTAGGAGTGGCTGAAGTGCATGCAAAGTTTCCGTGAAGTTGTTAGGATGTCCTGCAGATGGGGGGAACACTTCAGAAACCGCTTGACAACCAGATTGAAGACGTGAGCCATGCAGGGGGCATGGGTCAGGCTTCCTTGGCGCAGCGCAGACAAAATGTTCTTCCCATTGTCGGTAACCATGATTCCCATTTTAAGTTTTCTCGGAGTAAGCCATGTTTGGATTTCCTGATGAATACATTTAAGCAGTTCCTCCCCTGTGTGACTCCGTTCGCCAAGACAAACCATGTGAAGCACTGCGTGACACCTCCGTGCCCTGCACACATGGTAGACTGGAGGGGCACTGAGACTTGAGCCTACAGTGGAGGGTGAGGAGATGGCGGAGGATGAGGAGGCCGAGTCGCACGGTGTCACAGGCCCAATGGGCAGAGAGCGCGGAGGCCGAAGCGGCGTGACCTGTCCAAGTTGCTGCTGCAAAGGGACCACATTCACCCAGTGGGCCGTAAACGACATGTACTGCCCCTGACCGTAGTTACAGCTCCAGATGTCGGCGCTGCCATGTATTTTGCTACACACCGACAGGCTCAAGGACTGGCCCACCTTCTGTTCAACAAAAGTGTGCAGCGCTGGTACTGCCTTCTTGGCAAAGAAATGACGGCTTGGGACTCTCCACCTCGGCTCGGCACAAGCCATCAGTTCTCTGAAAGGTGCAGATTCCACCACCTGAAAAGGGAGCGACTGCAGCACCAGCAACTTGGACAGGAGCACATTCAGCTTCTGCGCCGTAGGATGAGTGGGCGCATACTGCTGTCTCTTGGACATGGCTTCGCTGATGGATTGCTGGCGGGATGCATGACTTGGAGGAGGAGGAGCAGGAGCGACAGAGGATGGGTATGACGCACAGCTGCCTTCGGCTGAGGTGCTGGAGCCTTGGCTGGCAGAAATTGGGAGCTCACTTGGTGAGGAAGCAGACTGGACCACCCCTTGGGAGCCTCGGTTCTCCCAGGTCGTTTTATGGTGACGCATCATATGTTGACGCAGGGCCGTGGTGCCAACATTTGGACCCTGGCCACGCTTCACCTTTTGCCTACATATCTTGCATGTGGCCATGTTACCCTCCTGCGGATGCCTCAGGAAAAACTGCCACACTGCCGAGTAGCTACTTTTCCCACCCCCTGGCCTCACTGATTCACTGCTGCTGTTGCCAACTCCAGGAACCCCTGCTCCACTACCTCCCGATAAGGTAGACTGCCGCACAGCAGGTGCTCTACCCCGGCCCCGGCCCCGGCCGGCTCCAGCCTTTGGAATTGTGCCCCCATGCTGACTGCTACCACCTTGCTGCCTCAGCTGCTGACTCCGGGGCAACCTGCACCCCTCTTCTCCTGATGATGACGATGAAGCCCCTTCATCACCCGGCTCCCAAGTGCGATCGGCTTCATCGTCATCATCATCATCATCACCGGGTTGTGGCTGTACGTCACTGATGTTCGTGGATTCGTCAACAGTGTCTGGCGCAGGAGCTGGAACGCTCGCAGCACCCACGACACTGTCCACATCACTATTTGTCTGCCTAGCTAAAGAAGCCACCTCCATTTCTTGGCTGGGCAGTAGCTGCTGACTGTCCTCTATCTGATGGTCCTCCTCACTAAAGAGTGGAGCTGAACCCAAAGCATAGGATACGTCGCTGGGGGAGGGAACGGCGTAGGCCAGAGGCAATGGGAGGACAGGGACTGCTCTCGGGGCATGCCAACTCAGGGTTGTGTCAGAGGAACCTACCGACCCTAGACTGGGGGTCTCAGACGTAAGTTGTGATGATGTTGTTGATGAGCGCGTCAACCAATCTACCACGGCAGATGCGTTACTGGTGGAGACCCGACCGCTAGCAGATACTGGCAGATTAGGTCTCTCAGCGTGACTCCTGCTGCTACTGGCCCCCAGTCTGATGCGAGCTCTGCCTGCGGAATCTTGGCCTCTGCCACTCCTCTTTTCACTTCCAGGCACTTGTCTGCCCGACATAGTCTAACTGGCGTGGTAGTAGGTGATATTTAAAAAAACCCCGGGCAGCGGTGGGTCTATATGAAACAGAATATAATGCACACCAAAAGTGAGCAGTAACACTCAGCCTCCAACAGGCCTGCTTAGTGTAAATAAGAGAGCTGCTTAGTGTAAATAAAGAGGGGTATGCTATGTTACAGAATGGGATGCCTCAACAGAAGTGCACCTGGCAGGCAGCAGTAAGCCTATGCCCAGCAAAAGTGTCTTATAATATAAATATAATAAGAGCAAATGCTTATATGGTCTTAAACAGAGGCTGCTTTAGTCACAGAATGGGATGCCCCGGGCAGGAATCGAGCTGGCAGGGTACAGTAGTGCTTTGGCCAGCAAAAGTGTCTTTATCAGGCCTAATTTCAAATATGATAAGAGCAAATGCTTATATGGTCTTAAACAGAGGCTGCTTTAGTCACAGAATGGGATGCCCCGGGCAGGAATCGAGCTGGCAGGGTACAGTAGTGCTTTGGCCAGCAAAAGTGTCTTTATCAGGCTAATTTCAAATATGATAAGAGCAAATGCTTATATGGTCTTAAACAGAGGCTGCTTTAGTCACAGAATGGGATGCCCCGGGCAGGAATCGAGCTGGCAGGGTACAGTAGTGCTTTGGCCAGCAAAAGTGTCTTTATCAGGCCTAATTTCAAATATGATAAGAGCAAATGCTTATATGGTCTTAAACAGAGGCTGCTGTAGTCACAGAATGGGATGCCCCGGGCAGGAATCGAGCTGGCAGGGTACAGTAGTGCTTTGGCCAGCAAAAGTGTCTTTATCAGGCCTAATTTCAAATATGATAAGAGCAAATGCTTATATGGTCTTAAACAGAGGCTGCTTTAGTCACAGAATGGGATGCCCCGGGCAGGAATCGAGCTGGCAGGGTACAGTAGTGCTTTGGCCAGCAAAAGTGTCTTTATCAGGCCTAATTTCAAATATGATAAGAGCAAATGCTTATATGGTCTTAAACAGAGGCTGCTTTAGTCACAGTATGGGATGCCCCGGGCAGGAATCGAGCTGGCAGGGTACAGTAGTGCTTTGGCCAGCAAAAGTGTCTTTATCAGGCCTAATTTCAAATATGATAAGAGCAAATGCTTATATGGTCTTAAACAGAGGCTGCTTTAGTCACAGAATGGGATGCCCCGGGCAGGAATCGAGCTGGCAGGGTACAGTAGTGCTTTGGCCAGCAAAAGTGTCTTTATCAGGCCTAATTTCAAATATGATAAGAGCAAATGCTTATATGGTCTTAAACAGAGGCTGCTTTAGTCACAGAATGGGATGCCCCGGGCAGGAATCGAGCTGGCAGGGTACAGTAGTGCTTTGGCCAGCAAAAGTGTCTTTATCAGGCCTAATTTCAAATATGATAAGAGCAAATGCTTATATGGTCTTAAACAGAGGCTGCTTTAGTCACAGAATGGGATGCCCCGGGCAGGAATCGAGCTGGCAGGGTACAGTAGTGCTTTGGCCAGCAAAAGTGTCTTTATCAGGCTAATTTCAAATATGATAAGAGCAAATGCTTATATGGTCTTAAACAGAGGCTGCTTTAGTCACAGAATGGGATGCCCCGGGCAGGAATCGAGCTGGCAGGGTACAGTAGTGCTTTGGCCAGCAAAAGTGTCTTTATCAGGCCTAATTTCAAATATGATAAGAGCAAATGCTTATATGGTCTTAAACAGAGGCTGCTGTAGTCACAGAATGGGATGCCCCGGGCAGGAATCGAGCTGGCAGGGTACAGTAGTGCTTTGGCCAGCAAAAGTGTCTTTATCAGGCCTAATTTCAAATATGATAAGAGCAAATGCTTATATGGTCTTAAACAGAGGCTGCTTTAGTCACAGAATGGGATGCCCCGGGCAGGAATCGAGCTGGCAGGGTACAGTAGTGCTTTGGCCAGCAAAAGTGTCTTTATCAGGCTAATTTCAAATATGATAAGAGCAAATGCTTATATGGTCTTAAACAGAGGCTGCTTTAGTCACAGAATGGGATGCCCCGGGCAGGAATCGAGCTGGCAGGGTACAGTAGTGCTTTGGCCAGCAAAAGTGTCTTTATCAGGCCTAATTTCAAATATGATAAGAGCAAATGCTTATATGGTCTTAAACAGAGGCTGCTTTAGTCACAGAATGGGATGCCCCGGGCAGGAATCGAGCTGGCAGGGTACAGTAGTGCTTTGGCCAGCAAAAGTGTCTTTATCAGGCCTAATTTCAAATATGATAAGAGCAAATGCTTATATGGTCTTAAACAGAGGCTGCTGTAGTCACAGAATGGGATGCCCCGGGCAGGAATCGAGCTGGCAGGGTACAGTAGTGCTTTGGCCAGCAAAAGTGTCTTTATCAGGCCTAATTTCAAATATGATAAGAGCAAATGCTTATATGGTCTTAAACAGAGGCTGCTTTAGTCACAGAATGGGATGCCCCGGGCAGGAATCGAGCTGGCAGGGTACAGTAGTGCTTTGGCCAGCAAAAGTGTCTTTATCAGGCCTAATTTCAAATATGATAAGAGCAAATGCTTATATGGTCTTAAACAGAGGCTGCTTTAGTCACAGAATGGGATGCCTCACAGCAGACTTAAGATCAGTTCAGTATATATGCACAGTTAGTTACTATAAGCAGCCTGAAAACGCTAACAAAGGCTGGATGAAAAAAAAAAAATCTCCCTGTCAGCCAGCTCCGTTTTTCCTACCTTTCCCTGGCTTTCTGTCTGTCTCCTGTCTGTCTCCTGCCTGTCTCCTGCCTGTCTCCAGCCTGTCCCTGTCTGTCCCTGTCTCCAGCCTGTCTAACTGCCTCAGCTACACAGCGTTCTGTCTGTCTGTCACGAATGCAATAGAGAAATGAGGAAAAGCAAGATGGCCGCCGTTAAATACCGCTGTGTGACGTCACCGGGCTTGCTGGCTGCTGATAGGCTGCATGTGACTGCCCCAGCTTGCACTGGCGCGGGATACATGTCCAGACATGTCCCGCCCGCCATCTTAGAATGCCTGTAATGTAAATGAATGGATGTTAAAGGAAAACTTCGAGTGATCGAATCGCGGGGAAATTCGGATTCGATCCGAATCGAATTTTTCCTGAAATTCGGATCGAATCCGGGTTCGTCCGGATCGATTCGCTCATCCCTAATATGGACTATCAGGGCCAGTTCCAGGTCAATGTGGGTCCTTGTGCAAAAAAGTCTCAGTAGGTCCCTTTGTGGTATGTCACATTACGTGCCACATCACATCATGTCACCCTTTAGCTGCCCCCGATGAACAACCCCCCCTCTGCCACTGAACGCCCTCCAGTCCCCACTGCCACCAATCATCCTCTCCACTGTCACTGAAGGGTCCATCAATGCAGCCAATCACCTGCTGGTCCCCACTACCTTCTCAGCTGCCAACCATCACCCTCCCTTCCTTGCCACCCACTTCAGTGCTGCTGATACTCCTCGGGCCTGAAACCAGGTCTGTGCTTATGGGGCTAGTGGCAGAAGTCACTGGAGAATCATCTCATACCACAATTTGAGTCCGATTTGGCTCCAGAAGATGCTAGGGGACCCGACCTCTGCAGCCATGTAGACTATAAATACTTATAGATGTATTAGGAAATCTGCCTTTTCCCCATCCCCAATACACAGGCAAAGCATGTGACTAGGACAGTCATGTAAGGATGAGGAATGCATTGGCGGAATGCTCCTATTTTCCAGCTATTCGCTTGGCATCTTTTCACATGTAGCTGAGATTACTGCAGTGTAAACTAACATTCTCTCATGATTTCACATATCCTCTGGAGGAAAAAAAACGATAAAGCTTGAGTCCCTAGCAGATACATATTAGTCAATGTAAATTCCTTGCAAAGAAATCACAGTGGTGTGTTTTCAACACTTCATTTCAGCGTGCAGCACGGTGAGCAACCACTAAGACTGGGATTTAAAAAGCTAACATTATGTCATTGGGTAATGGAAGGTTTTCTCTTTGTTAGTTACAGTCCCAGCTGAAGACGTCTGTCAGGTCCAATCTTCCATTCCCTGTAACGACAATGGTCCCCCCGGGGGCCAGCGACGCATAATGAAAAACTGTTGAGAATGAGAAATGAAGCAATAATTACTGATACTTCAAGACAAAAAATGACAGATTACCCCATAATACGCTCCACGTTGCTTTACTTTCACATCGTTACGCGAACATATCAGCCAAATGGCAATAAAATAGCAATGCTGTGATGTATAACACTGCGACACTTGTGGACAAGGTTTGATTTGTTCATTAAAGTAGAACGAAACCCGGGATTCTGAATATCCTGGGTTTTGTTCTGTACCCTGGGGGTTTGAGACGCCCTGCTTTGTGACCCCCCCAGATTAGCAGTAACAGCTTACCTCTTCCAGATCCAGTGGTGCATGCATGGGCGCTCTTCCAATCAGAGCTGTTTTCTGTGTCTATGTCATTCGCCAAATGGCTCGAATAGTCTACAATGGGGACTGCAAGTTGGGGCATCCCCAGAAAAAATCATTAGAAAAGAAAAAATCATCATCTCTTAAAAAAAAAAAAAAAAAAAAAGTGGGTAAAAAAATAAGGTGCTGAATCAACCCTTATGTCTGCAAGTCACTAACCTGTTGCCAGTCTAGGAGGATACAGGAGGGCAGGGCAGCCATTAGGGCAGTACGGGAATAACCTGCGTAAGGTCCCTACCAATTTTTTGGAAATGGTGCCAAAACAGAACAGCCTTTATTCCTATATTGTTTTTTATTGTTCCAGTTTGGTAAATGAGGGCCTATAAGCAGTATGGGTGGGCCCCATGGTAGTGTGGAGGAGGTTCTTGGATGGATTGCATGGCTAGTGTAGGTAGTATAAAGAGAACCTCTTAGACAGTCAGGGAGGGACAAGTTTTGGGGGGGTTTGCATATAAGGTCATTGTATGCTTGCACGCTTATAGGATTTTTTTCTCCACATTTAGCACATGCGTGTTGTGAAACAAACACAAGCATTGTGTACACATGCCCGGAAAGGTGGACTGCCATAATCACAGTGCCTGGGAGCAGTTTGTGGGTTAGGGATCTTGCTCAAAAACATCTTAGTCTTAGTCATCTTAGTCCGTCAGGAATCAAATCTGCAACCCTTCTTGCCACTAGGCCATGACTGCCCCTTAAAATGATGCTGCAGTGTCAGGTTTATCAGGGGAGCCCGCGGTTGGTTCCTTTTTAGGACGGGTGTCAAACTCACCCCTGAAGGGGCATCATTTTTTGTGGATCTGCATAAGACTGTCTCTATAGCGCTGTATGATTACTCCCCCGTGCACCTGTGTGGACATACGCAAAACCTGGCCTGTTGCTGGCTTCAGTAGGTATGTATGCTTTACAGCATATGTGCTCAACACTCTCCTCAAGGCCCACCAATAGGCCATGTTTTGTGGCCTATATAACTGACTCTATAGCTCAGTCTGATCACTAATTACTCCACTTGTACACCTGCATGGAGATCTGTAAATCTGGTATCAGGCCCCATGGGACACCCGACTTCAGGTGAGTCTGCAACCCCCAATCTGCTTCTTCTGCCTATAGACAAGCCTCCATTTGCCAGGATGCTGGATACGCCTCACCGGACACGGTTGCCCCCAGGACTTAGCACAAAGGATGCAGACTTACAGAGTGAAGGCAAATGAACCAGGGATGAGGCTGGGCAGAAGTCGGGCTGGCTGAGGTCATACACAGAAATGACAGTCCTTCCGATTTGGGGTTCCAAGGGGATACACAGGAAAATGGAAAGGGTCAAACCAGGGGTCAAGAGGGTTCACAGTACAGATGAGTAGACAAGCTTGAGGTCAGACAGGCAGGTGCCAGTCCAGGCAGCGATCAGAGGAGGGTCAGACAAAGCGAAAGTCAACAGCAGATAATCCGAATCCAGCTAACAGTGGTACTATAACACCCAGCAAAAAGCTATAACAGGCAATGCATGCTGGTGGAGGCCTGGTTTTATGTGCAGAGTAACAGTATTGGAATTGGGCCCTTGGGCAGTATGGGTTGCCTTTTGGTCAGAAAGATGCCCTCTGACCATATATGGCTCCCTTTAATGGTATTGGGAAAGTAGGACAATATATAATATATATATATATATATATATATATATATATATATATATATATATATATATATATTAGAAATGGGAAGCCGTGAAAATTGGACTATATGCGGCCAGGTAAGTCCAATTAAGTTACATACTGTAAAACTATTACCTTCAAGACTCTTTCATGTATTTATATAGTCTCATTACTACACCTCAGCTTGCTTTGTAAGTAGAAAGGTCCCCCAATGTAGTGGTTGTACCCAGTATTCAGACATTCTGGTGCCCTTAAAAAGTTATGTTACCTTCCCTTCCTCTAATTCTAATTCTCTTGCTCTGATCCCAAAAACTTTCAGACAGTTCTTAGGCTCAGAAGTTTAAGAAGGCAGTCCCAGTTATGCCTATTTTCTGTACCAAAGGTGTACTTGTTCCTAGGATTTTTTCTCTCTAACATGAGAGCTGGCGATTCACATCAATGACAGATGAAGATTTTTGGACCAAATTATGTCACAAGGTATCAGTGAGAAAAAAAATAAGTCCTACAGTCAAAATTACCCTGAATATGTTTGAAATGTAATGACTCAGCACTGCTCACACAGCATGTAAAACATTGTATTAACATTGTAAACAGCTGTTGTAATGCTCTGCAGGCCATTGACTTACATAGATACATAGTTACATCCATCCCCTTCAGCAACTGTGTGAGTGTGTGTAACATAACAGTCATGCTGATCCCTTTTCAGAGGTTGATCTCTCAGTTTGGTGTCAGCTTCTTATAACAAAATCCCAAGCTCCAGTGAGCCTGCATTGTGTGGAGAAACAATATCACCCAGACACACTGCAGTCATGCAGCATCAATGCTACAGCTATAGCCAGCTAAAGAAGGATTTTATCTCCTAATGTGTGTGGAAACAGATCAAGTCTCTCTCTGGCAGTTTATCATAAGGAAGCTCCCAATTCAACAGCAGTGTGTCTGTGTGCTTACAAGGCTCTCCCCCATTCTCCACTCATGTTATGTGTAAGCTGGGCTCTTAGGTTTGATCCAAGATGGCTGCACCCATGTAAAAAGTGCAGCTATTCCACAACATCTGCTTGGGGTTAAAGCAGAATTCCAGTCAGTCCAGTTTAACCACGCACCCTTCCACCCTTCCCTGGCAGAACGGTTGGGTAACAGATTGAATAAACCCTTTCCTCACCCATAGTCCGGCAGCATCTTACTGGGTCTGTGCGGCCACTGCACATAAAAATACAAAGCAACATTTCCTGGCTCCATGTGTGCTCCTGCACACATGGAGCCAGGGGAAGCTGCCCTGTGTGTTCTTCCAAGATGGTGGCACCCAGGACCCAGAGTGCCCGGAGAATGGTGCTGGACTCGGGCCGATTGATTCCCTCCCTCTGGGCATCCAAAATTGGGATGCCCTGCTGTGTGATACCCTCCCCCCCAGGTCGCCATGTTCACTTACCTTGCTTCTTGGTCCAATGGCACATGCGCAAGCCTTGGCCGCATCCCCGCTATCCTTCTAGCAGGGCGCGTGCCCACGCCAGGCATTTGTGAATGGCCGGCGCGGGCATGCTCTCTGTTAGCGCGAAGCGTGTGATGCGGCCCCCAGCACGCTCAGAGTCACTGGCCTTAGAAGCTGGCTTAGATGACGTGACGTCAGCGGCTCCGAGTGCACTGATTGGATAAGCAGCCACACATGCACTATAGGACCGGGAAGAGGTGCGTTACGCTCTGCGATCTGGGGGGTTTCACACAGTGGGGCACCCCCAATCAAGGTGCCTCGGCCAAAGGTCCAAAACCCAGGATAGTCAAAATCCGGGGATTTGGTCCACTATTACTAAGTGTAATATTAATGTAATATTAGTGTAAATAAAATACCGGTAATCACATCAATGGTCTAGGGACATCTGTGTTGGGCATTTTGGGGAAATTCTAGCAAAGTTACAATAATTTTTATTGCGTAAGAAAAAAAATTTCCACCACTCATTTCTCATTCAGTCAAATTCAGGAATATATATATATATATATATATATATATATATATATATACTTCAAAGTGCAGAGCATTGCAACATGTGTGGCCATGTGTTTAGCAACCCAGTCTTTTCATGGGACTGATTCACCTTCAGGTCCAGTGGGCTTTCGCAATCCCCGGATGTTTTAGATGGGTGTGAAGTAAATAAAGCCAGGTTTGGAATTTGCAAAGCATACAATTCATCTTGTAGTCTGCCTACACACAGGGGGGCTCGGACGTCTGGAGCTATATTCAGTCATGCCGTTAACTGGAATTATGACGGATATCCCCTTGAAAGGCTGGAAATGTTTGGAATAGTATCATATTCATCTATTGAGAATGCAGATGCCTTACACTTTTGCCTTTCTAAAAATATAAATAAATTATTGAAATGTTTTGCAAAAATTCGATTCAAAGAATTTGTTGAATTGCCCCAAGAAATTCAGCTTCATTCAAATCGGATTTCGCTCCCAAAAACCCCCCACAGAACTCACCTCCTCCCTCGCTAACCTCTGGATCGGGTGTTCCATGCCGCTTCCCACTTTGCAGCCTGGAGGAAGACACAGATTATCTGCCCTGTAATGGGCTCCTGCCAGCTTGCCCCCACCACAATGAGGGGCTTTTTATTCCTGATGTCACTATGGGCAGGGCCGGATTAAGTGTGGTGGCACAAAATCTGGTGGAGGCCCTAGATACAGTCTTTTTTTTCCTTAATAATAGTCCAGCCAAGTAACTGGAACAGCAGATCAAGTCCCTTGTGCCACCTGTGTGCGTGTGTGCTGCTCGCTGTTCTGTACTGTCCTGCTTTGCCATTCTGGGTGGGGGGTAATGTGGTCGCCCAGCTGGTCCAGCAGAAAACAGGAGGGGCTGTGGTTGCAGTGAGCAGCCGCCGATTGCTGCTCTATACTCTCCGTCCTGCCCTGTGGTGGCTTTGCTGCTCTAGACTCTCCGCCCTGCCCTTTGGTGGCTTTGCTGCTCTAGACTCTCCGCCCTGCCCTGTGGTGGCTTTACTGCTCTAGACTCTCCGCCCTGACCTTTGGTGGCTTTGCTGCTCTAGACTCTCCGCCCTGCCCTGTGGTGGCTTTGCTGCTCTAGACTCTCCGCCCTGACCTTTGGTGGCTTTGCTGCTCTAGACTCTCCGCCCTGACCTTTGGTGGCTTTGCTGCTCTAGACTCTCCGCCCTGCCCTGTGGTGGCTTTACTGCTCTAGACTCTCCGCCCTGACCTTTGGTGGCTTTGCTGCTCTAGACTCTCCGCCCTGCCCTGTGGTGGCTTTGCTGCTCTAGACTCTCCGCCCTGCCCTTTGGTGGCTTTGCTGCTCTAGACTCTCCGCCCTGCCCTATGGTGGCTTTACTGCTCTAGACTCTCCGCCCTGACCTTTGGTGGCTTTGCTGCTCTAGACTCTCCGCCCTGCCCTGTGGTGGCTTTGCTGCTCTAGACTCTCCGCCCTGACCTTTGGTGGCTTTGCTGCTCTAGACTCTCCGCCCTGACCTTTGGTGGCTTTGCTGCTCTAGACTCTCCGCCCTGACCTTTGGTGGCTTTGCTGCTCTAGACTCTCCGCCCTGCCCTGTGGTGGCTTTACTGCTCTATACTCTCCGCCCTGACCTTTGGTGGCTTTGCTGCTCTAGACTCTCCGCCCTGCCCTGTGGTGGCTTTGTTGCTCTAGACTCTCCGCCCTGACCTTTGGTGGCTTTGCTGCTCTAGACTCTCCGCCCTGACCTTTGGTGGCTTTGCTGCTCTAGACTCTCCGCCCTGCCCTGTGGTGGCTTTGCTGCTCTAGACTCTCCGTCCTGCCCTGTGGTGGCTTTGCTGCTCTAGACCCTCCGTCCTGCCCTTTGGAGGCTTTGCTGCTCTAGACTCTCCGCCCTGCCCTGTGGTGGCTTTGCTGCTCTAGACTCTCCGCCCTGCCCTGTGGTGGCTTTGCTGCTCTAGACTCTCCGCCCTGCCCTTTGGTGGCTTTGCTGCTCTAGACTCTCCGCCCTGCCCTGTGGTGGCTTTGCTGCTCTAGACTCTCCGCCCTGCCCTTTGGTGGCTTTGCTGCTCTAGACTCTCCGCCCTGCCCTGTGGTGGCTTTGCTGCTCTAGACTCTCCGCCCTGCCCTTTGGTGGCTTTGCTGCTCTAGACTCTCCGTCCTGCCCTGTGGAGGCTTTGCTGCTCTAGACTCTCCGTCCTGCCCTGTGGTGGCTTTGCTGCTCTAGACTCTCCGTCCTGCCCTGTGGTGGCTTTGCTGCTCTAGACCAGTGGTCCTCAACCCTGTCCTCAAGGCCCACCAACATGTCATGTTTTTTGGATCTCCAAATAGCCAGCTCTATTGCTCTGCAGCTGCACTAATTACTCCACCTGTGCATCTTTGTGGAGATCTGCAAAACCTGGCCTGTTGGTGGGCCTTGAGGACAGGGTTGGGGACCACTGCTCTAGACTCTCCGCCCTGCCCTGTGGTGGCTTTGCTGCTCTAGACTCTCCGCCCTGCCCTGTGGTGGCCTTGCTGCTCTAGACTCTCCGCCCTGCACTGTGGTGGCTTTGCTGCCCAGACGCGCCCCTACTGCCGCTGATAGCTTTGTTGCTGGCCCCGCGGCCCATCAGACCAAAGACTGAAAAGCTTCCAGGACCAGACCCTAACCCATGGTGGCGGCCCACTTTGCAGGGAAAGTGGTGGAGGCCCCGGGGCACATGTCCCTTGCGTCCCCCTCATAATCCGGCCCTGACTATGGGTGACATCACCACCTCACGCCACCTGGCTTTCGTGCCACCTCATTCAGCACCTTTAAATAACCCCTCCCTGCGGCTGGAGTGAATGATGGGAGCTGAGAGCAGGTTGGGGGTTCAGTGTCCTTCATGGGGTTATCTTCAGCAGACAGTGGAGTAGGACAGCAACAGACCGCGTGGAACAGCACCTGAAGATGAACAACAAGGAAGGGGTAATAACTGGTGTAAAAAAGATTTTTACTTTCTCTGGTGTGTGGTGACTTTTTCTACACTTAACCCTTTGTGAACTGGTAAGTGGTCTTTGGGTATGTGGGCTTCCTTCAGCAGCTCAGTCCTCGGGATACAATGAGCATTGGTGGGCGAGCTGGCAGAACAGAGGACTCCATCCGGCTGCAAAAGAGGGAGTGCATGGGCAACCATGCTGAGGGATAACCAGGGAGGAGTGATGTTTATTGGGTTCTTTTTTCCCTGTTTCAGTAAAAAATGTGAGTACCACGAATTCTAAGAAGTTCAGCTTTGTGCTCAGTTGATTTCTCCCCCAAATTTGGAGAAAAATCTGATTTGTCCAGGCGTGTGAGCCTGGCGGGTGGTTCCACGGCCACAGTGGAAGGATTCCGGAAGAGGTAATATATGACAACAACATTTTCCAGGTTACCGGCGCTGATGCACAGCCGTTGCATATTAAAGAGGAAATCTTTGGGGTGCGTGAGGTGTGGCATCGCACAGGGCACCATGGTCAGGGGGGCGCCGCTCAGCTAGGGGGTAATTATTTTGCACTGAATTTAGAGGAGGAGCACCATGTTGGTTGGGTCAGATAGATGGGGTGCCATGCGCATCTCTGTTCTGCCTGTTTTAAAGTGGACCAAACATAGAACCTTGCGATCCCTACCTGCACCTCAATCCTCAGGCAATTGGCCGTAGATGGTCATGTGGTCTGGGGGCCCCTTTCTTTTTCCCAACCGCCGGTTGTAGCCGGCCCACATGACCGCCGGCAACCAGACGTGGAGCCAAATTTTGCCCGAGGATCGAGATGCAGGTAAAGATTGCAAGGTTTCTGCGTGTGTGTGTGGGGGGGATCCAGCAATCTGAGTGCCCCTCAGACTGTCACAATGCTGCCCCACACCCATTATATGAAAAAAGAATAAGGGACCGCTTTAATAAGACTAGTCTTTATGTGAAGTAGTACAGGAAGTCCAGCACAGGCTGTCCCAGTCCAACAAAAATGGGTTAAAACTTAACTTTTACTCCATTCAATTCAAATAAAAAAAAGTTGCTCACGCAGGGACCGACCTTCCCATCCCTTGACCCAAAAAACAGTGGGTGGGGACAGCCTGTGCTGGATTTCCTGTACCACTTTGCATGTCATTTAGGCTGAGCAGCAGCCCTTACCCATGCACTAAGGTCTTTACCCCCGTGTCCTATAATAGGCTTATTTGAGCTGCATATGCCTTTCATGTGTATATTGGTGATATTTATGTGGTTCTTGGTCAGTATGTGCCATGTAAATCTTTTCTATGTTTTAAGAAAGTGCTCTTTATCTTACTCCTATAAATAGGGGGCAGTTTGGTCTCTTCTAGTCCACTATACTCATTGGCGTGCTTAACCATCATGCATATCATGCAAATGCCTGGGGCCCCCACCTGTCAGGGTGTCCCTAGAGGCAGGGTCAAATTAGTGGCAACTTTTGTTTTAAAAAAAATAACAAATAAATAAATAAAG
This sequence comes from Gastrophryne carolinensis, assembly GCA_027917425.1. NCBI lineage: Eukaryota > Metazoa > Chordata > Amphibia > Anura > Microhylidae > Gastrophryne > Gastrophryne carolinensis. The sequence goes on from CM051234.1 coordinate 81,794,575, forward strand.
GCACATGGCAGACAGGCTGTGGTGATTCAGAGATGTCATTTAACACAATGCAGAGTGTGCATCAAATAGGAAGCCACAGTACATTTACATGCTCACTGCACATAAGTCACCAAGCACAGCTGCTGGCAGCTCAATGCAGGGAGCTGTTTTCTGCTGGGCCACTACACCCCCCCCACCCAGAATTGCAAAGCAGGAGTCCCCGAGCAACATGCACCCGCATAAGGGACTTGATCTGATGTTCCAGTGAGTAGGCGGGTGCCAGACAACCACCAATCAGTTACTTGACTTGGCTATTATTTTAAAGGAAAAGAAATACTGTATCTGGGACCCCCACCAGATTTTGTGCCCAGGGCCCTCCACCACACTGAATCCGGCCCTGTGTGGAGCCCAGGGATTGCTGTACCCTGACACAAATATTAATATGCAGAATGCCAGCAATTCAGGTCTCCTAACACAGACCTTACTAGGCAGAACCCAGTGATTTCTGCCCCCAACACAGACCTTACTATGGAGAATACAGCAATTCCTGCCCCCTGGCACAAATATTAATACAAAATATTAAATAAGGTGGCGGAGCAATATGGTGCCCCCCTGACCTTCTGGGCTCTGGTGCTGTCATACCCCCACAAGCTATGCCCCTGGTTGGTGACTGTAGCAAGCTGAATGGGGCAGAACAGACCAATAGTCGCATCCCTACTCAATGCTGGGGGTATGCCCGGGCCGGCCTTTTGTGTTGGCTTGCCCAAGTATGCATCTAGCTAAAGGTATAGTGAGGCAGTGACCTGCGTATGTACCATTGGAATGAGGTTAGGTGAGTGTGTGCGGCAATTTTATGGGGTTTCACACAGTGGGACATTCTAGTTTGGGATACCACAGGGAGTAGAAAGTGGACAGCCATATGTTCAATTACAGACAATTCCCTATGCCATGGACTGACAATTCCCTATCCCAGGATCCCCCGCTGTGTGAAACCCCCTGGGTTCACTGGTGCTCCCACAGCGCATGTGCAGGTTACATGCCTGACAAGGTGAGTTAATATTGTATTTCACTATACAACATTTTTCTTTCATTAAGGCCCCCAGACACAACTTTGCATGGGACCCCAGAAATGATAAGATTGCCCTGACTATACTTAGGGGTTAATTCATCAAGGGATAGCGGCAGGTAGCGCCTTGTAGCGGCAGGCAACGCCTGGTGAACGCGGGGCGCAATACGCAAAACCACATTTATCGTTCTGGTGAACGATGGTTACAGTACGATCCATCATTACAGGCGGCTCAGTGTATAGCGCCGACGCTCTGGCTTCCAGACCGCCAGGTATTACCTGTCGCTCTCCCATGCATTTCAATAGATGTTCCTTTTATTTTGTTTAAACAGGGTTTTTTTTTTTTATCTCAAATAGTGTCACATCTCCTGGCCTAGAAAAAGTCATTTTTGAAAACTTTTTATATTTTTATGCAGAACTGTAATTACAGGTCTTGCATTAAAGTATTAATGTCACGATGTTACAACAATGTCATTCCATGTGTTTTCGGTTTGTTACTGGTGGATATGTGTTCAAAAACAGACTTTAATCACACAGCGTCTGCCGCTCTATGCTATAGCAGCCAGATCCAGAGCGCCTACGCTTATTTTGTCGAATATGGTGTGAGTCGCTTAGAGTCGGTCAAAATTAGCTGGCGCTAGCCTTTCGCTCGCTGCAACGCTGTACTGGTGTTAGAGCGCCCAACATACATCTCATTCATCAATGCCGGCCAGGCTACTACAGCGACTGAGGCCCTCTGTTACAGTGCCCGATAGCCGATCACAGCGTATACTAGCGGTCGCTCTAAGTACCGCTATACAGACGCTAATCTGCTGATAGCTGGCGCTAGTGATGAATTAGCCTCTAAGCCTAACATGGGTCTCTCTTATGTGGCTTGTAACCATGTTCAGATTTTATAAAGCAATATATTTTCAAGCATTGATACACTTCTGTAATGTCTTTTTAATTCCCTATTTTCTCTCATGTCTTATTGTAAAATAAAGCATTAAATAAGCCTTATTATTATGAAACATGTTAGGGAAAGTTTACTGAATCAAAGCCAATGGCTGCTAATAATCTGTTATCGGGTTATACAACAAAATGAATGGTTTCCCCACTTACTCCTTTTGTCCGATCTTCCCTTATATATTTGCATTTTCTGCATTCCACAGGTACTGTATACCTGCTCCATAAGATTAGTGTCAGACATGTCATAGAAGTTATGGTGACTGGGTGACGATAGCCCCGGGGCCTCTTTCACACGGGAGTTCTGTTGCACTTTAGACACGTTTCACTTTGGAATGTTTTGAATGGTTTTCATATGTAAAAGAAAGCGAATGACTGGTCCATTGAGAGCTTTAAGTTGTTCCATTCATAAATCTACTGTATATGATAAACAGGCAGACGTTGGTGATTGCACCTGCATCATACACACGGCCAGAACCTCCTCCTCGTTGACATCTCTCTACATTGCCAGCCCTTCTTATTATTATTATTGGAAGCATCAAAGCAGTAATTACAGGCACATGATTACAGGCATGGAAGCATAATAACAAAGTTATTGAGATTAAACATACACAAGCTCGATACCCTAAATGTTGGCTCATAGCAAATAGGATAGTAAAGCAAAAACCCTCAAGGCAATAGTAGACCATTATGCCTGGGGAAAAAGACCTGACCTGGACAGATGAGATTATTGAACCCTTGATTCACTTGAACCAAAAGACAATAGTTAGAAATTAAAGCTTGAGAAAAAGAGGGCTGTTAGGTATTTGTTTGGGATGCCCCATTGTGTTAGATTGCTGGGATCGCCTGAAAATCTCACTTTCCTGTAATCCCACAGCACATGTTCGGTTCACCAACCAATCAGCACTCGTGCACCATTCATACTTTCCTTAGCCGACCTGACTTCAGATTAGCTAGGAAAGTTGAACCGGGTGCATGCTTCTGGTCTCACCTGGGCTCTATGCATATGTGATGGGTGGAAACCATGGGCAACACTACAAGTAGGAACCATTAGAGCCCTGTCAGTGGAATAGGCCCCTGATAGTGATAGAAACTTTAAATAGTTTTAGTTAAACTTTTTAGATGCATCTCTTGAGATCATTGCATCATGAAACCACATGATGGCAGTGTTGCCTAAGAAATAGACCTAACCAGTACTTTAATGGTCTGGCGTTCCCCTTCAGTTTGGCAAATAGAGACTTAGCCAGATGGCATTGGCAACATTAACTGCCCTGCCATTGGTTGAGGCTTGCAACTAAGTTGGAATAGCAACAATACAGAGGTTATATAAGGAAGATACCATCCCTTCTAGAGTGTTCTAGGTTTGGAGCTTGTCATGAGGTGATGCATTTCAATGTAGTGGAGGAGCTGAGAGACAACCACGGATGTACTGTTTGCTGTAACCTTTGGATTATGCTGTACTGAACTGTTTGCTGTGTTACCATGGATGGAAGTCAATCAATAAAGACCATGTTGAGTTCACCTAAGAGTGTCATCTTTGGAGTGCACCTCCACCCACACATGCCACACCGACATGGGAAGCCCTACCCTAGGTCCAAGAACCTCCCTCGCTCCCCAGAGCACGTGCCCACGGCCAGGCATGTGCCCGCTACACCTACCTGTGCCCAGTGCCACCACTAGGAATTTTGGGGTCCCATACAGCCACATTGAATATCTGCCCCCCCCCCGGTCTTCCCCCATGGCATCCCAGATCGGAATGCTGCATGAAAACCCCCCAGGGCTCCGCAACATTCACCTGCTTCAAGGGCTCCCTCGCTGATGCAAACAACTGTGGCCGCATCTTTGGGCTGTGCACGTGCTTCCACTCCCAGCCATTCAGGTAAGCTGGGGCGGTAGTGCATGTGCTGCAGGGGATGCGCCCGCTCTTGCTCCTTTTGATGAAGCGCTGCATGATTGGATGATAGCCCATGCATGCACCGTAGGATTGAGGAAAGGTGAGTTTGTACAGGTGTTCTGGGGGTTACAAATAGCAGGGGATGCCCCCGGGCTGCAGGACAAAACACGGTTTAAGTTTGGGAAAACATGTGCATGCACCGTGGGACAAATCAATGTCAAGCATAAGAAATAAAACATCCACTTTGACTCCCTGCAGTGTGAACCCCTAGGGAAAGCAGGCCTGCTAATGAATAAATGACCCTGGTGCATCTGTATCGGGGGCGAGGGCGGCCACTTCCCTGGGTCCCCTCAGGAGTGCATTCCCTCCTGTGCCTGACCTATCTGAATGGCTGGACACAGGAGTACACACAGCTGCAGGGATGCCAGGGATATGGGGAAGGCCCGGTGGAAAGGTAAGGGGTTTGGGGGCCACTGCAGGAGGTTCACACAATGGGGCATCCCGAATCGTGAAACCTAGTGGGCCCACTTTAAAAGGCCCCTCAGCCAAATAAAACACCCTCAATCTACAATACAAAAGTTCCTTCAGCTAAAAAAAATCTTGATCCAAAAGATACATCTTAACCAAATGACGACCACCCCTACCCCACAGCAAAATTATTTTTACTAGGTTCACTCCATAAAATGACCCTCAATACCTAAAAGACCACTCAGCCATACCTTTAACGGAAATGCGGGCACTGGCGCACTTGGCTCTCTTTGGCTAGACTCACATTATTTTAAAGGATGTATATACATACCTCCCAAGAGTCCCTGATTTGGAAGGACTGTCCCTCTTTTGAGTTCATGTCCCCCTGCCCCTCACTGTTCTCATTTGTCCTACTTTGAGGTGTAACATGCCTAATTTACCAAAATGTCCCTCATTCCCACCCTGAAAAGTTGGTAGGTATATATATATATATATATATATATATTTTTTTTTTTTTTTTTTTTTTTTTTCCAGTGCTAATGAAGAGAAAACACATTTGTTTTTGCATCTATTCATTTGTATTGCTGTCTTCTCTATTTGCTTGTGACTCCTTAGAAGTCATTTGTGTGACATGAAACACAGTGTTTGCACTTTGACTTATTGTATGTGTGTCCAAACATGAAAATCTCCTTTTTCCTCATTTTGAACTTGTCAGGGTGATGTGTGAGTATACTCGGCTGCACCTCAGCTGTTTGGCCCGGGCGAACCTACTCACCTACAGTAAGTCCATTATTTTCTGCACTAGCAAACCTATATATGGTTATAGCTATATATTGGGTTACATTGCAATATCAGGCCTTTGCTTTCTTTAAAATCACAGATATATTTATGATTATCTGCAATCATTAAAAAATACACATATATCAGAATACCAGTCATTTTTGGGCCTTATATACAATACAATACAATAAATCAGGTAAGTATCACAATATTTCATTAGGCAACACCAGAATCGATTCTTTCTCCCTAGTATCGATTCTGAACCCCCCCCCCCCCCCTACAGTGAAAGAAAAGTAAAAAAAACTCTCACCTGACCCCTCGATCAATCCGGTCAGCTCTCCTCTTCACTCAGAGTGCCCCCCCCCCCCGGGGGGGCTCTTTAGTCTTCAGGAGAGAGCCCGACCGGCCCTCTCCCCCTGCCTTCCCGATGGGTACTGCCATCTTCACGATCATAGCATCTGACAGCTCACCTGCTGAGAGCTGGGATGACACTCGCAGGAGTGAGGTCACCCGCCCTGCTCCCGGTGGATCAGCTGTCAGATGCTATGATCGCCGAAGAGAGGCAGGAGATCCTCTAACCCCCTGCCTCCCCCCTCCAGCGATCAAGGCATCTGTCATTGGATCGGCAAGAGACACAGAAGCTGACAATCGAAGTAAAGAAAAAAAATGTTTTCTATGTGTGGTGTTTTTATTTACTGTTAACCCTTTGTGAACTGGTAAGGGATCCATGAGACCCTTATACCAGTTCACAAGGCTCTGGGTCTGGCAAGTCACCTGCGGCTAGAGGGTGACTTGTCATTAACCCCAAGCCCCCCCCCCCCTTACCTGCCTCCCCAAAGCCCGGGGGGGGGGGGCGAAGAGCCCATGGCCGTTAGGCTATGCCAGCTTGTAGCCTGCAGGGCCAGGGGCCACCAAAAGCTGCCCGCTGCGCCCTATTCTACAAGCCCCCATAGCTGGCCCCGGGCTGGTTATGCTGGGTAAGGGGGACGCCATTTTTTTAGGATTTTTAAGGGGTTTTAACCCTTAAAATTCCCCATAAAATAGGGTCTCCCCTCCTAAGGTTACCAATGACTCATTGTAACTTCTAACCTTGACATTTCATTTCATCGGCTCAATAAGGCACGCAGGGCTGTCTGGCTTGCTGAGGGAAACTATGTACAATGGTCCCACAACAAGTATATGTGGCCTAGAATAGGGCATCAGGACGAAGATATTTCCACAAAAGTGTAAACCTTATATCTATATAGATATGTATATGTATTAGGGGTGTGAATTGGCAAGAATCTGGCGATATGATACGTATCGCAATATATCGTCTTTGAGACAGAATCGGGATATATTATATCATCATACGTGTACCGCGATATGTATCGTATAGCCAGATTCTTGCCAATTCACACTCCTAATACATATACATATCTATATAGATATAAGGTTTACGCTTTTTTGGAAATATCTTCTTCCCGATGCCCTGTCCTAGGCCACATATACTTGTTGTGGAACCATTGTGCATAGTCCCCCTCAGAAAGCCAGACAGCCCTGCGTGTCTTATTGAGCCGATGGATTGAAATGTCAAGGTTAGAAGTTTCAATCAGTCATTGGTGACTGTAGGAGGTTAATCAATGATGCCATGAAAGGAAGTATTCTGCCTCTTCTCTCTCTGGGGAGGAATGTATTTTCGGCCTCTCTAAACTGTCCCCCCCTCATTGCCAAAGAGGAATGCTGGTGTGTCTCCGCATGACACAAAGCCACCCTGCTGTTCTGAGGAGCAGCGCTTTCTGCTTTCTCATTGTGCTGCTCCTTTCTGTCTGCCATCCTGCGGAGCTTTACCTTCTTACATTTGTTTTTGTTTCCTTATGAACAGTAAACAGTCCCAGGAGGAGTTTTGACATCAAGAGAGGCCTGCTTGGCTCTAACAACAGGCCTGTCCCCATAGTCCTCCGCCCTCCAGGCGTCTCACTGTAGGCCATATGTTGTCTGAATGGTCTGCATAGCTGGCCTGCATTGCATAATTAACTTTTCATTACAAAGGACACATTTTTCATACTCGTAGTAATTCTATTAAGACCTCAAAGGGTGTAGACGCTTAGACGCTGGATATTTATTTGTCAGGAGCAACACCCAAAAAATTGACTTTCTTGGATTTTGTTCTGCTCAGGCCCCGGCCCTGCTGTGTGTATCCCTTGGGGTGGCCATAAACTCTAGTTTCCCCCCTTCTCATGGTGCATGCACAGGCCGCTCGGCCAATCCATGCATTGTACAACCTCCCTCCAGCCAAAGGGTCAGATAAGTTACATAGTTAAACCGGACCTTCACGCTGAATAGGAGCCTATCTCCTATGTTTCCCCCACCCTGTACATACAGATTGCCCACATTAAAATTCATCCTACCTGCATTTTTGAGCCATTAAACATCCAAGATGGTGGCCCATGGAGTCTCAGGCTGTCTGCAAACAGGAAGTGTCTTCTGACTATGCCAATCGGCATTCTGGGATTGTTGTCCTTTTCCTGACCCCAGTTCAGCTAAAACCCGCCCCCGAAAGGTTTCCCTCCTCCTCCTATCTTCAGTATGTTATGCTTTTGAGGTAAGATGGCCGTGCCCGTATCCTAGAGTCCTGAACAGAGTTGGAGCCCAGCAGGGGAAAGAATAATAAGTAAGCGACTTAAATCTTAAAATATATTAACTTTAGATGCTGGGAAATCTTTTTTTAAGATTTTGGGCTTTTCAATAAACTATGCTTAAAATGGTTGACAAAAGACATGTTTATCAAGTTCAACCAAGGGCAACTGACCAGACATCCTGCATTCTGGGGGGTGAGCTACACTAATTTTTTTTTTTTATATTCCGAGGGAGGTTTTGCAGTTTTGTGTCTTGTGTACACGTTTCCTGAGTACTAGTAACTATATCTGATTAGATGGAAGAATGATAAAAAAATAGCAGAATGGTGGCAAATGATTAATTGGTGGTATTCATTTTAGGCATGCCAGGGAGGGCCAACATTTTGTCACACTTTCCCCCAAAAACTCTGGGGACACTGAAATGTCCCACGAAAGCAGAATGCAGGCTATCTGGTCAGTTTCCCTATACACTCAACAAACAGTATTCCCGCACCACCCAGGCCAATCATACAATATAATGGTGTGCCTGTACGTGTCACACAAAATCACAAGTTCACTCCCACTTTTTGGTGCCAACAACCAAGCTAGTGACACATAACACCCAGTACCAGCCCACAATCATATTCCACATGACATTTAAATATCAAGGCTTACACATTTATTTAAAACCACAGACATTAACATGTATAATACATATAATTGAGATGTTCGCAATCTAAACCTGAATTCTGTGCAAAATATGCCAAACATCACAAACCACTCTTCTATTTAAATATAGCCCCCTCCTACTCCTACTTTGTGCAAGTATTAAAAAGTGCTATAAGGGAATAAAGTGCTAGAAGTGAAGATTGCCAGCTGCACAACAAAAAGATGAGGAGGAATCTGTTAAAGTGAATAAAGAAGAAAATACAACACTACAGGCTCGATTCAGAGAGACAAAAAAAACCTTCAGTTTTAGTGCCGATCTGTTTTTTTTGTGAAATGTCTCCGCTCTCGTATGAGTGTACGAGCGATTCTATGCATGCATTGCAATCCTTCTGTAAAGTTTCCGTCCATTCGTACGGCAGATTACGAATAAGAGGATGTCATTTTCCAGCATGACTTTTCCGTTTCATTTTCACATGTTACAACGTAGGCTTTCGTTTTTGCCCTTTTCCCATTGTATCCTCCCACGAATCCTTTACGTTTCCCTTTTTCAATAAATATTCGTCCAGACGGAAATCCTTACGATCTTGCGCCTGCGCACTACAAACTTAACTCATTAAAGTGCTCGCCTACATATTTGCCACCCTCACTTCTACTACAATGTTTAGCTAAATCACTTAGCACTATCCTCCATCTTCCCTTTTGGACCCTTAAAGCTCACCCAAACCACTTCGCGGTTAGGTTCTTCTTCCATTTTAGCCCCCTAAAACTTACCCAAATCACTTCTCGGTCATGTGAATAGTCATCATTAAATATGTATGGGCCCATTAGTTTTGTGTTAATGTATTTTGTAAATGAAATGACACTGTAAAATTTTTTTTTTATTCCATCATAAAATATAAAAATTTTTAAAATTTTGAAAATTTCAATTTTTTACAACTATAAAAAACAAAATACATAGCAATGGCAGGCCACATAACATTATTCTTCATCTGTGGTCCCCAACGAGTTGCGCAGCTCCTGCATCTCGCCCAGCAACTGAAGGATCCTGACACTCAGTTGTGCCACTCTGGCACGTGTGGTCCCTGTTAAAAAACGTAAATTAAAATATTGGTATAACCTTGTTGGGATCATACTGCAGTGCCCCCCCCCCCCCTGTATGGTCCAAACACCTAAATCTGGACTTCAAAAGCCAGAGGGCCCTCGCCACCACGGCTCGGGTTTTGCATAGTGCCCGATTAGAGAACCCCTGGCTCGCATTCTGCAGGCAAAGAACGGGCATCAGGAGCAAGGGCAGGAGTGGATATCCAGAATCCCCTGAAAGAATTTAAAAATAATAACAAAATACACATTCTAAGCTACAATATTGTTTTAACATGTCATCAAGGGCTAAAAACAGCCATAGGTTAAGACATGAGTCATCAACAATATTCATTGCAATACAGTGAAAATGGTCAGATGGAATGTGAGCAAACTTACCCTGGAGCCATCCACCAGATAATTCTCCTGACTCAAACTGACGAAATAAGCCGGAGCTCTGCAATATATAAGCATCATGGGACGACCCTGGATTCCCTGCAAGAACACTGAGGAATCGCATAGCTGGACCAAAAACTCCTTGTATGTTGTGTGAGTGGCACATCTTGCGGTTCCTGCAACCAAATATAAAATAATTACACAAAGCAAAGGTAACCGACTAAAACAATAACTCCTACAACAAATTAAGATTCAAGTTCAACAATCCAAATATAATTCACAAAGGACATAAGTCAAAAAAAATATAGCAATTATATGGATGTGTGGGAAAATAAATGTTTACATGCTAAGGACTAATTAAGGTCAGCATTAAAATGCATCTATAAGTGTCATGAATGACTTGCCTTCAGCCCGTGCCCGTGGTGTCCCTAGGCAACTGGCTGGGGATCTTCCTGCCCAGCAGCCGCTTCTGCCTCGGATGCCATCCCCAGCGGCGCATGTGTCTCCAAGCAAGCCCTCCTCCCTTGCCCACTGTCATTCAACTTGTGCTTGCACGCATGTACAGTCAGCTCATGTCCTCCGGTGGTGCAATACACAGAGTGGCCACTGGAGGCTGTTTAAAAGAGCGAAACCTAGGAGGTGCAGCTCTAAGCAGCATGCCTGTGGAGTTCAGCTGGGGCAATCAGCCCAGAGCTCTCTGAGTGCACCAATCAGACCACAGGGCCGAAATGCACAAATCAGCTCACAGATCCAAAGTGCACCAATCACAGCCACTGCCTCCCTGTCCAATCCAGCTGGGTCTACCCCTATAAAGGGATTGCCACTGCAGTGTGTCAGTGCCTGTTATAGCACCTAGTACCAAGCTTGTCTTGTGCATTGAAGCTCTATTGATTTCCAGTTGCCAACCTCTGCCTTGCTGACGCCTCTTGATCTTGAAACCCTGTTGCCGACCTCTGCCTGAACCGACTATTCTGATCTCCGTTGTCGACCTCTGCCTGAACCGACCATTCTCGATCTGATCTCCGTTGCCGACCTCTGCCTTGTACCTTGACCTTGAGCTGTCTCTCTCCTCTGTACCGCTGCGAACTTTGACTTCCCCGTGTCAACCTCTGGCCTGTCTCTGGACTTCCACTACACTCGCTCTTAGCCAGTGGTTCTTCAGACCTCTAACCAGTAAGCTCTCATCCTTTGAGCCATTGAAGTCCTGGGGGCAACCGATCCCGGGCAGGCGTATTCTGCGTCCCGGCAAGCGGGGGCTCCTACAGGTGAAGCTGGCTGCGGAGATTGGGGGTTGAGGGCTTACCTAGAGGGCTGGAGTTACCAGAGCTTGACATTATAACAGGCCCAAAAAATGGATGACCTGGTACAGCAGGTGCAAGCTATGGCCACAGCGATAAACCAACTCACTCAAAGAGTGGCCACTCAGGAACATTTTGATATGAAGGGACTTGTACAACAAGTGCATGGCATGGCTACCGCCATAAACCACCCGACCCAACGTGTGGCAAATCAAGAAAATCGCCAGCCGGCTGCACCACCTTCATCCTCACCTCCTGTCGAGCCGAAGGTTCCCCTTCCTGAGAAATTTGATGGGGACCGTACAAGATTTTCCAACTTCAGGAACTCCTGTGAACTTTATTTCAGACTACGGCCCTACTCCTCGGGCACCGAATTGCAGAGGGTGGGCCTGGTTATCTCTCTGTCCAGGGTGATCCACAGTCCTGGGCGTTTGGCTTAGCACCCACAGATGAGGCCTTGCAGACTGTCTCAGCCTTTTTCTCCACTATGGAGATCCTGTATTCGGACCCTGACAAGACCTCGACCGCCGAAGCCAGACTTCGAAGCCTGAAACAGGGGAAGCGTTCAGCAGAGGAATATAGTGCCGAATTCCGCCGCTGGGCGATTGAATCCCATTGGAATGATCCTGCTCTCTGTAGTCAGTATAGAATTGGTCTTTCAGAGGGTGTTAAGGATGTTCTTACAAATTTTCCTTACCCCAGAAGTCTGGATGAACTCATGCCTATGGCCATTAAAATTGACAGACGGCTATGGGAGAGACATATAGAGAAGAATCACTTTCACTTCCGAGAATCTTCCCACCAGGAGTCATCCTCTGTGGGTGTTATCTCATCTTCGCTCCCTGAAGAGCCTATGCAACTCGGTGCTACTCACCTTTCCCCAGATGAAAAGAGTAGACGTCGCACCTTAGGCCTGTGCATGTACTGTGGGGCTTCTGGTCACCTGGTTAGGACCTGCCCCAATAAAAGACCTTTGGCGGGATTGCAACGTCCTGACAAGACAGAAAAAGTTTGTCAGAACGGTCAGGTAACTTCCCTTCATATAAATAAAATGTTGTTACCTGCTACTGTGGGTTTGGAGTTGTCCAGGAAATCCATCCCCGCTTTCGTCGATAGCGGAGCAGTGGGCAACTTCTTGGATAAATCCATAGTGGCCGCCTTAGGCATTCCAATTATTCCCCTTGGGAAGCCCCTTCAGATTTTGGCTGTTAATAATACTCCTGTTCGTGGAGGAACTGTAACCTCCAAAACCCCTTTTATCAGCCTAGTTGTGGGACCCTCCCATTCTGAGAATCTTGAATTTTTTGTATTTGACTGCCCTGAAACCCCGGTTGTCTTAGGGTTCCCTTGGTTGAAGGTGCACAACCCTACCCTTAATTGGAAAACTGGGGAATTGACAGGATGGGGCCCACACTGTGTAGAACACTGCTCTAGCATTACTGTTGGGGCAACCCAGGTCTCAGAATGTGTTTGTCCGCCTGCCTCTCTATCCAGGAGGGTACCTCGTGTATCTTTGTTGAAGTCTGTCGGAACTATTCGGGGCGTTTGTCCTGTGGATTCTGGTGAGGGTCCGGAGGCCCCTCGTGAAGGGGAAGGTAATGTCATGAATGACTTGCCTTCAGCCCGTGCCCGTGGTGTCCCTAGGCAACTGGCTGGGGATCTTCCTGCCCAGCAGCCGCTTCTGCCTCGGATGCCATCCCCAGCGGCGCATGTGTCTCCAAGCAAGCCCTCCTCCCTTGCCCACTGTCATTCAACTCATGCTTGCACGCGTGTACAGTCAGCTCATGTCCTCCGGTGGTGCAATACACAGAATGGCCACTGGAGGCTGTTTAAAAGAGCGAAACCTAGGAGGTGCAGCTCTGAGCAGTATGCCTGTGGAGTTCAGCTGGGGCAATCAGCCCAGAGCTCTCTGAGTGCACCAATCAGACCACAGGGCCGAAATGCACAAATCAGCTCAGAGATCCAAAGTGCACCAATCACAGCCACTGCCTCCCTGTCCAATCCAGCTGGGTCTACCCCTATAAAGGGATTGCCACTGCAGTGTGTCAGTGCCTGTTATAGCGCCTAGTACCAAGCTTGTCTTGTGCATTGAAGCTCTATTGATTTCCAGTTGCCAACCTCTGCCTTGCTGACGCCTCTTGATCTTGAAACCCTGTTGCCGACCTCTGCCTGAACCGACTATTCTGATCTCCGTTGCCGACCTCTGCCTGAACCAACCATTCTCGATCTGATCTCCGTTGCCGACCTCTGCCTTGTACCTTGAGAAGCAGACAATGGTAAATCCAGCCAGAATTAAAATATAACCTTTACTTCCAAAGATACTCCAAACATGTGCTGTCAGCAAACCCCCTCAGCACCCTCCACCACACGTGACGCGTTTCAGGCTTCAAACGAGCCCTTACACGTGACGCGTTTCAGGCTTCAAACGAGCCCTTACTCATAGGGTATGAGTAAGGGCTCGTTTGAAGCCTGAAAAGCCTGAAATGCAATTACATTTTTTTGTTCCATATTCCCTAAAATATGAGTGTCTCAGAAGTATCACAGACTGAGCAGATGGGGGGGGGGGTGCAGGAGGCAGGGTATAGCTGTGCTTTGCACAGACAGAGCAGACCTGGGGTTAGCAAAAAGACAGCAATCCCAGAATGCAGAGTGGCATAGAAGACACTTTCTGTCGGCAGGCAGCCTGAGACTCCGTGGACCGCTATCTTGGATGTTTAAAGGCTCAGAAAATGCACTAGGTGCAGGTAGGGTGTTTTTTAAATATGGGCAATCGGTATATTAACGGCGCCCTTCTGGGTTCACACAGTGGGGCATCCGGGGCAGGCTAGTGGCCAGCCATGGAATTTTTCAGATTCCAGGCCCGTCGCAGGTTGTAATTGGTCCACTTTAAACTAGTCCAACAGGCTTGCACAGTTGACAAAAATAAAATCCCCGAAACTCAGTTGCCCCATCCGATCTGAGGATCATGCTAAACATATGGTAAAGTAAGATGCATCTCTGGTGTGCCCTGTGGTGTGAATTGCAACCTGCATCTCAGTGAGCTTTTTAATTTTAGCACACAAGAATGTGCAATTACATTTTTTTGTTCCATATTCCCTAAAATATTACATATACCTGTGATGAGGCATTTAAATGAAGAATAATTTGGAATTTTTTCTCCATAGGGCCCTGTTTCTAAGATTCAAAAAAAATGTCCTTACCTCGATGGAAAAATTGTGTCTCTGATCTGGAAAAATACTTCATCGCAGGTACAGATGAATTTTTGGGAAATACTGTAACAAACATTTTTGATTGCACTTTCATGTGCGCTGAAACTAAAAAGCTCATCGAGATGCAGGTTGTGATTTACACCGCGAGGCTCACCGCTGGTGCACCCTGCTTTCCCAAATAATTAGCATGACCCTCAGTGAATCATTGGTAACTATTTGGTGAAGCAAGGTGCAGTACCAGCGAGCCTTGTGGTGTGAATTGTAACCTGCATCTTGGTGAGCTTTGTAGTTTCAACACACAAGAGTGTGCGATAAAAAAAAATTGTTCCATTTTTTCCCAAAAAATCACCAGTACATGTGATAAGGCTTTTTTACAAATCAAAACAAAAAAAAACCTAATGTGAGTGGCATTCTCTAACTTATAACACATCTAATCTCAGACATGTGGTATAGAATAGGTTAAACAGATGAACCATAGGTGAATAGGTTAAACAGATGAACCAAGAAAAAAATAAACCCCACCTTTGAGACCAAACACAAATCCAGTCATTAAAAACTAGACCTTCAGCATCATTTAATAAAAAGCCCAAACCCTTAAAAAAACTATTCTTGCATCTAAAATGATTTATGTTTTTAGACCCCTTTTTTAAATTCTTTTTCAGGACTGTAGGATATGGGTGCTGCCATCTTGCCTCAGAAGCATCACAGGCTGAGCAGAAAGAGGGTGCAGGGGGGGTTACAGTTGTCATTCACACCGCAATGCACACCTGTAGTGCACCTCAGGGGCGGCATGTCAGGGGGGTGCCAAAGGTGGGGCCTGAGCACAGGTGGGGGACGCCATTTAGAATCTTTGCCCAGAGTACCTGAAAGCCTAGCTACTCCTCTGGTTCACCTTGCTTTACCAGATATTTTGAAAGACATAGAAACATTGAAGGTTGATGGCAGAAGGAGAGCATACGGTCCATCTAGTCTGCCCTTATGTGTATACTGTATGTTCTCTTTATCTTAGGATAGATGTGTGCTTATCCCAGGCATGTTTACATTCAGTGACTGTTGATTTTTCAACTACCTCTGCTGGAAGTTTCTTCCAAGCATCTACTACTCTTTCTGTAAAATAATATTTTCTAACATTGATCTTCCCCCCCGACTAGCTTCAGGTTGTGTCCCCTTTGTTCTATCATTAAGCTTCTTCTTAAAAACACTTCCCTCCTGAACCTTATTCAATCCTTTCACATATATAAAGGTCTCAATCATGTCCCCCCTCTCCCTTCTTTCCTCCAGACTGTACAAATTTAGTTCTTTAAGTCTCTCCTGAAAAGTTTTAAGTTTAAATCCTTCCACCATTTTTGTTGCCCGCCTCTGGACCCGTTCTATTTGAATAATGTTTTTTTGCAGGTAAGGTCTCCAGAACTGCACACAGTATTCTAGCTGTGGCCTCACCAGGGCTCTATACAGCGGCATCACAACCTTCCTCTCCCTACTGGTGATGCCTCGAGCTATGCAGCCGAGCATCCTGCTTGCTCTTCCCACTGCCTGGCTACACTGTCCACTCATCTTGCAGCTATCAGTAATCAGTACCCCTAAATCTCTCTGTTCCGAGGTCCTGGCTAACACAGTACTGCCCATACGGTACTCAGAACAGGGATTCCTTCTACCCAAGTGCATGATTTTACATTTAGAGACATTAAACTCTAGTTTTGACCATCTATCTAGTAAAGCTAAATCATTTTTCCAACCTCCAGGAACCCTATTACCCCTGTTACTAACCTTTGTATCATCAGCAAACCAAGCCTTCTCCTATGTCACTTACAAACATATTAAAAAGAATGGGGCCCAGGACAGAGCCTTGCGGCACACCACTTGTAACTCGCCTTTGTTCAGATTGCACACCATTTACAACAACACTCTGATACCGATCCCTCAGCCAACTGGAAATCCACTGAACTATCCAGGGATTTAGTCCTACCTTCAATAACTTATCTATGAGCTCCTTATGTGGTACAGTGTCAAAGGCTTTGCTAAAATCCAGTTAGGCAATATCGTCAAGACCCTCACTGTCCACTCCAGCTCATTACTAATTAAAAATCCTGATAGTATTAATTATCGTAGTAAAATCTGAATCATTTGTAACATGTAACACCAAAATATTCTGCACAAAAGTTTGCTTAATATTTAACCGTATGTCAGAAATGAAAGAAAATGGCACAGGGGTCCCTGCCTGAGCTTCCTAGCTAAAAGAAAATGAAGGAAATAAGATCCGAGGAACATATGGTTATTTGTACACAGGACCAGCTATGCATGATAATAATCCATAATAACATTCTATGAATGCCGCATGGGCCCAGCTAGCCTCTGAGCACAGAGAGAGAAACAAAGTGCCAGTGGGGGCAGATGCTGGTGAAAGGCGATAGCACTGGAGGGGGGAATGGTGATTGAGGATAACAAGTAGTAATGAGAAGCAGGAAAATATGGTCAGGTATGGGGTAAGCAATTATGGCAAGATACTTTGAAAAAGGTGGGCGTTCAAGAAACACGATATGAATCCTTAAAACAAATGCCAGTTGCTGAGAACTTTGAAGATTAGAAAGCGCTCATATTCCTCTAGGTAGTGAATTTCTAAGTATACTTTAAATTCTAGAGACTAGATCAGTAGCTACTGTATAAGAGAGATTAAGACCCAATTCCAAAGTATTTTGTTTTTAAACTTGTGATGAGATTAGGGCAAATTACAAGTGGAATAAAAATCTTGTGTGACAGCCATGTAGTCTAGACTCTAGGGCTGGCCAATAGCCTTCCCCTAGGGCATTCTAAATTGGGATGCCCCTCTGTGTGAAACCCCCAGGGTCGCCAGTAAACTCATCTTTTCTGGCGGCTCCCACGGTTCTTTTTCTGCACCCGACCACATCCCTGGCTTCACTGCAGCTGAGGTGCACTCCCAAATTCAAATAGGCTGGGGATGGGAGTTATTCCCAGACTAAAGGGAAGCCAGGGTGGTCAGGGGGCCAATTGGCAGTCTCAAAAATTCCAAGTTGGATGTGGCCCAGGCAGTGGGAAAACATGTTTATTTCTGCTACGCTCAGGCAAGTGTATGAGGGGAACGTGAGCAAACATGATGGCAAAAATATAATAATAAAAGATATAAAAATGGTGAAAAAAGAGAATACGGAGGAAATATGGAGAATCAATAAGGAGGAAGTCCGAGAAAACGAGTGAAGATGGGATGGTAAGAATGAGAAAGGTGAAAGAAAAGGGAATAAACAGGGTGAATGAGCAAGAAGGAGAAACAAGGTGACAGATGGAGACAAAAAGGCAGAATAACAGACTGAAAGTGGACCAAAACCCCGGATTTTGACTATCCTGGGTTTTGGTCCTTGCCTCCGGGTCACCCTCGCTGTATGAAACCCCCCCAGGTCAGCCATACAAACTCACCTCTTCCCAGTCCTACGACGCATGCGTGGCAACTCATCCAATCAGCGCACTCAGATCCGTTTGAATCTCTTCACCCAGGAGTTCGTCTAAGGCAAGCAGATCGTGTTGGCGCCCGCATCCCCCCTCCCTCTAACAGGGAGCATGCCCGCACTGGCCATTCACAAATGCCTGGTGCGGGCATGCGCCATGCTAGAGGGCTAGCAGGAATGTAGCTGTTGTTCGCGCATGTGCCGTTGGACCAGGAAAGAGGTGAGTTTACGGGTGACCTGGGGGGTTTAACACAGAATCGGTATGTCGGGGTGGGGGGAATCAATCGGCCCTGAAATCTTAGAGATTCCTGGGCCTATCTCTGTGGGTTTTAGTCAACAGATCCGAGCAAGCTAGCGGCTGCATCCCCCCGCTTCCCTCTAACAGGGATTCACAAATGTCTGGTTCACAAATGTCTGGTTCAGGGACGCGTCCTGCTAGAGGGATAGCGGGGATGTAGCCACTGCTCGTGCATGTGGCGTTGGACCAGGAAAGAAGGTGAGTTTATGGGTGACCTGGGGCGTTTCATACAGAATTGGGATGTCCTGGGGGGAGGGAATCAATCCTGGGCTGATCTCCGTGGGTTTTGGTCCACTTGAAGCAAAGATAATAAAACAGAGTAAAGCAGCATGGCTCATACAGTAACCCTTTTCCTGTCATTTAAATAAATGTGGACATAGTTAGATTATTAAAAACTGAGAGCTTCTCTGGCTTCTTCCCCTTTCTACCTTCACCTTACCTTCACTTACTGCCATTCCATTTATTCTTTTTTGTGTAGATGCTTTTACCCACCAAGCAAAGGGTTAAAGTTCAAGCCAAGATCATAACAGTAGATAAGTCCAAAAGCAAGCCAGGGTTCAAGGTCGTAAAAGGAAATCCAATCAGGAGCAGAGCCGGGGAGTGGAGGAGAAAACCAAGGTTGAGGTGCAAGCCAGAACCAGTAACGAAAGTCCAAGGATAGATAAATCTCAGAAGCCAGATCCAGGATAGTGAGCTAATTCCACAGGACTGTAGGACGGAAGGTACCCTCTTCAAATAGGAGACATGATCTCCAGTGCACCTGTGCGCTTGGATTCCTGTGCTTTCTTGCAAGCCCTCCAATAGTCATGCATGTGTGCCTGCTTGCGTGCACACGTGCTCGCTCATTTTAGAGCATCTGTGTATGTGCGGATTCCCGTGAATGCAGTGATTCCTACGCATGTGCGGAAGGGTGCTCCAAGACGATCCCTGCGAACAGGCATGTGGCTAAGCGACCCAAGCGTCCTTACCATGGTCAAATACACAGTTCACAATTCACAGGCAAATAGCTTGTAGAAATCCAACAAAGGCACAATTGCTTCATAAAGATGTTTCAGTGAAAGGGTTAAATAGGCTTGTGTCCATCATGACTGCGTTCCATATGCCCTACGTCATTTACCTCCCACCACCAAAATAACAAGTCCAGACCACCACGTCGTTGGAAAGATTAAATTTAATCGGCCACAGCCCAATATATAAACAGATTATACAAGCAGAAAAGAGTCCCCCCTATTGTTCCGGGTCTGAGAAGCCTAGGATCACCAGAATGAAGGAGAGGGGAGGGAACAAAATTTACATCCCGACCCCCCCACCAAGCGGAAGCCAACATAAACTCGGCCGCATACCTCCTAGGCCAGGGAGCTTAATCGGGCTAACCACCAGTGGCCAAAATCCCCTTCCCTACTTGAACCCCAAACGTCCGTAGTTCTTTAACCAGAACAGCCCTGGCTTGTTTCCACTGGAAACAGCCGCATACCCTACCAACTGGAAATGCTACCCGAAACCCGAAGGAGACCCGCCCAACGGCTGTGACAAATACAATCAAAAATTTCCAATAAACCAAAACTCAACATACATAAATAACAATACATTAGTTTACATACAAATTATGACACCTCCTTCTCTTTTCTTTTTTTTTTTGACAAATACAAAACATACTTCAACACAAATAATAAATAACGAAATACTGAGGCACCCCCAACAGGTGGCAACAGCAATATTACACTTTTCTTTTTTATTTACACAATAAATACCTAGCCATACTAAACCTTTAACACATATTCCAAAACCCCAATGCCCCCCCCCCCCCCAGGACTGTGGCCTAGCAAACCCAACCATAACCAAAAACAGGGCAGGAGGGTGGGACTGCTCATCCATCCACGCCGGGGGTCAAAGAGGAAGGGGAGGGGGATAAACGTCCCTTTTATACTCCCCTTTTCCCCTGAGGTCACTTCCCCCCATGACTACTTCCACATGGCTGGTCTGCCTCCGGACAGGAACGCATGCCAGTCGTGTGGGCTGTCCTCCTTAAAGGGACGACGCCTTCTAGAACTGAACAAAGGTACACTTACTTGTCAGCATGTTTCAGCATACCTACCAACTTGGGTGGGAAAGAGGGACATTTTTCAAATTAGCCCACGCCCCCTCACTGAGGGATGGATAGGAGATAGGTTGCAACAGTTACAACAATATAAACACAGTATGTTATGTTCCAAATAAATATAGGCCTTTCTCCAGAGGGGGATTTAGGCAGCCATCACTCCACTTTGAGCTGAGCACTCCACGTCAACAGAGGGGCCACCGGGCTGCCAGCGTGTGAAACACGGGGGATCTCTCCTCATCAGAGTCTGAGCCCTACCACCCCCCAGCACGAGAGCCTCTCATTCACACAACTGTCACTTCAGGGCAGAGTTCTCAGACAGGGGCAACCACACCTTACCAGAGTCTCAGACACATCTCCATCGCTGCCTGTCATTGCCTTTGGATCCTCTCTACTCCTAAGGGGCGCCTCCTCTGTTACATCCAGGCCAAGACCCCACTGGGGTTTTTCCTTCATGGACCCAACTCTCTCTGCCAGTCAATGCGCCTGCCCCCCTGTAGTTATGCCCTATGCAATACTCTAGAATGTTCCCCGCCTAAAACAAAACAGATTGTATGAGGATAGAGTTGATTTTAAGGGAAAACAAGTTAGCCTCACGTTGCTGGGCTCCGAAATTGGGATATCTGTAAGAAAATCGGGGGGGGGGGGGGGGGGAGGGCAGGTTTTAAAGAGACATTTATATGAGTTTTGGTCCACTTTAAATCGCAGAATAGATCCACAACCAAACAGTCACGTATTTATTGTAGCCATGCCGCAAAAAACATTGTTTCTCTTTTATAATTATTATTCATTTATAAAGTGCTACCATCTTCTGTAGAGCTGTAGAAAGTAGTGATGGTGGACAGGGTAGAACTTACAGTACATAGGCAATGCAAGTTCAAGGTAAATAATCAGAAAACAAGATACAATAGGAGATAGAGCCCTGCCAAAAGTCTAAATATGGGCTAACAGATGTGATCGGCTGGTTTACAGCCATTTATATCCTGGTCGCTGTATAGCAAGCGGAGGGGGATCCAAATAGTTGTAAAAACCTCTGCAAGAAAAATTTTTTTTAGGGAAATACCCTGCAACAGCGATGGGACAGTTCTACATGTCTTTTCTAATGAAGTAGATATTTGAAAGAATGGTTGTGTGTTGAGTTGAAAAGTCTTCCAAACCCAGCCTCTCCAAAATCGTTTGGATGACCCTTTTTCTATACACTCGCTGAAAAGGTTGTGTACAAAAAGCATGTTTTTTTTGTAAATGATATCTCCGATTATAAACCTGATGCTTATATCTGTATTCTAAATCCGTTGCATTTAATAATTAATTGTGATCTGTTTAAATCGATTCTAAGATAAAAAACTGCCCCTTTAAAATGTTAATCTCAGACCTAATCAATATCGCCACTTACCACTAGGTGGCACTTGCATATTATCCCTCCTATCTGTACCAACAATTCGCTCTCCCTGTAATGGCCAGTTCAAATCAGGGCGGAAGAGAGGTTCTGACTCCAATATATAGATATATATATAGAGAGAGAGAGAGAAATATATATATAGGGATATAGATATATATAGATATAGATATATATATATATATATTACTTATTACTATATTACTTATTACTATATTACTTATTACTATATTACTTATTACTATATTACTTATTACTATATTACTTATTATAATAATAATAAAAATAATAAAGTAGTGCCATAACTTCTTACCTACACCCGTCGGGGCTCCAAACACGATGATAGCAGCGAGCGGCGGTTTCCCCGTCTGTCGGAGGGCTGGGGAACGCTGGCAGCGGTAACTGATGATGCGGCGAATGATAGGGCTCCCTCGTGTTTGGAGCCCCGCTGGGTGTAGCTAAGTAGTTATGGCACTACTTTATTATTTTTATTATTATTATTTTCACTCACAAACCTGACATAACATGCAGAATACCCCGCTGATGCCACTATGACGTCAGGCGGGAATTTTCAAATCTTCTTGATACTTACTATATATATGTCTGGGACACCAGCAGCACTGTGTGGCAGTCTACCTTGATAAAGGGGGCTCCTGACCCCCGAAACGTCAGTTTAAAGGACTGTTTGCCATCATATGGACTTTGGATTATCCTACAAATGTTATGGAATATTTTTGTGACTGAATACATCTATTGGAGTGGCGGTCCTGTTTACCAATTCAGATCTATAGCGGCGACACCGCGGTCCTGGCACCCGCCATTAACAGCTTTGTAAGAGTGCACCAGCTACATTGAATCGTTGTTCTACAAACTCATTTTGGGTACTGAGTGGAGTCAGCGGAAAGGAGCAAGTTCAGCGGGGTTTATCAGGGAATGCAAAGTGCTGGTGTATTCCAGTGCCTGGGTGGGCAGTTCCCTAACCTAGTGTCTAAACTTAACCCCCTGTAGCTGGGAGGCAACTTTAGCCTGAAAAAGCCCTGCTGCAGTCCCTAAACGGGGAGGCCGATTCATTAATAGCAGCAGGTAGCGACAGTTGAGTGACTGCAGCGGCATTTTCAGAGCGCCCGCTAGTAGTCGCTGTGCTTGGCCGTTGTTCAGTAGTTGATAGCGACTCAGTCGGTTTGCTGTAATGTTGAATATTGGGTGAGGAGTCGCTATTTGACAGGTTCCGCGCTGTATGGGAGCGCATGATAGCGGCTGGCCCTAGCGACCAGCTCCCACCATATTCATTAAAAAATCACGCTCAAAAAATTCTTGCACTGTAAAATGTATGTTTAAACCCCAGAGCGCTGGCAGCGATGGGTTAAAAGTAGTTTTTTAACCCCCAAAACACCATAATTTTGGAAACCAAAAAAAACAAGTTTTTTAAATAATTTAGTAATATGAATACATAAATATCAGACCTGTAATATCAATTCTGTACAATTTTTTTTTTTTTTTTTTTCCCTTAAAAATCTAAAATGGCAGAAGTGGTCACAGAATTTTTCACATTTAAAAAAAAAAAAAAAATTAATAACAATACATTATTAATATTTAAAGATTGTTCCATTGAAATGCATTGGAGAGCGCCAGGTAGCGAGAGGTCATACCTGTCGCTGTTCAAGGTCGGACGCTGGCGCTGTGGGCTGAGGCTGGAATAATGAGTGGCTATCTGGCGCTATCTCAGTCGCTAAGCAGGATTGCCTTGATACATGTGTGATTGTGGTGGGGAGCCGGCGTTCTCGTGGCGGGGCCCGTCATTACCGGCCGCTACCTGTCGCTATTCCTTCATAAATAAGGGCCCAAGTGTCTAAACTTAACCCCCTGTAGCAGGGAGGCAACTTTAGCCTGAAAAAGCCCTGCTGCAGTCCCTACATACTTATTTACTCTAATAACGCTATCTTTTCCCCAGGATAGCGGCTAACCTGCCACATCCTTACAAGAGGCACTGAAGTCCCTTTAGCTACACAACCCCAATAAAGATGAAATGTAGCTGGACCCAACATTGGGCCCAATCTCACGGCAGAAGCAGGGCTGTCCTGAGCAGCCGCCACAGCTGATCCCCCAGTTACAGAAGCAGCAACCCTAATATGGAGACGAGACACCCATGTCCTGCCCAGATGACCAGAAGCTCCTTGCGTGGGATCAAGCTAACTGCTGGGTCAGGGTGTTTTATGTGTCTTAAACCGGACCTTCAGCATGATTTAATGAAAAGCCCAAACCCTTAAAAAACTATTCCCCAGCATCTAAAATTAATATATTTTAAGTTTTTAGTCACTTACTTTCCCCCACTGGGCTGCAACTGTGTTCAGGACTCTAGGATATGGGCACCGCCATCTTGACTCAAAAGCATCACACACACTGAGAAGAGCAGAGCAGGATAAAGTACAGGGGGTGGGTTATAGCTGTGCTTTGCACAGAAGGAGCAGAGCTGGGGTCAGGGAAAGGACAGCAATCCCAGAATGCAGAGTGACACAGTCAGAAGGCACTTCCTGTTTGCAGGCTGCCTGATGCTCCATGAGCTGCCATCTTGGATGTTTAAAGGCTCATAACATGCAGTAGATGCAGGTAGGATGATTTGTAATGTGAGCAATCTGTATGTACAGGGTGTGGGAAACATATAAGATAGACTCTTATTCAGGGTGAAGGTGCACTTTAAATGTTCCTGTGCTGGAGGAGGGGGTGGTGGGGTGAGAGGAGAGGGGGTTATCTCAAAGGCTTTGGTATCCCTTTAATTTGGCATGGGGGTCGGAAACAACGCAATTGGCTGGGAACACATAAATGACAAGCCTGGTGCTGTGTTATATACTACTAACTCTACAAATGTATTGAGTGTAAATAGAAAATCCCTGTTGATCAGGGAGCTGGCTCAGTGAATAAGTGAGTGTCTGCATGCTTTGTTCATTAAACCCAAATAATTGGTTATTTTCTTTTCTAACATCTACAGTAGGGGTTGTCTCTGAGTGCTCACAGACCCCACAATTACTGATGGAATGCTTGATGCCAGATGTGGACATTATTTAGAAGATGCATGGGCAGTGACCACGATAATACAGGAAACTGTAGACATATCCAATGTATAATGTACACTGAACCTACTTCTCTGATCCCCTTACCTTTTAAAGCTGTAAATCAGTAAGTATAAAGTATAAGTATGGGCGACATTAACCAATCCTTTAAACAAGGTGTACACAGGTCTGGTGGGCAAGATTTACTATCTCAAAACAAAAACAAAACAAGGGGGTGCCCAAACCCCCCCCCCAACTCAAGGCTGTATACACACCAGAGACTAACACTGCACCAACCAAACACAATAGTCATGATTATAACATAAAACTATTCTTTCTTTAGCCAAAAGACAGACACCACATAATTAAAACGTTTAAAAAAACACCTATTAACACAATCTGCCAGGGGGGGCACTGCACCCACTTCTAAGCCTGTCCCCTATTATTACATGACAAGTGTATTACATGATTCATATCCAGAAAAAATAATCCGTTCGATTTTATGGTTACATATGCTTTTAAAGTTCTCAGGTAGTTAGAGGAAGAAGGCACATACTCACACAATGTGCATTCAATCTTACAGCACCAAAATACCCCCACCAAGAGCAGGCCCACGCGTTCCGTGACACCCTCCCTGTCACTTTCTCAAGGCAGTATAAGGCAGTATAAAAACATACTGCCTTGTGTATGTACTTTTTTCTTCAAGGCAGTATGTCTTTTGGCTAAATAAAGAATAGTTTTATGTAATAATAGTGACTATTGTGTTTGGCTGGTGTTAGTCTCTGGCGTGTATACAGCCTTGTGATGGGGGTTTTGGGGCATCCCCTTGTTTTGTTTTTATAAGCGCAGTTCTAACCTTCCTTTCTGCTGATTACTGAGTCTTGCAGCAGGGTGGTCATCCAGAGAATAAATGCTACTTCTCCGATTTCAGCATAAATACAATTTTTCCTCAATGAACAGTTGCCTCTCTCCCCCTTACATGGCCTCACTTCTCCCTCATGTCCCAGCACCCTCATGAGCTCTACAACCCCCCCCCCCCAGCCCATACACACTTGCCTCAAGAATTGGTATTCAATGCCACTAACAATCTATCTTGGTGGTTACCCTTGACCTAGACACCTGTGCTTCTAATTAGATGTCTGGCCGCCCCTTCACAAATGTTCCACCCCCAAATTTTGTCTACTCAATAAACAACTGCATCAATTCTAGGTGCCCATTAGAATTGACTTTTACAGACTTGAGACTCCTTAATACTAAACCAACAGCAACAGTCCACTTCTTTTGGGTTACTTATCCAATATTGAATTAGGTCCTTACCAAGCGACACCTCAAATAGAGTTGTCTGGGTGGAAAAATCCTAGTACCTTTCTCTCTACTAATCTATGGTTCCATACTTTAACTACGATTGCCCGGGCAATTCTCAACACAGTTCCTCCAAGGCCCTGTTTCTATTCACCAATGCTGGTATTGTGTTGATATATATTGATAAGCTTCCAGTTTAGCCTCTAACCCCCCCCCCCCCCGTGACATAAAATTCCTAGTATGCATTCAATATATATATATGGCTAACTTAATCTGAATCTAAGGTAGCCCTCATTTATAAGCAACATCCACCTAAACAGGAACACTGGCATGTTTTTTTTCCAGTGCAGACACTTGAATGCTTTTTGAGCTGTTCTAATACATACTAAATTTTTTTCGATGCATGATGTCCAGAGTCCCAGAAGTGAGCTTTTGAAACTGGAAAGTCTGGACCTTTATTGATAAGAAGAACCCTCCGTCCAGGGTGGAAGTAAATGGTTGATGGAAAACACCCCTACTGAGTGTGGCTGTTATGTTGCATCTACCAACAAACAATGTTGGAGGATAAAGACTTGCTAGGGATGAGTTGTGCTTCGTGGACATTTTATGGAGTATATTTTTATTTTACTGATGCTTGGCTTTAAATTTCGGCACCATGTGTAAAAGTCTGAAGTTAGTGTGAAAGAAAAACATGTTCCCTTCTTCCTTTCTTTTCTCATGCTGATGATGTCCCATACCTCACATGCCCCAAACCATGAGTGCGGGAGCAAGAATGTGTGACATTCTAGTATTGTCCAGACTTCACATGACACCATTGTCCAGACATTCACTTTGACTGAACTGATTACTGAGCCTCTATTTTAGCCCCTCTATTGTCTATTATTTCCCCTCCTACAGCCAAAGTCAACCATTTCTATGCCATAGTTTGGTGTCAGAAGAAAATTCGGCACTGCACCATATGGTCCATTTCTTCAGAATTATCTGTGTAGCACAATGTGCTTCAAGCCCAAATCTAGTTCTACTTTTGGACTCTGACAAACTGTAAGCCCCCCACTCCCCGCACTTGGAACATTGGCAACCAACCTAAAATGTGTGTTGGACCACTGTAGCATCATCATACCAGTACCCAAAAAACTCTTGTGCTCAATGACTATAGATCTGTTGTCCAAGGGTATGTGGTCATGAAGACCTTGGGTACTGCTCTAAGAGGATTATGGGCAGTAAACTGAAGCCCCTCCTGTTTGAATATAGGCCAACTAGATCATTTGAAGATACGACATTGGCCAGATCAGGAATATGAATGAGGAGGTGTACCGTATATACTCGAGTATAGGTCGACCCGAATATAAGCCAAGGCACCTAATTTTACCACAAAAAAACTGGAAAAGTTATTGACTCGAATATAAGCCGAGGCAGCTTTTTTCAGTTGGAATTGGAGTTGATTTGAGGAATCAATGGGCTGATACAGAATTTGGTCTGCTTTACCATGTGCCTTTGCTTGCAGTCATGAACGCGCTTCCTCAACCATTAGGGCACAGAACTCTACCCTTATGCTTCTGAGCCACTGATGCTTAGCCGTAATAGACGGCACAGACTCATACCTCCCAACTTTTGGAAACAGTAAAGACGGACATTTTTTGTCATTAAACCACGCCCAAAGTGTCTGGAAAGACCCATCTTTAGCCTCAATAGGTGCCCGATTTCCCTATGTCTAAACGAAGGAAGAGCCGGGTGTCAGCGGGGAGCACCCAGAGTGTCAAGATCTGCCACTACTTCCCCCCTGAGGGACCTTCTAGTGCTGGAGGGAGAGGCAGCAACATGGCGCCTGTAAAGCAGAAGCCGGCGACACGTGCGGCAGCGGGGGCCGGTGGAGAAAGGAGGTGAAGCGGTGAACTGACAGCCCCGGCCCCGATCTCCGATGTGGCAACCTGTCGAGGAGTAGAGGGGCGGGAGCCCGAAGTAGCGGTGCAGCCGACGGAGGTGGCAGGAGCGGCGAAGGATCGCCGCTGCTCTGCAGTTATACCGGTAATGACAGCGGCTCACGTGGCGGGGCAGGAGAGGGGGGAGAGGCGCCCTGCTAGTAGGCGATCCACCGCGGAGTACACGCCTGCACTTTCCCAGGCAGCAGGCACCAGCAGAAGCCCCGGGAAGTGACAGAGGGTGAGTGCGGGAGGCGGCACGGGGGCGGGAAATGAATGGGCATGTCTCCTCCATTTCACTGACTCGAGTATAAGCCGAGGCGGCTTTTTTCAGCCCAAAAAGTGGGCTGAAAAACTCGGCTTATACTCGAGTATATACGGTACCTAAACTCTGTGACCGTGTTGATAGTTGGTGTCCGGTTATAGTTGACAGGATCATAAACTTATGTATCCATCTGTGAAGAAGAAATTCAAAGAGTCAAGGACCCCACCATTTCCTACAACCTCCATTGGGATAAAACCTCTCAGCTATTCTGAAGAAGTCACAGAAGACACTTTTCTTTTTGCATCACCTAAATTCATGTGAGCCCACCCAGGAAGCTTGTGGGTACTTTCTGTAATACGGTCATCAGTTCAGTCATTTTCTTCTTCCTGATCTGTTGATCTATGGGCATGCGTGAGAAGGCCAAGAACAGGCAGCAGAGAACTATTGGTACTGTAGAGAAGATTATTGATGCACTACCTCTACCTGACCAGCAGGATCCAGGTAATTGAATATTTGTTCCTCCTCCATCGGGCACTGTTTCAGATTGTCACCATCTAAGACCACTTCATCCAAGAGTGGCTTGTATCCTTCGGCTATCTATTTTCTTTCATTTGTTGCCTCATGGGTGGTGGTCCCGGTGCCAGCATAATAAAACAAGCTTTGGGGTGGGGCATCTAGAATGCTGGAGGCCCCACTATGCATCACTCCCCCATCAGCATGAGAAAAGAAAGGAAGAAAGGAACATGTTTTTTTTCACCAGCTTTAGACTTTTAAACATGGTGCCTCCACTGGAAATAGAGCCCCATGATTTGCTGCCAACACTCATTTTGGCGGGTTGTGGACAGGGCTTTCTGGTGGTCAGACGCAAGGATAAGACACCGACCAACGTGATCGCCGGCCAATCGCAGGCCTCCATTTTCAGCATAGGCTCAAGGATAATGTGAGAATATAACAGGCATTCTGGGGGGTGATGTGCGGGACCTATTGTTGCTGAATTAGTGCATTTAACACCGCTTCCATCAGTTCTCCCAGTGTAAGGGCTCCTATATTATGTTTTACTTTGTCATTTGTATCCTAATAACAATGTTCTAGGCTGCCAGACAGAATTCTTTGTATACATTTTGTACAAATAACAACTTTTTAATTACATATGGATGTTGTAAAATAGTTATAGCGAACCTAAACCCTCACTGGCAATGTGACTCTCTCTGAAAAGGTGACTTTATGATGTTCACATTGTTTACAGGTATTAGGCAGATCTTACTGTGGTTTAGGCGCTAGAGATTATTATGTTGAAACACGTTAGTTGGGTAAAGTAGACCCCACACCTAGCTAGGGGTATCCCTGATGGTGAGGCCAACTCTATGCATAATCCCCCCTGCAAGTCCAGACTGCAGAGACCCATTTCTCATGTTGTCCTTGCTTCTTCTCTGAGACCTGAATAATCAAATGCTATCTCCAAACAGGATAGCACATCAATGTGCACCCATCCGTGAGTGGAATCTGCCAGTGGTCATCTAATTCTGTTCTGATTAACCAAATTAAAAAAAAAAATGAGATGAAAAACGTGTTTGAACCACTTTCCTTTTAATGGTCTCTACATCTATGGTGTGGAGGTACATAAGACTTCATTAGAGTGATTTAACTATCCAACATATTCCAAAACCTGAAGTATCAATTTTGGGTTAATTGACTCTCTAAATTGGTACTAACAGACTGATAAATGTTTGGAAGTGGCTTGAGGCAATGTGTCTGTTTATGTCTATTAAGCTCAGTCTATTTCACTTTGCAGTAGGGAATATGCTCAACATAATGGCCCAACGCATGATAGATGAGTCTGTCAGTTAGGGTTTAGAAAATACACAAGCTCATATACGATGCATTTGCTCAGTGATTTTGGCATTCAGTAATGACGTGAAGAGTCATTATTGAATGCTGATGTTCGCAGACCCTGTTTTCTTACCCCGGTTTGCAAATTGTTATTGAATGTCTTGGATTTATCCAGCTTCACAAGTGACAGAATTTCATTTAACTGGCCAGCGGCCCCATAGATGAGCAAGTGCACTGTAGACAGGACAGCAACAAGGAAACATGGTCAGTTAGAGCAAAAGAAAGAGGACAGGTTACAATATTGTCCTGCCCCCCAGTATATTTTGCCTAATAACCTGATACTAGAGATGAGCAAACTTCCTAAAAATTTGATTCGGACGATTCGCAGAATTTCTCCAAGAAATTCGGGTTCGTCCAAATCGAAACCTTTGAGAATCGTTCATCTCTAGTGGAATACACACAGCACGGTGGGAGCAGCTGAGCTCGGCTGCACAGTCAGCAGTGCAAGTCGGCTTACGACATACGTGCTGACAGTGCGACCGACGTTCCCGGCTCCCACCGCATAGTGTGTCTCGCACAGACACTTACCTACATGCCAGCTTCCCGGTCGTTCTGGTCCAGCGGCTGGTTGCAGGCACAAGTTGGCTTGCCGCAGCCAGCCACTGGGCCAGAATGACAGGGAAGCTGGCATATCACACAGCACGGTGGGAGTGGGGGAGGCTGGCCACGCTGTCAGTGGGCAGCAGGAGCTAAGTTGGACAGCTGACAGTGTGGCCGGCCTCCCCTGCTCCAAATGTGCTGTGTGTATCGCACACTTACCTACATGCCGGCTACCCCGTCATTCTGGTTCAGCGGCTGGCAAGCCAACTTGCGCCCGCTGCCAGCCACTGGGCAAGAACAACAGGGAAGCCGGTATGTCAGACAGCACATTGGGAGCGGGGAAGGCCGGCCGCACTGTCAGCGCATGGTGGAAGCCGACATGTACTGTCTGTACTGTCTGCTGTGCATGTCAGCTTCCGCCAAGCACACTGGATCCAAGCGTGGCGCTGAAACCAGGATGGTGGTGGGTTTTTATTTTTTTTTTTCTTACCCATCGTCCGAGGTGCCAGTGAATTTCAGGGAAAATTCGGTCAGCACAAACCCCCAAAAATCCGAATCAAATTTTTCCTGAAATTCGGAATGAACTTGGGTTCTGACGAACCAGTTCGCTCATCTCCACCTGATACCATTGGCAGCTGGCATACAGCTCTTACCAATATACATATATACAGTTTGATATCAGCAAATATTGCTCACACTTACTAGAGTAATTTTTCTTTTCTGGCCAAAGAACCAACTGACAGATAGGCATCAAGGAGATATAAATATATACAAAGTGCATTGCAAAGGTTTTTTTACATAACTTGTCCACAGTTTTAAACATTACAACCAAGTTAAATGTATTTTTAGACTTTATAGTGCAACATAAAGTAGCAAGTGTTTGGGAAGTAATAATAAAATATGTGCATATGTATTCAGCCCCCTGTACTCTATGTACCCCATAAAAAATCCAGTGTAACCAATTGCCTTCAGAAGTTACCTAATTAGTAAATAGAGTCCACTTGTATGTAATTTATCCTCAGTATAAACTACGGCTGCTCTGGAGCTCACCAGACAGCTCAGGGATAAAGTCGTAATACATTGCAGGGTACAGTTAGAAAAAAAATAGTCCAAGCGCTGAACAGCTCACGAAGCACTATTCAATCCATCATCCATAAATGGAAGGAGTATAGCACAACTGCAAACCTATCAAGACATGGCCAACCCCCCTAAACGCACAGCCCAGACAGGAGAACACTAATTAGAGAAATCTCTGGAGATGCTGCAGAGAGAAAATTCTCAGGGGGGAGAATCTGTCTACAGGACAACTATTAGTTGTGTATCCCACAAATCTGACCTTTATGGAAAAATGGCAAAAAGAAAGCCATTTTTAAAAGCATGCCATAAGAATGCCCACTTGCCTTAAGCTATGTAGAGGATAAAGCAAGCATGAAGAATAATGTTCACTGGTCAGATGAGACCAAAGTTTAATGCCAAACTCTATGTTATTGAGTATAGTTAACACATCACCTTGAACACCATATCCCCACTATGAAACATAAAAATGAAGGTAGGATGTGCTCTTTCAGTCAATATATAGCAGTCAAAGACAAAAAAAGAAATTTAACCCTCTGCACACTCATACTATTGGAAAACCTAGCTAACACTTGGACTGTTAGTTAACATAGATACATTTCTTTTTTCACTATGAAACATAGTGGTGGTAGCGTGATGCTGCAGGGATGCTTTCCTTCAGCAGGAATTCTGAAGCTGGCCAGAGAGAAGGGAAGATGGATACAGCTAAATATAGGGCAATTGTGATTGGGTTGTAGGTTCTCTTCCAGCAGTGCAACAACCCTAATACAATGGAATGCTTTCAATCAAAGGATATTCATGCATTGGAATTGCCCGTCAAAGTCCAGACCTAAATCCCATTAAGACTTTGTAGCATGACTTGAAAATTGCTGTTCACAAGCACTCTCCATCCAATCTGAGTTAGAGCAAGTGCTTTTACAAAGAAACATTTGCAAAAATCTCAACCTCTAGATGGCAGAGACATATTCCAACAGACTTACTGTAATTGCAGCTAAAGGGGGTCCAACTAGGGGGCAGAACACATATGCATACATACATATGCATGTTTTTTACTTTTTTATTTTTCAAAAGTGTGGAAAACGTATCATTTTCTTTATGCTTCACAAATTCTTGCTGCTTTGTGTTGCTGTGTCACATAAAATCACAAAAGTTTGTGGCTGTAACATTTTCAAAATGTGGAAAAGTTTAAAAGGGACCAATTACCTCCGTAGCCGGCCATAGAGTCTAAAAGACCACAATGTCAAAAACTGGGACTGTGGGAGTACCTGCCTAGGAAGTATTGTGTTTTGAGAAATAGTGTTAGGTTGTAGCAGATAAGTGAACAGTTAAAGGGACTATCCAGGCAAAGGTAAAAACTGACAGGCATTTCCTCACCTCATGAATAATGGCAGTATGATTATTTTCCTTTGCGCAATTAGTGCTGGACAGTGTTAAAAATCAACTACTCTTGGCTGTCTTTTAGAAACATCTCACACAGATCTTTGTGTGCCATGTTTACACCCCGCCCATTGTCTCCCCACTTACAACAAGACACTTTCTTCCTACCTGTTAGCAAACTCTGTCAGCTTTCTAGCTGTGTGTTTAGCTAAACCCTGAAAACAATCAGAAAAACATTTATACAAATATTAGTTGTGGATGAGTTTATGGTGTTGGTGAGGGGTGTGGGTCACTGATTGCATCACACTTCACACTGTGTTTTTCTTTTAGCCCCTCACCGGGGCTACAGAAAGATGGCCACCAGCTCCCATGAGTGAGGACACTTCTAGTGCTGGCTCCCACTCATGGGAGACGGTGGCCATCTTTCTGTAGCCCCAGATGGGACCAAATTTAAACACCACTGTTATTCCGACGCTGTTGCTCCACTGCCGCTGGCTGGCCAGGAAGACGATCGGTGCTCAGGTGAGATACAGCAGCTGTTGCAACCTTAGGTGAAGCTTTTTCCAGTTCGGCCCGGGCGCTGAATTCAAACATGGACTTCTGGCTAAAGTCTATGTTAGGGTTTGGGAACCTGAACTCGGAAGTTTGGTACAAACCCACTAGAAACGATGCTTGATCAATTCTAGTTCAACGCTTGATGGCATTGGGAATTTCCACTGATCCATTCTATTCCCATTGCGGTTGATTTAGTGTTTTTCTAGAATCGGGAAACAATATTCATTAGCCCCAGGTTCCAACACCAGTGTTCGATATCACCCTATGGCACTGCCACTTCCACTGCAGGGAGGGACTTTTTATACCGGCAGAGTGAGCCTACATTATCACACTTGCTCATGTCTGAGGATCAGGTCTGAGATACTCCAGGGAAAGGATCCTGGACAGAGGTGAGCTTTTTTTGGCACTGAACATAGAAAAAAATGCTTGGCGGATAAAGGTTTAGAGGCTTTGCCCAGAATAAGTGTATAATCATAAATCTAAGCATTCTTTCCTTTCCTCCTATACAGCTAGTTTATCCTATTGTGCTGCTGCAAAAACTCCACTGTTGATGATTTCTAGACCATTTTGTTTAGCATAAACCACCTATTTTTTTTAGCATAATCACTTTTTGCTAGACACTAAACCCTGTCCCTCCTCGTCTCATTGAGAGGAGGGCTAAACCCCGCCCCTCTTCATCTCATTGAGAGGGGAGGCTAAACTCTGCCCCTCCTTCGCCATACTATTTGAGATACACCATTCATCCATCTTTTTGGGGATGTTCTGGGGGCAATAATGCTTTGATTTTACATTTTGGAGGTTCTTTACATATTTTGTTTAGCAAGGAGATCATTCACTGTGGCAGCGCTTGACACCTTATGTGGTGAGCGTTCCTTTGTATGTGGTGGGTTTGCCATCTTAGGTTGCCAGTATTAACAAGTATTTCGTGGTTGGATTAGAAGCTATGCATGTGCCATGGGGACCGGTGGGTGAGATCTTAGGGCAATTTGGGGACTTTCACACAGTGGGGCATCCCAAATCAGGATGCCCCAGGGACAAGGACCTATCACCAGGATAGTAAAAATCCTGGCAATAGGTCCAATCCAAAATAAATAAAAAGATCTCTGGATCACTTAACAGTTTTCCTAGGGGGACTTTCACTGCTAACCTAAGCAGAAAGCCAGAGATTGGGCTGATTACTCACATTCATCTAGGTTCCTGTGGCATTTTAATGGGCCCTCTAATCAAATAAGAGAGGAATGTCCTTAGATGAGGGAAAATTCTGAGAAGACATCCTAAAAAGCATACAAAAGAGGGAAGAGAGAAAATCCTGAACCCCGGACTTGATCGATTACGGCTCGATGTTTGTTTTGGCTACCTGATCGTGACCCCACATGACTGTCGGAAACCCATTACAAACAAGGAACAGGCAGGTGCAAAGAAATCTGCAAGTTGGTAGTCACATGGTCCCGCAATGTTGCGTGAGGATGCGGCAGCAAATCAGCACTGTGACCAGGGATTGGGCTTCCCCTGATGGTTTTTGGAGTGAGGCACCCCTCCTGAAT
The DNA here is from genome assembly GCA_027917425.1 of Gastrophryne carolinensis. Lineage (NCBI taxonomy): Eukaryota > Metazoa > Chordata > Amphibia > Anura > Microhylidae > Gastrophryne > Gastrophryne carolinensis. The sequence goes on from CM051234.1 coordinate 81,829,716, forward strand.
TTTTCCTCCTGCTGCCTAGTTCAGGAACTTTTTAGTCATTATACACCATGAGAAGATACAAAAAAGGGGTGGAAGCTGATCTGACCAATTTATAACTAACCTAGGAAGTGCACGTGAGCAGGGCAATTAAAATACAAATATCTTAAATGAGCCACAGCACTCAACCATGTTAGATCATGGTTAAGCAATCCTAGATTTTGTCTTTAAATCTGGTTAAAAGCAAAGGTCTTGGTTGGCATACATCTGCAGAAGTATGCTAAAGCTTCACCACCGAATGCCAAGGTGCCTCTGTGTAGGTGCAGTTCTAACTCTAATCTATGAGAACCACCTTTGGGACATATAATGCAATAAAAAAGTTGTGAGGTTACCCTATAATTTCGATTGCTGCACATGAAAGGAACTCATAGATTAGAGATGTGGTAAGGAGGGTAGTCTCCAGCTGTATAAGGGAGGCTTTTGACTCTTCCCCCCCATGTGCTGCACTGTAGGGGAACCTCAGGTAAGCTTCTCCCAATTCATCCATTGCATTGCATGAATTGAATAAAAAGGGGGCTCTCATAGAGTTAGAACTGTGCCTACAGTTTGGTACCAACCAAGGTCTCTGTTTTTAACCAGATTTAGAGAGAGAGATTATTGGATTGGTTGCAAATTAACAGGATTGAGTGCTGTGTCTCCTTTAAGATTTGTGTGCACACCATGGAAACCATGGGTAGGTCATACATTATATAGGTATGCATGTGACAAATAAACCTTGACCTGAATGTTGAGTAATAAACCCGATCTTGGGATTTCTGCTCATAGTAACAGTCTGAGGGTATCCCAATTTGGAATGAGCTTTCGGCAAAATTTTTGACTTTGGACTACTTTAGTTCAGATAGAACATTTTTTTTAAATTAAGAAATAGTTAGGAAACAACTACCCTCTGTGGACTCTCTACTTAAGACTACAAGGTCAACAGATAAGGCAACAAGCTCTACTACATGATGTGGGGAGCTTGCCACATTTTAGTGAATTACTCCCCTGTTGACTAGTAGCCTTTCCCTTAGACCTTCATGCGAACAAGGCCTTAGAGACCACAGGAACACCAGTCTGACATGTCTTATGTAAACTGTGACATCCATGAACCAGACATATTTTTTTTACAGTTTTCAAAGCTAAACAGCATAGCATAACATCTCCTAACTCAAGCAAAGCATACTAATCACCTCCCCCTACCTCCCCACCCCACCCTGAGCTTACAAGATGACATTTTAGAAAACATCCAGCAACGATATAGAAAAAACATTCAGCAGCACGTAGGGGATCAGATATTCCAAGTATTTTAGGTGGATATTTTATGGTGGCTGTAGATAGACTGGGCCTTATTACATTTGAGCAGTATACAGTTGCTCTTGAAATAGGCATGCTATTCCGAAGACAGAGCAGCATTTATGGATGTAATCCGTGCGTTCTTCATGGGTGGATTACGCTGATTTTTATGTTAGTGTAATTATCCTTTATGTAAAAGGCCTTTTCAAAAGGAAGCTTCTAATGTTCAGTGGGCATAAATTCATATAGTATCGGACAGGATCAAAACTATTTCTAATTAAGATATAAGGTCCAGAAGTGACCATAATGACTTTGCCTATTAACTAACAACCTCTAATGGATTTTAGATGATTCCTGTCATTATTTAGGGCAATGTCACCTGCAAAGTAGCTCGCGCCCTGTAAGTTCTGCCTGTAGGCAAAAATGCCGAACTTTGCTCTGACAGCGTGGCCCTAATTATACGGTGTGACTGGTCGTGGAGCAGCTTGCTGGATTGGATGGACTAGCCCTTTAAGAACCAGTGATGCAAGAAACTCAGGTGGCGTCATTCGTTTCTGGAGAAGGAAAGAAGTCAGACAGCTTTTTTCGAAGATAGATTCATGTTTTAGTATTACTGTTTGATGGAATAAAATGATAAAAATGTGACCACAGGGAAACAGCCCTTATATAGGATAAAATCAGGATACATTTGTAAGCGTGCGTGTGTGCAGATATCTTAAATCGGACCAACTACCTTACAAGAATCAGTGCTCATATACATCCCTCCCCATGGCAATTCAGATTACTGTAAATTTATTATTTTACCATTTTGTAACTCCTGCAGTGGTCAATTTTACCACTAAAACGATATCCTATGGATCTGCAGGTAGCCTGCAAAGAGGAAGTTCTATTGCGTTTCCTGCCACTTTGCATTTTGGGTTATGTTGGTTAAATCCAGGCAGCAGCACGGCTGGGATTCTAGGAAAAGAAGTCTTTGGGGGAGTTCATGATGGGCAGAACAAGGAGAAAATCAGTGTGATGGTGTTTCAGCTTTAAAGTGGACCAATACCCATGAAGATTGGCTCAGGAATCTATAAGATTCCCCGGCTGATCGGTTCCCTCCCTCTGGGGCATCTAAAATTGGGATGCCCCATTATGTGAGGCCACCCAGGTCGCCCATAAACTAACCTTCTTTTCTGATCCATCAGTGCTCATATACATCCCTCCCCAGGGCAATTCAGATTACTGTACATTTATTATTTTACCTTTTTTAACTCCTGCAGTGGTCAATTTTACCACTGAAATGGCGTCCTATGGACCTGCAGGTAGCCTGCAAAGAGGAACTTCTACTGGGTTTCCTGACACTTTGCATTGTGGGTTATGTTGGTTAAATCCAGGCAGCAGCAAAGCTGGGATTCTGGGAAAAGAAGTCTTTGGGGGAGTTCATGATAGGCAAAATCAGTGTGATGATGTTTCAGATCCCCGATTCCTGGGCCGATAGAATCCCTCTCCCTGGGACATCCAAAATTGGGATGCCCCATTGTGCGAAACCCCCCAGGTCGCTCATAAACTCACCTTCTTTTCCCTGTCCAACAGTGCATGTGCAAACCGCGGCTGCATCCATGCTATCCCTCTAGCAAGGTGCGTGCCCACGCCAGGTATTTGTGATTGCCGTCGCTGGCACGCTCCCTGTTAGAGGGTAACAGGGGATGTGTGCCACCAGTGCACTCGAATCTGCTCGCGTTAGACGAGCTCCTGGATGCAGGGGCTCGAGCGGATCCGCACATGCGTCGTAGGACGGGGAAGAGGTGAATTTGTTCGGGCGACCTGGGGGGTTTCACACAGCGGGGCTCCCCCAATCGGGATGCCCTTGGTACACTTTAAATCCAGGCAGCAGCAAAGGTGGGAATCTGGAAAAGAAGTCTTTGAGGGAGGTCACAATGGGCACAACCAGGAGAAAATCAGTGAGATAGTGTTTCAGCTATAAAGTATACCAACATCCGTGAGTGCGGGTGTTGGTCCCGCCGCAACAAGACCACGTGAGAACTTAGAACCTTAGACTCCATCCTTGCCGGGAATACAGCACCGTGATTGGGAAAAGCTGCGAAAAGCTCGGCCCAATTGAGGGCAGGCAGCTAATCATGGCAATGCCATTCCTAGTGGGTATCATGGCTAAGGTAAGAATATAGGGAATACTGGGGGGTTATGTGCGACGGGACCAACATCCACACCTGCATGCGTGTTGGTCCACTAAATGGATGCAGGAACAAATGTTCAGTTGAAAGTTTCTGTAAAAAAACTCACTTACCTTCCCTACCCACTCACCTGATCTTTTGGAGTCTTGCGGACTGAGCAGGCCAGATTTCAGCACTGTCAGCTCCAATGCTGATGGTGCACTCCCTGCCTTGCTACTAATATCAATTCTGCAGTGAATGCTTATATGTGCAACAGGGACCTGTTAGAGCTGATGGCTCTGAAAGGAGAGTGCGGCAGCCAACAGCATTGTGTGGGCAACAGCATCAAGTCTGCGGGCAATAATGCAGGCCTATAGTCACAAAGACAAATGACAGCTCGCCTCATATGAGAATCTCCAGGGAAAATTCTGCTCGGACAGGCGGCCACATACCGACAGTTTAAACAAAGAGTGATGAGTGGCAGCAACCTATGACCCATAAATAGTGCAGTAGACAATCAGAATAATAGAACTTTTACTACTAAGGATTTTAAAGTCTGGTGTATGGCACTCAACCCTGTTACCTTGCACCTCACAGAGGCACCTTGGCGCTTGGTGGTGCAGCTTTAGCATACTTCTGCAGATGTGTGTGACCGAGCCCTCTGTTTTTAACCAGATTTAGAGACAGATTATAGGTTTGTCTGTAAATTAACAGGGTTGAGTGCTGGGGCTCCTTTAAGGCTTGTGTATCCTGTATCCTTGGTTTCTTTTCATTTTGTGCAAGCACATGAGGTGTGGGGTCTAGGCTGTACTGCAAAGCCTTTGACCTTTCCCCCTCCCCCATGTGCTGTACTCAAGGTTATAGGGCAACCTCAGGTAAGCCTGCTCCCAATTTATCTATTACATTGTATCTCCCAGAGATTACAGTTGGGACTGCACCTCACCTTGGCACTTCTGCAGATGTGTGTGGACCAAGACCTCTGTTTTTAAACAGATTTAGTGACAGATTATAGGTTTGTCTGCAAGCTAACAGGCTTGAGTGCTGTGGCTCATTTAAGACTTGGGTTTCAGGAATAAACCACCCCCCCCCCCCCCCCCACAGAGGCATGCTGATTTGGGATACCCAAAGGAAGACTAAAAATCTGCAAAAATACTCACCTTTCGAAATTCCTAGGGGGACCTTTGTTGACTCAATTCGGTTCACCAGTTGTATAAAAATCCACATGTATGGCACCACATACCCAAGCCAGGAAACCTAGTTGGGGACCAGTGGTCAAGTGACCTTCCTTATTTTATGGCTTTGCAAAGGGATTCCTGGAAATAGGTATCCTGGCAGCGGCTCCGATGGCACCTGTGAACATTTTAACTATTGGTCCACTTTAAGCAGTTTACATGCAACTCCTTATAGAAAATAGTCATTGTGAAGCAGAAGCTAGTTGTGTGGTTTCTCAAAGATAAACCCAGCAGGCTAGTTATAAACATAAAATATATAAGTAAAGCCCTGCTCTACCCAAAGCTTTTTTTCTTTTCTTATAGTTCGAGGGTTATGTTTTAGCACTTTGGGGTCCCTTTTTCTATTTCAATTAAGTTTCCCTCACATTACCCCCTGGATTAGGAAAATAATTAATCTGCCTGAAGTTGATTGCTGTAAATTCGGCTCAGGCAGCCCCAGCTCACAATTGGATCAGGGGTAATACAGCTATCACTCACTGTAGTAGCCTTGGCCTGTCATTCACTTTAACTGTCTACTGTAGCAGGCGAGTGCCTGGCCATTGGCACACTCTCTGAGGGGCGAGAGGGGTTCTTGGACCTAGGCTAGGGCGTTTGAGGTTGGTGTTGCATGTGTGGGGTGGAGGTGCACTTACTGATTCAGTCGTCGCTGGTCTCCAAACATGATACTCCTTGATGCAAAAAACAGGGTCTTAATTTGAAGGCTTCCATCCATGTCAAACAGCATATTCAATACAGGCAATATCCATTGGTTACAGCAAACAATCTTTACAGCTTCCAGTTACAATCACAGGCTCCTTCCCTCACTGTTGCTCAGCTCCTCCACTACATTAACACTTACCCTCTTCAAGCCTAAGCAGTACTTAGAAGAACAAGAACACTCTAGAAGGGTTTGGTTTTCCCTTATATAACCTCTGAAATGTTGCCTTACCAACTCTGTTTCTAGGCTCAACCAATGGCAGGGCAGGAAATGTTTTCAATGCCACCTGGCTGAGTCTCTATTTATCTATTTTAAGGGGTACGCTAGACTAATTAATAGTATCTATGTTGATTTCTTAGGCAACACTGCCATCATGTGGATTCATGATGTAATGGCACCTAAGTTCTGTATTTAACTACTATTATTGAAGTTCCTATCACTATCAGGGCCTATCCCACTGACAGGGCTCTAATGTTTCCTAAGTGTAGTGTTGACCATGGGATCCACCTGTCACACTTCATTGGGGGTGATTCAGCACCAGATGTAAACATAATCTTTTCTCACCTGGTGCTGAATTACACCTAAAGTAAACAATGAAAGTAAATGGAAATTTTCTCTCCTAAAAGGTAGGGCCAATCACCCTTTAACAGTCAGCGTTAAGAAAATCCCCCAATCATTCCATAACAGGCAGTGACCAGAATCCATTCCTAACAAGAACCCCATAGCAGGCAGCATGCAGAATACCCCACAATCATCTCATAACAGGCAGTGTGCGGAGCCCCACCAATAGCCCCATACCAAGTGTGCAGCATCCCCCCTCAATCACCCCGTAATGTACAGCTTGCAGAATACCCCCAATCACCCCATAACAGGCAGTATGCAGAATCCCCCTTGTCATAAGCCCACAACAGGCAGTGTGCAGAATTCCACTCCCTAACAGGCAATGTGTAGAATCCCCCCATCACTCCATAACAGGCAGTGCACAGAATAGCCCCAATCTTCCCATAACAGGCAGTGAGCAGACCCATCCCCCAAAGAACTCCAAAACAGTCAGTGTGCAGAATACCCCCATAACGGGCAGTGTGCAAAATCCCCTCTCCCCCCAAAAAAAACATAACAGGCAGTGTGTACAATTCCCACAATTACCACATAATAGGCAGTGTGAAAAAAATGGGTTTTGGTCCACTTTAAACTATAGCCTATAGACAATTCAGAAATTAGAAAACATGATTTAATACATTGTGTAAGTAATGTAAACATGTTGCTTATATAGGTGTTATATGGTGTTATATTGGCATATATAACATCTTCTAATATGTTAAAAAGTAACCCTTGCCTGGCCAGGGCTTGGTGGCTGCCCATGCTTTAGGAGCAGGATATCCAGACATTCCTCTTGCAGACGGGGCTCTTACCCGCCATAGTGACTCGCCAAATGCAGCCAAACTTCTGCCCACAAACAGCTGCTGTTCAGTTAAAGCTCATGCAGCTTGTAGGAAGCTATAAAACTGGCCATTTTTTACAGCATAATAAATTAGACAGGGTGGACTTCATCATTCAGCTTTTTTTTTCTACACAATCATGTTTTGTTTGTTTTATCGCCAAGTTCTATTTATTTTAATTTTTTAGTTCTAAAGAAATATACGTTTTAATAGTATTTATTATCAGCAGTATGTTAGTTAGATATTTGTAAAGTCATATTTTGAACTTGTGAGATCTATAGTATACCTACTTCATCTTCTTGTACCCTATGCTTGTTGTTACTTTTAGCATTTGTTTTTTAGTCTGTTGCCCTAGAAGAAAATGAGGGATGAGAGGTATCTCTTTGAGTTTTGTAGTACATCGGCTTTAAAGTGGACCAACACCCAGGATTTTGACTATCCTGGGTCTTGGTCCACTTCGGTGGGGCACCCCCGATCGGGGTGCCCCGCTGTGTGAAACCCCCCGATCACCCGAAAAACCCACCTCTCCCCGCTCCCAGCGCCGACGAACAAGCGGTTTGACAGCCGCGCGCGCGCGCACGTCTAGAGGGGCGCGAGGGAGGCGGCAGCGCCGGCCGCCGCCGAAGACAAGGTAAGGGGATTTGGGGTGTTTGGGGGGGTTTCACCCCGCGGGACATCCCGATCTCGGATGTCCCGCGGGGAGGGAGGTGATCGTCCACTTTAAATAAGTACAATGGTCTTCCAGAGACTGAAAGGCAAGGAGGCCGATGTTCTCATCCCTGGAGTATCCTGATTTGGGATGCCCCGCAGAGTGAAGCCCCTGAGATCCACGGTATACCTATGGCTGCACATCTTCTACACTCTATGCTATGGCTCATACCTGCACCAGGCATATTTTGAATGGCTGGCACAGATATTAGTGGAGAAGCGGGGGTGTGATATCTCCATTCCTCTTTCTAATTTGTATTTATTTATTTTTTAGGGGGCATAGATGGCCATTGTATGCTTGCGCACATATAGGAATTCTTCCTTCACACTTAACCCATCCGTTCAGTGAGTGTACACATGCCTGGAGCATTGGGCTGCACTAATTACGGCACCCGGGGAAGATGATCTGATGTCAGATAAGGAAGGTATGAATGGTGAACACTGCCAGCATAGCCAGCGCATGTGTCGTGGGATCACCGGAAAAATTATTTCTTCACAGCAATCCTGCACACAGCAGCTCATCCCAAATTGGGATATCCCGCTGTAGAGGAACATCAAGAGCTCTTTGGCTCATTCACACTTGCACTTTTGCATATAAAAGTGATTTAGAATGACCTGCCTTGTGTACCCCCACTACAGGCACGATACCTGGCAGTGGCACATATCTATGATGCCAGCGACCAGATCGTCACCCACCTGACCATGAACCTTCATTCATGCTTGCCTAGCAGGTGGGTTTACAGCAATATGCAAGCTTGCCCAGCAACCTAGAATGGTCGGGGTGAGTCACATTTGGTGGCAAACCAGCATGGGGGCATGGATATGAATAAGTAGATTCAACTCCATGACTAGAAGGGCCCATGCCTAGAGGTCCTCTTTAATCTGAAATCTAATTTTCTGGCCGCAGGCATGCCCATACTGACCACACTGATCTGCAGTGAATTCAGTGTGATCATTCGGGGGGCATTCCTTTAAAGTGGACCAACACCCAGGATTTTGACTATCCTGGGTTTTGGTCCACTTCGGTGGGGCACCCCGATCGGGGGTGCCCCGCTGTCTGAAACCCCCCAGAAAGCCCAAAAAAACTCACCTCTCCCCGCTCCCACGTGACCGCGCCAGCCAATCACAGCGCTCAGAGCCGCTGTGGTATGCGCGTCCAGGCGGCCTTGGACGCGCATATCAGCTCAGCTGGCTCTGAGCGCTGGAGGCCGCGTCTCGCGCTTCCCTCTAACAGGGAGTGCGCCTGCGCCGGCCATTCACAAACGGCCGGCGCGGGTGTGCGCCCTGCTAAAGGGAAGCGCGAGACGCGGCCGCGGCTCGCGCATGCACCGATGGAACGGGGCTGAGGTAAGGTTTGTGGGCCTCCTGGGGGGTTCCTCCCCGCGGGACATCCCGATTTCGGATGCCCCGCGGGGAGGGATCTGATCGGTCCGGGAATCTTATAGATTTCCGGGCCGATCCCCCCTGGGTGTTGGTCCACTTTAATCAGCCAAGGAACCTGCTACTTCATGGCTGGAGGGAGGAGCTGGCAGGAGGAGCACAGCAATAGTTTACAGAAGAAAGGACACCTGTGGCAGCCATGAGAGAAGTCAGGTTTGAACAGGACCTAAATGCCATCTAACCACCTGCGAGTTAGACCGTTTAAGTCAAGCTTCCTCAAGTGGAGCTGTAGTGCCTGCAATGCTGTTGCAACTGTTGTGATGCAACTGAATGATAGGAAAAGCTAGAACATAGGATTCATCTGTGTTATATTAAGAGACTTCTCTGGATACTATCTAAGAGAAAGTGCACCCCACACCACACCTCAGTACAAAGTGTCACTGTGTACCCTAGGTCCAAAATACCCAGGTCCACTGCTCCTGTGTCCTCACACGCCTGCCCCCGGCTCAGCCTAGGGAACATCTATCTATCTATCTATCTATCTATCTATCTATCTATCTATCTATCTATTTCAGTGAATATATATATCAAAAGTATATATCTACCTATCATCTAAAATCCAAGCACAGTCTGCTCTCCCGTGGCTTGTATGTCTGACTATGCTGTCCGTCTCCATTTTTAGGCTGTAAGGGCTCAGGGTGAGTCTGTGTTTGGGGCATTGCAGCCTCTCCAGGTATGTCACCACAATGTGACCTCTCCAATTATGGTGCCCTTCTGCATAGACTGGTAGATGGAGAGTTTGCTTCTCTCCTCTATTCCTCTACGTATTGCTCCTTGCAGCTCCCTATCTCCCCCTTTATTTGGGCTTTTGTCAGGGTATGTTTTCTGGACAGGTGGGTAACACTCTGTTGGAGGGCACAGGGTTTTTTCTGGTTCCTATAGCTCAGGGTGTTAAGAGCCAGGGGTAATGCTCTGTTTGTGCACCCAGAATGATAGCGCCCTCTCCTGTACCTGGAACAATAATGGAAACTAAAGAGGGGGTACTTGCCAAACTCCAGATAAATGGTCTAAGTTGTGCTCAAATTCCATCTTGACTGTCCTTTTTAGGTGGCTGGACCCTAAACCTCACTACCATATGATTGGGTCAATGACACCTCCAGAGATAGCTAGACCCTCACTGGTAGTTTGAGGTGGTACACGCACTTGCTGGCTTAAAACTCCTTGATGGTTAATTTCCAGATCCAGGTTTTATTCTGAAGCCTGGTACAACATGACTTTGGTCTTCCTAAAATTGATGGGTGGTGCCCATGTGGTGCAAAATTTTTCCCATTCGGCATACTTACTGTCAGGGATTTCCCAGTGGAGAAATCCCAATTGTAAAAAGTGACCAGAAATTGAGACTGAGAGGCAGAAATGGATATGGGGCAAACCGTGTTTAATAGTGAAAAAACTGTGGTAACTACACATCAAACACACTACAATCAAACTGCTGTACAAATTACAAAGGGGAACATATATGTGTAAGGGAACTATACATATATACAAGTGAGATTAACACGCTCTGGCTGAACTATACACATACAGGTGAAACCAACACGCTCTGGCTGTACATACACAAGATGGAGTCCGGCAACAAGCATGCATAAGGAGCAAACACAAGAGCTGAGGCAGGAGTCCTGGGTGCAGGGTTCAGATTTCAGAGTACCTGGGATCTAGGTACAGCATCTGGGATCAAGATGACATAACACAATGCTAATCCGCTGCCTGAATGGGCTGATCAGCTTATATAGGCTGAAGAGTTACAGGTGCTGGCTGATTGCCAGCACCTCTGCAGGACAAAGCCATCTCCTGGTGGATCAGCATATTGCAGGGAAGTTCCAGAGAAAGAGCCAGCCAGAAGCAGTATTAACAAGCGGCACACTCTGAAGCTTAAGGAGGAACTCCAAACCTGACACTTACTTTCTCCAGGAAATCTTTCTATCTATCTATCTATCTATCTATCTATCTATCTATCTGACTGAAAGGGGCACGTTTTATTTTGCATTTTGACAGGGAAACTACCCTTAAAGAGAAAGTCCACCTTTGGTGGCATTTTTGAATGTGTGCTAAGGTTATCTTGCATTCTTTTAAGTATTGAGATAAATACATACAAGGAATTTTTTTTTGCAGGAGATATATTAATAGGATGTTTTGTGGATATACTAATAATAACATAATGCCAGTCAAACCTCAGGGGAGTTTACACAACCTAGCATATAACTACGAAACATAAAAATAAATAGAGCAATGTAATTACAGGATGCAGCGCAGCAATCCAGCAGACATAACTTGGGTAGCTTATTCAGTTGGCAGATAGCTAATGGGAAGCAGCTATCCTTGTGCCTATGGGTTTTAACTGCTGGAACAGAGTATACCACCAACCAGATGTGAGAAGTGAAAGATTAGAGGCCAGAATGGGAGCTGTTTTTAATGATTTTATCGACTCTTGTCTGTTTTCAGAAAGATGTGGCGTAGGAAGGTGCGTCCGAATGATTCGTTCTGCAGTGTTATTAATCCTCTGCAGATGCTATTACTGACTTGATACAAAAATTGTAGAAAGTCTTAAGAAGCTTGGCTGGCAGGCCCTTATTTTTTTAGTTGTGTCAAAAAGTAAAGCCTCTGTTGGGCTTTCTTAAGAACCATGTCATAGACTCCACTTCAGATTCTGGGCAGTGGTGATAACCAGGAATTTAATGTCCTGAACTCTTTCAACTACCACTCCATCAGTTTATGTAGAATGATGCACGTGTGGTGCTTTTCTGAAATCCATGATCATTTCCACTTTCTTTCCTGCATTAAAGAGGAACAACACACAGGAATTTAACTTTCCCGGGGGTCCTCCTCCGTGCGGCAGCATCCCGAATCGGGATGCTACTCTGTGTGTACCCCCCCAGGGCGCCCCATACACTCACTTTCCTTCCCTCCCACAGCACAGACTCGGACTGGTGCCAATTAACAAACTCACTGTAGCTCAGCTCCATTTCGGTGCCGCTGATGGCTAAGCACCCAAACAATCCCGAGTGCCCCTCCAACCGCATCCCCTACTCACCTTGCAGCCGTGGCGTATCTGCGCCAATTATTTAGAGAGGGTTGACGCGGGTGAACACGTGGCTAGAGGTGAGCAGTGTTGCCGGCTCATTGATGTGGCTTGTGAAAAGGTGAGTGGATCTGGGCATCTGGGGGGTTTCACACTATGGGGTATCCCAATTCGGAAAGCCCCAAGGACAGAAATTCAGATAGCCCAGGATTCTTTCTTTTTCGGGGCCTCTGATGTCCCTCTTTAAGTATCAGGTGGTTGTTTTTGCACCAAAGATCTAGTTTGCGTTAGTCCACAGTATTGTCATCACTGATGAGCCCAATGATGGTGGTGTCATCAGCAAACTTTATGACCTTGACCAGACAAAATTGAAAGGAGCCACGACACCCAGCCATGTTAGCTAGTAACAAATCCTACAATCTTTCTCTAAAAACTGGTTAAAAACAAAAAGGTCCCGGTTGGCACACTGTACGGGTGGGGGGACAAGATATACATAGACACTGCACACTCTCCTGGTTTATATTTTGCAGCCCCCCTGAGGCAACAGGGCGGAGTAGAAGGCGCCACCATATGCTGGAGTATTTCAAAAACAAGTTAATGCTTTATTTGCAATTCCTTACAGAAGTAGTCAATAAAACATTTCCAGGGTAACTATGCGAATGGCAAGACCAAACAAGCGTAACTTTGGGGTTGACAAAAGCCACGGCCACTCCACAGGAAACACTCACAAGGACTCACCCGAGACTCTTAGTTCTGGGCCTCCCCCACAGCTGTCGGCCCACAGCAGCTCTTAAGCTACCACTGGAAAGAGTGTCTTCCGGGTACCAGTGAGATGTGGGCCTCCCAGGGAACAGAGGCAGATCACCTCAGCCAAGCTGGATCACAGCGGGGGGAAGTCTCCTCAGCCTCTGTACAGGACGCGTTGGGGCCTACCTTCTGCAGCATTGGGATCGCTGCTCAGCCTACTCTCTGCCAGCCTCTGAGGGGAAAGAAAACGGTCCTCCTTGCCTTCCCCGCAGAGCATCACCGGTTGAGGGTCCCTCCTGGGCTTCAGCACAACTCCAGGGTGTTCTGAGGCCTTCTCCAGCAGCCCCCCCCCCCCCTCTGTTACCCTTGTCACTCTAGCTTCTCAAACTTCCTGACTCCCCACCTTTATAGAAGCCCCACCCCAAACCTGCAGCTGTCAAATCCTGGGAGATCTCGCAAGTTCCAGCCAGCAGGGGTCACCTGTCCACATCCAAAATGACGTCAGCATCCCGGCCGGGCACAGCCCAGCGGCCACAAATAAAAACCAAAACAAATACTTACCTGTCCTACAACACATCTAAAGAAGTATGCTGAAGCAGCAGCACCAAATGCCGAGGTGCCTCTGTGTAGGTGCAGATCTAACTGTATGAGAGCCCCCTTTGAGTCATACACTGTAATGGATGCATTGGAAGCATCTTACCTGAGGTTGCCCTATGCCTCCAGTGAAGCACCTTAATTTGGGTTGCCACCTGGACGATATCTTTTTTTTTTTTTTTACTGGCCAGACGGGGCATGTATTTGTTTTTTTACTGGTAATTTTAATAGCGGATATACATTTCCCATCCTCAATTAAAATCCTCATCCTCAGTAAAAAAAAAGCAAATAACTTCACCGCCAGGCCAGTGGCCAGTAAATAAAAAAAAAATATCAGGTGGCAACCCTATTCCTCATACAGCTAAAGATACACCACCCCATGTGCTTGCAGAGAATCAAAAGAGAGGTGACAGCCGCTGAGGTAGCTGGGCAGCAGGGGTTGGGATTCATTTTCTTTAGGGGGTCATTCATGAAGTGATAGCGCCTGGTGAACGCCGTGCACTGTACGCAAAACCACATTTATGAAAGCGAATCTGGTCAGCAACTCTAACAGCGCCATGTAGCGTCTGATTCATCATTACAGGTGGCTCAGTGTATAGCGCCGGAGCCCTAGCTTCCAAAACGCCAGGTATTACCTGTCGCTACCTGTCGCTCTCCCATACATTTCAATGAACGTTCCTTTTCTTCTGTTTAAACAAGGTTTTATTTATTTATTTATTTTTTTAAATCAAATAATTGTGTCACCTCTCCTGGCCTAGAAAAAGTCATTTTTGAAAACTTTTTAGATTTTTTATGCAGAATTATCATTACAGGTCTGGCATTAAAGTGTTGTCACAATGTTACAACAATCACACAGCGTCTGGCGCTCTATGCTATAGCGACAAGATCCAGAGCGCCTACGGTGTGTTTGTTTAGTTTTTTGCTAAGTATGATGTGAGTCACTGAAAGTCGGTCGCACTGAGCTGGCGCTACCTTTCGCTTCCTGCAGCGCTGTACTGTTGTTACAGTGCCCAACATACATCACATTCATCAATGAGGCGACATCAATGAGCAACTGAGGCGACCGATACCCGCTTACAGCGTCTACTAGCGGTCGCTCTAAGCTCCGCTATACAGACGCTCATCTGCCGATACCTGGCGCTAGTAATGAATCAGCCTCCGCAGTACATGCAGCTTTATCGCCATGCACTTCATGCCACACGACATCACCACCGCTGAGACTAAGGCCCTTATTTAAGAAGGGATAGCGTCAGGTAGTGGCTGGTTAATGAGAGGTAGCGACAGGTAACGACTGGTGAATGCCGGACACGGCACGCAATTACACATTTATCAAGCAGAATCTGTTTAGCGACTGGCATAGCGCCATGTAGCGTCTGATTCATCATTCTCACAGCCTCAACGAAAAGCGCCAGCGTTCAGCCTTGCACAGCGCCAGGTATGACCTCTCGCTACCTGTCACTCTCCCATACATTTCAATGGACGATCCTTTTCTTCTCTTTAAACGGGGTTTTTGGGTTTTTTTGCAAAAAATCACAAATAATTCTGTGACCTCTTCTGGAATTGGAAAAGCAGTTTTTTCACATTTTTTTAATTTTTTATATATTTCTTCAGAAATGACATTACAGGTCTGCCATTAAAGTGTTCATGTTACAATGTTGTTACAATGTAATTCCATATGTTTTCGCTTTGTTACTAGTGGATAGATGCTGAAAAACAGACTTTAAACACACCGCCTCCTGCGCTCTGGGCTTCAAACAAGCATTTTTCAGCGCCAGAGATTTGTGAGGTTGTTTTTTCGCTGAATATGGTGTGAGTCGGTCGCTATGAGCAGTCGCTAACATGCGCTCCCATACAGCGCTGTACTGGTCAAATAGCGACTCCTCACAATGTATTTAACATTACTGCACAGCGACTGAGTCGCTATGAACTAGCGACCCACGGCTGAGCACAGTGACTACTAGCGGGCGCTCTGAAAATGCCTGCTACAGACGCTCATCTGTCGCTACCTGCCGCTAATGATGAATCAGCCTGTAAGACTGACCCGACTCCTGGAGTCGCCCACTATTGTATTTCAAATGCAAAAACGTCGCTTGTGTTTTTTTATTTTTGCCTCTGGATACACTGGATGCATTCATAGAAAACACAGATTAATAATGAGAATAAAACAAATAAAGTGCAAGCTTAAACTAAGTGAATTCAGTATGAGCCTATAGCAAAGTCTCGGTGGAGAAGGGCAGCGTCTGCTCGCACTTTCGAGCTTTACCATGGAGTATGAATGTGATGGGGGAGTCCTCCCCCACCTTTGCTATGGCTTTGACAGGCAACTTCCTGGTAACCCCCATCTGGTGTGCATTTTCTATATTTTCCTACCAGCAAGAGTGAGCCTGCTCGCTGAACAGCAGAAACGTAGCCGGGGTGTGAGCAGAAGCACAGCACAGCACAATGCTTTGCTCCTATTAGCAATGGCGCTGATTAGTAGGTACAGATACCTCTGGTAGGCCCATAAGACCTGTGTGGCAATATTTACATATATATATGTGTATATATGTGTGTGTGTGTCCAAGCTGTTTTGTAGTTTTTTAGTTATTATTATTGTTTATTTATATAGCGCCATCATCTTCCGTATCGCTTTACAAAGTAGTAGTTACAGACAGGGTAGAAACATACGGTACATATTGTATTTTAAATGCAGTGTTACAGAGTTTACAATGGATATTCTGAGTACAAGATACAATAGGAACGAGAGCCCTGCCCTCGCAAGCTTACAGTCTAAAGTTGTTAGATGTTAGATTGAGGCCTTGTTAACACCAAAGCGCCTGAGATATTCAATGAAATTGCAATTGTCCAATTTACCACAGCAATTTACAAGCAATTGTGGTTGCACTTTGTTTGTTTTTTCTGACTTTATTAAAAGAACACATCTTTTTTAATATAAGTTTTAGATAATTTCAGTCACTTTTCATTCACAGCTGTGCAATTGTGCTTCCATAGAATTGAATTGAGGAGCTGTTTGAGTCTTTAAAATCAATACAAGCTAGATGGTTCCTAGTTCACAGGGACACGGGGAGGCCGATTCATTAATAGCGGCAGGTAGCAACAGTTGAGCGACTGTAGCGGTATTTTCAGAGCGCCCGCTAGTAGTCGCAGTGCTCGGCCGTGAGTCGCTAGTTTATAAGCGACTCAGTCGCTGTTCAGTAATGTTGAATACATTGTGAGGAGTCGCTATTTGACCAGTACAGCGCTGTATGGGAGCGCATGTTAGCGACTGCTCATAGCGACCGACTCACACCATATTCAGGAAGCTTCACAAATCTCTGGCGCTGAAAAATAGTTGTTTGAAGCCCAAAGCGCAGGAGGCTGTGTGTTTAAAGTCTGTTTTCAAGCATCTATCAACTAGTACCAAAGCGAAAACATATGGAATAACATTGTAACAACATTGTAACATGAACACTTTAAAGTGGACCAACACCCAGGGGTGATCGGCCCTGGAATCTATAAGATTCCCGGGCCGATCACCTCACTCATCGCGGGACATCCGAGATCGGGAGAAACCCCCCAAAAAAACCCCAAAGTCCTTACCTGATCCGCCGCCGCCGCCTCCCGCGCGCCCCTCTAGACGTGCGCGCACCCGAGGGTGACACGCTGGAGGCGGCGGCGGACGCGCTGTCTTGGACGCCGCTGTCACCCGCTTGGACGTCGGCGGGGATTGGACGGTGCGGTCACGTGGGAGCGGGGAGAGGTGAGTTTTTGGGGGTTTCTGGGGGGTTTCAGAGAGCGGGACACCCCCGATCGGGGTGCCCCACCGAAGTGGACCAAAACCCAGGATAGTCAAAATCCTGGGTGTTGGTCCACTTTAATGCCAGACCTGTAATGTCATTTTTGAGGAAATATTTAAAAAATGAAAAAATTATGAAAAAACTGCTTTTTCAATGCCAGAAGAGGTCAAAGAATTATTTGTGATTTTTTTGAAAAAAAAAAACCAGCTTAAAGAGAAGAAAAGGATCGTCCATTGAAATGTATGGGAGAGCGCCAGGTAGCGAGAGGTCATACCTGGCGCTGTGCAAGGCTGAACACTGGCTCTGTTCGCTGAGGCTGTGAAAATGATGAATCAGACGCTACATGGCGCTATCCCAGTCGCTAGACAGATTCTGCTTGATAAATGTGTAATTGCGTGCTGTGTCCGGCGTTGAACATTCGCTATCTGTCGCTACCTCTCATTAACCAGGCGCTACCTGACGCTATCCTTTCTTAAATAAGGGCCTAACTCTTCACTCCTTCAGTGAGCCCTGCATTAGAAACACTCTCACCTTTATTTACTAAAGCTTCATCTAATGGAGGCAGGAGACAGCTGCACATGCATGTGGCACCTTCTTTTATTTGGAGACAGTTTTCATAGCGCTCATTTTTGGCCCCATCATACAAGGCCCCATTACTGATTTTGGCTTCCTAAGGATCCTTAGCTGTAGTGGCATTCCAAATCAGTATGCCTTGGGGGTGATTTTTGCTTTGGGGTATCATTTTTGATTGGAGGCCCACTTTAACTTCTGATTTATGTGTGTTGCATCACAAATTGCGAATGAGTAGAAATTGCTTTGGTGGGAACGAGGCCGAAGGGGACTTTCATTTGCAAAGGGGGGTTGTATAATGCATTAAATCAGAACACCACCCATTATTCTTTTAATTACAGGGATAAAAGCTCAGGGGGCACCACCAGTTTAAAGAGATATTCATTTTGAGTTTGGACAGGATTGATGAAGGACACCTCCTCTAATTCGTGCAGCAGAGGGTATCCGTATTTTGGATGCTCTTCTTGCTTTCTTGCAGAGCTTTGGCATCCTCATATAGTATGTCACGCTGAGGTCTGCCCCCTGACCAGGCAGTGCATACTCACCTCTTACATGTTGCCTTGGCGGCTGCTGTTCACGTGACCACCAGCAATTAATCTGGTTTGGCAGGTGTACAGATAGGCTGCTGGTAGGCATGGGGGTGTGTGGAATGCAGAAGAAGTGAAAATTGGCTGCATGGATCAGGCTTCCTGGTTGGGAACGCGCAGCCCGACATCTCATATCAGGATTCCAACGTTCTACAAGGAAGAGAGAAGTACCAGCCAGGTTTGACTAGACTTTCACTTTAAAGTGTACCAAAACCCAGGATTTTTACTATCCTGGGTTTTGGTCCTTTCCCCAGGGGCACCCTGATCGGGGATGCCCTGCTGCGAGAAACCCCCCAGATGGCCACAGCCGACTCACCTCTTCCCGGTCCCATGGTGTGTCTAAGAGCAGCAGCTCTGATGCCCGCATCCTCCGGTTCCCTCTAGCAGTGTGTGTGCCCTGTGAGTCTGTTTGGGTGTCCTGGGGGGTTTTACACAGCGGAGCACCCCCTGGGTATTGGTCCACTTTAAGAAAGCTTAAGATAAACATTCAGACAAAAACGACTGGAGGTCTGCTCACATCCCCAACCCTGGGGCATCCCAAATTGGGAAAAGTAAGAAATAATACCTAAAATGAGCAAATGTTTTAACCATCCCAGATGACAGCCGTGCATGGACCCCGCTCCAGTGCTGCTCTTGCTGTCTCTGATCAGTCCTATGGCACATGTGAGCAACCCCAATAAGTGATTTTTTCCTCATTTCCAGGCTTGACTTTTAACAGTCAGGGTTTCCTAAATGGAGATGGCAGCAGTGCAAATAAATGCTTGCTTGGGTAACAGACCTTTTTGTCTAGAAGTTATATTGGAACCTCCTTCTCAGTCCTGATTAATGTATCACTCTCTTGTATGGTCCACCAACCATGAGAATGGCACCGCTCTAACTATTCTTAACTCTGCTTAATCACCTGTCCATTTGCTCCTTTCCATCAATCCCTCCTGTCACAGCAGTATATTCACAGAGGATACATTTAAAGTCATTGTCCATTCACACATTAACTTCTACCTTATTCCACTGGAAACGGTGTAAAATAAGCTACTTCAAAACATCCTAAACTCTCAGAATATATGTATGTGTGTTATGTGTTATTATAAGCAAAACCACTTTTCTTCCATTTCCAGGTCATGGTCGAGCTAGAAAGGAAGTGACATGGAGCATCTTTATAAGTCTTGAACATGCTCTGCTGTGGTCAAGGACAGCCGTGGGTCCACTGTGGCTTGCCATGCCCACTCATGCTGATGGCACTAAGGGACATATGGCTATTAGACCACTTTTTTGCTTGGTCCTGGTGGAATGGAATAGAAAAGTAAACTGACACACAGTGGATCCTTTAGTGCTTTCAGATTTATTGCAGTTATTATAACTGATAAGGCTGACCCCCAATGCTGAGTTGTGTTTAACTGAATGTATAATCACTGGAAAGCACCGGGGAGCAATGTGGCCAACCTTTTGAACAGCAGACTGCATTTGGTTCATGTTTTTATGAATATCGGGCAAAGGCTTTAGTAAAAAGAAATGAAATACAGGCATGTTTTGGGGACATGGGCTGGGGATAGAAGGTGATGACATTAACTTCCTTTCTGGGTATAGGATCATTTTAAAACCGTCATAAATGCCTTACAGTGGAAACAGCTGATCCAGCTCCAGGGTGTCTGCAGGAATCCTCTATTTCTGCTTTAGGAGTTCGCTTCCGTATAGCAACTTCTTACCTCACTCACTATCTGTCCTTTAAGAAATGGAGGTGGGACCATTGCTGCTCGGTTATGACATTGAAGAGTAAAATTAATCCAAAGTGAGAGTCCAGTGTCCCTGTACGCTTACATTAAAGGTAAGTTTAGCTTAAAGTGGACCAAAACCCAGGATTTTGGCTGTGTTAAACGCACCAGATCGCCAGATTCCCCATCCTACGGCGCATGCACTGCCGCTCGTCCAATCAGCATGCTTGGAGTCTGACGTCACATCGTCTAAGCCCTCGTCTAAGGCAAGCGGCTCTGAGCGCGCTGATGGCCGCATCCCCCGCTACACTCTAACACTGAGCGTGCCTGCGCCGGCTATTCACAAATGCCTGGCGTGGGTATGCGCCCTGCTAGAGGGATAGCGGGGATGCGGCCGCAGCTTGCGTATGCGCCATTGGACCGAGAAAGGAAGAAAGTGTATGGGCGACCTGGGGGGTTTCACAGAGAGGGGCATCCCGATTTTGGATGCCCTGGGGGGAGGGAATCGATCGGCCCGGGAATCTTATAGATTCCCAGGCCAATTGCTGTGGGTTTTGGTCTACTTTAAAGTTCTGATGCCCCAAACTACACCAGTTATGTCTGTAATATGTAGGTTGCCACCTTGTGGATATTTTACTGGTATGGCTGCTATTTTTGGAAACCTGTCGGTAAGTTTTTGGTAATTGCCGGTATTTTTGTTGCAATTAAGCACCAGGCCCAGGGGTTGAATCCCATCCAGTCTGTTACTTCAGATCACTCTGGGGAAGCGTGTTGTGTGTATGTTTGTTGTTTGTTACATTTTAGTAAGTGAAAAATAAGGTATTTCAGGTGAAAAAGTATGGTTAAACTTACATTTTACAAGACTACGCCCCTACACAACCACACCACAAGACCACAACCATGTTCCCATGAAAAGGCCAGTATTTTCTGTTGGGAAAGGTGGCAACCCTAGTAACATGTATAATTCATGTTGGTGCTGAATTGATTCATAGGGTCTTGGATGGAAAGCAGGGGTACATGATGGAGGAGATAAAGAAATGTTTCAGATAAGCTTTGTATTCAATATATATTTTAGATTTTTTTAAAAAAATAGTTTCTCCCTTGCACTAACACTTATTTTTTTGTGTCAGTGCCATGGAACGTAATGCCACTATGGGATGGGACTGTTACAAGATTTATCTTGGCTAGAAGTACAGTATAATGAAAGGGAAAGACACACCATCATTTGTTTCTCTTCACAATCTCCATCCTAAAGTTGATCCTGATTCTTGTTGTTTAAACCAGCATCTGATTATGAGTAGCCACTAGGGGGCGATACAGCTATGCCTTGATAGAGGGAATCCCCACCACTGCTACCACCCAAATGTATAAAACACACAGACACTACATAGTCATTGCCACCTGTTAAACAATGGAATACATATTACCAAGAAAGAGGATTACAGGTTAAACAAAGCAAGGGCTAGTATGGGTCATTGTTGGAAAAAAAAACTAGTGTAGTAAAACTGAGTAAAAATGAGTATGCACACAAAAAAGTGACATCACACTACAATAATCTTATGTCAACTCTTAGGAATATTACTTATAGAGGACCAAAACCCACCCTAGTATACTGGTTCCCCCCCCCCCCCCCCCGGGTGCCCCCAGTGTGAAACCCCCCAGGTGCCTGAAGAGTCACCTTCGTTCCCAGTCCAACGGCGCATGTGCGAGCAGCAGCTGCATCCCCACCATCCCTTCAGCAGGGCACATGCCAATGCCATTTGTGAATGGCCACCGTAGGCACGCTCCCTCTTAGAGGGTAGCGGGGGATGCGGCCATCAGTGTGCTCGCATTAGAGGAGCTCCTGGACGAAGGGGCTCAAGCGGATCCGAGCACGCTGATTGGACGAGTGTCCGTGCATACACTGTAGGACTGGGAAGAGGTGAGTTTGTTTGGGCGACTTGAAGGGTTTCACACAGAGGGACACCCCTGATCGGGGTGCCCTGAGGGCAAGGACCAAAACCCAGGATAGTCAAAATCCTGGTTTTTGGTCCACTTTAAAGGAATTTTACATTTGATACATGCCAACATTTGCCAAACCAAAATGTACATATGGGGGGTACCCAGCCATTTGCAGACAGCAGCACTCCTTAATATTTTTCATGACTAGTTGCCCCTGTTGATATATGTGTATATTATTCCTCACATTTTTTTCACAATGTTAATCTTTAGATGTGTCTCTTTGATATATGAGTTGGTTTGTTCTTAGCACTTAGCACTTTGTTTGGTAGGCAGGTATATTTCTTTTTTATTGGCATGGATGCAATTTTTTCACGTTTTTATATTATTTCACTGTAGATTTTTTTCACATTGTGCTCAGTTGGCAGTATCATATATTCTGCCTCTAGTGTTTTTTCCCATCAGGGGCGGCCTGTATTGATATTGGTATTGTGTCATATACTTTGTAGCATATGTGCTAAAAATATATATATATTTATATACATGCATTTGTAGTAGAGCCTGGTTACTAAGTCTGACCTTTCTCGCCTGTCCTTTCAATTTTTAATTTATTTTAAATGTGTGTTGTTTGTACGTGTATGGACTAGCTATATTTGTTTACATATATTTTTATTATTAATAAAATAGATTTTTGATATTATCCTTGGGTGTGTGGCCGCTTATAGTGCCCCATAGGGACCTCTCTGGTGGTCTCATTTGTTTAGGGCAGCACTCCTTAATGCAGACATCCAGGCTCATTACTAACTTGAATACAACTGCACTGGGCCACTGCATTCCCCACCTCCTGGGCATCCAAAATTGGCAGACCCTTCCTTTACTACTTCCCTGGAAATGGAGGAAATCAGGCCGCTGATGGACTTGCTTCCACATAAACCCACCCAACAAACTCCACCATTAGTGGCCATATGGTCAGTCTATGTGGTTGTCACAAAAAACAGTTCATCCTGGGAGTGAATTTCCTGCTGGATTGGAAGTGGACAGATATCTCAAAGCAGCATACACATGGGGGGGGGGGCACAGTGGCCCCGATTCTAAAGTCCAATAAGAGTGAACTTTGCACAATTTGGGGCATTCCTGCTTGCTTTTAGAAAGGCTTTACAATGTAATTTTCCTGAAGTAAAAGTTCTTGAAGAGGAAAAACTCCTCTTTGTGGGGCACCTGGAAATGAAATGATGCAAACCCCCATAATCAACGGTAAACTCACCTCGATGGCAATCGCACAGAATATATGCAGGCTGCGAGCCATGTCCCTGCTATACCTATGTGAGATGTGTACCTGCTCCAGGCAATATGGAATTGCTGGCGCTAAGGAGCAGAGAGTGCGGACACAGCGTCATAGAAGGAGCTGAATGGAACGGCAACTGGTGATTTGCTGGCTGCTCCAGCATGTGTTGTGAGATGTGAGTGGTGTTGGGTGAACCCCCCAAAGTTTAGGCTCGGCAAAGTTGTCTGAACTCTCAATAAAAGTTTGGGGTTGGGGACCCGAGCCTGAAGTTGGTCCCTATTAAAATCAATGAGGAACCCGAACTTTGCTGCCTCTGGGGGCCGCCCCCCTCCACTTCCCACTCACCTGGGCGAAAGGGGGCGCCTGACAAGGAGACCCCAGAGGTAGAATCGGGGCTATAAAAAAAGAAAAAATGTGATGTGGGTGTGGCGGGGTGCAGAGTGTGCAGCAAGGAAGCCTGCTCTAACTCATCTGAGCCCTGTGATTCCGTTGCCAGTTGGCTTTCCTTTCAAATGAGCCACGACCGAGAACACAAAAAGATGGCCACCGCTCCCATGAATAAGGACAATCCTAGTGCCAGCGGGCAGTGCTAGCACTAGGAGTGTCCTCACTCATGGAAATGGCAGCCATCTTTGTGTAGCCCCAGCCGGAGCCTATTTGAAAAGAGCGCCAACTACCTCGCGAACAGGATTGTGGGGCTAAGGTAAGTAGTACAGCAGCTCCCTGCTGCTGGACACTTTAGGATAAGCTGATGGGCTGCTCACCCAACAGTACATGTGAGCTTACGGACGATCCTGAGGGATACACACAGCAGGGCAACCCAGACTGGAATGACCCAGGGCTAGTGAAAAATGTTTCAATCTAAAACTTTATTTTTTTACGTACACAAAATAATTTGTCCCAATAACCCCCCTCCAATAATCTACATGGACTTCCAGAGTATTCAGGTTTCACAAAAAAATGTAATTTTTTCAAACAGTTGGATTAGTATGTACAATATAATTATTAAACGCCCACTAAGTAAAATGCATCTGTAATTTACTAGCTACTAATTGTAAAGCCATTAATCCAGAACCTAAATAAATATTCATTCTATGAACCTATTAGCTACAGAATTAGCCTGTATGGTTCAATTAGTTCATTTGAATATTTACTTAAAGGAGCAGCATTGCAAAATAGTCCAATACTAAAAATCTGTATAGATGCGCACATGCTTCTCATATGAGACCTATTTCTGCCAAGCTTGCTGTTTTTCTAAGGAAAAAAAACACTTTTATGGAGAGAACTGCTCGTCTCTATCTGCTAGTCCCATGAGGTAGAAAACAGTAGCCTGGGCTAACGTTAGACTTTTTATCTTATTTTAATTCTGTATTTTTTAATTAATATAATGTTTCTGGATGAGGGATGGGATAGATGGTCAAAACTGTGGAAACTAGAGTTTAATGTCTCTAAATGTAAAATCATGCACTTGGGTAGAAGGAATCCCTGCTCTGAGTACCGTATGGGCAGCACTGTGTTAGCCAGGACCTCGGAGGAGAGAGATTTAGGGGTACTGATTACTGATAGCTGCAAGATGAGTGGACAGTGTAGCCAGGCAGTGGGAAAAGCAAGCAGGATGCTCGGCTGCATAGCTCGAGGCATCACCAGTAGGAAGAGGGAGGTTGTGATGCCGCTGTATAGAGCCCTGGTGAGGCCACAGCTAGAATACTGTGTGCAGTTCTGGAGACCTTACCTGCAAAAAGACATTATTCAAATAGAACGGGTCCAAAGGCGGGCAACGAAAATGGTGGAAGGACTTAAACTTAAAACTTATCAGGAGAGACTTAAAGAACTTAATTTGTACAGTCTGGAGGAAAGAAGGGAGAGGGGGACATGATTGAGACCTTTAAATATGTGAAAGGATTGAATAAGGTTCAGGAGGAAAGTGTTTTTAAGAAGAAGCTTAATGATAGAATAAGGGGGCACAACCTGAAGCTAGTCGGGGGGAAGATCAGGAGCAATGTTAGAAAATATTATTTATCAGAAAGAGTAGTAGATGCTTGGAACAAACTTCCAGCAGAGGTAGTTGAAAAATCAACAGTCACTGAATTTAAACATGCCTGGGATAAGCACACATCTATCCTAAGATAAAGAGTACATACAGTATACACATAAGGGCAGACTAGATGGACCGTATGGTCTCCTTCTGCCGTCAACCTTCTATGTTTCTATGTTTCTATGAGAGAATGAGAAGTTATAAAATATAGTTATTTATTTTTCCTGGTTGGGGGATGACTAAAATAATAGATATGATTAATATTATATGGCCGGATGGGGAATCTGAACGGAGGGAGCACCGCCGGCCACACGCAGCCAACAATGTCAACTGGTGAGGATAGGATTTAGGGCCCCATTTTTAATTTTTTTCTAGAGCCACAGATTTTTTCAAAACTGGCCCTGGCACTAACATTACCCACACTAATACCTGCTAAGAGCATACCATGATGGATATAAGAAGCACCACAGAGCAGAATAATTAAATTGCTTGATTGATTACTAGGCTGACAAGCAGGGCTGCGATCTGAAATTTTCAGGTCCAATATAGCAGCAATGTCGGGCTCCCCTCAGAACGAATGCATAATGGCTTAGCCCCTAGTTTAATTTGAGCCTCTGTCTCCAAGGCAACCAGGCTTACCTCAAAATTCAGACCATGTATAAAACATAAACTCAGACTAGGGGCCCAGTAATCACATGATATTTTATGGGGAGGCTTAGACACAACTGGGCCCCTCTATAACCTATATGTGATTGTTGGGGCCTTAATTTAAACTGGATCTCTGTCATCCCCAAGGTTGCCAGGCTTACCTTATAATTTAGGCCTTAAAGAAATCTTAGGTCCTTATTTATGAAAGAATAGCGACAGGTAGCGACTGGTGAGCGGCCGGTAATGACGGGCCCCGCCACGAGAACGCAGGCTCCCCACCACAATCACACATTTATCAAGCCAATCCTGCTTAGCGACTGAGATAGCGCCATATAGCCACTCATTCATCATTATTCCAGCCTCAGCCCACAGCGCCAGCGTCCGACCTTGAACAGCGACAGGTATGACCTCTCGCTACCTGGCGCTCTCCAATGCATTTCAATGGAACAATCTTTAAATATTCATAATTAATTGTTATTAATTGTTTTTTTTTTTTTTAAATGTGAAAAATTCTGTGACCACTTCTGCCATTTTAGATAATTTTTTAAAGGTAAAAAAAAAAAAAAAATTGTACAGAATTGACATTACAGGTCTGATATTAATGTATTCATATTACCAAATTATTTAAAAAACTTTTTTTTGGTTTCCAAAATATGGTTGTTTGGGGGTTAAAAAACTACTTTTAACCCATCGCCGCCAGCGCTCTGGGGTTTAAACATGCATTTCACAGCGCGAGAATTTTTTGAGCGTGATTTTTTAATGAATATGGTGGGAGCCGGTCGCTAGGGCCAGTCGCTATCATGCGCTCCCATGCAGCGCGGAACCTTTCAAATAGCGACTCCTCACCCAATATTCAACATTACGGCAAACCGACTGAGTCGCTATCAACTACCGAACAACGGCCAAGCACAGCGACTACTAGCGGGCGCTCTAAAAATGCCGCTACAGTCGCTCAACCGTCGCTACATGCCGCTATTAATGAATCGGCCTCTAAATATCAGACTGGGAACCCAGTCATCACATTATATGTTATGAGGGGCCCAGACACATTATAAGCTCTATAGAGTCTGCCCCCCATAGCCTATAGGTGTGGCTGGGTCCCAAATTTGAATTGGGCCCCCAAGGCAAATCAGTTTTGGGGGGTAGGCACCCTCATTTATCATCAAGGGCAGCAGCAATAGTGTGGCAGCCTGCAGTCCCAGGTCAGGGTCGCCATTAGGGCCATGTGACCATTAGACCCCCACCTCAGAGCTGGGCTCCTTGGACCCCATACTGGAGCCTTTCCTACCCTGCTGACAAGTATGTGCCATCCATGGGGTAAGTTCTTTTTTATGGTGATGAATTTAAAGATAGTTTAATTTATGTACAGTAGTTAAGGATAGATCCTATTCTCTTGACAATCCAGATAATGTATAGGAAGTGATGGAGAGATCATCCGACATGCCCTGAATAGTAAATGTGTATGGTGGCTGAGCAGTTAATTTTCTGGAGGTCCCATTGTCCTGAATGATCATGTCCCTGATCGCATGAGTGAGCACGCGCCTTCAAATGATGTAAGCTGTGCAAAATAACTGAGTGTCACTTTGGCTGTGTAAGAATTAGATCATCAATCTATTTTTTTTTTGTTACAAGAAAAGAGTAATTTCTTTAAGCAGAAAGGAAGTACATGCTGCATTATGACCGCGCGTATAGGAAATACCCATCATTCTAAGACAGTGAGTGGGCATATCATTACTATATGCTTCATTTGACTATTCTGAGCATCTTACAATCATCTATAGCACTGTTTCTCAACCTGTGATATTCGTACCCCAGGGGGTACATGGCTTTATTCCAGGGTGCACCAACAGGGAGGTCTGACAAGTCTGATATATTATACTTAACTGTAAATTGTTATTCTTTCTTGCTTTAAAAGTGCTATGAGGCATGTGACCTCCTCATTTCGTTAACATTTAGAATTGATCCTCTCTTTGGCGGCACTTAGCTGGAACATCCTGTCACTAGGGGGTACTTGGCGTATATAGATTGAGAGCCACCGCTCTATGAGACCAAAGTTCCCAACCACCTATACTAGTACCACTGATTTTGAATATTTTACACCACCGCATCTCATTCATTGGCAGGGACGGACTGGACACAGGGAGACCCCAAAGTATTCCCGGTGGGTTGCACTGCTTTGGGGCCAGTTGGGCTGCTACTTCTTACACCCTCAATCAATGCCTGCATCTCTAGTCTCCCCCCAGCACCCCTGTAACTAGCCCCATTCTGCCCTCCGAGCCAAGAAACTTGCCTCCAATGCTTTAGCCTCACATGACTGACCCACCCCTGCCACATTATCTGCCTATACTATACAATATAAACACTGCAATAACTGAATCACCAGCTAGAAAGTAAATGTTTTACGTATATGAAAACTTGTGAACTTTTTATTACTTTTTATACTGTAGTAAAAAGTGCCATTGACTTTCATTGTGTTTCTAACTGGTAATTCAGCAACAGTGACATTCTCATGTGTCTTTTGTCACAAGTGAATTTTTTACTGCCATTCGAATTTTTTTTTAACCCTTACAGAATCAAGGCCTTAGTCTCATGAGGTATGTGGTAAGCTGAAATCTGTTAAGGTGTAACCGACATATAACAAACCTGTGCTGGGAGGGTTCTGGAAAACTCTTGTGTGTGTGGGTGGGCGGGGCCAGCCATGAGAGAGAGGCTAGTGAGGTCATTCCTGCAGCCTATAAAAGGCACAGCACAGCTCTGAGGGAGCAGAGTCCGTGAGGCGGGTCACAGGGAGCACTTCTGTGTCTGTATGTGTTTCTGAGCCACATAAATTATAGGGCCACAGCGAGCTTTTTGGTTGAAACTAACGCTCTCTTTATTTACCTCACTGCTGAACTGTGTGAGGGGTGTAAAGGCTTATTATTTTTTTGTGCGTTATTCACTGTGTGAAGCCTCCTGCAGAGTGCAAAGAAAGGGACTCAGCGCGGTTGGAGGACACCCTTGGTAATTTTATTTAGGAGAGTTTTTGAGGCAGTGACCACTTGAAGAGAGAAACATCCAGAAAATATTTAAAGAAACAGCATCATTTTAGTCAGCTATAACAGGACATTTTCCACCAAGATCGTTTGGTCTAAGGATAAGTGATCTTTTACTCAGTTCTCCTCACTATTTACAGCATAGTTACAAATTTAGAGCAGGTACTTGAAGTTAATTATATAGAGTTATTCTTACATTTTAAACAGATATGGGTCGATTCAAAGAAACATGTAACAGCTTTGATTTTGGTGCCGATCATCCTATTTTTCACGTCCGCTCGTGCGTTCGTATGAACTTGCGAGTGATTCTATAAGCTAATACGTTTCTATCCTAAAATATACGTCCGTTCGTATGGCAGTTCGGGAATCAGACCTATGTCAGTTTCCATCCTGATTTTTCCGTTTCATTTCTCAGGTTGCAACATTGGTTTTGGCCTTTTTCCTTTTTTGTCTGGACGTAAATCCTTCTGATCTTGCGGCTGCGCACTACAAACTTACCTCATTAAAGTGCATTCTAAATATTTGGTCTTTTATTTTTCTTTATTTCATTCATTTTGTAGTAACCAACCATTAATGAATGCATTTGCATAAGTAAATCTTACTTTGTTTAATTTTTACTTAACTTGCATTTTTTACTTGTGGATTTAATTTTAATATTTTGGCTTCAAATGGTACAACTTTAAATTTTGGGTGTGGTTACCCACACCCTCTACATACAGATTGCTCTCAAATATTAAAAAACACCCAGCAACTTCTGCATGTTATGAGCCTAGAAACAGGCAAGATGGCGGCTCAGGTATTATCGGGCAGCCTGCAAACAGAAAGGGCCTTGTGACTGTGTTGCTCTGCATTCTTTGATTTCTGACCTTTCCGTGCCCCCAGCTCTGCTGTGTCTGTGCAAAATACAGCAGTAACCCACATCCTGCACTTTATCCCGCTCTCCTCTCCTCAGTAAGTGTGATGCATCTGACCAAAGATGTGCTTAAATAATTAAACAAAGCAAAGGTAAACAACTACACCAATAAATGCAATCTAAAAATATTATTCTAGTACATCAATTTAAAAATAAATAACAAAGGACATAAGTTTCTTTAATTAACGCAAATATATTGCCAAATAAAGGTTTACATGCAAAGGACTAATTAAGGTCCACATTAAAATGCTTTTATAAGGCATACGTGAATCAGGTATGCATTGCCATACAATTTATGGGCTCGGCCATGCTGATACATGCAGTTCATTGCAGCTCAAGACGCGCAGACTCCTCCACATAGCCAAAAAACCTGTTCACGAACAGCAATCCGACTGCTAAAAGGTGTCGGCAGTGGCTTTCTTTTAAAACGTATTTAGAGGTTTGAAAACTGTTCTCTGAATCACACCTAAACACATCCAATTATCCTAAGTTTTACGTTTTCATCCTAAGTTTTAGGATTTGATCCTAAGTTTTACGTTTTGATCCTAAAATTTAGGAACGAACTTGCGATGATCGTAAGAGCATATACGCATTCGAACGTAGGCTCGTGCGAGTCGTAAATGGCCAAAAAAACAGGAAAAAATGACAAACACCCACCCAAACTTACGATTCTCGATCCGAAATCAATTAACTTTTGCTCTTTGAATCGAGGGGATTGTGTGTGTATTGATAGATTGTTTGAATTACACAGAGCATACAGTGTGTTTTAAAGTTATCCAAATATAACATATATGATAAAGTGACCTAGACACTAGTTTATCCTTTGTTTGAGATATCCCCCCCCCCCATATTCTTCAAGTAGAAATTATACTAGATTCTTCTACAGTCATTTATTGCCTTAATCCAGTGGCTATATACACCAACTACTGTGTTCAATACTGCCTAATATTCAACCATTAAAATCTAAATTGGTTCTTATGTATCTGGTGTGGTGTGTTTTATTCCGTTATTCAGACAACCCCACACTACAAAGGTATAGGGGTTCATGCTGAAGGCTTACACTCTGTTAGGGTTAGAGTGTAGAGGAGAATAGAGCTGGTGGAAAAGCTTGAAGTCATAGGGTACGGAATGTAGAACCGCTACCATAGTAGTAGCTGTCCCAATAGCCTTTCCCCAGGGCTTCCTAGGGCAGCTTTATGAGCAGCTATGCCCCAGGGGTAACTGCAGGTGTGCAGAGGTAGCAACTGCATTGAGTCTCAAAAGGTCAGGGGGCCACACCATTGCTGCTTCTCCATCCTATTTATCTAATTTGCTCACATGCGGAAGTAAAGCACCATTTTCTGTAGTCTAAATGTATCTAATTTTGCCTAAACTTGGCATCCCAGTGGATGAATGTGTGGCGGGTGTGTCATGAATTGTTTTAGGTTAGTTGGGAAGCAACAGCAAAAGTGTTCCAGATACCAACTGCCTAGCCACGCACAACCTGATTTTAAAGTAGACCAACACCCAGGGGGGATCGGCCAGGGAATCTATAAGATTCCCGATTTCGGATGCCCCGCGGGGTGAAACCCCCCAGGACGCCCAGAAACCTTACCTTATCCCCGTTCCAACGGCACATGCACGGGCCGCATCTTGCGCTTCCTTCTAGCAGGGCGCGCACCCGCGCCGGCCGTCTGTGAATGGCCAGCGCGGGTGCGCTCCCTGTTAGAAGGAAGCGCGAGACGCGGCCTCCAGCGCGCTCAGAGCCGCTGTGGTTGTCCGTTGCTTGTACGTGCATACCACAGCGGCTCTGAGCGCTCTGATTGGACCGCGTAGGAGCGGGGTGAGGTGAGTTGAGCTGGGCGTTCTGGGGGGTTTCACGCAGCGGGGCACCCCCGATCGGGGTTTCACGCAGTGGACCAAAACCCAGGATAGTGAAAATCCTGGGTGTTGGTCCACTTTAACAGCCAACAATATAACATATTAAAAGAGCTGTAGGGCTGAAATATGTAATATTAGAAATTCATATAAACATGCTGGATAGTGAGAGGAGGAGCTACGTTTACACCCCAACTGTTAAATATACACATGCCAACCTTGTGGTCTTCTCCTCGAGGAATAATAAGAGACTTTTTAAAGCATACTTATAATGGGGCAAGCATCTCTATTCCAATGCATGTCTCTTGAGCCAGCATGTACAGTACAGAGTAACAGAGTAACAGCTTTAAATATCTACCCAAAGCTTTGCATGATGGGTAAAATCGTCTTCACACACCAGAAGAAGTGCAATTGCAGTTCTTCCCTCCATTAAAAGAGAGAAACAAGTTGGGTGGGCATTTTGATGCAGAGTGTATAAGTAACCCCTCCTCTTGCTATCTAGCATGCTTTTGAGGATTTTTATCCCCAGAGACAAATGGCACAGTGGATCAGATCCACCTCAGTACTACTTCCTGGACCCCACTGATTGTTAAATGACTAGCCTAACAATTGTTAACTGACTAACTTAACTGACTGTTAAAAGACTCCAGGTCCATTAGATCCTTGTCCATGCAATGCAAAGAAAAAATACTCACCTGCCAGCTAGCAAAATCAATCCCTCAGTCCTTCAGGTTCCAACCATGCCCTGTAAGCAGAGCGCTCCCATTCCAGCCTCAGCGAACATCCATGCTGATGGTTGTAAGAGAGCATGCTACCTTGTTGATTGGAAGCAGGGGGTGCATCACATCACTGTCCACCATCGATGTGCTAGAAGAGGTGGATGCTCATATGTGGCAGGTGCTGATAGGTAGTTCGGAGATTAAAAACATTGCATCAAGACCAGCCTAGCCATAGGACCCTGTGGGATAAAGCCTTTGGGCTGAAAGGTAAGTAAACTTGGTAATTTTTTATTTCCCTTTAGAAAGGCCCTTTAGGAAAATCACTCTTTCTTTGTAGGGACACACACATTCTCTTTAAGGGCTAAGAAGATGCTCAGTAGCAAAGCTTTGACCTTCTGACAGCATATAAGCATATTAGATCTGTTGGAGTTGCCAGCAGAGGTCGTTCTCCTTTGTGAAGTATCATACCAGGCCAGATGGATCTTTTGAGCAGTTAGAACAGGCAGGTGAAGTCGTTGGACTGGATGTTCAGACTCGAGCAGTTAGATGCACGCTTCTATGGTATGTTCCAGAGAAACTTCCTTATTACTGAGACACTGCTATTTACTGATACAGTAGATGCCAAATGCCAGCTTCTCAGGCTGTGAAAGGGTCTTGGAAAGTCTTGGAAAATCAAATAAGTTATGGCTTGTGGTTTAGTCCTAATAAGAATGAGAGTAATGCAATTTACAAACCAATTTGATGCGCTTTAGATCAGGGCTTCCCAACCATCGTTATGCATAACACTGGTGGTACGCAAGAGTTCATTAGGAGGTACTTGGCCAGGCTGCAGACCTACAGTGAAAAGAATATATAACTTCCTTAGCAAGAAGACCAAACCAGGCAAGTGGGCATTGGTGCTAAATATATTCTCCAGCTGTGTGATAGATCAAGAATGATCAACATTTTTTCCCACAGGCAGTAAGGGCTCTAAAACTAAACTTAGTCAACACCAGACCCCCCCCCCACACACACACACATACACACACACACACACACACACACACACACACACACGCACACACACGCACACACACGCACACACACACACACACATACACACACACTAACCTGTATATATACTAGTAACCACAACAGAGTAGTCTATCTTAGTAGATAATGTAGATAACAACTACAGAGTAGTAAACCTTAGTGTCTCCACATTCGACTCTGGAAGCATCTGTAATATATAAGAGGTAATAGGCCCTGCTGCTCTCATACTTAATATGAAAAATGGAAAATGTTGCAAAAAATGTTTTCGTAGTTACTATGGCAGCTATAATTTCTGGTTGTCAACCACATGGTAAATGTCTTATTGCTTGTAATATTGCATTACCCTTATTATTATACTCTTGAACAGTTGGTAAAATAAAATTCACTGCATGCCATACCATGTATATATGTATATGAATGTGACCAACAAATGAGACTTTGACTTTGGTAAAACCAAGGTCCTACACAGAATCTTTTAGCAGCTGTTATCTATACCAGTCTTATGGCAAGGAACGCACTTTCGGAAACGTTATATTATAGGCCCAGGAAGACCTATTTTCAGTGGTGTGAACAGGTGGGAAGTTGTGTCTTTTTTCTTGCCCAAAGTACTTCACTTTTTTCAGGACAGCCTTGACTTACTTTCAAGACCATAATTCAAGAATGCAATCTCATGACACCTACATTCAGGACACCTGTGTTATTTTGGTACTTAAACCTAGTTCTTTTGGAATGGCAGGAAGCAGCCTTTGAGCAGATGCTGGTTGGTTCTGTTGCATCTGTTAACCTTGAAGGTGGTATTTCTTATAACTGCAGGAAAGCTTTAAAGTTGATAGTATTGTCGTAGAAGCTGCTTTTTCACATGTACACAGTCATTGTTCCTCCATAATTCCTTAGGTACTATCCATTAAGTAATTCCAGGCTATGAAAAAGTTGGGTGATGGTGGCCAAATTTAAAATGCATTATCAGAAAAGGGATGCGTCAGTTGGTGACCAAGGCTTGCTCATGCAAAGGTAAAGAACTGGCCTTTAGGTTTATGTTTCATGGAGGCAGTAGGTTCTTCTCTTTAGGTGTTGGTAAATCAGATTGTAAGGCAGGGATATGTGTCGGCACAGGCACCTTTTGGCCAAAAGGGGTTGCAGGTGGCAATTTGAAGTTTGCTGGCTCATATTTTTCTGTCCTATGTTGCTAACAGTTGCTGTCTTACCTGCTTTGGGTTTCCACTCTTCAATTGGGACTGCTATCTCTATGTCTGTTTACCCAAGTGAATGAGAGGATATGGACCTTTATATTATACTTACCATTAAATCATCTTCTAAAGCCATTGACTTGGAGATACTCCACCCACCCTTTCTTATTTTTGCTCCTTACTAGGTTGTGCTACTGACAGTATTTTTCATTTTCTCCATGTTGACTTTTCTTTGAAAAAGCTTGTTACCAACTGAGGACAAATGACTGCAAGGTTTAGGTTATACCCAGTAGGAGGATTTTGTTTTCACTTGTGTTCTGCTGAGAAGTAGACATGGCCACTGCAGTATGTGTCCTCAACATTGTGAGAATACAACACACAGTAATGTTGTTCATCAGTTTATGCAAAAGGTTTTGACTGTGCCTGATATCTAGCATTAAAGAAGACCCTCACCTTTTAAATAGACCTCCCTAGTGAGAGGCAGTGGTCTTATACTTCATTGGGGCATCATGAATTGGGATTTTCCACTGTGTAAAACCCTGCAGATTGCCAGGAAAATTCACCTCACTGGAAATCCCACACTGCATTTACCTCTGTCATTCAGAAAGGCCTGGCCCAGGAACACCTCACCATATAAGAGAGCAAGGATGCAGCTGAAGGCATGTGCACTATTCAGCTTTCTTTGCCAACCTTAGCTTAGAGTGGCAGGGAAAATTTTAATGGAACGCAAAAACGAAGATTAGCTGAGTAAAAGGTGATTTTTTTTTTGGACGATCTGGAGGGGATACACATAGCGGAGCATCCCAAATCAGGATGCCCCAAACAATGGGAACAAAGGCCAGCATAGTGAAAATCTTGTTTTTTGTTCTTTAATAGGGAATTTTGCAGTGCTTGTGCAGCACCTGCCTGTGCTCTTTGTCTGTGGCTTCAGGGCCCCATTGCTGCTGATCCAGGTGCTACTCCAATCATGTGGTGGGCCCGTCCAAGCATTGGTACAGCTGCTGCAAGGCGGGGGATGGTATATATGCCCCTGCCACAACAATACCACTCCCCTCAACCCAACCCACATATTAACTTCATATAATATATAGGATAATGTCCCCTTGCACCCTCCACCATTTTTGATCTAGCAAATATACTAGAATTTCCTGTTTTTTTTTCTATTCTGGGGGCATCCCAGGAACACCAGCCTCTTCTCTCCATATGTGCATGCTATCAGAATGGTGGACGCAGCAGGCATCAGCTGAAGGGATGCTACCATGGGCTGCACATGCACCGTGAGACTGATGGAAGGGTGAGTATACTGGAAATTCTTGGAGTTTCACACATCCGGGCGAATTCCAGTTAAAGGAGCAGTATCGCAAATTTTTCTTGGTGACTTATATTTAAATGGTACTTTGAATGTAGGTAAGTGTTGGAGTAAGAATTACAAATTTAGAAAAAAATGATGTCTGTGTTGTGCAGCTGGAGACTAATAGCTCATGTTTATGTCTGCTGAGTGTCGGGGCCCGACACTCTGGCCTGTTCCACGCTGAGGAGAGGGGGAAACAATGTAACAAAGTATCAGCTGTTCAGTGCTGGCAGCCGTCCAGCATAAGATAACAACATTGCCTGGCCAGAACTCATATCTAAAACAGAGAGAGAAGCTCTAGAAGTCATTTAGCTGATTAGTAAATTCAATGTCTTTGAACCAGAGAGTCATTGGTTCAAATCTCAGACTTGCCAGTTTTTTTTTTTGTTTTTTGTTTTTTTTGGTGGGGGGGGGGGTTATTTTATTTAGTTTTTTTGCTCTAAACATTTTTTATTTTGACAGTTTTCCCTTCATGTTGGCTCTGCTGCAGAATCTTTCAGTTTACCATTTTCTCTCTCTTTTCTCAACACATTTTTCCATATGATCTTTCTTTCAGCTTTGTGTGTTTTGAGCAAAGCCCAACCCAGGATTTTCACTATCTGGAGTTTTGTTTTGTGCCCCTAGGGGCATCCTGACTTGGGATGCCCTGATATGTGAAATCCCCAAGTTCGCCTGTGAAAACGTACCTTTCCCTGTCCCACAGCGCATGCGCGGGCTCTCATCCAATCAGCGCTGTTTGCACACAGATGGGGAGCCTGAGCAGTAACCTTCCTGGCCGCCCGGCCTGTCTAAATGACTATCTGCGTGAGTGCGCCAGAAAAATGGGGGGATCTGTGGTTATCCAGGGGTTGTTTCACATAGTGGGCCATCCCGATTTAGGATGCCCAAGGGGGAAGGTCAATGGCCGGGTCTTATAGACTTCAGGGTCGGCCACTCAGGGTTTTGTTCCACTTTAATACCTTTAGATTTTCCTGCACAGTTATTCAAAGAAGAATTTCAGTTATTTTCAGTCAGTTTAGTTTATCTTGTATAGATTTTAC
This sequence comes from Gastrophryne carolinensis, assembly GCA_027917425.1. Classification (NCBI taxonomy): domain Eukaryota; kingdom Metazoa; phylum Chordata; class Amphibia; order Anura; family Microhylidae; genus Gastrophryne; species Gastrophryne carolinensis. Next base: position 81,866,729 of record CM051234.1, read on the forward strand.
ACATTTGAGTCACCTGGTCTCATAACAAAAGCAGCACCTCACACACACACACAGCCGTTACCACTGATTACAGTGTCAGCCTCTGAGGTAAAGTGTTGCTAGGAGACCAATGGGCTAAATGAAGCAGCTTACTAAATACAACCCAGCAGATCCCCCTATTCAGCAAATGGACTGAGCCATTGTCATTATACAATTTAAAAGAAAGGCATATATTTTTTCCTTTTTCTTTCACCACATTATTTATACACATGTTAGAAGCTATTGTGTGACTATTTATCTTTTTTAATGCAAATTTCGCGATACTGCTCCTTTAAGGATGCCTCAAAGACAGGGAGACAGGTCTTATAGACTCTAGGCCGGTGGCTGCTACTCTTGTAAAAGAGGAAAAAGTTCACATCAACGGCTAGTTCCCTGTCAAGAGGAAAGAAGCCTACACATGCGTAAACAGACTAGGTGGTGTTACTATTTTGGATGCCCTGAAAACTGGGTCCAAAACATGCACATTTCTTAGTATTGTTACACTTTAAGGGCTTAGGACTGCTTAAGTGGACCAAAACCTAGGATTTTGACTATCCTGGGTTTTGGTCCTTGTCCCCGGGGTGCCCTAATCAGAGATGCCCCGCTGTGTAAAACCTCCAAGGTTCCTGGTTCTGCAACACATGCGCAGCAGCTTGTCCAATCAGTGAGGTTGGATCGGCTCAAGACTCTTCATCCAGGAGCTTGTTTAATGTGAGTAGATCCGAGTGTGCTGGCCGCATTCCCGCTACCCTCAAACAGGGAGATTGCCTGCGCCAGCCATTCACAAATGCCTGACGCGGGAAAGCACCCTGCTAAAGTAATAGCAGGGATGCGACTGCTGCTCACACATGTGTCGATGGACCGGGAACAAGGGTGAGTTTAATAGCGACCTGGGGGTTTTCACAGAGTGGGGCACCCCTGATTGGGATTCCCTGGGGGATGCGAGTCTGCCTGCCCTGGAATCTCATAGATTTAATAGTGTCTCTAGGGACTAGGATGCCCCGCAGTGTAAAAAAAGCCAAATAACATGCTGAAATACTCCATCAAACTTGCCAGCGTTGTGCAGTGAAGGCATTTTCACTACAGCCCAACTGTGCGCTGCACAATTCACAGTTATTCTGGATATGCTGGACCTGGAAGTAAGTATTCCAGCATGTTCTTGGCCTTGTTTTTCCCCATCCTGTTGCTGATGCCCCGCTGTGTGTATCACCATGGACTGATGTGAAAATTCACTTTCCGGTAATACCCTGGCGCATGCTCGGGCAGGTGACCAATCAGTAATTAAAACATACCTGCCATGGGTACGCTCCCTCAGCTAGAAGTATAGTGGGCATGCGTGTGCCATGGAATCACCGACCAGGTGATCCTGTGGGTTTAACACAGTAGCGGAATCAGCCGGCCCTGGATTCACAGAGAGGGATAGAGCCAGCACCAAAAACAGCAAAAGTCCTAAAATATTTATTAGAACTACTTTAAAGTGTACCAAAACCCAGGATTTTTACTATCCTGGGTTTTGGTCCACTCCCCGGGGCACCTTGATCGGGGGTGCCTCACTGTGTGAAACCCCCCCGATCGCCACAGTGAACTCACCTCACCGTAGTCCTATGGCGCATGCGTGGCCGCTCCTCCAATCAGCGCGCTCTGAGCTTCTGACCTAGGGGCGTCTAAGCGAAGTTGGATCGGGAAAGACAGTGAGTTTATGGGCAACCTGGGGGGTTTCACACAGCGGGGCATCCCGATTTTGGATGCCCCACGGGGAGGGGATGGATCCAGCAGGGTTTTGGTCCACTTTAAATGCCTATTTTATTAGAAATCTTTGTTGGACTGTATAAGCTATGAAAAAGACAGGAGGTTTTTGTCACCTAAATACTTTTGTAGTAAATGACTTCTCTGTGCTACCCTAAAAAGTTGGAAGATGCCCACTTACCTGCAGTAAAAAAACAATCACACGAGTTAATTGAATTTCTTTAGCTCTGTGTTTATTCCTAGTCGGATCTTTGGCAAAAAGAAAAAGTCAGCTGTGTTCAGGTATTTGTGGGGGCAGTAAAATACAGCATGGGAGATTTGTCTATTTATGGTCACTTTGTTACCATTATAATGATAGTAAAATGAGTATTGTGCACTTCAAAAGGCTACTTTTTATCAGTATATCCCTATTAGCCTTGTAGACGGCTTATAATCAGCAGACATCTACATCATCGATTAGCCAGTGAGGGACAGATCAAGTCATCATAGTTAACTTTGGAGTGGCAGATAAATAATGTGCTGTACAGGCATAATAAAACGACTATGTAGCAAGACAAGCCTGCTCCCTATCAGAATCCCCCCCACCCTCCTCCTTGTTCTCTCTATAGACAGGATCTTCTCATGGAGGCGGCAGATTGCATTGCAGCCCTGTAGAAGGCATTCAGCTCTAAAGAACTGAGTGCTTGTGTGTTTTAAGTGGGACCGTGCTATTGGATTTGGAAGCGGCTGCTGAAAGGTGCTGTGCCTTTAAGGGCAGTGTGTTTGTATAGAACCTCCTCCTCCCTCTCTCCCCGACTGCAATGTGCAGTTAGTTAGCAGACAGGCTCTGTGAAGCAGCATGCAAAGTCTATTCTCTGTGTGTACAACCAGCCTGGAGTAACATGCTTTGAGGGGAATAAAACTTACTCCGCAGATACCTGCCTGCATCCAACCGCATAAGCCGAGCCCAGGGGAGATCGCCGCCAAAAAGCGTCGGAACAGACGGAGATGCAGCAGTTCATTACCTGCCCGAAGGATTGCTCTGGACGCTGAAGGCAGGAATCACAATCAACTCACTTGTCCTCTGACGGATGGGAATATAAAAGCCGGAGCTCCGAAAAAAAAAAAAGAAGTTGCTTTGGGTTCTCGGATTGGTGCGGCGACCATGCATTTTGGATAAGCGAGTAGTGCCCTGTGTCCTTCAGATTGCAAACTTGATTTTAAGACAAGTTTTTCAGGATATCCAGAGCTACAGAGTGGCAGTCTAATATCTCTGGCTTGGTGAAAACTATCAATTATTTCTTGGCTTCTTTTCCACTTGGCATTGTCTTTTTGGTTTTAACAAATGTTGGCGGAATTTTTCAAGAAGAAAATGTGTGGCATTGGTTTTTGGAAGCTGTCTGTTTCAGTGGGGTTAGTACTGGTGGTCCTGAGCGAGGTGGCATCTCAGCCATGCCCAGCTCAATGCACTTGTAGCGGGACCACCGTGGACTGTCATGGGCTAGCTTTGCGTAGCGTGCCACGCAACATTCCTCGGAACACGGAAAGGCTGTGAGTATAAATGTATCTGTGTATGTTTGTATACTAATCTGATTATCATGCTATAGACTCGAAATCCTATCTTATAGACTAGAACTTTAAAACGAGAACGGAGATTTCAAAGCTTTTGGTTAATGTGTTCCTGTGATCGTGCAAGTGGCAGTCTTTATCTGAAATAATGCCGGTTCCTCTCGTCAGTTGACCATGCTGTCCCCTTTACACAGCCAGCCTGTGAAGCGCAATGATTATCAATATTTATGCATGATGTGACATAATCAATGGCGCAATTGCCTTATCAACGCCTGTTAGCTTCATGATGGCACCAACACTTTCTCTGGCCACATAACCCAGGCTCATCCATCCTGAAACTATTTCCCGCGGTGCCTGGATGTAATATTTCCAAGCCTTGGCTGGAGCTGCACCACCACACTGTAACAGCACTTTAAATCTCACCAGAGCACAGTTCATTACACAGCTCGGATGACGTCAGGCGTGCAATAAGAAAGTGGCTGCATTATAAACATCACTTTACCCTGGCATATTTTTTTTTAGTTTCTTTGCAAATTGCTGATGATTATTTCTTAATGAATGTGGTAGACCTCATTTAGGGGAAATAAAGAAGGCAGCCCAAGATCTAATAAGCTGAGGCAGAGAAGTTGTGTCTGATCTCTATCTCATGCTGTCAGTTTCACTTATAGTGCAGGCCCAATGGCTATGATAAAGACTTTTAAATTAACCATCAACCTTTGAAATGTAAACAGGGTAGACCTGTAGCTAATCTATTATCTGAGTCTTCATTCAATTATACATTTTGTACTAACAAGTAAGACCTTTAAAATCGAGACTCACTTGGGGGTTTCCTTTACATGAATGAGAAAAAAAAGAAAAGGTTTTAGCATTTCGATGTTGATTTGTTCATTGTTATAAGCAAAGCAATACTTCGAACTCCAATCGAGCTAGCAAAGTGTTGAGAGATCTCATGCCATCTCCAAGTGTTGACAAGCCAAAGTTTAGGCAAACATTACACTGAACACACTGCCATCCTGCCATCTAGAAGGGAGTCCTCAGCAATATTGTACTAAAAATATGTCACTACCTGTTCCGGGCTGCTGACATTTTCATTCAAATCCCACAAAATTTTCCAACAAGTTTCTTTCACCGGTCCGGTTCCAATTAGAACTACCTTAAAAAAAATCTGTTTCTCAAACATTTCCTACTGAAACTGTTGTTCTTAGGAATAGCTAACATAAAAGAACAGATGTGCAAACAAACTTTTTTTTACGTTTTCTACGTTTCTAAAAAGTTTATTGTGACATGACTACAGTTCCCATCAGCTGTGTTAATTTAGACCTGTTTGGTTAAACTAGCCCTTGTGAGGGCAAGGTTAATTTGAGATGTTGAACTAAGATAGCTGCTAAATTATAATTATCTAATGAGGTTTATTATAATTAAAGCAGGACCACAAATTGATCTGTTGTGTGCATTCTCCTAGTTTTTAAATTAATATAAACTCCCTAAAAATCCCATCTCCTCAAAATTTTTGAATCAAATTGCCAACTTTTTAAAATTATTTTTAAATATGCAGCATATTCTGAGCCTTTTGAAGTTCAAAGTCTTATTACTGACATTTTTTAACCTAGCTATGTTTGTAATAGGAAACTTGGCCAATTATACTCTATCTAAGGTCTTCGTGCATGATTGAATTTCATTAATAAGTGGAGACGGTTTTTTTCCAACTAGTGCTAAAGTTGTGTAATAAATGATTTATTGTTACTTCTTTGCTGGAGTATTTCTGCACACACACACTTTTTTGACATTTGGGGTAAATAGTGGCTGATTGTAAAAATTATGCAAACCTAGGTAACATATGATAACACCATTAGGCTAGGCTTTGATTTTTTTTTTCTAAAGTTCTTTAATGGTAGAGCTGATGTTTACATTTGTGTAATGCCTAACTGAAATCAGTTTATGATGTTCTTTTTCAAAGTCACATTTGGAAGTTTGTTTGAGATAAGATTTATATATGTGTCATTTTATCAAGTAGTGTCTAAAGCAGAGTTATCTATTTTGCTTATGTAGGTCTATCGTAAAATTTAGAATATTTGTTTTTTTCATATATATATATATATATATATATATATATATATATATGTAGATGTTACTTTTATAGGACATTTTCTAACATTTTTTCTATTTGCTAGGGATTTGAATGGCAACAACCTCACAAGAATAACCAAGACAGACTTTGCGGGTCTTCGACATCTTCGTGTTTTGTAAGTATCCTGTATTATTATTATAATTTTTTTATTGGATTGTTATTAGCGACAACAAATATGTCAAATGACATTTTAAACAGTCCTAAGTGTCTTCATCAAATTGTAAAAACTTTAATATGCAAGTCAATTCCATTGTATTTTAGCTCGTTCCACTAACAAAAAAGTGTCAAGAATCTCACACAATTAACAGAAGTTTAAGATGGGTGTAAAAATGTGGTCCTGATAAACTTTTTTCACTTCTAAAAGCGAGCTGACAGATTGAAATACTCTAGTTATGCAAGTTATGCTTTTTATTAAAGGAGCAACTGTCATCTGCAAGTAATTAGTTATAATTGTCAATGTTTTCGCACACATTTGGTGAAATTGGAGGGCAATTCTGTTTTGTCTCAGCTTAGTCAGCCATTGTCATATTGGAAAGTAATATCATATTAGGAAAGAAACAAGAAATATATATATATATATATATATATATAGTTTTTCGACAGTAACTTTGAGTCTCATGTTTTATGCAACGTGTGGTCCATTATATTTTCATAAGTGTTAACACTTCCTCAAATTAATCATGATGTTTATTATACATCACAACATGTGTGCGTTGGAATCGCCCCCTGGCAAATGTCTTCTTTAACAAATGTTCAGGAGTTTTTTTTCTTCTTTTTTTCTTATTCAAGCACTTAAGTTAAAAAAAAAAAACTTTCAGTAAGGATCAGGCTGTAAGGGAGGGGTTTGAATATATATTATTAATAATAGGAAATGACTTTTCTTTAACTGTTAAACATATCTGTGAGAACAGCACCTAAACTTTTGCATACAGTTTCAAAAGTGAATACTGTATTTGAATATTCCTTATTTAACCAAAATGCATCTTTGCTTTCTACATTTCAGACAACTAATGGAAAACAAAATTACCACCATTGAACGGGGAGCGTTTCAGGATCTAAAAGAGCTGGATAGATTGTAAGTAGTAACTAGACCTATAACGGGAATTATTATTTACGTGTGACATACTACATTAGGAATGAATATTAACTGCTTGTGGATTTATTTATTTTTTAATTAGCAAAAAATCTTTCCCCGCTCCTAATGTTTAGTGAAACTTGTAGAGTGGGAACACTCACAACTTTTTGTTCTGTAGGGAGAAACTATTTCTCAGTGAAAGTTTTCCCAGAAACCAAGACACAGGTTCTTATGTAAAATAACTGCCCAAGGCAAGAAAACACTTTAAATAATTCTACCCATTGTCTATTGATGATCAACAGGTTTACCAATACTCTTCTGTTGTGTTGCGTACAAGGTCATTATAAAGCTATCATTACATTAGTCATTATGTAAACAGAAATAACCAGTCTGGGGCTAAGCAGCCATCCAAGTAAATACCAATTTTATGTCCGATAGAAACTTTGTAACTTATCTGGATTAAGTAGCTCAATTACTGTCCAATTTCTATGACTTGTTTACTTGCCTGATTAAAATGACTACCCAAAAGGCATTACAGAGTAAAATGATTTAATTTCAAACTGACATTTAGATTTATTTTCCGACTGTAAACCGACCACACATGAGGTTAGATTGCTAAATGTCTTTGGTGGTAGTAGTGTGGAACAGTATTACATATACATGGCGGCAAAAAATCACGAAGGTTGTTATTTTGTTTTTTTTTTTGCTGTATTAGAGATAAACATAGGTGGATGTATATATCAGGCAAAGTTATGTCCATCTTTAGGCCTAAGATGTTGTTTGTAACAAAAATCAGAGCAACTATTTTTCAGTGGGTCTAGAGCTTTCTATTGATGGGGGAATCGATTAAGACACAACACCAGGTTGGTTGAGTACTGGGGGGTAATATGACCAACATTTCTAAGTTGCTTTTCCAATATTCTAATTGTAGGGGTTCAATTAATTATTGCTTACTGTAACTGAAGGTCTTTTCAAGATAAACTTCATAACAACTGTGTAAGGTTGTAAAGGGCCTGAAATGTTTACAGCCTTTGTTTTTGGAGGCATATCATATCTCTGTGTTCTTTGGTCTTTCTATTGGTCTCTTTTTATTCTGAGTCATGACATCACTCCTGGAGTGTTTAAATTTAGATATTGTACTGTTGTCCCAGATAACAGCCATAAATGACAGTGTAGGGTGATTCCAGGAAGATAGCGTCTGTATGAAAGATTACCCATTGCTCCAGTTCACTGGGTGTTCTACAAGAGGCATCACTTTACATGGGGGTGTTTTCTCTATATTGGCCCCTGCATTTGTTTTGCGGTAAAAGTGTTTTGGCTTGAAAGCGTGAAGGCCGCCCTGTTTTATGTAATATATTTGAAGCTTATCTCCTGTTACCGCGGCCATTTATGTTGTATCAAACAAGACTGTAGCGTGAAAAAAATGTCTTATACTACAGACGCGTGGCTTGAAGGAAAATAAATCTTTAGGGCCACCAGCACTAAAGCTTAAAATACTGGACAGGGTTCGAGTGAGGTAGGTCATTGATTAGTCCCTAAAGAATAGGAAATAAAGTTAATAACCTACCAACTAACTGAATGGTGCTTAAAGTAATAGAAATATATAGTATGTAAGGCTGGAAAAAAAAACATCCATCCAATTTTGATTGTAAAAAAAAAAGTCCCTGGACCAACTACTTCCTGTGGTCTAACAGTCAAAGCTGGTAATGTTATCACATTCAAGGAAGGCTTCAGGTCCCTGATGAACTCCTTTAGTGTATTCCTTATGACTATTTTATCTGGCTGAGGGATTCATAGTCTCACCGCTCTTACAGTAAAGAATCGACTCCAATGCTGGTCTAGGAAGCATCTTTCCTCTAACCTCAACGGATGCCCCCGTGTGATTGGGTATAAATAGTTCTTTGTATTGAACCTGGATATATTTATACATAGTTATTAGATCATCCCTCAGGCATCTTTCTCCCAAACTAAAGAACTTATAATAGTTTTGACAATAAATTTTGCTGTATGCAAAATTTTTATGAGCTAAAAATTTACCGGCCCTCCTTCTACCTTGATCCAGAGTAGTCCTGGGGCCCACAGCTGTCATGGTGCTATACAGTTCTGCGCTGATGGCTTGCTTCCAGATGGCTATGGTGAGCACTAAACAAGAAGCAAGATAGAGCAGTGGTCTGCTGATGTGAATTGCCCCTGCTACCAAGTAGGTAATTATATAGTTAATAAAAAGGCCTACACTATAGAGTGTTTTACAAGTAGTGTATGCAGCTGCATACAGAGTAACAGGTCTCTGAAAAAAGGTTTTTTTTTTACAGGGGCGTACTGAACTCAAACTTTTAAAAAACCTGCTATTCCTGATTCTTCTTCAGGGCAGTGGAAAGGGCAAGCTTTACAGAATAAAAATAAATACACTTTATTGTATTGCCAAACCTCAGTAGTCTTATTAGAAACCCCAGAATTTGTATTAGATCAATGTGGAGGTTATCTCTATTGCTAAAGCATTGTTTCCAAACATAAATGTACAACATTTTGCTGTTGTGTGTCTGTGACCGCAATAGTCTGCTGTTGAATCTGGCTCATTTCATATACTCTAACAAGACAATGCTCACGAAAGAAACCTTGCTTTTAGTTTCTAAGAGCTCACCAAACTTTCTGTGTGGTTATCTCTGACCAAATTCCACAAGCCTTTTGTTTTCAAAATATCCTGTCTTTCATAGGGGTGTTTTCATGCTGGAGGGGAGGTTTGTCATGCCTGTCTTAAATAGCCAGGTGTGAAAGTCTTTGTAAAGCCATGACTGTTCAGGGCCTCTATGTGGTTTATACTGTATGTATAGACGTGTCTGTGCTGTTCTTCCACTCATCAGATAACCTCTTCCCTTCTTTATTTTCGATTACATTTGTTGAGGTTGCAGCATTCCAGCTTAGACATAGGGCGAGGGGTTTGGTGGGTCACTTCACAGTTGATGTATATAAACTGTGAAGTTTCCATGCAGATTCTAGATCAGGAGTGTCATTACAGCAAGACTAACTTGCTTACCTTCTTCTGCTCCTGCTACATTTGTTTCTGTACTTTCGACCCAGCTAATCAGTTCTGGCTTCTGGCCTCCAGGGGGGGGCATGTGCAGTGTTCAAGCCAAGACTGAGGGACACATTGTTGTCTTAGCTAGGCCCCATACTCTGCTGTACACGTCTGGAACGATAATAGTCAGAGCTACAAGGAGCTCACCAAGAGGCTGGGTTCTGGGTACAGAGAGAGACGCCATGAGAGAAGCAGACGTTATCGAAATGGCACCACTGGTCTGGGGTCTGCAGGGAAGTTGCAACTGTGCCAGGAAGGGCCCTGTTGAACACTAACAAACTTAGCGCCATCCCCTAACTAGCATTAGAGAGAAACTCTAGTTCACATAGTATAACTTTATCTGATGAGGGGAGGACTGCACGCTGCAGCATCCGCATGTCCTCCATGTGTTGATGTTTCCTCTTCTCCTGTCATACAGAGCTCCATGAGTGAAAAAGGAAGTAGCTCAAGGGCAGTGGGAGTAGGTCAGTTTGAGCCTGCACCCTACAAGACACATGTGACTAAGGGGAACATAGGTCTACTTTAATAAAAGAAAACATTGGGAATATTACAACAAATTAACATCTTCTCTATATTAATAAATACTTGGCAGCGCTTACATAAAGTTTGCTTACATTTAAAATGGCATTTGACCCACGTTGTTGACCCAACTTTACCTAAAATGTCTGTAGATTTCCCCAATTCATTTATAGAAGATAAGAACAGGGAGGTGGAAGGTGGAAGGAGCCCCTGTACACAGTCCTGGGGACTGTGAGTAGTGCTTTGTACATAAAACTTTCTGTTTTCATTTAGATAGAGCTACAGTTTGCTGATTTTTACAAGTGCCAATATGTAAATGTTTTAGGAGTTTTTTTAATCAAAACCAATTATTTTTATGATGCTACACCACCATCCCTAAATCTTCCTCAACCGCATTGTTGTTACTCAAAGATCACTCAATCTTTAAAGAATGTAGTCATCCTACACAAACTTTTAAATTACCTTTAGCCTATTAAACACTTGATATGAGTGTAATGTAGACATGCACCTTACAAATTCATTTTCTTCAAAGTTGGGCCAAAATGTGTATAAATCAATTGGCCCCCTTTAAGAGGTCTCCCTAGGAGCATCTCAAATTGCAGTGTGACAGCCCCTGGTTTCCCATTAAACTTAACTCAATGCCGGGCTATGGCTGAGCATAGATGCACTCCCCATCCCCATTTCCATTCCCTCTGGTTGTAGGTCCACTTCTAGGGCTGTTGCAGTTTGTGTCCACTAGTAAATATTAAAGGCTATATATTTTAATTATGTTTATTGATAATTTTCTCCAATACTGACTCAAAAAAGAGTATACACTGGAATAGATTCATTGTACTATTGTACTTTGCAATAGTAACATTTAAAATCCTCTTTACAAGATACAGCCATTGCTGAATTCCTCTGCCATATACAAAATGTCGAAATGAATCATATACCAATATTTCTCCCTCAAATAATACCTACTCTTGCTTTATCTTCCACTGATAATAGATCACTGAAGTATTGTTTGCTCTTATCATTTTACAAATGAAATAGAACCGGATAAGCACAGCCTACTCTGTGGCCAAATCACAGATGTGATAATAGAAAGAGGGGGTGCCAGGGATCTGGGTGCATGTATAAAGTGAATACAAATATAAAGAGGGGACACTCTGGTGTATCCTGTACAAACACCCCAAGACCTCTGCACTCACCCTCAATAAGTCAATCTATACAAAGTATGTAAAGAATGTATAAACGGTATTTTATTAATATTTTGCAATAGAAAAAACAGTAACCCCATATGGGCCAGACAAATTTAAAAAACATATATACAACACATTAAAAAGCTGGGTGGTGGGGGCTCGGACCCCCCAAATGCTAAATAGTCAAGAATAATAATCTAATTACATATTAATAGTGGTATGCCACACATACATGGGGGCATAACCTGCATGCTCATGAATACCAAGCCAGCGCGCGTCAGCCAAGCCAATAGGTGTGGATTGTGCAATACTGAAGTGAAACCAAAGTGGAAAAAGGGTGAGTGAATAATGTGAGTATGTGCTAGGATATGTGCAGGGAGTGGATGAGAGGGAGGAATGAGAGAGAAAGGGGAAGGTGAAATGGCGAGGCGAACGAACACCGGCTGGCAGACCCAAAAAAGAGCAATGCAAAATAGTCTAAGAAAATCTAGAAACTGAATACATCACCGTAATACAGCATGGACATCCGAGCTACCCAGAACACCCAAGGTGAAAACCGCCGACGCGCTGCGTGGATTCACCACTTCTCCTGGACGGGACACACTATCTTATCATTTTGACACTTCTCTTACTCATACCTATAATTACTAATATGTCCGAGGGTAATTCCTTTATACATAGCACTTCACTAGTGATCTATTTTTTTATATCACTTTTTCTGCTTACCACCAACCATGATCAATGAAACCATTGTGGCGATTCCATCTTAAAAAGTTTCACCTTGAACATTAATAATCCTAAGTGCTGCATACCATGAAGATATCTGAACAAATGGATATACAGTGTCACATTTTTATCACATTTTAACTACCCTTGCAAGTATTAAAGTGGACCAACACCCAGGATTTTGACTATCCTGGGTTTTGGTCCACTTCAGGGGGGCACCCCCCAGAACCCCGAAAAACTCACCTCACCACGCTCACGGACAAGCGGCGGACAAGACAGTGCGCCCGCCGCCGCCTCCCGCACGCCGCTCTGACAGGGCGCGCGCCCGCGCCGGCCATTCACAAACGGCGGGCGCACGCACGTCTAGAGGAGCGCGCGGGAGGCGGCGGCAGCCGACGCCACCGGTGAGGTGAGTTTTTTGGGGGTTTTGGGGGGGGGTCCCTCACCGCGGGACATCCCGATCTCGGATGTCCCGCGGGGAGGGAGGTGATCGGCCCGGGAATCTTATAGATTCCCGGGCCGATCACAGGAGGGTGATGGTCCACTTTAAAGATAGAATGGCACCAAAAACAATGGCCTTGATTCATCAAGAGTTGAAAAAAATTCTCATGGTAGTAAAAAATTATTTCATGAGAAAAAGCCTGAGAATTTCCATGTTGATGAATCACCAGATATGAAGACAATGAAAGTTAATGGCACCTTTTACTACAGTGTAAAAAGGAGTGAAGTGATCTACTTTCTCAGGGGTGAAAAGTGCCATTGACTTTCATGGTCTTCCTAGCTGGTGATTCTTGAACAGGGACATTCTCAGTTATTTTCATGAAATGAATTTTGTGTGGATTGTGGCAGAATGCTAACTGTACCTATAATGTGTTTTTTACACCTGTATGGTGTTCTAGCTCAAATTCATTAAACCTGAACGACACCCATTTTTCATTTGTTGTTCTGGGTCCCCCTGCACATTAACACCCACAAATGGGAGAATTCTTACCTTTCTCCTTATTCCCCTGGAGAAATTCAGTGATGTGATTGCCCACCATGGTCACGTGTGTGCATCAAAAATCAAACACCCTCTTATCTATATTTTATTGTTTTGATGCTTCCTCCCCAATATCAGAAATGTAACTAAGATGAAACTATACCAACTATACCCAAACTTGATGGTAATACAGTAATAAAGTAGGAGTCATTATTACAATATTGGGATTTGTTTGCCATAAAGGAACATACAAATCAATGCATGAGGATATCTTTTCAGATCTCGGTGGCAGGGCTTTAGCTTGCACCTGGCATGCTTAGAAAGGCAATGCAAGGGTGCTGTCCATAGCAACTGATTCTATTTAGTTTTTTTGTTTTATTTCATTGATTTAACCAATATTTAACTAGAAAGTCATGTTGAATGACTTGCTTAAGGAATGTGCTTTGGGGCTACAAAAGTCAAAAGCCTCGAAAGTCTGAAGTTAAAATGTGGCTACTGTTATATAAGAGACACTTCAGGATTACTATGGCTTGTTTGATTTAGTGCTTTAAGCCATTGAGTCTTTGCTGAAATAAAATGGTCTTTATTGGCAGTTCTCTGGTAGTCTTCTTGTTTTTTCTTCATACTTCACAGTTCATAAGGCGGCCTGTTGTCAGGAAATTAGAATTTCTGAGCGTCGCACTGCCCTGGCTGATATGCGGCCTAACTCCCGCTGTTCGTTATTGTACTGTTCAGAGTTAAACTTCCAGAGCTTTCTCGTGTGCTTCACACATAGGCAGGTCAGTCAGATGAAGTGCTCTGGACAATGTCTGCCAACTAGTCCTTCTTGCAGGCTTTTCTCATAAGTGTCTTTATTACTTGACTGACCCTAGTGTCAGGCCCATCTGTTTTTTTCTACAGCAACCTGTGGAGTTCCAGCTGTTTGAGAGGTAAAAATGATTTGATGTTCAATGATTTATGTCTACAATTGTTGAGATAAATGCTTTGTTCAGTAATCTTTGCTATTGAATTTGCAATATTGTATTAGTGAATATGTGGCTGAGACAAAAAGAGAAAGGTGAAATGGTCAACACATGAGTCTTTGCCCCCCTAACAATCCCTGTTGAGTATCTTTCTCAGGAATAAAAACTCACAGTTTTATTGGTTTATTAAACCCCTAATTTCCACCTTAATCTCTTCTACTTTATCATGTGCACCTCCAAATTGGTTACTTTCTACCATACGTTGTTTGACACATAAGGAAAACTGGCCATAGGAAGTCGGCGCTGTTTTGGGACCTGTAGGGCTGGGTGCAGCACCCAAAAGCCTATGATGAAATTCACTTTATTCCATTGTTGTGCTAATGTTTATAACCCCCCCCCCCGCTACTCCCTGTCTCCCATGTTTCCCCCAGTACAACCCCCATATTTGTCTCTTCCAGCAAATAGCCCCCGACTTATGTTCTGCCTATTCAATGCTTCAGCCAAAGCATCATGCCTGGAAGGCATACCTATCCCTGTCACATTAAATGCTCCTAAACTACTAAAGCTTCTGTACCATTGCTTAAAGATTTGACATATCCATGCACAGGAGTGTATCTAGGGGGGCAGGGGGCCCCGGGGGCAGCAGGTCAGGGGCGCCAAAAGGGGGCACAGGCACAGGTGAGGGTGCCACTTTGAATATTTGCCCCAGGTACCAGAAAGCCTAGCTACTCCTCTGTCCATACATCCCCGTGATCGGTTCCTGCAATGCTGTCACCTCAGCTATGGAGCTCACAGGGTGATTGTCTCAGAATCCATTAACAGGCAGAAGGAGGTGTCGTGGGCTGGGCCCAAAACAATTTGGCCACAGTCCATCCCCATAGATAGGATTTGGCCACTAGAGCAGAGTATCATTTTCTCAAACGGGAAAGTGATAGATAAGTGATTAGGTTTATACAAATCAAGCTTCTGCTTTAAAGCTTTGTGCATACCATTTAGATTTACAACAATTTTTGTACTTCTAGAACTAGTTTTCCAAATGTTCTATGTCCTAGAGAAGATACCACAAATTTTGGGACGTTTTTCAACCCTTGTTGTTTTGTCTAAAGTTGAGGAAACTAACCTTGATATTTACTTTGGATGTGTATTTCATCCTCTAAATAATCAGATCAAATCTTTACAAATCAAAACAGTTTTAGAGTGGACCTTCCTTGAATTCCCACCACTCATGGCGCTGCATCCCCAACATGATCTGAAATAGCTAACTGCTTGATGCCCCTTAAAAGCCTAAACATTGTGTCCACATTCTAGTGCACTGACAGTGTGCCCCATGTGTCAGGCAGGCATGTAGATTGTCAGGCTGTGTTAGACGGAATGGTTGCTCATTTGGGTGCCATCACAAGCAGTATTAGAATGCCTGTAACCAGGGAGACATTAAAGCATATGTCCAATCTAAATTTGAACTCTAGAGGTCCCCTCCCCCCAAAATGACTCATGATGAGTAGGAAATTAGTGCCCCCCATAAACTCTGTTGAGCCCACACAACCCTGAAGGTCCAACCAACAAGTGTCTATACCCACGCTGAAATAAAAATACATGTACAATACTAACTTTTGTGATAATCCTGGAACAAAACCTGGGATTTTTAGGTTTTACCCTGTACCAAATTGGGATGCCCCACTGTGCGAGACCACCCTGAATGCCTGTTCAAACTCACCTTTCCAGGGGACCATAGCACATTTATCAATTTAGAGCCATTTGCAGTGTTTATGTAATGCCTGGCAAACTGCTCTGTTTACATGCAGGGTTTTAGAAAAAGGGGCAAGAGCGGCCACAACCCCTGCTGCATGCTCTCTCCCATCCCCACCCTATCTGAATGGCTGGGCGCGAGAGTGTGGACACAGCCCAAAGATGCGGGTATGCAGCAACCACGAGGGAGCCAGGAAGGTGGTGCGTGTTGCAATGGGTTTCATGATCTGGGATGCCTCAGGGGAAGGGCATCGGCCGGCCGTGGAAACTTTTTGATCCCTGGGCCGTGCCGCTAGGGTTTAGTTCTGCTTTAAGCCTTAACATAATCCCACGTGTAGCCTAGCAGTTATTAGATAGCATGTCAAAATAGTATATGACAGCCCGGCTGGAGGTATGTCACAGCTCATTTCACACTGTCCCCTTTATCCATGTGTGCATAGTATTTCACTGGGCACCAGTGATTTGTAGTCATAATATGTCATGTAGGCACACAGTGTTTAACTTTAACATTGCTGCAATATACATTTCTTTTCTGATAATGTATGGTGCTATGTGTCACAATTATTTGAAGTTTCCTTGTGGTGTGTTGGTAACCTATGGCAAAATGTTGTTAAAGGGACAGTCCAAGAAATGCAATAATAGGGCAGTAAGGAGCTCACCTGATGCCTGTCCCATGTGTCCCTCCTCCTTTTTCTGCAGCGCACTGTAGATGTTGTACCAAGTTTGCCCCTTCTATGATGCCCCTTCTACGACAATGCATAAATCTGGTCGTACGGGCCCTCAGCTCTCCCAGCATGAGCGGGAGCAGCAAGGCAAAGCAGTTACGCTTGCAGGGCTTGCTTATGTTTGGGGTCCTGAGGGATAAGGATGGGCGTATGACCACATGAAGTGTGGTCGTGGAAAAATGGAAAAGATTGGTAAACTTTGGAGACCTGCTACAACAATTACAGTGCACTGTAGGAAATTGAGTAGAGGCACATGGGGCAGGCTTCAGGGGAGCCCCTTGCTCCCTTATTATTGCCATTGCCTGGACTGCTTCATTTTACATTTATAAAAATTGCACGAGTGAATCATTCTTGTACTAAAACAGAACAATCTGTTATTCTGACTGGCAAATATTGGTGATGACATTTAATTTCTACAACACAGCAGCCTTCCCCCCCTCAATATAACTAACAGATTGAATAGTTCGTGCACCACTTTACTCTGATAACATTAACAAAGTTTGGATATACAAACCAGTCAGAAATGATAAATTATGGCTTATGGCTCATCCAAATATATATACAATTTGACCACATTGGGCTCTCTTTTCGCTTTAAAAATTAGTACGAATTTTAAAGCTTTTATGGCAAATATAAGATAAAGATTGACTAAAATATACTTAAAGGACACAGTACAATATACCACATGTGTCAAACTCAAGGCCATTTTATGTGGCCCTCTGACAGGTGTCAAATGGCAGCACACCTTCACACCTGTGTGTGGTGCTGCCGAGTGATGTGCTGGTATGCTGTACTCCACTGTGGAGCACAGTACTGCTCCGGCCCAGAGACACGGTGCCTATACAAGCATTTGGTGTGGGCCTTATTAATGTTCTAAGGGAAAAGAGAGTAGTGTCTGCAACTGTTCTCACCACACAGTTGAGCCCGCCTAACCTCTCCAGCTTACTG
The DNA here is from genome assembly GCA_027917425.1 of Gastrophryne carolinensis. Taxonomy (NCBI): domain Eukaryota; kingdom Metazoa; phylum Chordata; class Amphibia; order Anura; family Microhylidae; genus Gastrophryne; species Gastrophryne carolinensis. The sequence goes on from CM051234.1 coordinate 81,884,109, forward strand.
CCACAGCAGACAGTGGTGCATTTGCTGCAGGGGGGTTTTACCAACTAATTCCAGGTAGGGTGGGAAAAATTATTTTGTAGCTGGCCTAGGCAAAATAATTCAGTGTCTGCACCTGTCCCAGGCAAAATGGTTCTGTGTCTGCATCTATTCTGGACAAAATAATATATACCTGTGGACAAAATATGCTGCCAATGGCCTGGACAAAATAGTTCTGCACCTGCATCTGCCCTGCGTCTGGGCCAAATATCTCTGTGTCTGCATCTATTCAGGGCAAAATACTTTTGTGGCTGTCCTGGGCAAAAGAAATGTGTCTGCATTTGTCCTGGGTATCATAATTCTGCATCTGTCCTGGGCAAAATAATTCTGCATCTGTCCTGGGCAGAAATAATTCTGCACCTGTCCTGCGCATCATAATTCTACATCTGTCCATTCCCGTATAGGTAGTGTGGCACCCCCCCCCCCTCTTCCATTCCCCTATAGGTAGTGTGGCATCCCCCCCCTCTTCCATTCCCTATAGGTAGTGTGGCATCCCCCCCTCTTCCATTCCCATATAGGTAGTGTGTCATCCCCCCCCCCTTCCATTCCCCTATAGGTAGTGTGGCATCCCCCCCTCTTCCATTCCCGTATAGGTAGTGTGGCATACCCCCTGTTCCATTCCCCTATAGGTAGTGTGGCATCCCCCCCTTCCATTCCCGTATAGGTAGTGTGGTATCCCCCCCTTTTATTCCCTGTATAGGTAGTGTGGTATCCCCCCTTTTAATCCCCCGTATAGGTAGTGTGGTCTCCCCCCCTTTCATTTCCCTTATAGGCAATAGATAAAAAAAAAAAAAAAAGTAAACTCCCCTTTAAATCCTCCCCGCTGGCCCCGCCGTCTTCACACATAGACACACACACAGCGGTGGGCGTTGCCGACGCTCGAGTATCGGCCACGCCCACTGCTGTATAGTCCAGGTGTCTCTGTCTGCTGGGACTGTGGAGAAGTGACAGGGACAGTGTGAGAGGCAGAGGTATCGCCGCTCGCATTGTCCCTGTCACTCCTCCATTGCCCCAGCAGATAGGGACATCCGGACTATACAGCGGTGGGCGTGGCCGACGCTCAAGCACCAGCCACGGCCACCGCTGCATAAGGCCGTGTGTCAGAGAGGAAGCGTTGGAGGCAGCTGTATCTGCCACCTCCTCCGCAGCGCCTGCACGTGCAGGGGCCGTGGAGGAGGCGGCAGATACAGCTGCCTCCAATGCTTCCTCGCTCTCTGCGGCGCCAGCACACCCGGCCTTGGTATAGTGGTGGGCGTGGCCGATGCTCGAGCATCGGCCACGCCCACCACTGTAACAGGCCAGTGTGTGTGTGCTGGTGCCGCAGAGAAGGTGCCTCCGCCACTTCCGGGACAGCACGAGCGATGGAGAGGTGAGTAAACTTTTTCCTTTTTTTACATTTTTTTCCAGCATTCGCCCGATAAGACGCACTGACATTTTTCTCCCACTTTTGGGGGAACATAAGTGCGTCTTATAGGACGAAGAATATGGTAATTTTGTTTTGTATTTGTTAATAACCATCCCTTTGAAGGCAGAGGGCTGGCCTCACTGAAAATGAGTTTGACACCCCTGCAATAGACAGAATAGATTCTTCTTATGAAGCCTGACCCTTTATAGCAAATATGAGAACAAGATGGACTAAAATGTTCTAGAATACAAAGCCATACGATACAATACAAAATACAGAAATTATTTTTACCAAGCCTTTTCTGTTTTTGTCATTTTTATGCATTTGTTTTACTGCATTTTGTGTTTCTCAAGCTTTATTATTATTATGGTAATAATTATTTCCACTAGCCAGTAGTAAAGCATGAACGTCATTCTCCTTTGTGCTCAGGTTCACTTAGTTCAGTTTAAGAAGTGCCTGTTTGAGAATGGTGTAGCAGCAGGACAGATTTGCCCTTTTTTTTAAGACAGACTAAGTATATGAACAGTTCTTTTATATCTGGTCCCAGCTGTTGGACGAAAGTAAATATTTCATATTTGTGGTAAAAAAAAAGTCGAAAGAACTTTTGTTTACAACTGCCAAGTCCATCTGATGGAGGTTCATTGTTATCTGACAACTGATTCATCTCCTTGGGACCCCGGAATTCAGCAGCATTTCTAAGGCAACCTACAGATACATTACAAATATAGTTCCTTTTCATGAGCTGGTTAAACAAGGGAAAGCGAGAAGAGACCTTGCAGATATTCCCTAGTGAAAAGCCAAGGCCAGCTTTACATTTTACATGAGGAAAACTGAACGTAGCAAACAAAAGCCCATGATAAGATCCTTTCACTACTAATACATTGGCAAATCTAGTGAGATAAATCTGTAGCAGGAGCATCCAATAATAAAACGGAAGCTTGACACCATATTGAAGGATTGTTTTCATACAGGACTTAACACTTTTGCTGGACCCACCAGAACACTTGGCAGCTGAACATTTGAATTATTGAAGCTTACAAAATAATTAAATAAATATATCATAGCTTATCTAATATATATATATATATATATATATATATATATATATATATGTGTGTGTTTTTTGTCCTAGTTTTCATGCTCCATGGCTTGTAGTCCCCCATCACTTGGAGACCTTTGTAGAGTAAGGATGTAGCATTGAAGGTTGAAGAAGTTAAGCTGCTGGCTGAAAGCTTGTCTTTAAGTGGCATAATTTCCCTCAGTACCAAATACTTTTAGGTCCATTTTCAGACATCACCTTAATAAGATGCTTCTAGCACCACATTTTTACATGTGAGGTAAATATGTGAGGTAAATGTGACTAATTGAAATACTATACTATGGGTGGCGGAATTTGAGGTACCAAGGGGAAGCCTTTCATTTAATTACAGTGTTCACATTTGCACCACATGGATATAGGTACACTTTAAGACACTGTAAACTAAAACCAAAAATGCAGGGTATGTACCTTTTTGTTTTACCCTACAACACTTACTTATCTTTTGAGGAGATCCAATCACAGGATCCTTGCAGTCTGACCCTGACTGATGAAGTCTGAGAGACATTGGGGGGGGGGGGGGGGGCTCATGGAGCCCCAGAACTTAGGGCAGGTAAGCATTGATGTTCCAGGCCCAGAGACGGGCAATAGTAAGAGCCTGGAAAGTTCCCAGTGATTCATGCTTCTTTGGGGCTGACTTGGCAGGGTGTAGCCCCCAACATGCAGCCCACCTCATCTGTAGCCTGTGCCAGAATTCATTCTCTACTCTTGGTGTGCTGCTGCTTCTAGCACCTCCTCTACTTGCTGTCTCATGAGTCTTCTCCTATACCTGGCCCACTGTACCCATCCAGCCTAGACACCCTAGCCCATGTTCTGCTCCTGCAATGATCTTAGCATCATGTCTGGTGGGGTGGGGTAGTACATTGCTTTAAAGTTGATCAAAACCTAATCTAAATATCTAAAATATTCCAGGGCCTGCTGCTAGCCTGGCCACTTCGCCTGGCTGCTTGGATGGGGGACCCAGCAGGATCAGCGGTGCACCCAAAATGAGTTTCACTCCTCTTTAAGAGTGGCTATATCCCCCATGCTAAAGTCTCATCTATGAAATGCACTTGTATACTGACTGGGAAGCATATTGAGGACCCAGAAAAGATGTCATGTGCTGGCTGGTCTGATTCGCCAGAGCCCAGATGGATGTGCTGCGGTGGATAGGTAAATATGATTTGTAACTTTTACTTTCTGGTGTAATTATGATAGTCTAAATGATACAGTCATTCACATACCCAATAGGGCAAGATGCATATCACTGAGCCTGCCAGAACCATGCACTGCTCTATCTTTCACTCCTCTTTTCCATTAAGTAGAAAGTCCCTTGCTCCATTTGTTTGGATCTGTTTATGTCGCAATATACTCCTGACAAGTTGGTTAAATGAAATGTTTAAGCCATTAGCATCAGTCAGAGCAACGCTTTACAATCTGCATGGTATAGCACAATATGCCATGGAGACTCCTCGTGTGGACATCAGTTTAAAAGATGGTGAGAAAGTCATTGCAGCCCTTTTCACAAAATCCCAGGAGGTGGGGCTGTTTATTTTTCCCATGTCTATTTTTGTATGCATCCTTTCCTGACAGCGCTTGCTGAATGCGCCTTGCGGTCTAAAGTAGATTGCGGTAGCTTTTTCTGGTGCAACACGATTTTTCTTTTTTATGTTTGCTTCATTTTGTCACTCAGTTCTTCAATTTATCTCAGAGTTGGGCTGGAGGCTGGATACCACTCTCGCATTCCTCACATATTTTGGGATGCATTGTTCCCTGACTGTAAAGCTGACTAATATTTCATATATCTGCTATAAAGCTTTGCCAAGATGGAGTACAGCTTGGATGGGGAATGAATTAGCTGCTAAAAGTGTCTCATATCTTTTGCCATTTTGATTTATTTTCTCCTCGGTCAGAGTGAAACCTATGAGGGTGAAAGTTTTGATGAACCAATCCAAGACTTATTTGTGAAAATCAGTGATTACTGATCTGTTTACACACCCTTTATATACTTTAAAATATGTACAAAGTAAAGTTCTAATCAAGTCAACGGCTTGTGAATGGGGCATGAATGAGACATGAATAAAACAACTATGGGACATAAATGAAATGCACATGGGATATCATTTAGACATGAATGGGTATGAAAGAAGTATGATAAATGGGTCATGAATGGATATGAATGGGGTGAAACCCCTCAGATTGCCGATGCCAACTCGCCTCTTCCCGGTCCTATGACCCATGTGCGGCCACTCGTCCAATCAGCGTGCTTGGAGGCGCTACCGCACGTCGTCTAAGCCTTCGTCTAAATGCCAGCGGCCCGCGCGTGCTGTCGGCCGCACCCCCCGCTTCCCTCTAACAGGGAGCATGCCCGCACTGGCCATTCACAAATGCTTGCGCATGCGCTGTTGGACCAGAAAACAAGGTAAGTGTATGGGGTGACCAGGAGGGTTTTTCGATGCGATGGTGAAGGTAATCGATCGCCCTGGACATCTTCTAGATTCCCGGGCCAATCGATGTGGGTTTTGGTCCACTTTAATGGGTTATAAATGGGGCATACATGGGACAAGAATGGGACATAGACAGGACATAGAGAGGTCGATTCAGAGCCTGGTGAGGAAAAACTCACTTCTTTTTAGGAGGGAAAACTGCTAATTCACTTTTGTTGTATAACGGGTGTAAAATTTCACCTGGCTCTGAATTAGCTCCATGGTAGACAATGAAAGTAAACAGCAATTTTCTCTCCTAAAAAAGAAGTGATTTTTCTCACCAGGCTCTGAATCGGCCCCAAAGAGGTAAATGAATAGGAAAAGTAATATATGAATGACAGGGAATGAAGGGGGTGTGAATGGCATATGAAAAGCATATAAATGAGATGAGATGGGACATATGTTATATATGAATGGGACATGAATATGAAATAGATGGAACATAAATGATAGGACATTCATAGGGTATAGATGATACATGAATGGGACAAGAATAGGAATGGGATGAGATATAAGCAATACATGAATGATTGGGATACAAATGGAACATAAACGTTACATGGATGGGTATGGATGGTGTATGAATACGGCCTAAATGCGACAAAAGCAAGACAAGAATATAACATGAATAGGATATATGTGATATATGCATGGGCCATAAATATGACATAGATGGGACATTAACAGAATGTGGATTGGGCATGAATGGGACAAGAATTGGAAATAAATGAGCTATAAGCCAGAATGACATCAATAGAACGTGAGAGAGGCATGACTGAGATATGAATTACATTTAAACTGGATTTGAATTATATTATTTTCTATTAATTTCACCAATGACTTCGTCTATCACTAAAATTTCATTCCACAAAACAATTTCTTTATCCACTAAAATCCATGGAAGTCACAAAAGAATGTTGGCATTTTATGATATAGAATTATATGGCAGTTTTCACATATAACTTTTTATTTGTTGGAAGGGCAAGAAAAAGTGAATAATAGTGGCACATTGTTGTACTTTATGGTGTAACAATGGACTTTCTATGGTGTGCACTAAATTATAGTTTGTTGTCATACTTATTGCAAGGAATTGTGGGTATACAATATCAGTTGTTACTATTATTATTGATTTATATTTCCTGACCAAAGTATCGGTAGTGATTACAAAGAAGCGTAAAACAGACCATGTTAATACATGTATACAATCCAGTCTATGGGGTTTATTTAAGAAATGCTAGGGCCACATAGTGCCACGTAGTGCCAGATGAGTATCAGGTTAATGTTGGGTCCCAGTGCAAATGGTGTATTTATCAAGTCGCAAAGTCAGAACGCCTGTAATAGTACCATCTATCTATAGTGTCCCATCTATCAACAGTGCCATAAATGGGATGAGTGTTGGCACGGGGTTTCCTACAGTCCCCGATAAGACCAGGTGCTCACCCTGCACTGTGTGGCCTTATCCCATATATTTCAATGGGCTGGAATGGTTATAATTATTTAGGCCTCTTTTTGTATTTTCTTTAAAAATGTTGGCTGGTGCATGTGCCATGAGATCCCTGGACTGTTTGCAATTGTTATGTATGTTATGCAGTCTTGTGTAGCGCCGTAAATTTGTGATTTGGGCCGTGCAAAACATGTATCCTGTATTTCATGTGTCCTCAGTGTTATTCCTGGTGTTTTTTCATTTTTATTGTGTCCCCAGCCCCCCCAAAGCGCCAAACAAGGGTCTTCTGCAGGCAAAGAGTGCCTGGAATCCCCTTCTGACAACGCACGGACGCTGTGTTTTTTTTACATAAACGCATCTCAATTTCTGTGTCCCTGGCGGGACTAGGGGTCGCAATCTCATCGGCTTTGATAAGCTGTGCTCTGCACTGACCCGCCTCTGACAAGTGTGGGTGCAGATAGTGGCTCGTACAATGCCCCTCATCTGGCGCCAACTGAATTTTTATGGAATAAGGCTGTTTATCACATGACATGGATGAAAATAGCTAGTGCTAATAAAAAACAGTAGCAGATAGATGATTGCAATCTAAATGAATAAAGTTGATAGTTATTTGTTTATGTTAAAGCTCATCCCGAACAAAAAATCTAAAAATCTAAAAAAAAAAAAAAATATATATATATATATATATATATATATATATATATATATATATATAATTTCTGTCAGCTATTACAAATAATGTAATGGATTGCATTTTCTTTTCTTACAGGCGCCTGAATAGAAATAATCTGCAAGTCTTTCCAGAACTGCTCTTCCTTAACAACCCGAAACTCTACAGACTGTAAGTGCTTATAAATAATATTTTCTCATTCAGTTTAGAATACATCTGTGCTTTAGTCTGAGCTTGTGTGATTAGTAGGTGACATTGCTTTAATGTGCTGCCAGGCATCTCATGCTAATAATTCTCATCTTTTATTGGTGGTTGTTTTCAGATTGGTTGTTTGTTTTGTGTTGCCTTGCCTGTGACGTGAATGTATGGGGGTCAATTAGGTAAGAGTTGAAAAAACTTCTCTTTGTAGTAAAAAAAGGGAAATAAATGTGAAAATTGCACTGTTGCTAAACCACCAGCTAGGAAGTCTACTACTTTTTTATATGTAAAATGTGGAATTGCCTTTCATTTTCTTCCTTGGTGGTGATTCAGCAACAGTGAAATTATTTCAGCTAAATGTTTTGACTACCAAGAGAATCTTTTTAAAATCTTAATGAATCGACTCCATGGTCTATTGATGCAATTCTATTGATCCGCCCCTTGTATCAATCAGATCTGTCTCTTGAGCCTGGATACCTCATCTTTTGGTTTAACTCGTGATTTTTGTGTTGGAAGCAATTTTAACGTAGCTACTATGTTTATAGCTTATCTTCAGTCATACCCACTTCACTCCCACCCCAGGACAGCTGGCTCAGTATTGAACTGACAACAGAAGAGGTCTAGCTCTTCGGTTGCCAGTTGAGTTCAGCAAGTGCTGCCCTGCTACTTCCACCATGGTCCAGACCAATGAGATCAGAGCACCAAATTTTGCACCAGTTTCCTGCCTCAACGCAAGCAGGGAAGTCTTATTCTGACTTTGAGGCAGGAAAGTGCTCTGGAGACATATGATAACACAAATAAAAGATGTTTTTGCTGTTAGCTCAATATTAGGGAAGCAGGTCCTGGAGTTAGTTGAGTATAGGCATTTCTTTAACTAAAGTCCACTTGGTGGGGGGCTCAGACCAGGACTGCTGTAGCATGTGGCTGCCCTGCTCCTGTTGTGGCACCACACTAGCGTAAAAAGGGGTGGTGTGCAAACTCAGATCAAGTTGCCATCTTTCTCTACTGGCACCCTAGTCCCATACAAAGCCAGAAGTTTTGAACCAACATGCATCAAGTACTCCAGGGTGAGAAAGAGATGTTGCAAGCAAGGAAACCACTCCACAAAAGTGGACTTTCCCTTTAAGCATCTAACTAAAGTATGCAAAGTTTTTATTAACACTGTAAAAAGGAGCCTGCTCAATTTCTAGCTTAGAGTGATACTGGATACTCAAGCTGTGTTTTTGAATATTTGACTTTTAGTGAAGGGATGTTTCACTTTGGTTGATATGTAAAACCTACATAATTTGCCTTGTAATTGTTCTATCAATTTGTTTTAGTGCTTCTCTATCTAGATCTCATCTCCACTGCTTATTGGCCACAAGTTAGGCTCTAACATTCTATTTGTTATTTTACTAATTGACTAATCCTACATGATGCCACTCGCCTCTCGGTAACAACAGCGAGCCATTAGTTCCCACAGACATATGATACAGTGCTTGTATCTGCTCAGAGACTCAGTACAGTGTGTCTCAGATAATTGGTGCTATAGAAACAGATCATTATATTATGCTTTTACTATTTATATGTAGTACATGACAAGACTTGGGGCCTGACAGTGCACTTATGTCAGACAGTGCCACAACGGTGCAAAATAGAGCCGTAAAAAATATAACTTATCATTTTTTTCACACCTGCACATGTTGCTACACTACAAGAAACACATTTACTAAAACATTAGAGGTGCAGCAACATGCAGATACATTTAGAAATCATATTTTGCACTAATTTGCACTGAAATAGCATTGTCTGGGAGAAGTGCTTAATAAGTCAGGCCCTTATACTCTTGATACTGTCTTTTTTTAAATGACTGACTGTGCCTAGTTTAGCTCTGTGAGCTGTTTGCAATATCCCACTTATCACAGTCTGTAATATATGAACTATCAGTGCAGCACAGATCTAACAAAGATATTTTTCCTCTAGTTTCGAACATCTGATTTGAAATTACTATGATGCAGCTGCAGGAGAATTAAATTGTTTTATAAATTAATTTACAAATTAAAATATTTAAACTTGCAACCAAGCCTATATTTACTTTTATGCTAGTCGAGGGGGTATCACCAGGGGTGTACTGGCCATAGGGAGCACAGGGGGAATTCTCGTCTGGTCGCACTGCTTTGAGACCAGGTGAGCTGGGTGTAGATACATGCAGCCCATATGACCCAAAAACTTTACTGGAACTTACTTATTTTTTTTCTGATACCACCCTACACTCTCTACCTCCCAAGGCTCCCCCCCTCAGCCCCTCTCCCGGTACCTTGCCCCACTGTACCCCCAGCCCATGTTCTACCACTGCAATGCTATAGGCTGGGAGGCCGATTCATTAATAGCGCCAGGTAGCGACAGATGAGCGCCAGTAGCGTGATTTTCACAGCGCCAGCTAGTATTCGCTGTGCTTGGCCGGGGTTTGCTTGTTGACAGCGACTCAGTCGGTGTGCGGTAATGTTGAATACGGGGTTAGGGGTCGCTGTTTCACAGGTTCCGCGTTGTATGGGTGCGCCTGACAGCGAATGGCCAGAGCGAACGGCTTGCTGCAGATTCATTAACAAATCACGCTCAGAAATTTCTCGCGCTGTGAATTCCTTGTTTAAACCCCAGAGCGCTGGCGGCGATGTGTGTAAAGTAGTTTTTAACCCCCAAACAACCATTTTTTTTTAATGTAAAAATTATACAAGTTTTTCTAAACATTTTGTAATATGAATACATTAATATCAGACATGTAATATCAATTCTGCAATTCTTTTTTTTTTTTTTTTTTTTTTTAACTTAAAAAAAAATCCTAACATTGCAGAAGTGGTCACAGAATTTTTGACATTAAAAAAAAAAAAAAAAAAATAGCAATTAATTAGGATTATTTAAAGATTGCTCCATTGAAATGCATTGGACAACGCCAGGGAGCACCAGGTCATACCTGTCGCTGTGATGGGATTATCAGCGGCGCTGTTCGTTGCAGTCGGCTACATGATGAATCCCGCGCTAGCTGACGCTCTTGCCTCATTTAGCGTGATAAATGCATCATTGTGACCGCCGCCGGGCGTACTTGAGTCGGTAGCCGCCGTTAGCTGGCGGGACCTGCCACTCGTCAGACACTACCTGGCGCTAGCCCTTGATAAATAAACCCCTAAGTATCAGTGCTGTGGATGACCATACTTTTCTACAGTACCTGCCTACAATATTAAATCTTCATTACCATTGCTGCTGATGACTTATCCATACAACGCTATATCCTCAGCTGATGAACACACTCACTGTTTGGCTGCAAAGCATATAGCAGGCAGGGCTCAGCAGGTCATGGGCTTGTGCTGGGCTGGCAGAAATTATAAATGATATTCCCATGGGGGATACAGGATTAAAGCTGTTCTAATACAAATGATTCAAGATGTGCTACATAAATACTGTAGATTCATGGTTTTAAAGTATATCTTTTGTCAGGAAGCTCCATATAATAGAGGCTTCTGGGCCTTGACTATAGCATAGACCTAAAAGAACTAATAGGCTGATAACACTAGACCACTAGACCACCATGGTGACTTGGCTATGATTCATCATTCTCACTGCGGTGACCTCTGATTCCCGATAAGGGAAAGCTGCTAGTTAATACTAGTAAGTAACTAATTACAATAAATTAAAATTCAATAAATAGTCTGCTTTTATTCAAAATCCACGTTAAATATCTGTAAACGTTATTTCAAGGAAGACACCTCCCTGTAAAACAAACAAAATTCTTCATGAGTATTGCAATAATATCTCTGTGATGAGCTCACATTAGTTGGATTCACCTTTTAAATCCCCAGATGTCTTTTCATTGATTCTTATCTGCATTCCTATCCATGACAATTGGAAATCTAGGACAAAGGTTAGCATTCAGCATTGCTGTTACAACAGGTACTTCAGAATTAAATGCCAATGGAGATTTGAGCATGTCCGGTGTTTATAGGTGAGGCAATACATGTAGAGCGTTTACACAATGGACAATGGCATCATAAAGTTAACATCTGCAAGAAATTCTGCCAAAACCACCAACGCTTTAGTGTATATTTAGTATATGAATATGAAAGTAAGGTGCTTTCATTTACAAGCAGGTGCAATTTAGTTCAATTTAGTTCTTCCTGTTATAGTAAATGACTGAGGAAATTAATAATATTAATATGCACCAAGGTTACTTCCAAAATGTACAGCGGCCACAGCACTCATGTGCTTGTCTGTAACACGTGCGTCACGCATCCTGCGAACATCCTTTTGTGTCAAGTAGCGAATGGCAGCAAACATAGTAAATCACCCCATGTCCCATTGTTTCTTTAAGAGAAATGAAACCACTATCTTTGGTTTTGTTCCTCCTGCCCGGGCATCCTGTTTTAGGATCCTCAGCTGTCCCCCAGGATTGTCTGAAAACTCGCCTTTCGCTCCTGTCTGCGGTGCATGTGCGGGCCACTCAGCCAATCTGTGGCTAATGTTCCATTCTGATTTTGTTAGCTACTCTGAGCTCAGAGATGTAAGAGAAGCTGAATCGAACACGCGCCACTAGCCAAATCCCCGTTCACTCCTAAATATGGAGTGTGTCCATGCCAGGTATTTCTAAATGCCTGACGTGGGCAAGTTGTAGTGGGGATGCCGCCATGGACCAGGGATGCGACATGAGGTTGCCAGCAAAGTTAGCGTACAGAGCTATCCCTGGTGATACACACAGTGAGGCAGCCCAATACAAGATTTCCCTTAAGACGGAGACCACCAGCCCTAGAGTTTTATGAACTCTAAGGAGGTTTTTTAAATGATCAAGGTTTCAAGTACCATGCCCATTCAAAAAGATCTTAGATTCTCTCAACTCTCTCTCTCTCACCCTTACTTACCCCTTCTTCTATTCACATGAACATGATCAACAGCATCTATTCAGTCTCACTGCCACCTAGTGATGTGCAAGCCCTATACTGAATGAGCCAGCAATGCAATATGTTCTTACAGCATCCCAAAATGCTTCATGCAGACTCTGATGACTTGGCCATTTGGTGTATCCTAATGGGGAAACACAAGCATGCAGCATCTTGGGAATACTAGCTGGTGGTAGCCAGGATCTGTTCCAATTGGAGTGCCTGCTATATGAGCATCAGGCAATAGCTTTTTCATAGTGTTTTATGTCGCCCCACTTTTCACCTGCCCAGTGGCAACTGGTACCATCAAGAGTAACCTTGGGTACCACCAGTAGTTCCACTACCATTGTTGTGTGTTGCTAAAACATATACCATTCAGTGAACACTTGTGGTACAGATGTAGAATAAATGGTCATGCTGCCCATTCAGTGCTGCCTTGACTTGTAGTAATGCCAAATATGTACTTTTCCAAAAGGAAATGTTCAATTAACTATCAAGTGTAGGCCTTTAAAGTGGACCAATTCCTGTGATTCTCACTATCCTGGGTTTTGGTCCGTCCCCATGGGGCACCTCTGTTTGGGATGCCTCGCTGTGTGAAACCCCATAATTTGCCCAATAAAACTCACCTCTCCTTGGTCCTATGGTGCATCTACGTCTCTCATCCAATCAGCTCTGGAGAAGCAGAATTTAATCCCAGCTGCACATATCAGCAGCGTGCGGCATCATTCGCATCCTTTTGCTGCCACGCACAGCCATTCAGTTGTGGCAGCACGCACAGCCGAAAGAGGATACGAGTGATGCCACCACCAACCACGTATAGGATGTGGACTTGTGGGACATGCCCTGGAGTCTCTTCGACTACAAGGCCAGCATTGTTCCATTTTAAAGAGCATGTATATTCAAAAATAAACAAAAACATACTTGTGTGTCTTCCCAAAGGATCACTCCCTTACAACCCTGCAAAGTGAGACTCCACTATTCTTTGTCTGTCAATTCCAATGCTAAAAGAGGATGCCCTTGTCAACAGATGTGTGTGCCACTGCTTCCAGTCTTGATGAATTATGTTCCCGCATCAAGCATGTCAAGCATGCTCAAATCAATTTCAAAAGGGCACTTTCCCCACCAGGACTGACATAAGAAAAAGGAGGTAAGTCTTGCAGGCTCTGCAGTATGAATCTTGCTGTAGGTAGGGTAAGTATAATTTTTCAGGGTTTAGTAGCTCTTCTCTTTTCTCTATTCTCTGCAGACAGAAGACACCTTTAACACTGTTTTGCAGATCCTAACTAATCCACGTGGGACCCAATCTACTCTATCCCCTTTCCACCACACTTTTCTCTCTTTCCTACTCCTCCATGGTTAGGCCTGATGCCTAGAACTGTATAAATAAATGTTCTCTTTAACTTTCTTAAGTGTTTATATTGCTCTTAACTCTCTGCTAGCATTCATTCATGTATATTATTAGGTTGCAGATTGTCAAACACTAGTTTAAAGGAAAGGCAATAATGCTGCCCATGGCATCCAGTCAAATGTTTGTTTTAATCTTCTATAATGTATACCAGAACATGGAGGAATTTGTGTTGCTTTGGACGGCGCAACATTTTCCTCTGCTTGTGTATTATATCCCTTTTCACAGTTAAATTTTTTTATGTTGCCCTACCTTAGAAAATAATACTGGTATATATTTTTGAAGGAACGATTTTAACTTATGTTGCATTTTGTACATCTTACCAATGCCAAAGGCTAGTTAAAGTGGGGCTTCAGGCGTATGGTGAGCTGAAATCATGAATAACACAAGTTTTAGCCACTGAAATATGCCGTGAGTAATTGGCTTCCAATGTGCTGACATGAGGTGTGGCTGGAGCCTCGTATTGTATTTCATAATGCTCTTCAGTGCCGTTCGCAATAGCTCTTAAAGGATGTAGGAAGAAAGAGGGTACAACACTGTGGTATATGTGGTGTTGGATTTCTTTGGCCCAAGGCATATTGCTGATTAGACCATAAAATGAATATCTACTAAAAGCACATCCATGCTTTTAAAAGTGCATTAACTCTTTTGTTGAGAAAAAGATTGGAATTGATGGTTTGATTCATGCCACACAAGACATATGCTAGGAAGAGCTAAAGCAAGAGTTTATTTAAAGAGCATTATGAGCTGAATGACCACATAGGCCTCTGCTGTCATTATAGATTTCCCATATATGTTCAGAATTGTAAAAACCATGGTCTACCTATCAACCAAAAATGCATGACTGCTTTGTCTAGGAATTCAGGCCTGATTAAAATGGTTGAATGCACATTTATGAGAAGACCCAACTACAGGTTGGCTGTCACAGATATATAGGACAGTTCTAGAGATTGCTTAAAATGCCTCACTCTACTGGTCATCAATGAAGTTAACATAAGACAAAAAGATTTCCTTACTGTTTATATATGCAGTTAAATGGTATAGTACAGTGGTTCTTAACCTTTTTTCATCATTTATTTCTAAATGGCTGACGTGGGCAAGTTGTAGTGGGGATGCAGCCATGGACCAGGGATGCGACATGAGGTTGCCAGCAAAGTTAGTGTACAGAGCTATCCCTGGTGATACACACAGTGAGGCAGCCCAATACAAGATTTCCCTTAAGACGGAGACCACCAGCCCTAGAGTTTTATGGACTCTAAGGAGGTTTTTT